>CM019064.1:169390331-170590331 GCA_009667805.1 Leptobrachium leishanense
AGCAGTAGGAAAAGGGAAGTGATCATGCCACTGTACAGAGCACTGGTGTGACATCACTTGGAGTACTGTGTGCAAGTACTGGAGACCGTATCTCCAGAAGGATATAGACATCTTAGAGAGAGTTCAGAGAAGGGCTACTAAAATGGTGTACGGCTTGAAGGAGAAAAAGTTACCAGGAAAGGCTTAATGATCTTAACATGTACAGCTTGGAAAAAAGACGAGACAGAGGAGATATGATAGAAACATTTAAATACGTAAAGGGAATCCACAAGGTAGAGGAAGGGAGTATATTTAAACGGAAACAAAGTAGCAAAACAAGAGGACATAGTCTTAGATTAGAGGGGCAAAGGTTTAAAAGTAACATCAGGAAGCATTATTTTACTGAGAGGGTGGTGGATACATGGAACAGCCTTCCAGTTGAAGTGGTAGAGGCCAAAACAGTAATTGAATTTAAGCAAGCATGGGATAGGCATAAGGCTATCCTAAACAAAAGATAAATCCAGGTTAAGTATCCATGTAATTGGGCAGACTAGATGGGCCGAAAGGTTCTTATCTGCCGACATTTTTCTATGTTTCTATGTGACCAGTCTCTACACCTCCATCCCAAATGAAGAGGGTGTGTTGGCTATACGGAAGATATTACAGGAAAATCATTTTTTGGAGAACCAGGTCGATTTTTTAGTGAAACTGGTGGAGTTTGTTTTGTATAACAATCTGTTTCTTTTCGGTTATACGGTATATAAACAACGCAGGGGGACCGAAATGGGGTCCAATATGGCGCCGGCATATGCCAATTTATACAGCTGTGTTCAAAATTATTCAACCCCCAATGCTGTAAACGGTTTTAGGGAATTTAGTATACATTTGTAATTGTATTCAGAATGAAATCCTACAAGGACTTTTTAAAGAACCATATGCAACTAAAATGACATCAATTGGTTTTGTAATACAGTACTAAATGTTTCTTTTGTGAATTCTTCATTGACACAATTATTCAACCCCTTAAAGACTACCACTCTGAAGAACAGAGGTTCATTCAAGTGTTTTCAATCAGGTATTGAAAACTACTGTGGATGTCACGGAGCAGCAATAAAGCATAATAAGCACAAATTAGGCAGCTTTAACCCCTTAATGACCCCTGACGTACCCTGTACGTCCTGTCCTCGGGTCTCCCTTAGACCCGCGGACGTACAGGGTACGCCAGCGGCGCCAAATCCCCCTCCCGCCCGATACTCACCTCCCTCGTCGGATCCCACGGCGATCTGGCAGGGAGGAAGCCTGCCCATGTGATTTACATGGGCAGGCGAGGCTGATGACGTTGCCACGCTGCGTGGTGACATCATCAGAAGGTGCCCCCATGTGTTTCAATGGAGGGGAGGGGGGGCTCCTTCGGAGCCCTCTATCTCCCCAACCATTGAAGCTAGGGAGATGCCGTTTGCACCGCTGGAGAGGGGAGAGCCTCCCCTTTCCAGCGGTGTATGGCATTAACAGTTTCGCCGCCGGATCACGTTGCGGCGCCAATTGGCGCCAAAACGCGATTCAAACCTGGAGGGGGGCTGACATCTTCGATGTCATCCAATCCTCCAGGTCCCCCCCACCCACTGACAACCTCACCATATGTGTGAGGATGTCAGTGGGCCAGTTAACCCTCTAGCTGCCATGTAGAGATAAGGGAGATCCTAAGGATCCCTTTATCTCCCGATCCATGGCAGCTGGATGGTCATATTTGCCATCATTTGAAAGGCCTGATTATGGCCTTTCAAATGATACCAAACATGACCAGGTTTGGTTTTAAAAGAAATTAAAAAAAAAAATTAAATAAAAAAAATAAATAAATAAATTAAATAAAATAAAAAAATGTTGTTTTTTTTAAAAGTTTTTTTTGTCTGGGGGGAGTTTAATTAAATAGGACCTAGGTTGTCATCTAAAAATAATTAGCACAAAATGGTCAGAATGAGCGCAGCGCACATAGGTGAACTGTCTCAGCAGTGAAGGGGTTAAAAAGCAAACGCATGTTAAAATTGGGTATTTCTAGTCTCGGGACAAAATTTTGAACCTATTTTGCCGGGGTCTTTTTGGGTGGTTGTAGATTTTGGGGATTAAATTACGAAAAAGTTTGTTTTTACCATTTTTTTCCTCATATTTCATATTTTTTTTTATAGTAAATTATTCGATATGATGGAAATAATGGTATTTCTAGAAAGTCCATTTAATGGCGGGAAAAAAGGTTTATAATATGTGTGGGTCGAATAAACGAGTAAGAGGAAAATTTGTCCTAAACACTAACAGCGCAGAAACGTAAAAACAGCAGCGGTCACTAAAAGACGGATTTGTGTAAAACCGGCCGGTCACTAAGGGGTTAAAATGACTGTGATACTCAGCTCCTTCTAGACATTTACTGGTCTGGTTACAAACATGGGGAAGTCAAGAGAATGGTCCAGGAAGACAAGAGAAGAGGTGATTACTCTTCACAGGAAGGGCAATGGCTATAAGAAGATTGCAAAGATGTTAAACATACCAAGAGAGACCATAGGAAGCATCATTCGCAAATTCAAGGCAAAGGGCACTGTTGAAACGCTACCTGGTCGTGGCAGAAAGAAGATGCTGACTTCGACTGCTGTGCGCTACCTGAAGTGTAGAGTGGAGAAAAGTCCCCGTGTGACTGCAGAGGAACTGAGAAAAGATTTGTCAGATGTGGTTACTGAAGTTTCAGCTCAGACAATACGGCGCACACTGCGTAATGAAGGCCTCCATGCCAGAACTCCCAGGCGTACCCCCTTGCTGTCTCCAAAGAATAAGAAGAGTCGACTGCAGTATGCCAAAAGTCATGTGGACAAACCACAGAAGTTTTGGGATAGTGTTCTGTGGACTGATGAAACAAAATTAGAACTGTTTGGGCCCATGGATCAACGCTATGTTTGGAGGAGGAAGAACAAGGCCTATGAAGAAAAGAACACCTTGCCTACTGTGAAGCATGGCGGGGGGTCAATCATGCTTTGGGGCTGTTTTGCTTCTGCAGGTACAGGGAAGCTTCAGCGTGTGCAAGGTACCATGAATTCTCTTCAGTACCAGGAGATATTGGATGACAATGTGATGCAGTCCGTCACAAACCTGAGGCTTGGGAGACGTTGGACCTTTCAACAGGACAATGATCCCAAGCATACCTCCAAGTCCACTAGAGCATGGTTGCAGACTAAAGGCTGGAACATTTTGGAGTGGCCATCGCAGTCACCTGACTTAAATCCGATTGAGAACCTCTGGTGGGACTTAAAGAAAGCAGTTGCAGTGCGCAATCCTAAGAATGTGACTGAACTGGAGGCTTTTGCCCATGACGAATGGGCGAAGATACCCGTTGATCGCTGCAAGACACTTGTGTCAAGCTATGCTTCACGTTTAAAAGCTGTTATAACTGTAAAAGGATGTTGTACTAAGTACTAAGATTGAAAGTCACTTGGGGGTTGAATAAAACTGATAATGATGTGAGCACAGAAAAGACATTTGTGGTTATTAAATTATAAATGTTATGTTATATTTGTCTGACCTACATGTGCCTTTTTTGATTTAATTGTAAGCAAGATGACTGAATGATCAAAATCAATGTCAAACTGGCCAAAACACTCAATTTCAGTGGGGGTTGAATAATTTTGAACACAACTGTATATGGATAATTTTGAAAGAGAACATATATATAGTCATCGTTTTTATTCTGATTTTGTCTATGTTTGGTGGCGCTATATAGACGATGTGTTCGCAATTTGGACGGGTAACCAGGCCGAGTTGGAGTTATTTTTTGAGGAGGTAAATTTGGTTAACCCGTATATTAAGCTCACAATGACACATCATCATGAACAGATTGATTTTCTTTATTTAACTCTTAGAGTTACCGAGGGACATCTTATCAGTGACCTGTTTACTAAACCCACCGATAGGAACAATCTACTACATTACTGCAGTTTTCACCCAATGACCACACTTAATTCTCTGCCTCGTAGCCAATTAACCCATGTAGTTAGGAATGTGTCGGATCCAGGTATGGTTAATAGATTTAAATTACGTGACTACCCAATTACACTTCTGAATGAGGAACTTCAGAGGGCAGAAAATTTGGATAGATCTACTATCATAGCTCAGCGAGCATCACGACAGCCTGATAACATTAAGAAACAAACACGTATTCCATTTGTCTCAAAATACAGTCATGTCAGTGGGTATGTGGGTAATGTGATCAGGAAACATTGGAGTATTCTGAAGAGAGCATATGGTGAGATTCCCTTTTTTCAATATCCTCCTATTTTCGCTTATAAGCGAAATAGGAATCTAAGAGACCGTTTAGTAAGAGCAGACATAGGCCACTTAAAAGAGAAACAACAGAGGTTCCTAGGTCCACCAAAGAAAGGAACATTCCCGTGCTTGGGCTGTTCTTCATGTAATGCAGTTGGTGGACGTTTAGAGTTGATTTCCTGGAGTTTTATCCATGATGCCCTATGCCATCCACCATCATGATCCTTAATTCCTGTGTCTCCTCTCTCCACAGGTAAGACTCTATCACCCAGTATCCACAGACACCCACATCTCAACTGATCCCCTGCATACTTTTGCTGGTAGGACCCCCATCACCCAGTATTTGCAGGCACCCACATTGTAACGTTACCTCGGTCTCTTTTTTTAAATTTATTTTTGTCTCCTTTCTCCACCATTTGCTTTGCTAATTAGCATGTGAATCTCCTGCTCTATTGACACAGCCCATCCAGCATCAGGTGTTTACCTTTTAACTGCCTGAATGCAATTAGTCTGCCCTATATAACAGCTAAGACTGGCTCCATTTGAGCCTTGGCTCTTGTGACATCCCCAAGTGGCATCCTAAGTGGACGTTTAGAGTTGATTTCCTGGAGTTGCGGGACTGGAGGAAGGAACTGCAAGGCCCACTTTTTACTCTGGGTAAACGCACATCTATATCATGCTTTCTCTCACGCTTCTACTCTTTACTTCTACCTTTCTCCTTAAATGGAACTCCTGCCCCTCTACCACCGACCCCCTACACTAGCTGCATACCTCTCCCTCCCTCCTCTCGTCCCACATGATGGCCTCACATGAGCTCCTTTGTTTCCTCAGAACATGGTCTCTATCTAACTCTCATGCTGCCAATCACTCCCACTCCCACAAATCCCATTCCCACCTTCTCTTTCTCACCCTCCTGCTGTTACTCTATGCAGGTGACATATCCCCTAACCCTGCCCCCACAACACATCCAATACTTCCCTCTCATCCTATCTCCATCGCACATAAATCACCTCCCTGCAAGCCCAGCAACCTCATTCCATAAACCCTCAGCGCCTGTCCTCTTTCTCCTGCGCCCTCTGGAACGCTCGCTCTGTGTTGCAACAAACTCACAGCAATCCATGACCTCTTCCTTTCAAACTCCTTCAACCTCCTAGCTTTAACTGAAACCTGGCTAACTCCCTCTGACACGGCCTCCGTTGCTGCTCTCTCACATGGCGGTCTACACTTGAGCCATACCCCCAGACCGGGTGAGAGAAATGGTGGCAGGGTCGGAATCCTGCTCTCTCCACCTGCACCTACCAGCATCTCCCTCCACCCCCATCCCTCTCCTTCTCCTCCTTCGAGACACAATGCATCCGCCTGTTCTCTCCTCTGGCCCTCAGGGTGGCAGCATCTACCGCCCACCGGGACCAAACCTCCCAGTTCTTTGACCACTTTGCTACCTGGCTTTCTTACTTCCTGTCTTCAAATCTTCCATGCCTTAATTCTTCGGGGACTTCAACATTCCCATTGATGATCCTTCCGCCCCTGCTGCCTCCAAACTTCTTTCACTCACGTCCTCCCTTGGACTCACACAATCCTCCCTCCTCCCTACCCACCGCGATGGTCACGCTATTGACCTTGTCTTTTCCAACCTCTGCTCCATTTCTGAGTTCAACTGTCACCCTTTCCCCATCTCTGACCACCACCTTCTCTCTTTCAACCTATCTAGACTTCCTAAACACACCCTGCTCCCCCACCCCGCCACACACCTCGCAGAAATCTACATGCTGTGGATCCCCATCAATTCTCCAATCTACTTCACCACCTCCCTCACACCTCATCCTTCACCTGCCCTGATGCTGCCACTAATCACTACAACACTACTCTTATCTCTGCTCTACACACTCTTGCTCCTCTTCGACTCTGTAAGGCCCCACGTCGCCAGCTTCAGCCCTGCACACCCTCCAGACTCGCTATCTGCAAAGATGCTCCCGCACTGCAGAGCGTGCCTGGAGGAAATCCCGCTCTGAAGCTGATTTTGTTCACTTCAAGTTTATTCTCCGGTCATACACCTCTGCCCTCCACTTGGCCAAATAATCCTTCTTCTCATCTCTTATATCTATGCTGTCCTCCAACCCTAAACGGCTCTGGTCCACCTTCAACACCCTCCTCTACCCACCTGCACCTCCCCCCTCAGCTGCCTTCAGCGCTCAAGACCTGGCAGACTACTTCCTCAGTAAAACGTTAACTATCAGAAGCAACATCCCAACACAAGATAGTTATCTGCCACCTCCACTCCCAGAGGTCCCCTCTGTCACCCTCTGCCACTTCCTCCCAGCCACTGAGGAGGAAGTCAATTCCTTATTGTCCTCCTCACATCTCACCACGTACCGCTCGACCCCTCCCTCACATCTAATTCCTCCCCTCTCCTCCTCCCTCACCCCTGCTCTCACACACATCTTCAACCTATCTCTCTGCACTGGTTCCTTTCCATTCGCCTTCAAACACGCGCTATTACCCCTTTACTAAAGAAACCATCCCTCGATCCCAACTCTCCATCCAACTACCGCCCTGTATCCCTGCTTCCCTTTACCTCTAAGCTCTTAGAAAAACTAGTCTTCAACCGCCTCTCCCTCTTCCTGTCCTCCAATTCCCTACTTGACCCCCTGCAATCTGGCTTCCGTCCCCTACACTCAACTGAAACTGCCCTCCCAAAGTCACCAACGACTTCCTAACTGCTAAAAAACACGACCACTATTCTATTCTCATCCTGCTTGACCTCTCGGCTGCTTTTGACACTGTTGACCACCCCCTCCTTCTACAGACCCTCAACTCTCTGGGTCTCGGTGACACTGCACTTGCTTGGGTTGACTCCTATATTATCCAACAGGTCCTTCTGTGTGTCCTTTGCTGGTAACTCCTCCTCTTCATTGCCTCTATCTGTTGGTGTACCTCAAGGCTCTGTCCTTGGTCCTCTGCTCTTTCCATCTACACCTCCTCCCTGGGCAAAATCATCAACAGCTTTGGCTTCAATTACCACCTCTACGCTGATGACACTCAGATCTACCTCTCTACCCCTGATCTCTCTCCCCCTGTCCTTTCAAAAGTCAGTGACTGTTTATCTGGCATCTCCTCCTGGATGGCCTCCCACCACCTAAAGATCAACATGTCAAAGACTGAGCTCCTACTTATTCCTCCCTCCAATGCCTCCCCACCTCCTGACTTCTCTATCACGGTGGAGGGTATCACCATCTCCCCATCAAACCAAGTTCGCTGTCTTGGAGTTACACTTGACTCTGCTCTTTCCTTCATCCCCCACATCAAGTCTCTTTCCTCCTCCTGCCGATACCAACTGCGTAATATTTCCAGAATTCGGCCATTTCTTACCGCTGTCACCACAAAACAACTCATACACTCCCTGGTAATCTCCCGACTCGACTATTGCAATAATCTCTTATCTGGCCTCCCTCTGTCCCGCCTCTCCCCCCTACAATCCATCCTGAACGCCTCCACCAGGCTAATTCACCTCACCCGCCGCTCTGTCTCTGCCGCCCCTCTGCGAGTCCCTTCACTGGCTCCCCATCCACTGCAGAATTAAGTTCAAAATCCTTATCCTTACCTACAAAACCCTCACTAACTCAGCTCCCCACTACCTGTCCTCACTAATCACCAAATACACCCCAGCCCGCTCCCTAAGATCAAACGGCGACCTGCGCCTAGCGTCTCCTTGCATCACCTCTTCCCATGATAGACTGCAGGATTCTCACGCGCAGCCCCCACTCTCTGGAACGCTCTCCCTCGTACTGTCAGACTTTCCCCTAACTTCTCTTCCTTCAAACGCTCCCTTAAAACGTTCCTATTTAGGGAAGCCTACCACCCAACTCACTGACGCAACCATCAATCACTCTCACCTTACAGTCCTCTCCTCCTGTTTCCAACCCCAACCCTCCTAGATTGTGAGTTCCTACGGGAATAGGGCCCTCATCTCCTCCTGTACTGTTTGTCAAATGTTGTTCAATGTATTGTAACCCTGTCTATACTGTGCCTATTGTACAGTGCTGCGGAATATGCCGGCGCTTTATAAATGAATAATAATAATAATAAATAATAATTACACCCACATTCGGGAGAGAAGATTTTGATTCATGACTCTTATACTTGTGATTCAACATATGTGGTGTATGTCTTAAAATGGCCTTGTAGGCAGCTTTATGTAGGCGAGACGACAATAAAAATCAAGGAACGCATTACTAAACATAAATCCACGATTCGGACAAAGCAAAATGATTTACCAGTGCCTGAACACTATATTAATTGCGCACATAGCGTAGCCCAACTCAGATTCCAGGTGATTGATCATGTTCCTGTCTTACGGCGAGGTGGAGATAGGAGTAAGTTGTTGAAACAGAAAGAAAAACGATGGATACATAGATTGGACACGCTGTGGCCTAGGGGCCTAAATAGGGAGTTTGATTTACATTGCTGCTATTGATTTAATAAATTATGTATCTTAATGTCGGTCTATGGTCTTTTGGATAGAATATCTGCGGATGTAGATTCAGATAGATTGGAGGTATGGGATCTCCTCATTAATGTGGGGACTCCATATATTTTTCGCTGTCCGTTCTTCTGCAAGTTTAATATGTTTTAATGTTTATATATATATATATATTTATTTTTATTTTTTGTTTATTTATGTTTGTTGTTATCCCCTGTACCCACACATGCATATGTGGTTTTTGAAATGTCTTTATGGTTTTTGAAATGTCTTTAAGGTATTCTGTACTTAGAAGCGAAAAAAACAGCATGATTAGAAGTGGAATTACCATATGAATTGATTAATGACTTGCATGTGTGGGGATTCAATTGATTTAATTGAATTTGTATATATAGGGGAGTGGAGTCTTTGTACACTTTAGTATGATTAAGGCTGTCATGGCCGAAACGTCACTTCTTATGAATTAGACTGCTTTCCCACGAATAAAGAAAGAGATTATACACCTGGCTGTTTGGAGTCCCACTCCGTTCTTTACGTCATCGTACATACCGTGATTGTCAAGTCAGCACACGTAAATTCAAAGGTGTGCTTCGGTATGTGCTAATGCAACGATAGGCAACCCTAAACCTAGATGCGATACCAGTTCTTAAGGTGGCTGGGTTACGCAATAGCGGGAGGTGAACCTATAAGGCAGGGACAAACAAGCAAGGAGGACAGAAACCAGTCCTTAGAGTGGCTGGTATTAAGACAGGTAGGTATGAAGTGGTAAAATAGAGTGGTCAAATACGACCCAAAGTTAGGGAGTAAGAAGAAAGCAAAGTCGAGTACCAATAGCCGAGTCAAAGGGGATTAGAAGTACACAAGTCGAAATAGAAAGCCAGGTCATACACAGAATATCCGTCAGAGGTGTAATAAACAAGCACTTAAGGGTCAGACAAGCAGAACCATGAAAGGGCAGTGAGGAATGGCAAAAGCAAGTTTAAATCTTGCGCCCTGCCATCTGATTGGCCCACCAGATCACATGCTGCAGGGAGACCCACAGTGGAGGCGTAATGACGTTGCGCCGCCGGTGGAGCTTAAATCTGGAGAGACCGGCGGCGCGCGCGCATACAGCGCAGGGACGGAACGCGAGGGAGACGCAGGCCCCGGGACCGCGGGGAAGGACGCCGGGGCCGCACCAGCCGCCGAGGTGTAACAGCACCCCCTACTCGAGGAACGCCCACCGGGCGGCCAGGAGCCGGCTTATCGGGAAAACGACGATGAAAAGCAGACAATAAACGGGGAGCATGAATGTCACGCAATGATACCCATGTACGATCCGCGGGACCATAACCCTTCCAATGAACTAGATATTGCAACCGATTACGAGAACGGCGGGAATCCAGAACGGACTCAACTTCATACTCGGGGTTCCTGTCTACCACCACCGGAGGAGGGGGAAGAGAGTCAGGACGGGTAAAACGGTTGCACAGGAGGGGTTTCAGTATGGAGACATGAAAGGTGTTAGGGACACGAAGGGATGCAGGCAACTGCAGAGCGTATGAGACGGGATTAATACACCTAAGAATCCTATAAGGCCCTATGAACCGAGGTGCGAATTTCATGGAAGGAACCTTCAACTGGATGTGACGTGTGCTGAGCCAGACTTTGTCCTGTACATGATAAACTGGTGGAGGTCTGCGCCTGCGGTCTGCCGAACGCTTCTGAGCCAAAGAAGCGGATTCAAGATTCAATTTAGTCTTTTCCCAAATCACACGAAGATTACAGAGGTAGTCCTCTAGAGCAGGAATATCCTGAGGTATAAACGAGGACAGGAAGATGGTGGGATGCATACCAGTGACTATTTCAAAAGGAGAATACTTAGACGACTGAGATGTGGCATTATTATACGCAAACTCCGCCCATGGTAATAGAGTGACCCAATCATCCTGCGCGTCAGAAATAAAACACCCTAAATAAATTTTGAGTGTTTGATTAGTTCTTTCAGCTAATCCGCTCATTTGCGGGTGATACGCGGAGGAAAAGGACAGTTTGACACCTAACTGGTGACAGAAGCCTCTCCAAAACTTTGATATGAATTGGGAACCACGATCAGAAACGAGAACATTCGGAACACCATGAAGTCTAAATATCTCTTTAGTAAAGATCTGTACTAGCTCGCTAGAGGAGGGGAGATTCTGTAATGGAATAAAATGTGCCATTTTGGAGAAGCGATCTACAACGACAAAAATTACCGTGTGGCCAAACGAAGGGGTTAATTCTACCAAGAAGTCCATTGCTAAATGGGACCAGGGACGTTCTGGAACAGGTAGAGGCTGGAGAAGACCTGTAGGTCTAAGACGGGAGGGCTTAGAATGGGTACAAACAAAACAGGTGGTTACGTATTCTTTCACATCATTGGCAAGCGTAGGTCACCAAAGGTTTCTTTTGATCAGGGTTAGAGTTTTTCTACTCCAAAATGTCCAGCAAATTTGGATTCGTGAAATAGTCATAAGACAGTGTGTACCTCTTCAGGAGGAACAAAAAGTTTATTAGGCGGTTTTGACGGAGGCGCTAGTGGTTGTTTCAATAGTAAAAGATTCCATAGAGGTGAGTCGACCTGAGTACTCGGGGAGGCTAAGATTTTCTCTTCGGGAACTATGGGAACTGGTATCGATACTTGAGTGGATAGGGGCTCGTGCTGTTTGGAGAGTGCATCAGCCTTAATATTGTTTGACCCGGGTCTGTAAGAAATGACGAAATCAAATCGGGTAAGAAATAGAGCCCATCGAGCTTGTCTGGGGTTCAATCTCTTGACCTCGGACAGATAAATCAGATTCTTATGGTCAGTGATTATGGAGAACGGACAATTAGAACCCTCCAAGAGGTGGCTCCATTCCTTTAAGGCGAGTATAATAGCCAACACTTCCCTGTCTCCAATGTCGTAACAGGCCTCAGTGGGTGACAATTTTCTAGAATAAAAACCACAAGGTTGCATGGGTTTGTCGTCAGCCGGACGTTGGGACAACACAGCTCCCACCCAAGTCTCTGAGGCGTCCACTTCTAACACGAAGGGTCTAGCTGGATCGGGGTGATGAAGGATGGGTGCAGTGGAAAATGCTGGTTTTAACCTCCGAAAAGCCTCTAATGCAGTGGAGGGCCAATTCTGAGTGTCTATTCCCTTTCTAGTCAATGCTGTAATAGGTGCTATGATGAACGAGAAACCCTTGATAAATCTTCTATAATAGTTAGAGAAGCCTATAAATCTTTGAATGGCCTTGAGACCCTTGGGAAGAGGCCAATGACCGATAGCATCTAGTTTCTTGGGGTCCATCATGAAGCCGGAAGAGGAGATTACATAGCCTAAAAATTGTACCTGTTGTACGTCAAATAAGCATTTCTCGAGTTTACAATAGAGGCCGTTGGACAACAGTTTAGACAAGACGAGTCGTACATGTTGATGGTGGGTTTTCAGGTCAGGAGAATGTATCAAAACATCGTCAAGGTAGACAACGACAAAACAGGGAGTGTATTCCTGTAAGACATCATTAATAAATGCCTGAAACACTGCTGGTGCGTTGCATAAACCAAAGGGCATAACTAGGTACTCATAATGCCCTACTCTAGTATTGAACGCAGTTTTCCACTCATCCCGTGTCTGATTCGAATCAGGTTGTAAGCTCCTCTGAGATCCAACTTAGAGAATATTTTGGAATATTTCAGGCGATCAAACAACTCGGGGATGAGTGGAATAGGGTAGGCATTCTTTAAGGTAATTTTGTTCAACCCGTGGAAATCTATGCAGGGTCTGAGGTCTCCCTCTTTTTTCTGAACAAAGAAGAATCCTGCTCCCGCAGGAGAGGAAGAAGGACGAATAAACCCTTTGTTAAGGGAATCAGTAATATACTCCTCCAATACCTTATGCTCCTTCTCAGATAACGGATAGACAACCCCTCGGGGAGGAGTGGTACCGGGGAGAAGGTCGATAGCGCAATCGTACGAACGATGTGGGGGCAGTCTATCGGCCTTTTTCTTATCGAATACGGGTGCCAAATCAGAGTATGGAGGAGGTATAGTAGTCGTCAGAGGAGGGGCCGTGGGTAAGTTTAAGGTGTTGACAGATAAGGGGACCTCTATACAGGAATACATGCAATCTTTATCCCACTTAGCGATTTGACAAGCTCGCCAATCTATTACAGGGTTATGACGAGTTAACTATGGGTACCCCAGGACGATGGGATAGGAAGGTGAAGAAATGACATGGAAGAACATTTTTTCCTTATGACATAATCCTATCTTAACGGTAATGTCTGGAGTCTCGAAGAGGACAAAAGGGGTTTCAAGAGGTCTTCCGTCAATGGCTTGTACAAGTAGGGGTGTTTCCTTTTCAATCAGAGGAATAGCATGTTTACGAGCAAAAACAAGATCGATAAAGTTATCAGCAGCACCGGAGTCAACCAGGGCATATAGATTCACCGGGTTAAGGGGACTCTCCAAACAGAGAGTGACCGGAACCCAGAGTCTATTATCGAGTTTGGGGGACGAGGGAAAGGAACCTAAGAGCTGTCCCCCAGGGGCACTTAGGCATGCAAGTTTCCCGCAGGACCCTGAGGGCGTTTGGGGCACCCTTTAAGCAAATGGCCCCCTAAACCACAATATAAACACAATCCCTCACGTCGGCGGCGTTGCTTTTCAGCTTCAGGGGTTTAGTGCTGTCTACCTGCATGGGCTCGGGAAGAGAAGTAGACTCTGGAAGTGCGAGTAAAGGGGGTTGGGGAGGCATCTTAAGAGGTAGTTTTCTAGCTTTATCTTTGGTATTCTTACGATGGCGAATACGTTCATCTATGAAGGACAAGTAGGTGATCAGATCCTCCAGATCGTCTGGAAGGTCTCTGGCCGCTACTTCGTCCTGGAGCTCATCATTCAAACCTTCTAAGAACACTGCTATCAAATCCTCATTATTCCAATTCAATTCAGAAGCCAAGGATCTAAACTCCAGTACGTAATCACCCAGGGATTTAGCACCCTGGCGCAGGCGTAACAAGGACTTAGCAGCATTAGTCTTACGACCAGGGGGGTCAAACACTCTGCGGAAAGCGGTTATAAATTCCCGATAGTTATACACAATGGGTTTGTCAGTATCCCAGAGAGGGTTAGCCCAACACAATGCTTTATCGGTCAGATGATTGATAACAAAGGCTACCTTCGCACAATCTGTGGGGTAAGACCAAGGGTTTAGCTCATAGTGGATAGAGATCTGGTTGATAAATCCTCTACAGGCAATAGGGTCGCCACCATAACGTACCGGTGGAAGCAAATTAGGACACGGGTTTGGCGTGGTAAACGGTTCAGGAATAGGCGGATTAACAGGAGGAGACACCTCTAATGGGGTAGGTGCAGTACGAGCTAACAAAGTTTGGAGGGCTTGGGCGAATTGATCAAGTCGGTGATCCTGATCCTCCAAACGACTCTCTAAACCCGATAATTGTTGGACAGTCCCTGCTAGGTCCATGGCCCTTTCGTGATGTCAAGTCAGCACACGTAAATTCAAAGGTGTGCTTCGGTATGTGCTAATGCAACGATAGGCAACCCTAAACCTAGATGCGATACCAGTCCTTAAGGTGGCTGGGTTACGCAATAGCGGGAGGTGAACCTATAAGGCAGGGACAAACAAGCAAGGAGGACAGAAACCAGTCCTTAGAGTGGCTGGTATTAAGACAGGTAGGTATGAAGTGGTAAAATAGAGTGGTCAAATACGACCCAAAGTTAGGGAGTAAGAAGAAAGCAAAGTCGAGTACCAATAGCCGAGTCAAAGGGGATTAGAAGTACACAAGTCGAAATAGAAAGCCAGGTCATACACAGAATATCCGTCAGAGGTGTAATAAACAAGCACTTAAGGGTCAGACAAGCAGAACCACGAAAGGGCAGTGAGGAATGGCAAAAGCAAGTTTAAATCTTGCGCCCCGCCATCTGATTGGCCCACCAGATCACATGCTGCAGGGAGACCCACAGTGGAGGCGTAATGACGTTGCGCCGCCGGTGGAGCTTAAATCTGGAGAGACCGGCGGCGCGCGCGCATACAGCGCAGGGACGGAACGCGAGGGAGACGCTGGCCCCGGGACCGCGGGGAAGGACGCCGGGGCCGCACCAGCCGCCGAGGCGTAACAGTGATAATGTCAGATAGCCGGGGAACCCCTAGCTGCCCGGGGATTTCCCAAGGAAATCCCCTGGTAGAGATAGGCGCTTCTTTCAACCCCGATATCTCCAGATCCCTGGCAGCAAGGGGGTCATGGAGGGTGTCATTCGAAAGGTCTGGGCATGGCCTTTCGAATGACCATGTTCAAAGTAATTAATAATAATAAAGAAATCATTTTTTTTTTTGTGTTTTTATTAATGCAGCAATATTGTTCATATTTCAATTATAATGTGAACAATGATGCTGCACTAATGATTTTTTTCTATGGGGTGCGTTTGCTAAAAATCACATAATTTCCCACAAAGAAATTTAACGAGTCCCCATTTCTAATTTTTGTACAAGCGCACCCCATAGAAAATATAACCGCAAACACTCATGTGATGAAATGTGGAAAAAAACACTTTACACGCTGTAGATGATTAAAAATTCAAACTTTATTGCATTTTTTGTTATAATATATAGGCAGGACATGACGTATACATATAAAAATGATATATTATGAATCTGCTGAGTCTACCGGAAAAAAATAAAATAATATGTCTGGGTCATATAATAAAATGTGGCTTCTAAACGCGTTTAAACATGATGAGCAAAAGCGGTAAAAATCAGCTCAGCACACAGGTGTGAAATGGCTCAGCAGGGAAGAGGTTAAATGAACTACAACTATTGTTGTAACCCTATGCGGGTTATCCTAAGTGCCTTTGTTGCAAGAAAAGTTTGTATTGCAGTACAGTTAGCTGAGGGGTTTTTGGTTTGTTTTTTTTTGCAATGCTGTCACTGAGTGGATAATCCCCTAGCATTTGTGAGCACCACTGCAATGAAACTCAGTTTTGCTGAGTATGTATGAGCTCCACAGCAATGAAACTGACAGTAAAGCGCAGTGTGTATGAGCTCCACAGCAATGAAACTCCACTATCCACCAAGTACTGTTTGAATAATATTGGGGGACTCCAATGAGAGGGTGTTTGACCTTGAGAACACCCCCACATGGTGGTAACAGCAGGACCGGGTGAACATACCTGTGTTGCTGTTATAGCTGACTGTACTATACATGTGCTATCACTTTAACTAGTGGCTCCGCCCCAGGATGACACGGGTCAGAGGGCACGGCAGCCATCTTCAGGAGTCAGTTAGTGTGATGCAGTAATGAAGGCAGATGCATGATCCTGTGTTCCTGTAGTTATCCAAGCCTGTATATAACAGTAAGTGTCAATAAAGAAATGGTGAACCTGACAGCCAAGCCTCATATCTGAATAAGCAGAGCGCATAACAGTGGCGATGAGCATGAGATTTGTAAAGGCCTGCTCAGCCTGAAGAAAAAAAAAAAGGGATTGACAGCCAGATAAACCACACTGCCATCCAGCAGCAATAACATGGCACTGATAGGAACATTAACTGAGTTTGATGGAGAGAAAACTTCCTGGAGCTCCTGGGCTGAGAGATTAGAGCAGTACTTCAGTGCTAACACCATACCCCCTGAGAGACAGGTAGCAGTGTTTCTCACAGCCGTGGGGGCTAACACATATGACACTCTAAGAGACCTTCTATTCCCTGAGAAACCAGCAAGCAAGGCGCTACAGGAACTCCTGAAACTATTAGAGGATCACTTTCAGCCAAAACCGCTGGAAATTGCAGAAAGATTTTGTTTTTATCAACGGCAGCAGCAGTCGGGCGAAGGTATTAAAGCCTATGTGGTTGGCCTCCACCTGTTCATTTGGGGAGTACCTACCTACAGCTTTGAGGGACAAGTTTGTCCTGGGACTGAATAGTGAAATGATTCAAAGGAAACTTCTGACAGAAAAGGGACTCACCCTTACAAGCGCAGTTGAGATAGCATCAGTCATGGAGATGGCTGTCAGGAATACGGAGGAATTGCACCCTCAGATCCACAAAGAAGGTGTGAAAGAGGAAGTTTTCAGAACTGCAGTTGCTGCAACCAACTGGAAATACAGACCCAAACCCACGCCAGCTTGTTAGCGGTGCGGTGATACAGACCATGACTCCAAAACCTGTCGGTTTAAGGATCTACCTTGTCATCAATGTGGAAAAATGGGCTATCTCAAACGGGTTTGCCGTAATAGGAATGTACGAGGACAAAAGCCGCAGTACCCTAAGAAGAAGACTTACAAGGTACAGAAACTTACATCATCTTCAGCTGACTCAGACAATGATGAGGCATTACATAGTTTATCTATACATCATATACACTCGTCACTCCCTGCAATGACAGTACAGGTAACCAGGTAAGGGAAGAGACTAAAGAGACTTACAGTTTGTGGTCCACCCCTCTTGCCGAAAATACCTCACCATTAACACTCACAGGGTTTTGTACAAATACAATCGAATGGTGTTTGGCATTGCATCTGCACCAGGCATCTGGCAAAAAAAGATGGATGAAATTTTAGCAGACATTCCCTTCACTCAGTCATTGGTGTATTTTGAACCAAAAACCAAAGTGGTAGGCGCCCCCGCCTGTACAGCAACCAACTGCCCAAAGCCGGCCAGCAATCAGTGGTTTCCCCCAAACCAAAGTGCAAATATTACAAAGAATATACGTATCTGGCGGCGCGATAACAATCGCTATGGATAGTCTGGATGCTCTCTTATGGTAATGCGTCCATATATAGGAACAATAGAACATTCAGTACAATACAACCTTTTAAATGGTCAAGCTCTTTTGGTGAGCAGAATCTTCAAAGCAGTACATAAACGCTACAATAAAAGCATACAAAAAATCATAGCATAATACTGTCAAGTATTCAATAAAAATAAAAACACAACAAAGGAGCCACTCACAAAATTAGTGGCACACAGTAAATAAAAGTGTGCAAAAGCGCATTTTAGCCAATTCGTTCAGATAGTCACCACAGCCGGGAAAACGTTGTCCTTAGGATGTAATCTCTGCGGGAGAGCCTGGCCAAGGGTATACTCCGTATTAAGAAGTCCAGCTATCAGATGGAACCAGCGTCTTTCAGACCAACAAGTGGGAAGACCGGAAGCTTGGACCCATCCAGAATGCACAGTGGACGATCCGGCGGGCGGGCGAAAAGGCAGAGACAAGCAAGTCAGTTCGACGCGTTTCGTCCTCTGACTTATTCATGAACTGACTTGTCTGTCCAGATCTTCTCTCTTTTAAAGTCCATTTTTCATTTGATTAGAACCCAAAGTAAATTCATGTGTGGATACCGGAAGCGGTGAACACTCCCGGCAGCCTCCAAAGAGCGCTCCGGAAGAGACACCACCTCGCACTAAAATCCATTGTGGTTAAGGGCATAAAAATCCAAAACCTTATGGAGAGTATGGGCAAAAATCACATATAGCGTACATGAAACTAAAAACAACATATGCTATTAAAATACTAATTCAGGAATGACAATAGAGGAACCTATGGAGACAAAAATAAAAAACAGTGCATGTATGCTTATGCCGCAATAAATCTCAAAGGGAAAGCAAATAACTTTCCCCATATAAAGGGATATTAGGCATCTATAGAAAAGATATAAAGAACCAGTAAAAAATAGTAAAAAGTAGTAATGAAAAATCATAAAATCATAAAAACGATTGAAGCTCTATATCAATATTAAGGTCCGGCGATTTCAAGGTATCCATATAAAATATCCACTTTGTTTCCGCTTGAGAAAGAGCCTTAGCGATATCACCTCCCCTCCAATTTTGTTTAACCCTTTCAATACCTAACCAAACGAAAGTGGATTAGGTATTGAAAGGGTTAAACAAAATTGGAGGGGAGGTGATATCGCTAAGGCTCTTTCTCAAGCGGAAACAAAGTGGATATTTTATATGGAGACCTTGAAACGAAACGAAAATGTCTGGAATTTACATATAAGATCCTATGATTGATAATAAAAAGTTCTGTTACAGAAAAAAGAAAAACCGCTATTAAAAAAAGGGGGGAAATTTTGCTGAAAAATTACTAAAAGGTAGTAAAAAAAAAATATCAATAAATACTTTTTACTGCAGATTAAAATAATAAATGGTTTATTAGATATTGCATAAAACCTGGAATATTTTTAACATTGAAACCTATGGGATTCGCCTGAATAAACCTGCTGATTGAAACCACCGAACATCAGGGCATTTCACTGCCATTTCTCTGCTGTTTGGTGTTCTCTGAATAGATTAACCATTACTTCTCTATGGGGATTTGCAATGCCTTCAAACAGCACCGTACTTGCTGGCAGTTCGGCAAACTTGTGTGCATAACACAGAGCAGTGGTGTACTTAGGGGAGTGGCGGAGGGCAGGCCGCCCCAGGTACCAGTGATTCTTGGGGTGTCATTAGGGTGTACTAGGAGGTGCCACTGTCTGTCACTATGTGTAAGCTTTGAGCTGTGTTCTCAAACAACGAGCAGCGGAGCAGGGCGTTTGCATACGGAATAAAATCGAATAGAATAAAAATCTGATGCACTCATACACACCGCACATTGCATTGCTGGGAGTTTTATTGCTGTGGATTCTGATACGCTGACACACACACACCGCACATTGCATTGCTGGGAGTTTTATTGCTGTGGATTCTGATACACTCATACACACTGCACATTGCATTGCTGGGAGTTTTATTGCTGTGGATTCAGTGATACACACTGCATATTACTGTGAGTTTTATTGCCCTGGAGCTCTGGGATACTCTCATACACACTGCACATTACTGTGGGTTTTATTGCTGTGCAGTTCTGATATGCTCATACACAGTGCCCATTTCTGTGGGTTTTATTGCTGTGCAGCTCTGTGATACACTCATATGCAGTGCACATTTCTGTGGATTTTATTGTTCAACCAATTATAGCGGCTGTGATCCAGTATACTTGACATGTGTGGCTGTTCTTTGTAAAAATGCTTGAATTTAAACATTTCATAATTTTATTTATCTCAATAGATACATTTGAAATGGTATACAAAATATACAAGTAGGCACTTGGTATCCACTTTTAATATAAAGAGAGGAAAAGGTGGAGCTATAAGAGGAAAAGGTGGAGCTTATAGAGGAAGGGTGGGGATTAACCAGGAAGAGGTGTGCCCTTGACAGGAAGGGGTGCCTAAAATTTAAATTAGGGGGTGCACGAGTTTAGTCAGGCCTAGGGCAGCACAAAACCTAAATACACCACATTTTACTTTTTGCCGACTGAGGAAGCGACTGGATCGCGAAACGCGTTTTGGCGTTCGAATTTTAATTTAATTGTTTTAATAGTTTTATGGAATAAATCTTCATTTACCTTTGCTTAAGGTCCTGCAGCTGTTTTTTATTTCTTGGAGGAACACCTGGGAACAGAGACGCTAAAGGGGAGTCCGGTATCTCCTAAAAATACCGGTTGCGCAGTAGATCTAGTGTCTGATTTATGACACCTCCACATGTGAGTTGAACCTTTGTACAATTATCTGGGGGGCACTGATGATGTAATGGATCACACTATGTTGCCATTTATTCCCCTTTTTCTTGAGGGTTGAAGACCATGTGTGAAAAGCGACCTTACAATATCATAAGAAGATCTTTTCACTTGAAAATTATTCAACACTAAAGAGGGAAGCGCAGAGATTCTCCACTTATTTCTGTTGTTTAAATACACCACTGCACTCAGTGTCTATTAGATGACACGCTCATCACTGGTCGCACGGACCAAGAACACAAGCAGAATGTAGAGCTTGTTTTACAAAGACTTCAAGGTAAATTTGACAAAATGCAAATTCATGGTGCCTAAATTGGAGTTTTGTGGCCACTTAGTAAATGCAGAGGGCATTCATACTGCTGAAGACAAGGTCGATGCTTTTATCAAAGCTCCAGCCCCAACAAGTGTCCATCAACTACGATCGTACCTTAGCCTGCTTAACTACTATAATAAATTTCTTCCAGACCTTGCTCATACAATGTTTCTGCTGCATAAGCTCCTGGAGAAACACTCCAGGTGGGACTGGTCAGCTGAATGTCAACATGCCATTGAATCCTCTAAACGGAAAGTGTTAGCGTCACGTATGCTTGTGCACTACTGTTACCAGAATCCACTCAGTTCTGTCGGGTGAAAGGTCGGCCCAGTGCGGACAATGACTATTCGGACACGAGTCTCTTCAGGAAAGGCGTATTTTATTTGACGTCAACTCTCAGCCAGGATTGAATCACAAAGACTGAGTGACGTGAACACATGGTCATAACATTTTATACATGAATAGATAAACAGGTACATCCCAGTAGCCCACCCATGGGTGACACTTGCCCACCCCACATGGGTTTGTACCTTCCCCTTACTGAATACAAAGACATTCCACAAATTGGCAGTAAATTGGCAACTTTCACACTCTATTATGACAATTGGATAATTTAACATCCAGCCAGATCCTGTCTCTATCTGGCTCCATAAGCTTATTTACCGTAGTTACTGATATGGGTACAGATGGTTTTAACGAGGGCTTTTGTTCTCGCCTGTAGCTCTGTGCTCTTGATGTAGCTAAATCAGTATTCTGACACTTTTGCTTATGTTGGCCGGATCTTGCTTATTTAATTGCTCTGCCAGAGAATATCTGGAATGTCTGACTTCTATGCAAACTCTCCTAAATTCAACAAATTTTCGCTATTTACAATTCTGTCTATCTTGGTCTTGCTCAAGACGGCTGCGGAGAGCAAGATGACGGCTGATTTGTGGTCTACTTCTGTTACATTCCCCCCTTGGCTAGGGTGTCAGGTTCTCCTTTCCTGAGAGCCTTAGACACTACACTGTGAATCCTTTATTCTCAAAGGCCCTATACTCTGGGGGTGGTTCCTTCATTGGAAACAAATCAGGAGTGATCACTAATGGTATCTTCTTAGAGGGAGTCAAAGCTTTCCTACACAAAGGCCATAGGCACAACCCTATCCGATAGAGTATAGCTCTTATCACTAGGAGCATGATGACCATCATGATCATGGATCTTACCCATGAGATAAAACCCAGGATGGATCCGAACCAATCTCCGAATGACCCGAATCCTCAAAAAGGATTCCAACCTTCCGCTGCTATTTGCCTAGCCTTGTTTTGCAATTGTGATACCTTCTCCTGGTGGTCTTGAATTACCTGGTAATAGTCTGGAACCTCCTCATTTGAGTTTCGGATAAAGGTACAACATTCATAATGCATTGTCATTTCACATAACCCATTTAATGCTGTAGTTATTTGTTCCCCGCGCCATATCATGTATCATCTCCAGCTTTTGGATCTCGTGCAGTTCTAGATTCAGCAGGAGGATATCTTTACTTGTGATATTCAGAATTTCATACATTAATACAGAATAATTGTTCAACCTTTTCATCAACTCTATTCCCCAGCCAGTCCATGCCGGGAAACATGCCCATACCTGATCTCCTTTTGAAAATAGTTCCCGTTTCTCAACTCTATCAAAAACTAGAGGATATCTAGGATGTAGTGTAGTGTCAGGTGATGTGTCATCTCCCTGTACCCCCTGGATTGGTATCAGTTTTGCTATATAACACATTCCCATAAGAGTTGGTGGTACCCAAGTGTAGCATGCATTCCCGCAACATACTAGGCTTGTGCACCGATTTTTTTTTTGGTTCGATTAGGTTCGATTTTTCGGATTTTTAAACTTTTCGATTCGGCTCGTTTCGACCGATTTCTGTTTCGATTCGGTTCGGCTCGACTCGTTTTTCGTGTACATATTTTTCGGAATATCGACCATTTTTCGTATTTTCGTGTCACTTTGCTCGTTTTTGTATCGACTTTTCGTAATTTCGGAAATTTTCATTTTTCGGAATTATACATGTTTTCGGAATATCGACCGTTTTTCGTATTTTCGTGTCACTTTGCTCGTTTTTTGTATCGACTTTTCGTAACTTCGGAAATTTTCTTTTTTTCGGAACGTCTGTTCTCCTTGTTTCAAAGCAATAAATTTCGATTTGACACATTTCAAGTCCATTCGAAAATTCCGCAAATATTTCGTTTCTGCTCAGAAAACTTTTCGGATCTGCCATTTTTGGATCTAAAAATTTTCGGAAATTCGGCTGCATCCGAAAACACGAATCGGGAAATTTCGTGAAAATTCCGAAAATTCCGAAACCCGAAACGCACATCCCTACAACATACATGATATCCCCCTGTTAGTAAAAATGGGGACATGTAGTGTACTCCTTTATGGACTTCAATCATCATTTTTATTAGCCGATGTAGTAGGTACTTTGCATTCTGGTGGGTGGTTGTGACATTGGATATGATTAACCTTTGTCCCATGGTCAAATTCACTAGCCTTACTATAAGTCTCCCCATCCCTGTCCCTGACAAAGATGTGTTTACTGTCAAATTAAAATGGCTGGACTAGCATGGGTTATTCTCAACATACACATCATCATTTCCCATCTGGAAACACCAATCAGGAGGGTAAATAGGACCAGTTATTGGGTACACTGGTAGTGTTCCCGCTTGTTTAATTTCAGTGTCATTTAAAGGCTGAATCGTAATGTTCCCAAAGGAGAACGTGCTCAAGTTCATAGAGACAGCAGCAAATGGAATGTAGATTGTCTCTGGGTGCAATCTACTGCACACCCAGTATGAGATCTGTCCAGACTTCTGGGCATAGGGACACTTGAACTTTATCAACAGATGGTCTCTTGGGGAGGACACGGGCCCCAAATCCTGTTTGTTTCTTCGCATTGTCTGGTTCAAAAATCTTGGACTTGTCTCGTTACACTTGTAAGAAATATTTAGGCCCATAATTGTCTCTTGGCATTTCCCACCATCAAGAAGAGCGGAAATGTACGTTGCTGTGAATAGTATCAGCATCAGAACAGCTCCCATCGCAAAAGTCGCTTGGAAGGCTCACCTGATAACTTTGTTAATCACACCCCCCCCCCGCCGTCTACAACAACCAAAATAAGAGGAGCTTCAGCTCGAGGTACTGAAAGAGGTATTTCCTCAAAGGTACCCCTTGGGGTTTCCTCATCTTCCATCGTTGGCAGGTAGTTAGGCATTATTATGGCCGTCAAAACACCTACTTGCTGATCTCTTAGACAGATGCAACTGCAGCTTTCGTCAGCCTCAGCTTTAGTGGATCAAACTTGTGGGGGACAATTTTCCACTCTGGCTCAGGAACTGCTGCGGCTCTCTTTATTCTCGAATGGTGTATTCACGGAACCACCTCGGCAACCTTCACTGCTGTGGGAGTGGATAATAGAACAGAGTAAGGACCTCTCCACTTTGGCCCCAGAGGGTCAGTTTTCCACTCCTTCACACACACTGAATCACCTGGGCAATACTTATGCCAAGGGGGATACAAGAAATGAGGCAGATTATCACCCACCCAAGTATTCAGTTTATGCATTGACTGACCAAACAACAACACCTGTTCATTTAGTCTAGTTTCACCCAATGCCCGAAGGTCCCCCTTCAATCCAATAATTAGAGGAGTAGGCCGTCCGAACAGGAGTTCGTACGGACTTAGTTTCAATTGTGGGGTTGGCCTGCATCTAATGTGCAACAAAACTATCAGCAGCACTTCTAGCCATCCCAGTGTCGTCTCCTGGCACATCTTTGCCATTAGAGTCTTTAGAGTTCTGTTCATTCTTTCAACTTTTCCGGAACTCTGGGGTCTGTAGGCTGTATGCAGTTTCCAGGTAATGCCCAACAGGCGGGCAAGTTGTTATAAGCAAATATGAACAAAAGCAGGGCCATTATCTGACCCAATTTCGAGTGGCAGTCCACAGCGTGGGATAATTTCTCTCATGAGGTATTTTACAACCTCCGTCATCTTTTCTGTTCTTGTTGGGAAGGCCTCCACCCATCCAGTTAAAGTGCACACCATCACGAGTAAGTACTTGTATCCTTTGCAGGGTGGTAGTACTGTAAAGACAATTTGTAATGATGCCATTGGGGACAATCCGATAGGTTGCATTCCTGGAGGTTCTGATGGACCTGATTTCGGGTTGTTCTTCGCACAGGTCACGCATTGCTGGGCTATTGCCTTGCAGATGACTGACAATCCAGGAACATAGAAATGCGGTTCCAACTGTTGTTCCATCATTTCTCTTCCTCCATGAATACTGATGTGGAATGCTCTGATAATTTCTGAAGCCAGTGTAGCAGGGAGAACAATTTGGTTACTTATTAACTGGTACCATCCATCTTCTCCATATTTTCCTGGTTCTTCAGGTAGGTGTCCATTCACTCAGGGGAGCCGGCAGTAGTGGAGCTATGATGGAGTATGGTGTTTTGTATGTCTCTAGCTTTTCTCTCTCTTCCCATGTAAATTCATCTTGAGGGTGTAAATGAGTCCATGCAAAATAGATCAGGTCTTGCCACTCTTGTTGATTCTTTACCGTGAACAGGAAGTAATTCAGCACGCTGTCCTTCAAATTCGGCAGACGTTTTTCAATGAGTGTTTCTCTCAGAAAGAGCTTCACAAGTGGGGCTTGGTATTTTTCAGCCCCCAGTTTCCCAAAGCATTTCAAAATACGTGTGATCCGCAGATTATTGTGGCTGTTAGAATTCAAGTTTTCAAATCTGGTGGAGAAATTTCCTGTTTGTTCAACTTCAGTTTCTTCTGTGTCTTCTCCATCCTCCCCACTAATTTTACACCGAAGAAGTTCAGCATCATCTTGTAGGCCCTGCGGAGCCTTTGCTGGACTTGTGAGGTGTTTTTCATCAGGGTGATCTTTCAGGGGTCAGAGGGTATGTCCATTTGTTCCTGCCTTGTTCCGACATTGGAAAAAGCCATTGTATATAATTGTGATGGGTTTCAAGCAGTTCATATTCATTATTCCATCTGTTCAATATGACTTCAATAAAGGATCCATCAGGAGCAAATCTTCGCTTATTCTTATAGAACTCAAAGTTTGGGAGAGTTTTGCAGTCATCTTGCTTGCAGAGGAGGACTCTGGAGACTTGTTCTTCAAGGGGACCGCTCACTTTAGACATTGTTCTTGCTGCTGCTTGGTCTGCTAGTCGATTTCCCTTGGGTATTTCGTCATAACCCTTCTGATGACCTTGGCAATGCATAATACTGACAGCATTTGGCCTCCACACAGCTTCTAGAAGGTCTGAAATTTCTGCAGAGTATTTGACTTGCCTTCCTGATGAGGAGAGGAGGCCTCTTTCTTTGTAGAGCGCACCATGTGCATGGACAGTCATAAAGGCATATTTCGAATCAGTGTAGACATTCACTCTCTTGTCTTTAGCTAATTCTAGAGCTCTTGTTAGGGCGATAATCTCTGCCAACTGTGCCGAAGTATTGCTTGGCAAGGGTTTTGCTTCCAGAATCTCTCCAGTCTTGACTACAGCATATCCAGATAGTCTTTTGCCATCCTCCATGTAACTGCTTCAATCAGCGAAAAGCTGTAGATCGTATTTGTCTAGGGGTATATCTCTCAAATCGGGCCTGCTACTGAATACTTCTTCCATGACTTGAAGTCATTCATGACTCTGATCTTCTTCAGTGTCAGGTAGTAATGTAGCAGGGTTCAGAGTAGCGATGAGGTCCAGATGAACGCGTGGATTTTCACACATCATGGCTTGGTACTTTGTCATTCGGCTGTTGCTGAACCAGTAGCTGCCTTTGACATCGAGCAAAGCTTTGACTGCATGAGGGATTTTGACGTGTAGAACTTGTCCTAGAGTCAACTTGTCAGCTTCAGATATCAGCATTGCTGTAGCAGCCACTGCTCTCAGACATGGGGGTAGGCCACAGGCCACTGGATCTAATTGCTTGGAGAGGTAGGCCACAGGCCTCAGCCATGAGCCCAGATATTGGATCAAGAATCCAGTTGCAGTTTGGTTGTGTTCATGGACGTAGAGTTGGAAGTGTTTGCTGTGGTCAGGTAAGCCCAAAGCTGGGTCTTCCATTAGCAGAGTCTTTAATTTCAGGAATGCTGCTGACTGTTCTTCCTCCCAAAGGAATGGGTCATTTTCACCCCCCTTGGTAGCTTGATGCAGGGGCCTTGCAATTTCTGCAACGTTGTGGATCCATAGATGACAGAATCCTGCTGCACCTAGGAATTTGCGCACCTGTCTACGTGTCATTGGTTGGGGGATACAGCAGACTGTTTCTTTTTGTTATGGACCCAGGGCACGCTTGGTACCTGTTAATTGAAAACCTAAGTATTTTACACTTTGCAAATTTGTGCTTTCTTTTTCGAGACTTTGTAGCCTGCTTGGCTCAGCAATTGTAGAAGGGCCTTAGTTGCGGATAGACAGTCTTTTTCTGTAGGGGAAGCAAGCAACAAATCATCAACATATTGTAGCAATACAACTTTGTTTGGCTGAACATTGAAGGACAGGAGGCCCTGGCTAAGCGTGCAGCCAAAGATAGTGGGCGAGTTATTGAACCTCTGGGGGAGGCGTGTCCATGTCATTTGGTGTTGTGCTCCTGTCTTGGAGTCCTCCCACTGAAACGCAAATAGGGGTTGGCTTGTCAGGGCCAGGCGTATGCAAAAGAAAGCATCTTTCAAATCAAGTACCGTGTAGAATTCTGTATTTCCGGGTATTAACGCCAATAAATTATATGGATTGGGAACGACAGGGTGTTAAGTCACTGTTGCTTCATTAACTGCTCTTAGCTCTTGTACCGGGCGGTATTCTTGAGTTCCCTCTTTCTGCACCGGCAACAGTGGTGTGTTCCATGGAGACACACAAAATTTCAGTATACAGTGATCTATTACAGTGGCGTAACTAGAAACCTGAGGGCCCCGGTGCAAGAATCCATGAAGGGCCCCCCCAACCCCCCCCCCCCCCAAAAAAAGATCCATATTTTTACCTTTTGTTTTCTGCAATATAAAAAAAGATAGTATTGCCCCCAGCTCACATGGACATATATTGCCCCCAGCTCACATGGACATATATTGCCCCAAGACCACACATGGATATATTGCCCCAGCTCACACATGGATATATTTGCCCCCAGCTCATGGAAATACTGCCCCAACACATGGATATACTGCCCCAACACAAGGATATGCTGCCCCAGCTCATGGATATACTGCCCCAGCACATGGATATACTGCCCCAGCACATGGATATACTGCCCCAGCACATGGATATACTGCCCCAGCACATGGATATACTGCCCCAGCTCTGCCCCCCAGCTCATGGATATACTGCCCCAGCTCTGCCCCCCAGCTCATGGATATATTGCCCCAGCTCTGACCCCCAGCTCATGGATATACTGCCCCAGCACATGGATATACTGCCCCAGCACATGGATATACTGCCCCAGCTCATGGATATACTGCCCCAGCTCTGCCCCCCAGTTCATGGATATACTGCCCCAGCTCTGCCCCCCAGCTCATGGATATACTGCCCCAGCTCTGCCCCCCAGCTCATGGATATACTGCCCCAGCTCTGACCCCCAGCTCATGGATATACTGCCCCAGCTCTGACCCCCAGCTCATGGATATACTGCCCCAGCTCTGACCCCCAGTTCATGGATATATTGCCCCAGCTCTGACCCCCAGCTCATGGATATATTGCCCCAGCTCTGACCCCCAGCTCATGGATATACTGCCCCAGCTCTGCCCCACCAGCTCATGGATATACTGCCCCAGCTCTGCCCCCCAGCTCATGGATATACTGCCCCAGCTCTGACCCCCAGCTTATGGATATATTGCCCCAGCTCTGACCCCCAGCTCATGGATATATTGCCCCAGCTCTGCCCCACCAGCTCATGGATATATTGCCCCAGCTCTGCCCCACCAGCTCATGGATATACTGCCCCAGCTCTGCCCCCCAGCTCATGGATATACTGCCCCAGCTCTGCCCCCCAGCTCATGGATATATTGCCCCAGCTCTGCCCCACCAGCTCATGGATATACTGCCCCCAGCCTAGCTCTTACCTGCTCAGGGGGGGCCCCAGGCCCAGGGCAGGCTCCGTCGGCGTCTTCTCCGGCGTCTTCTCCGGCGTCTTCTCCTTCCTTGGCGAGCGGCCGCTGGAAACATCCAGCTTGGCCGCTCGCCGGAAACCACCTGATCAGCGCGAGGTCTCGTGCGCTGGTCAGGTGGTTTCTCTCCCACATGAGCGGCCAAGCTGCATGTCAGCGGCCGCTCGCGTAGGGAGAGGGACGGCCAGCGCGCGGCTCCCAGATTCCGGCGCTTTTTGCCGGAATCTGGTGGCGGCGCTGGGCCCCCCTCCAGTGGTGGAAGGCCAGGGCCCGGTCGCAACTGCGACCGCTGCGACCCTGGTACTTCCGCCACTGATCTATTAGTCTTTGCAAATGTGCTTAGCTTTTTGTGGAATGTGATACTGTCTTAGGGCAACAGGCACAGCGCCAGGCTTTAAATCAACATACACCGGAGGGATATTCACTGCTAAGTCGGGCGGGTTATCCTCAGCCCACACTTCGGGACTGCCCAGTAGTAGTGCGTATGGGTCTGGTCAACCGGCGCAGTTGGTGCTGTACGCCATTCTTCCTCTCTTGGCATAATTACTGCAATTCTACTGGGCTGCTTCTCTGGTTTAGTCAGATTGGGCTGCCGATCAGAGCCGCCACTCTCAGGCAGTTCTAATCTAGCGTGTCCCCCGGGAAGGAACGTAATTTGGGCTTGCAATTTGCAGAGAATGTCCCGCCCCAGGAGTTGAATCGGACATTCAGGCATATACAAAAATTGATGTTCAACATTGTGCCCCCCAAGACTACATTTACGAGCAGCAAGGAAAGGATATTTAGCAGATACACCCATTGCACCCATTATATCAACTTCCTCTCCTGCCGGGGGTGCGATTGGTTGTGTCACAACAGAATATTCTGCCCCAGTATCAACCATAAAAAATTCATCATTATTCCCTACTCTTACTGTGACCGTGGGCTCGCTATTACCGAGTGGGATCGGCCCAGGTCTGTGTCAATATGCATTGTGTCCCTCAAAAGATGTTCCCGCCAAACCAACAAACCCAGTACCATTGTTTTAATTTATCTCATATCTCCTATTGTTCACCTGGCCGTGGGGCACCCCACCACCTGAATTATCACTCTGCCCCCATTTTTCTCAATTAATTTGTGACAATTGTTCCGCCAATGGCCTGCCGCATTACAGAACGCGCACTGGTTCCGACCCAAATCGTTTCTGCCACCACCTCTTCCCCTTGTCCCTCTTCCCCATCCTCGGCCACCATGACTACTTTGGTTTCCTCCTCCGTTACTCATATTCACAGCTACCATGCCTGCATTTGCTCTTTGCTTTCGTGTCTCTTCCCGCTTTTCTTCTAGATCCCTCTTATGGTACACTTTATTGGCAATTTCTACCAGCTCACTGATACCTTTCCCCAGGAACCATCACTCCTCTGTATTTTATTACGTATGTCCATTTGCGCTTGACTCACAAAGGATGAATTCACTAAACAGCGATTCTCTGCCGCTTCTGGATCTATAGGGCTATACAGCCTAAATGCTTCCAACAATCTTTCTAAAAATGCGCTTGGGGATTCTTTTGGGTCCTGCATCACCTCGGCTATTTTTCCCATATTTACTGGCTTTTTCCGACCCGCTTTTATTCCCATTAGCACTGCCGCTCGGTACCTCTGGAGATGGGCCACACCCACCTCAGTATACGTCCACTGGGGATCAACCTTGGGATAATGTTCTTCAGCCCAAGCTTCTGGGTTCGCTTGGCTGTCTTCTACCACCTGGGCTAACAACTGTTTCCAGGCATTATCATTAATTCGTGCTCTCTCCTCTGTTGTGAACATTCTCATTAATAGCTGTTGACAATCAGCCCAGGTGGGGTTATGCGTCGCCATAATCGACTCTATTAGACTCGTCATAACAGCAGGCTTTTCAGAAAACGGGGGGGTCTGGGTTTTCCAATTAAACAGATCAGTGGTGGTGAATGGAATATAAGTAAAAAGCACTGATCCTGGACCATCATCTGTCATGGGGCCGGGTACTGCTCATAATGGGAGTTGGATTCTGCAAGGGTTATGTTGGTACACCACACGGGATTTAACAATATTATTGTCACCACGAGTCACGGCTTTCGGGTCTATACCAGCATCCCCCGAGGGTCCCTGCCTTGGAGTTTCTAATCTGTATACTGCCCCGTCAGAAGTTTCAATCTTATTGGCAGAAATAACGATCTGTACTCCCGCTGCCTCACCCATCTCACCACCCCTAGCCGGAGCCGAAGGCACAGGCAAAGGATTAGCAGCAGCCTGCACCACCACCTCCGGCTGTGCAACCAAGGCATCCAATGCGCTCCAGGCCGTCGCGTAGCAGGACGGATATGGCAGAGGCAGGAGATCGGTATCCTCGGGATGTCCCACTAACACGGGAGCACCTTCACATTTACCTGTGGACATCCTATTCTTTTCTTTCCCTGCCAACATTTATTTATTTATAAAGGATTTTACCAGGAAGGATACTTTGAGATTTCTCTCATTTTCAAGTATGTCCTGGGTTCAATAACATTGAATTGTTACAGTTGTTACAGAAATACAAATTTACAGTTACAAGTACTTATACAGCGCCAACAGATTCCATAGCACTTTACAATGGGGAAGCACAAACAGCAGACTTACATGATACAAGAGGAAATACAACCCTGGTCGTAGGATAACTGTCCAGGTTATACATCACTTCAAAATACTTTAAAAGACTAGTCAGGGAATAATAAATGCAGACATAAAAATACAATTGCAAGATTATGGCAGCCTGGGGTATGATGTCGGACGCCTTGTTGAAATGGTGGATACCTTGAATGCTTGGTTCAGGGCCGCAGAGGGAAGAAATGGAGGTGAGTCTGTGATGGAGTATGCTCGAATGCTTGGTTCAGGGCCACAGAGGGAAGAAATGGAGGTGAGTCTGTGATGGAGTATGCTTGAATGCTTGGTTCAGGGCCGCAGAGGGAAGAAATGAAGGTGAGTCTGTGATGGAGTATGCTTGAATGCTTGGTTCAGGGCCGCAGAGGGAAGAAATGGAGGTGAGTCTGTGATGGAGTATGCTGTGGAAAGTGGCTTTTATCCCTCACAATATCTCCATATATCTATATATACGGGTACTGTTCTGGATGTCCGAATTTCCACATAACCTGGGAATACACTCTCTGAATAAGTACAGGATCCATAGATCCCTGTTCAGGCCATTCAGGAACTAATATAGGCCAAACCACTGTACATAAGATCTGTAATGTTTCTTTATTCAGCTCATCACCATACTGGTGCGTCTCATACAGCTCCCCGAAACTGCGCACCATATACTCTAAAGGCATCTGTCCCTCCCTGGCCTTCTTGGGGCGTGATGTTCCACTACCCATTATACCTCTTTTCAACAATAATTACTTCACAGTTCAATAATTTTTCAAAACAGTTCTATACTTGACAGTCTGGTATTTCAATCAACAATTCTCTCGTGTCGTATTCGCTTCCTCTCTTAGTGACCGGTTGAGTCGCCCCAATCGCGGAAATGCACTGTGAGAGTCAACTCTCAGATTTGCTTCCCTGTCGAGACAGGTAGGCGCACGTTCACGCACTTTCACTCGCTCAATCACAACCCGTACTATACCAGATACATTCAGCACAAAACAATACAAATTTAGCTTTTACAATATGCCTTTTACCAAACACTACGTATCCAGCCCTTTCCAATTACCTGGGGCTATCAGCCCACCAAAGCACCCTTTACTCCAACTAGGATACGTAGCAATCACTGCGCAGGGCTTTCAGCCCACCTCCAAAACTCCCTCCTCCCCTTCAGTCACATGTAGCTTACAAAAACATAAACACAACTCCACGTGGAACAGATTCCTTGTGGAAACAATACCTCAATCCAATATTAAATTACCAAATTGACATCCGGTCTACCGAGTACAGCTCCGTGTCAACTAGCAGCTGTTGAGGTACAGCTAACTAGTCCCCGTGCTCATGGCGACAGAACCGGAATGCCAATGGAACCGTGTACAGGGGTCCCCTTACCCAACTATGGCCGGGCGTATTAAACAAACAATACCGATATTACCTTATCCAAGCGCTGCACCGGACACTGTTTCCTCAGACTCAATTGCGTCTTAGCTTCCCGGGCCGGGAGTCCGTTAGGGACGAGTCGAGCTCCACGTAACGGGAAATCCCGCTTGGCACCTGCAGATGTCAGCTCACCTTCAATGGACGCCCAACCTCGGGGACCACTTGCGCTTGCAGTCAACCGCTACTGTCCGGCAGCCACTGCCGATCCGTGGCCAACCGATCCCGGATGAGCCCCCAAAAATGTTACCGGAATCCACTCAGTTCTGTTGGGTGAAAGGTCAGCCCGGTGCGGACAATGACTATTCGGACACGAGTCTCTTCAGGAAAGGCGTACTTTATTTGACGTCAACTCTCAGCCAGGATTGAATCGCAAAGACTGAGTGATGTGAACACACGGTTATAACATTTTATACATGAATAGATAAACAGGTACATCCCAGTAGCCCTCCCATGGGTGACACTTGCCCACCCCACATGGGTTTGTACCTTCCCCTTACTGAATACAAAGATATTCCACAAATTGGCAGTAAATTGGCACTTTCACACTCTATTATGACAATTGGATAATTTAACATCCAGCCAGATCCTGTCTCTATCTGGCTCCATAATCTTGTTTACCGTTGTTACTGATAAGGGTACAGATGGTTTTAACGAGGGCTTTTGTTCTCTTACAGAACTGCCTCTAGAGTCGACACCATCAGTCAAGAGTTGTAGGTACACCACCTCACACCTCACACCTCCTGACTTCCAGAGAGATAGCAGCCCATACTGTGAAGGATACTTTTCTGACAAACGTGCTTACTCTTATACGAGACGGCTGGCCTGCGATGGTATCACAGGAACATGAACCTTACTACCGTAAGCGAATGGAATTGTTTGTGAAGGATAATTGTGTCTTATGGGGAGACCGAGTGGTCATTCCAAAAACCCTCCAGAGACACATCTTGGACTTGCTACATACTGGTCACCCTGGAACCACACGGATGAAACAGAAAGCTCGGGGCTATGTGTGGTGGCCGAACATAGATGCAGATATCACAGCATATGTCAATGCTTGTGTAGGATGTGCACAAACTGCCAGAGACCTCCCTTGAGGATGCATTCAATCCTGGACTTGGCCCACGGTTCCCTGGTTTCACCTTCACTTGGATTTTGCGGGTCCCATAATGGGACAAACCTTCTTGATTATAATTGATGCCCACTCAAAATGGCCAGAGGTCATTCCAGTTACCCAGCTGACTACAAAGGCAACAGTTGCCATATTATTGCATCTTTTTGCTTCGTTTGGGTATCCCAGGGAGATTGTCACAGATAATGGTGCCCAATTCACAAGTCAGGAGTTCCAGAGTTTTGTTACGGTCAATAATATCAAGCACAAATTAACCGCCCCCTATCACCCTGCCACCAATGGGCAAGCTGAGCGGTTTGTACAAACTTTCAAGAACTATTTCAAGGCCTCAGTAGCTGTGACTAGCCAGAGGTCCATATCGCCTCTGTCGGGTATATTACAAAAAGGAAAAAATTAAAATGGATGCTGATGCCTGTAGCCATTGTGTTTATAAAGACAGTCTTTTCTTTCAATTTTCTCTAGTTTAGGAATGAACCGAGATTTTTTTTTAAAGGTTCATGGCTAGGTGAAATTTTTTTTAGAAATACCAGAGATGAAGGAACCTTAAAAATGTCTTTGTGTGATATAATGCCCGAGCTAAGTATTAGACGTGTCATAATTAAATTTATTGGTCTGTTTTAAGTCTTTAAAATAAAAAGATATTTTGTCTTTTGGGTATAAAGAAATGAGAACTTAAATTCTGAATGTATATATATATTCACGAAATATATTTCTATAATCAAGGTATATTCTATTATATTTACAGTAGAAAATATATGCTCCAATAAATATTATAAGTATATAATTGGTAAATGATATAATTATTGAAGAATAGATTCTGTTGAGTTAACTAGAAAAGAATTCAACTGATAAAGACTCACAGGGTTATCCAAAGAGATCCGAATTGCTTGAGAAAGGTAACCGAACGCTGAAAATCAGCGTTCGGTTGCCTTCCCTGGCCATTCGGCTATCCAGAGAGCAGGCAATTCGCCAAATCCTGGCGAATTGCCTGCACATACGGTGCCTGTTCGGTGCCTGTTCGAGGGCAGTGAAAACCCCATAAAAAAGCACTGCTTCGGCTATTCAGAGAACACAAACCAGCAGTGAAAGGTTCCCCTAATGTCCTGCCATTCGGTGGTTTAATTCGTCAAATTTATTCAGGAGAATCCCATAGACTTCAATGTTAAAAATATTCCCGTTTTAATTCAATATCTAATAAACCATTCATTATAAAATTCTGCAGCAAAAAGTCTCTTTATTTATAGATTGTTTAGGATACTTTAAGCATTTTTCTGAATTATTTTTTTTTTTTAAAAGTCTGATTTTTTTTTTTTTTTTTTTAGGTTTACTTATTTTTTCTGTAACAGCCCTCTTTATTATCATTCCCTGGACCTCCTGTGTAAATTTCAGAGATTTTCGCTCTGTAGTTTCTTTGCAAACAGCGTTTCATTTTCACAATATACGGTATCAATGAAGTGCAATACTGCCCTCTAGAGGATAGCAAAAATTACATTTGATATAATGAAGGATATTGCTAGTGACGTCAAATTGACTATAATTGAAGCGCAATGTTGGTTGCAGTCAGTCCGAGATTCCGACATTCTGAGACTCACACCACAATGCATGCAGATTCCAGGACATGAGGCACTCAAGACTCTCACCAAATCTCTGACTCTCACCAAATCTCTGACTCACATGCATTGATTATCTGATATCGATAATCTTCATATATTCCAAAATATTACATCAGGAATTCCAAGGCAGACTCATTAAAATCCAGATTGGAGAGGTAATGTATGAGAGCTATTTAAATTAAGGAATTAATGTAATTATATATATTTGTGATATTCTTGCAAAATAGACTGAGATTTCTCAGATTCTTGGTAGCTTCAAAAATCTAAGTATTTCTATTCTGCAGCTAGAAATATGAGGAAGTGGACATAAGGATTAATCCTAAAAGAAATTGTTGTAAGATTGATACCAATATATATATTGAATTTGGAAATTACTGTGATTGAAATTAATAAGCAAGGAATTATATAACTAGAAATAAAAAGCAAAAGATTAGAAGTTTTATTCTCGAGATTAGGGGAGGATTCACTAAATAAGCTTTCTTACTTATCATTCTAAAATAGAATAAATTAACTCATCTTTTGTTGATCCATGTAGAATAGAGATATATATATATCTATAAGATCTAGCTGGTTAAACATTGTTTGCTGGGAAATGCATGTTGTATTAAGCAGAAATGTTTATTAACCATTTGTGTATTAGTTACTAACTGATAAGGTAAATGATATTAATCATATATGCAGTTACTAACAGGAGATACATATATTGTGAAGCTAGTTTTTATATGCTGATGGATTGTGGTTTATAAATCTTTGTTTATGATATGAGATTTTAAATTTTTTTGTATACGTAATAAATATATATATGTTTTTATCCAGTTATTGATTATTGTATTCTTCAAAGCAAAACACAGACAATTAAAAGAATTTAGGAGAATTTCTAGGAAATATAAACGATTGATATTTGTGTCTCGTATAGGTTTCTTATGAAATAATAATCCCTGACATAGTGGAGGCAACTGCCGAGATAGGTCCAGTAAATCCAATATAGACATATTGGAGGCTTGGCTGATAAACCCCAATATATAACGTGTTGTATTCACATGCAGAGATTATATCCGAAACCTCAGCAGTTGGACTCTTTCCTTTTTACTTACAGAACTACACCACATGCCACCACTGGTACAACACCAGCTGAGTTTATGTTGGGAAGACAGCCATCGACTGCTTTTGACATGCTTCACCCTCAGACCGTTCATTAACATGTATTACAATCCCAAGAAAAGATGGTGAAGTCCAAAGAGTCTCCTGTTTTTGCATCCCACCAGGACGTCTGGACACGATCGTATGGATCTGCCAACACTAGGTGGCTACCTGCCACCGTTGCAGAATCTTTGGGACCCAAGATGTACAGAGTCCGCCTGGAAGATGGTTCCATTACCAGACGACATTTAGACCAGCCACGGTCTCGTTCACCCTTGACGTCCCCAACCCTACAGGGTCCGGTGTCCACATCTAATGCGTCGGAAGACATCTGGAATGGTGTCTGGGTTGACTCGGAAGCTTTGGACTCGTCTCCTCTGGGTATTTGTGACTCTGGTTCAGAGGTTACCCCTGACCCCTCTGTACCTTCCTTGACCCCACCAGTTGATCTTTCATCCAATCCTACCACCTCCAACACCCCACCTGCTGGTGGCCATCCCCAACGTTACCGACGCCCTCCTGACCGCTTACATCTTCAAGAACGGATAAGAGACTTCCGTCGGTCCTCACATAGGGCCCGGAAAGATCCGGATGATGATTTGGCCCCGCAATTTTCTTCAGAAGACTAGTCATCAGTTTTTCAGTGACACTCTCCAAGTTCCTCAGAAGAACTGTGTTCGATTGTTATGGTTGTTGATTTGTTAATAGGTTTTTGTTATGTTGTTCTGGGGTTTTTTTGGGTGGGGAGGAAGGTGTTATAGCTGACTGTACTATACATGTGCTATCACTTTAACTAGTGGCTCCGCCCCAGGATGACATAGGTCAGAGGGCCCGGCAGCCATCTTCAGGAGTCTGTTCGTGTGATGCAGTAATGAAGGCAGATGCATGATCCTGTGTTCTTGTAGTTATCCAAGCCTGTATATAACAGTAAGTGTCCTGCAATAAAGAAATGGTGAACCTGACAGCCAAGCCGCATATCTGAATAAGCAGAGAGCATAACAGTTGCCAGAGCTGATATTTTTAAATGCTGTTTTGAAGTGTATTTGTAAGCAGCAGAAGTTTTTTTTCTTTGTTCAGAGGCCTGCCTGTCACTGAGTCCCTGCAGAGCACTGCGCCCAGGACTTAAATGTCCACCTTCTCACCTTCCAGGGTGCACCACCAGTGGCGTAGCGTGGAGGGGCTGGGGGGCGGTGGCCCCAGGTGCAGTTTTTTAGGGGGGCATAATTTCAAAAGAAAAGAAATGCAGGGGGGTGCCCAGTCCTAAATAGTGTGAGAGTCTGTATAGAAGAGGAGGCGGCTGCGTGCGTGCGCAGGTCACGCGGTCCGGCCAGTCAGGCGGTACTGAGTCTCTGTACCACCTGACTGGCTGGACCGCGTGACCTGCACATACACACGCACACGCGCAGCCGCCCACTCTTTCCATGGACTCTCACGCTATTCACCCGCATGCATGGCATCCGGCCCCCACCCCTTGCATGGCATCCGGCCCCATGCCAATATATTCATGAGAGCTGGGCAATATATCCAGGAGAGCTGGGCAATATATCCATGAGAGCTGGGCAATATTGGGGGTGCACAATTCTTGACTGGCCCCGGGCGCTGACAACCCACGCAACGCCACTGTGCACCACACACTGTCTGGAACTGCTGGGGAGGCTGGGGAGTAAGGCGGCAGTGTAGACTTCTTTTGGCATGCCCTCCTCTTGACATCATCAGAGGGAGCCAGGCACCAGCAAGGAGGAAGGGACCAGGAGGAGAGCGAGAGCGTAGGCTTCTGTATCCAGCACCGCGGGGGAGTCTGCCCTCTGACCTGGCAGATACAATGCAGCTCGCTGGACACCGGATGCATCTTATACGAGGAGCAGCAGGGGCTGTGCCAGGCAGATAGTTTAAAAATTTGGATCCCTGTCAAGGCAAGTGACCAGGGATTCAAATTTATTTTTTGCACCCCCTACTGGTCTTGCGCTCTTAGGCAGTCACCTGTACCGCCTTACAGTGCCAGCTCTTCTGATCACACCGCTTGCCTGACTATCCACAGCTCTGGCAGATGTATGTAAATATGCTGCACTCCCCCTTCCCATGCTGTTCAAAGTTTCAGCAGCTGCAGAGAAAGGGGGGTGCAGCATGTTTACACACTGCCAGAGCTGGGGCCCTGAAGAAACAGAGGGGAGATTTTATTTATCCAGCCCTCCCTTGTCATTTACTGGGAGAAGAGGGGGGTTATCCATCCCTACATACACTCCTGACAATCAGAAGCATTAAGGAGCAATATGAGCTGCCGAGAACTTGCACTCAGAGCCGCCATCGGGGCATTATGCCCCATGCTGCCATAAGGGGCCCGTCCTTCTTCAGCTCCTGTATCAGACTCTATGAGTCCGAATCCGGAGCTGTGTGTGTCTCCCCCTCCTACCCTGGCAGCTTCGTTGGCTGGCTGGGCGGGGCCAAGCAGCGTGCGGGGGCCCTTCCAAGCATGCTGCTTCGGCTCCACCCCCTCCAGTCAGTGAAGCTGCCTGAGATGGAGGGCCTGGCCAGAAGCAAAGAAAAGAGAAGAAAAGAAGAGCAGAAGAAAAGAAGAAGAGGATAAGAAAAGAGAAGAAAAGAAGAGCAGAAGAAAAGAAGAGCAGAAAAGAAGAAGAGGAGAAGAAAAGAGAAGAAGGACAGGGAAGGAAGACGGCGAAGTGGTGAGCCAGGACCCAGCCAGACCCCGACCCCAGGCCCAGCCAGGGCCCAGACCCCGACTACAGGCCCAGCCAGACCGCAACCCCAGACCCAGCCAGGGCCCAGACCCCAACCCCAGGCCCAGCCAGGGCCCAGGCCGAGCTGGGGCCCAGACCCCGACCCCAGGCCCAGCCCCCGCCAGGGCCCCGACCCCAGGCCCAGCCAGGGCCCAGACCCCGACCCCAGCCAGGACCCAGACCCCGACCCCAGCCAGGGCCCAGGCCCCAGGCCCAGCCAGGGCCCAGACCCTGACCCCAGGCCCAGCCAGGGCCCAGACCCCAGGCCCAGCCAGGGCCTAGACCCTGACTCCAGGCCCAGCCAGGGCCCAGACCCGAGGCTCAGCCATGGCCCAGACCTTGACCCCAGGCCCAGCCAGGGCCCAGACCCCAGGCCCAGCCAGGGCCAGAACCAGACCCCAGGCCCAGCCAGGGCCCAGGCCCAAGGCCAGAACCAGCCGCCAGGCCAGCCAGGGCCCAAGGCCAGACCCCAGGGACAGACCCCAGGGCCCAGTTCCTGACCCCAGGGCCAGACCCCAGGTCCAAACCCCAGGGCCAGACCCCTGGTCCAGGGCCCAGCCAGGGCCCAGGTCCAGACCCCAGGGCCCAACCAAGCCTATCATAAACAACACACATTACTGTGAGTTTTACGGCTGTGGAGCTCTGTGATACGCTCATACACACTGCACATTATTGTGAGTTTTATGGCTGTGTAGCTCTGTGATACGCTCATACACACTGCACATTATTGTGAGTTTTATGGCTGTGTAGCTCTGTGATACGCTCATACACACTGCACTTTACTGTGAGTTTTATTGCTGTGGAGCTCTGTGATATGCTCATACACACTGCACATTACTGTGAGTTTTATGGCTGTGGAGCTCTGTGATACGCTCATACCCACTGCACATTACTGTGAGTTTTATTGCTGTGGAGCTCTATGATATGTTCATACACACTGCACTTTACTGTGAGTTTTATGGCTGTGGAGCTCTGTGATACGCTCATACCCACTGCACATTACTGTGAGTTTTATTGCTGTGGAGCTCTGTGATACGCTCATACACACCGCACATTACTGTGAGTTTTATTGCTGTGGAGCTGTGCTATGTCCTTTTTTTGTTGTGGAAGGGGGCGAAAGGATTTTAAAGGTTGAGGAAGTTTACGGGGGGCCATCGTGAGGTTCAGTAAGGGGCCCCATCATTTCTGATGGCTGCCCTGCTTCCGATTCTCCTTCTGTCACTGCAGGAGGAGGGAGGAGCATCATGCTCTCTCCTGTTAGTTCGGGCTGGTGGTGAGGTGCCGGTACTGAGTACTGCAAAGTACCCCCTGAAAAAAAGCCCTGCTGTCACCCACCTGTCCTTTAAGGGGTTTGTCATGGACCCGACATGGCGCATGTGACATGGGTCATTTGGATTTTATTTATTTATTTTCATTGCCCTCTCGTGTGCAGAAGGTCTGTATATTATTATTATTTATTAAGTGCCAACACATTCCGCAGCACTGTACAAAAGATGCAATGGATAAATACAGAACAATTCTACAATACATACTGGAGGCTGGTCAGTATTCCTGCTAACAGATACAGGAGGAGATGAGTGCCCTATTCTTGTGGGAACTTAAAATCTTGAGCGGTGAGGGGATTAGAAACCGGAGGGGGGGGGCTGCAGGGATGAGTTAATGCAGGGAGAGGTGAGGACCATTTTTGCGTTCGTTAGATATCTTGTTACGGAATCAGGTGGTAGGCTTCCCTAAACAGAAGGGTCTTTAGGGAGCGTTTAAAGCAGTGTTTCCCAAACCTGCTTTAAAGGACCCTCAACCAGGCCAGATTTTGCAGATCACCTTGGGGAAATACAGACAATCCAGCAATCATTAAGCAGCAAATCACCTGTGTTGTGCTTCAGATACCTGGCAAACCTGGTGAGGTGCAGGGTCCTGAGGACAGGTTTGGGAAACACTGGTTTAAATGAAGCCAGATTTGGGGACAGTCTGATATTGTGAGGAAACGCATTCCATAGGGATGGCGCAGCACGAGAAAAGTTCTGCAATCTGGCATGTGAAGAGGTAATGATGGAGGATCTAGCAGGTCATTGCTTGATCTTAGGGGACGGGCTGGGGGTATCTGGTGACTAGTGAGGACAGGTGAGAAGCAGCGTTAGTGAGGGTTTTGAAGGTCAGGGTGAGTAGTTTGAATTTGATTCTGCTGTGGATGGGGAGCCAGTGTAGGGATTCACAGAGAGGAGTGGCAGAGACAGAGCGACGGGTGAGATGGATAAGCCGGGTTGATGTGTTTAGGATGGACTGCAGGGGGAGAGAAGTGGGAGATAGGAAGGCCAATCAGGAGGTTGTTGCAATAGTCCAGGTGTGAGATAACAAGTGAGTGGATAAGTTGCTTGGTGGTGTTAACAGAAATGGATGAATTTTGGCAATATTGTGTAGATGATTGCGGCAAGATGAGGAGAGTAATTGGATGTAGGGGCTGAAGGAAAGACTGGAGTCGAGAGTCGCTCCAAGGCAGTGGACCTGGGCTGAAGGAAGGATGGTGATACCGTCCACAATTAAGGAGAAGTCAGAAGTCAGAGTACAGTTAGAGGGGCGAATTAGAAGTAGCTCAGTCTTGGACATTTTGATCTTCAGGTAGTGAGAGGCCATCCAGGCCGAGATCCCAGACAGACAATCATTGACCTGAGAGAGAACAGAGGGAGAGAGATCTGGAGTGGAGAGGTAGATCTGAATGTCATCAGCATATAGGTGATAGTTAAAGCCATAGCTGGTGATGAGTTTACCCAGTGAGGAGGTATAGATGGAGAAGAGCAGAGGACCTAGGACTGAGTCTTGGGGTACGCTGACTGACAGAGGCATAGAAGAGGAGGAATTGCTAGCAAAGGATACAGAAAATGATCTATCTATCTAGGAGTAACGTTCAAGTTTACCCTGTCAAGAATGCTATCTGTCTATTGTCTGGTCCTTGTATGTCTGCTATCTGTAAAGAATTAACGTGTTGTTTTTTTAATATCTTGCATTTTATTACTTTGTATTTCTGTAACAACTGTAACAATTCAATGTTCTTGAACTCAGGACATACTTGAAAACGAGAGAAATCTCAAAGTATCCTTCCTGGTAAAATACTTTATAAATAAATAAATAACATCCAAGTTTACCCTTTCAAGAATGGGTTTATCTGTTTCTATTTAAATAGGTGGTTAATCTGTTGACTGTAATGTTATCCTGATTTCCATTGTCCTGCCTTGTTAGGAATGTTAAGTAATGTTTTATTTAATTGTCTGTCCCTAATGTAATTATGTTTCACCTTCCAAAAGGTAAACGTTTGTGCAATTGTCTGTTTCAGTGTAATTAGGTCCCCCAGCGGTTTCTAAGGGGGTTTTGTATATGCAAATAACCCCTGTGTGACCGCGTAAATATCTGTGCTTGATCTGATAAAACCAGTTGATCCTGTTTGAACATACAGCCTGCCTGGTGTATCATTCGGGTACTCACAATCACCCTCAGAAGGCACGGAGCGGCTATCTGGCAAATCATCCACAGCGGGTCCAAGCCAGCAGGTCAGGAGCAGGAGATCATGCTGCTCGGGGCACTGAGTTCTGAGCAACTCAGCTGCCAGGCCGATTTGCATAAAGGAGGGTGTCTGGAGAGCAGGACAGGCGGACAAGAGCTTTCCGTCACAGGGTTAAACATGACAACAATCTCGCTCTTATTTTTTATTAAATGGGATGCAACACTCCATCATTAAGGGTTTTTAGGAGCAGCGGAGTAGAGGCCCCTTTTTTATAGTTAAGCAATTTGCAAGCTGTGTCAATTTGCAAGCTGTGAAGACCACATCACATTCTGAATCCTTTCACCTTCATTCAGTTCCTTGATATTGCTTATCTCCAGCTGTAAACGTTTCTCAGTGACAGGTTTTGTAGATCTGATTGCATCAACTAGAGTGTGATTGACACAGGTTATGGGTACGCTCAGTCTATCCACATCACCTGTGCTGAGCTCGGAATATAGTGTAGAAATGAATATAGCATTATCAATTCCATCAGCCTGGGCATGAGTTTCTCCAGCAAGGCTACTAAGGACAACTCTCCTAAGGCTGGCCATCCACTGGCACCGTAGTCAGGCGACCGACTTGGTCACCCGATTACAGACAACGCCATCGGCCGATCAGGGTCTGCAGATGACCCAGATTGGCCGTTGGACAGGCCGCCGGGTGAAAAAAAAAGGAAAAACCCCGCTGCTGGGTGAAAAAAAACTGTCTTTGATGCAGAAACAGAGTTTTCGCATCAAGGACTGCCCCCTGTCCAGCACGTCTGGCTCGTAGTGAAAATAAAAATAAAACTCACCCGACTGCAGAGGGGAATTAACCCCCCTCTACCTGGTGCTGAAAATGTTTCAGCAGCAGAGAGAGCAACGCTGAAGCCGACTTGTAGAGAAAAAAAGAAATACGCAAGTGAAAAAAAGCTTGTCTTTATTAAAAAAAAAAGTTTGCCTAAAAAAATCCTAAAATATCAATAAATAAAAAGGCTTTTTGCTGCGGTTTAGAAAAATAAACATGAATAGTTTTTCCATTGAATCCTATGGGTTTTGGGCACGGAGGTTAAACGATACAATCTATCTTGTCACGTTTCCACTGCAGACGGTGGTTATAGTATACAATGCATCTTTTTCATGTAAACTTGTACCAGATCGTCCGATGAATCCAAACAATTTGGAGAGATCGCTCATCTGTTGTAATCGCGAAAAATCGTCTAAAATCGTCCGTCAGTGGTCAGATGCAGTGGAAGAGGGCTGATTCACCTACATGTAGGATCAGTCGGACGACTTCAGACGATATCGGATGGATGCACCATCGCAGGAGGAATACGGACCCAGTGGACAGCCAGCCTTATTTTCTTCAACTGCCAGCATAGTGGTGAAAACTTCCCATCCTGTCCATGAGCATAATGAAAATGCATAATGAAAATGCTACCCTGTGTGCCATCTGGTAAATTACCCAGTGATGCATCATTGAAAAGAACAATCTTCAGGTTGTCTAGTTTCCTAAAAATTCAAACTTGAGCAACAAATGTTCAGTTTTTAATTTTCGCACAATTTTATTTGCTTCATGTACTGTGGAATGTTTCATCGATGAAGCTAAGTAATACACATCAAACATGATGTCAGGTCGACTCTGTCTTGCTATCCAGAGAAGTTGACCAACCTTAGATCTAAGCAGATGAACTTCAGATTCAGTAAGAATTGAGTCACGATGTATAGCCCGTATGGAATCAATGCGAACAGAAGACAGACTCTTAGCTTCATTGAGTAGAACTTTCTATGCCTATGTAACAGAAATGATTCAGCTGGTTTTGCTACTTCAAATGATGTACAGTGGTACCTCGGTTCACAAACTTAATTGGTTCCACGACTCTGGTCGCGAATCGAATTGGTCGTGAACCAAATCACATTTTCCCATAGGGTTCAATGTAAATCAGGTTAATCCGTTCTGACCTGTCGGGTATATTAGAATGGAAAAATTAAAATGGATGCCTGTAACCATCTTGTTTTAAATGTAAAGTCTTTCTTTTTCAACTTTCCCTAGTTTTAGAAATGAACAGAGATTTTTTTTAAATAGTTCACGGCTAGGTGAAATTTAATGTTTTTGTTTTTAGAAATACCAGACATGAGGGAACCTTAAAATGTCTTTGTGTGATATAATGCTGAAGCTAAGTGCCAGAAATGTCATATTTAAATTTATTGGTTTGTCTTAACAAGCCTTTAAAACAAAAAGATATTTTCTCTTTGGGTATAGGAATAAAAGTTAAAGATTTTGCAAATGTATGATTATATTCACGAAATATTTTCTTATAATCAAGTTATATTTTATTATATTTACAGTAGAAAATAGATGCTCCAATAAGTATTTGTTGAGTATAACTAGTAAATAGTATAATTATTGAAGAATAGATTCGGTGATTCTAACAGAGATAGGAATTCAACTGATAAAGAGACCTAGTAAAAACTTTGAGAGTTTAAATCTAAATTCTAATCTAAAAGAAATAAATCTAATTTGGACAGGATAGACTCAGAGTCTACATTGAAAATAGAGGGTCTTTGTAAATCAGATTGACCGTTTGATCTGAGATAAGAGATATAAAAATTAAATGGTGGAATTAATCTGAAGTGCAACACTGCCCTCTTGAGGATAGTAAATATTATATTTAATATAGAGAATAGATTGTCAGTGACATCAAATTGACTATAATTGGAGCCGCACTGTTCGTTGCAGGGGCATTCAGACTTGCAGGACACAACTTCATTCAGACTTACACGACAATGCATTCAGACTTCCAGTACATGACCATGCAGTCAGATCATTCCAGGACATAATGTAATCACGCAAGCAGACCATCGCAGGCAGACCATCGCTAGCAGACCATCCCAGGACACAATGCACTCAAGATTTTACACCACATCTCTAACTGACATGCATTGATTATCTGACATTGATAATTTTCACATATTCCGAAACAATCAAAGAATATTCCAAGGCAGTAACTCATTTAATCCAGATTGGAGGTAATGTATGAGAGAGCAAATTTAAGGATAATAAATTATATATATTTGGAGTATTTTTTGCAACAGATAGACTGAGATTTCTCAGATTACTGTTAGATCTAGAGTCTTCAAAATATTTCTATATCTGCAGATAGAGATATGAAGAAGAATCGGATATAAGGATTTATCCTAAAGAAACCGTTGTACGATTGATATACCGATATATATATATTAAATTTGGAAATTACTGTGATTGAAATTAATAGGCAAGGAATTATATAACTACAAAATAAAAAGTAGAAGATTAGAAGCTTAATTCTCGATATTAGGGGAGGATTCACTAAATAAGTTTTTAATACTTATCATTCTAAAAATAGAATAAGTGATAGCTCATCTTTTGTTGATCCACGTAGTATAGAGAGATACATATATCTCTACAAGATCTAGCTTGTTAAACATTGGTTTGCTGGGAAATATAAATAACTGTTTTCATTAAGCAGAAATGTTTATTAACCATTTGAGTATAGTTACTAACTGATAAGGTAAATTATATTAATCATATATGCAGTTACTAACAGGAGATACATATATTGAGAAGCTAGTGTCTATGTGCTGATGGATTTTGTGGTTTATAAATTTTTGTTTATGATATGAGATTTTAAAATTTTTTGTATACGTAATAAATATATATATTTTTATCCGATTATTGATTAGTGTATTCTTCAAAGAAAAACACAGACAATTAAAAGAATTTACGAGAATTTCTAGGAAATATAAACGATTGATATCTGTGTCTCGTATAAGTTTCTTATAGAATAAATCTTGACGTATTGTAGGCACGTGCAGAGATAATAATCCCAACATATTGGAGGCAGCTGCCGAGATAAGTCCAATACACATATTGGAGGTGTAATAGACTCAGGCCAGAAGATGGTCGCTGTGCTGAGCCAGGCGGCCATCTTGTTCAGAATATTGATTCACTTGAATATAACTAGGTAGATATTAGTTGGAGTTAGAATGAAGCTTACATAGAATTTTAGGAATGCTTTAGACAAGCAGTAAAGCAATTAAATTAGAGAAGATCCGGGCCGTTGCTGGCACAGGGTGACAGGATGAAGAAGAGATACATCGAGGTCATAGGAGCCTGCAGCTGAGACAAAGAGGAGTGTGAGACCAGACCAGACCTTATCTAAAACAAACAATAAACAAGCGCAAGGGAGATGGGCATAGGCAGGATCCAGAGCAATTGTAAATCCTCTTGTGTCAGAATGTCATGAAGCTTGCCAATTTATGACCAATGTATAGAATGTCTTTGTATTCGATTCCCACGTGGGGTGGGATAGTGTCCCCGGGAGGTGGGCGAATTGGGATGTACCTAATTATATATTGAGGGTATAAAACCTCATGCCACTGTGAAATCGGGGCTCACTCTTGGCGATTCAATCCTGTGTGAGCATCTGTTGTGATGTCACAATAAAGGTTGCCTTTCCTTAAGAGACTCGTGTCCAGTCAATCCTTGTCCGTGCCGGCCCGGCCTCGTCCCGAAAGAACCAGGTGGGTTCCGGTAACAGAGGCACTGAACTGAGATTGTAGTTTTTGTTTGGAATATAACTGTCAGTATTGTGTTATTAGACAGAGGTAGAATATATATATATTCAGATTTTTGTTGTTGTATATTGATTGTGGTTTTAGGATTGTTTAGTAAACAATGTCTGAATCAGAATCTGAGATTTGTGACAACACTAATGAAGATGATGTACGTACAAATCAAATAATTTTGATAGATGTGATATCTTATTTAAAAGACAAGTTACACGTCACAGATGAATTATTTGATTGGTCAAAAGTATTACAAGCAAGTGTTTCTAAATATGCTGACGCAATCTGGTCTGATCATTCAATGTTTCTTGATTATTTGCGACAAATCTGTACCGCAAAGACAAAAAGAGACAAGGAAATTTTGGTTTGTCAATTCTTGCCTGAATGTATATATTTGATTGTAGAATTAAACAAAAGATGGAATGATACAAATGAGACTATGAAAAGTGTAGAAAAAAGAAACAGCGAATTGCATGTTACTGAAAATCAATTAAGTTCTGATTCGGAATGTATGATCAAAGAATTGACTGTTTATAAAAAAGTAAAAACTCAATTGCAAAATGAGATTGATCAGTTATCAAATTCAAATAAGGAACTGAGTGCACAATTGGCGAGATTGAAACACGAATATGAAAAATTCGCTGATGAGTTACGTCAGGTTGAAGGTGATGCTCAAAGGGTTAAAACTCCTTCTTTAGAGAAGTTCCCTTTGAAAGCTGGGAGCTATAAATTAAAGCCTGGTGACAGATCGCTGCAGAGTGAAGATAGTGAATGCGAAAGTGAAACTAAATCTCATGATGAAAAAAGAGTAAAACCTCTTACTCAGGAGTATTTCAATTCACATCACTCTAGCCAGCCACAGTTTATTAAGAAATCTCATAAAGTGCAGGATTTAACGAGAATCGTCCATTTCTTAAAAAAACTCAGTGCGGATATGGGACTAAAGGAACTCTCCAAAGATCATAAACCATTTAGAGGTGTTTGAAGAAGCACTATCAGTTTTAGGTATCACTTCAGATGCTCATAAAATTGAGTTTATCCCATGGGTCTTTAAAGGCAAACATAGGTATTTTTTTCAGTCTTTGAAAGAATCTGGTATACGTAACTGGAGTAAAATAGTCTCCAAGGTCAAATCTGAATTTGGGCCTCACCGCACCAGCCTAGCTGCGAAAAGAGCAATTTTAACTCTAAAATGTAGATGTCACGTTCCCACGTTCCAACCCTGTCTCCCTGCCCTCTGTATTCCTTATGTCTGTGTTTCCCTGTGCTGCTTTCCCTGACATGCAGCTCAGGGGTTAAGTTTATTGCTCATTGAGCTTCTGCTGGTGATATGGGCTGATTACTCCCCTATTTAAAGCCATGGGCCCATATCACCATGCTCTTGCATCCTGGTTCACTTCAGCTACATATTTGTTCCTGAGAGCTCCCTGTCATTCTATCCTAGTGCTTTCTCAGTGTTTCCCCCTTGTCTGAGTTCTAGGTTTCTGATTGACTTCCTGGTATTGACCCTCTGGCCTGGCTGATGGATTTTCTCTGGTGCTATAGCCCCGCTTTGGCTCAAGGTATATGTTTTGGTTTTGACCCCTGGCTTATTTATTAACGGCTCTTCTGGACATCCCTAGCTGTTCTGTGCATATTGTATTATATGTTGTGTATCCCTGTAGACCACGGCTTTTGTATATTGAAGTCCTTCCCTGCAAGTTGTTGAGTATACTCCTTCAGGTGTCTGTGTTTTCCCCAGGACTCTGCACGGCTACAAAGGTAACCTTTTTCTATTAGTGCAGATTCGGTCACCCTACGGACGATCTATCAGTATAGGGCTCCTTCGGTATAGCCGTGCAGTGGTTTATTCACATATCCTGATTGTTGTGTCACGCATCTCTGCGTATAGCGGCTTTTCCTCTTACCTGGGCCCTACTTGGCGCATGCCAGGTACCGCCATTGTGGCTGAACGTGACATAATGCAAGAGCCAACCATAAAGCCCGCAGAGCTGCGTAAATTGTTTGATTCCTGCTGCGTCTGTTTGGGGATTTCATGTCTAAGTGGAAGGGGTTAATGGACACTACTTTTCTCCCTTCTAATGATCAAGCTGTTCTAGAAAGCAGGGTACGTGGTCCACTTTCCCTTGAGGAAATGAATAGAAGGCGAACTGACAAGCTCTGCTTCTATTGTGCCAGTTCATTGCATTTTATATCATGGTGCCCACTCAAGCCAGTGCGCGTTGAGGCTGGCAAGATGCCAGTGCGCGCTGAGGCTAGCAAAGTGCCCGCTGTGCCCACGACCCACAGTCGGGTCACCAAAGCCAGGTCCCATTATAAATCCAAGGTAATCAGACCCCTTGTACCATCCAGGTTTAGGAGAGCCCTTCCTAGGGCAACCAGACCTGTGGAGGGGGCAACTGATGTTAATAACCTTGCTGAATATTCCGACGATGGGTCAGATGGTGCCAGGCCCCATACTGGGTCAGATGGTATCAGTCCCTGCCATGTATCCGAGGTCAGACCCCCTTTACCGTCCAGGCCTAGGAGAGCCCTTCCAGGGGTAACCAGGTCTGTGGAGGGGGTAACTGACATCTCAGACCCAGTCGAGTATTCCTTCTTCTGATCCCGAGGCACAAATGGACTTTGACTCCCTGGCCGAGAAGGAGTCAAAGGATGAAGCCATGGAGGTTATTCCCATTAATGCCTCTCGTATGTGGCCTCGCCAAACGGCCAGACACCCTAAGGGTGGTCCAGGGCGTAAGATTGTTACAGGCTGTATTACCTGCGGTGCTGTATGCTTATCTGCATCACCCACCGCACTCATAGTGCCAGGTAGCAAGGCCACTATTATGGAGTCTGGCGATGGGGTCACAACCAAGGAGTTTGGTGGGAGAACTGCTATCATGTTGCCTTTGTCTGACAGTGAAGTTGTCACGCCCGTGGCTGGCAAGCTTCCAGTCAAGCCAGTCCCAAGCTGTGTGCCAGCGGTGCCAGTCCCAAGCTGTGTGCCAGTCCCAAGCTGTGTGCCAGCAGTGCCAGTCCCAAGCTGTGTGCCAGTCCCAAGCTGTGTGCCAGTGTAATGCCCCGAGACGCCAGCGCCGCAGGAAACCTAAAAGCAAGCCAGTTTCCTGTAAGGAGACTGGTAATTCCTCTACAACCAGGCTGATCCAGCAACCAGGTGCTGGCTAATGCACCCTTATTCCCCTCTACAAAAAGGAACCACTCCCAAGGTCCAATGCTTCTGCATTACCTTGGTAAACACCAAGCTGACAGGGAGCTACCTCCTGTTCCTGCCTAAGAACATTAATCTATTTTGTTTCCTCCAGCATTTCTTGCCCGCTGTGCCAACATTCCACAGATTCCTCGGAGCCTGCTGCCCTGCACCTCGCAGAATCTTCAGCCTGCTGCCGAATCCTCCACCGCTGCCCTGCACCTCGCAGAACCCTCATTCCGTTGCTCTCTGTTCCTGCATTCCTCGGAGCCTGCTGCCCTGCACCTCGCAGAATCTTCAGCCTGCTGCGAATCCTCCACCGCTGCCCTGCACCTCGCAGAACCCTCATTCCGTTGCTCTCTGTTCCTGCATTCCTCGGAGCCTGCTGCCCTGCACCTCGCAGAATCTTCAGCCTGCTGCCGAATCCTCACCGCTGCCCTGCACCTCGCAGAACCCTCATTCCGTTGCTCTCTGTTCCTGCATTCCTCGGAGCCTGCTGCCCTGCACCTCGCAGAATCTTCAGCCGCTGCCGAATCCTCAACCGCTGCCCTGCACCTCGCAGAACCCTCATTCCGTTGCCCTCTGTTCCTGCATTCCTCGGAGCCTGCTGCCCTGCACCTCGCAGAATCTTCAGCCCGCTGCCGTATCCTCGACCTGCTGCCCTGCACCTCGTAGAATCCTCTTCCCGTTGTCCTCTGTACCTGCATTCCTCGGAGTCTGCTGCCCTGCATCTCGCAGAACACTCAGCCCGTTACCTTGCATTCCCAGGAACACCTACAGACCCAAGACCCTTTGCCTACCAAGACTCTTCTGCCTTTTGTTTTCTATTTTTCTCTAACGATCTCCTTAGCCTTCATTCTCATATTGTCTCCTTTCTATAGTTTAGAGTAGCTTAGTACTATCCTTCTGTTTACTCTTTTCTCATCTTGCTTTCAGTTAATTACACATATATATATTCAGTGTCTTCCCTTCCTCTTACCCAGCTCCTTCATATATATTTGTTTATTGCCTTTATGTTACTCAAATAAACCCTCTCTTGTATATGTTTATCTGAATCTTTGTTTCCCTTATTGCATATTGGGCTCAATCCTACCACCCCAGAACCAGCACCTGACAGCCAGTCCCAAGCTGTGTGCCAGCGGTGCCAGTCCCAAGCTGTGTGCCAGTCCCAAGCTGTGTGCCAGCGGTGCCAGTCCCAAGCTGTGTGCCAGTCCCAAGCTGTGTGCCAGCGGTGCCAGTCCCAAGCTGTGTGCCAGTCCCAAGCTGTGTGCCAGTCCCAAGCTGTGTGCCAGCGGTGCCAGTCCCAAGCTGTGTGCCAGTACCAAGCTGTGTGTCAGCGGTGCCAGTACCAAGCTGTGTGTCAGCAGTACCAGAAACCCAGTCAAGCTGTGTGTCAGCAGTGCCAGAGCTACATTGCAACACCACTGTACCCATGCCCCACAGAGAGTCCGAGGTTTCCAAACCTCATGGTAAGGCACAGGTAGGCAAGCCTACTCCCACTGTTGCCGTGTCGTGTGGGGTGGTCACCAGTTCTAGATCTCGTTCAAGGAGAAGACGGGAAAAGGTGTCTAACCCTAGTCCCACTGATTCTATGTCCAGTCTAACTGATGCCAAGATCCCCCTACCCCGTCATGTCCCTGAGGGCTATGTGCAGTCGCCCTTTGGACTGGTGTTCAGGAAGGACCACTGGGTTGCCATTCAAAGGAACCCTCATAGACGGGGGCGTCTTGTGGAGGAGGATGACGACTCTGAGTGGGACCTCAAAGGACTTTGGTGACTGGTGTTCGTGATCTGGTTTCCTGATTCTGTCTGTCATGTTTGTTGTTTTAGGTGCCATGAGGTCACCTTTTTTGGAGGGGGCTACTGTCACGTTCCCACGTTCCAACCCTGTCTCCCTGCCCTCTGTATTCCTTATGTCTGTGTTTCCCTGTGCTGCTTTCCCTGACATGCAGCTCAGGGGTTAAGTTTATTGCTCATTGAGCTTCTGCTGGTGATATGGGCTGATTACTCCCCTATTTAAAGCCATGGGCCCATATCACCATGCTCTTGCATCCTGGTTCACTTCAGCTACAGATTTGTTCCTGAGAGCTCCCTGTCATTCTATCCTAGTGCTTTCTCAGTGTTTCCCCATTGTCTGAGTTCTAGGTTTCTGATTGACTTCCTGGTATTGACCCTCTGGCCTGGCTGACGGATTTTCTCTCGTGCTATATCCCCGCTTTGGCTCAAGGTATACATTTTGGTTTTGACCCCTGGCTTATTTATTAACGACTCTTCTGGACATCCCTAGCTGTTCTGTGCATATTGTATTATATGTTGTGTATCCCTGTAGACCACGGCTTTTGTATATTGAAGTCCTTCCCTGCAAGTTGTTGAGTATACTCCTTCAGGTGTCTGTTTTCCCCAGGACTCTGCACGGCTACAAAGGTAACCTTTTTCTATTAGTGCAGATTCGGTCACTCTATCAGTATAGGGCTCCTTCGGTATAGCCGTGCAGAGGTCCCCAGTGTCTCCTGTGGTTTATTCACATATCCTGATTGTTGTGTCACGCATCTCTGCGTATAACGGCTTTTCCTCTTACCTGGGCCCTACTTGGCACATGCCAGGTACCGCCATTGTGGCTGAACGTGACAGTAGACCTAATCAAAGCCCCCGTGAATTTCTGTCAGTCCTTTAAAAATGCGTACAGCTTGGCTGAAAGAAACCCAAATTTTGAAAACCCTGAATTTAGCCAATTATTTTATGACGCATTGCCAAATAAAATAAAGGTTATTTTGGCACGAGATTATGACCCGAGAAATGGCTTGGATTGGGTACTAAAAAAGAGTATGACCCTATTTACTGTATTTGAATATAGTGAAGAAACTCAGGGGAAAAGAGTGAAAAACTCACCTGAGGAAATTGCGGAAACTCACGTTAAAAAGGGTGATATTAAATTTGAGTCCCAGAAAAAGAGTTATGCGGAAATTCTGCGTGACTCCATACCTAAAAGGGAAAAATCCAAGCCAGATCAGGAAAGAGGGTTTGCCAGAGGAAATTCAGGAAGTAAATTTTAATCTAGCAAGGGCGGATCCAGGGGGGGGCAATGGGGCAATTGCCCCCCCCCGAGAAAATCTGTGCCTGCGTGTGAGGACTCAGCTGTGGTGCCTGCAGTAGCTGAAACTTTACTGCAAGCAGTGCGCAGTGGTGGATTTAGAGAGGAGGCACAGGGGACAATTGCCCCGCCGCCCTCCGAGCAGTGCAGTCACCCCAGCCGACCTCCAAACTTGACTTAAATCGCGATGAATGCAGCCCAGGCAGACCTCGCGATTTGCTGAGGCACACACTGCGCAGGGCAGAAGCGCACACATGACCAGGGCCGCCATCAGGGCATTACGCCCAATACTGCCGTAAGGGGCCTGGGCCGCCGGGGCCTGGGGGGAGGATCCCGGGCCCCCAACGGCAGCGGCGTCGCCCTTTAACAGCTCCGGTATCGGACTCGATGAGTCCGAATCCGAAGCTGTGTCCCTGTCGCTGCTGCTGCTGCAGGAGCCGGAGGAGACTGAGACACTGTCTCCTCCGGCTCCTGGCAGCTTCACTTCCTGGCTGGGCGGGGCCAAGCAGAGTGTGAGGGGCCTCCCAAGCACGTTGCTTTGGCTCCGCCCCTCCATTCAGTGAAGCTGCGCGCCGGAGCTGGAGGGGCCAGGAAGAAGAGAGAAGAAAAGGTGAAGAAAAGAAGAGCTGAAGACAGAAGAAAAGAAGATAGAAGACAGCGAGTGGTGAGCCAGGGCCCAGACCCCTAGGCCCAAACCCAGGGCCCAGACCTCTAGGCTCAGACCCAGGACCCAGACCTCTGGGCCCAGACCCCAAGGCCCAGACCCAGACCCTAGGGCCCAGGGTCCAGGGCCCAGACCCAGGGCAAATGCCCAGACCCCAAGACCCAAACCCAGGGCCCAGACCCTATGGCCCAGACCCAGGGCAAAGGCCCAGACCCAGGGCCCAGACCCCCTAGACCCAAACCCGGGGCCCAGACCCCCAGGGCCCAGACCCCCCAGGGCCCAGACCCCCCAGGGCCCAGACCCAAGGCCCAGACCCAAGGCCCAGACCCAAGGCCCAGACCCAAGGCCCAGACCCCCTAGGCCCAAACCTATGGCCCAAACCCATGGCCCAGGACCCAGACCCTAGGGCCCAGACCCTTAGGCCCAGACCCCTAGGCCCAAACCCAGGGCCCAGACCCCCTAGACCCGACCCCAGACCCCAGACCCCAGACCCCAGGGCCCAGACCCCGGACCCTGGGCCCAGACCCTGGGCCCAAACCCCCTAGGCCCAAACCCCCTAGGCCCAAACCCAGGGCCCAGACCCCTAGGCCCAAACCCAGGGCCCAGACCCCTAGGCCCAAACCCAGACCCCCTAGGCCCAGACCCCCTAGGCCCAGACCCCAGGGCCCAGACCCCCTAGGCCCAAACCCAGACCCCCTAGGCCCAGACCCCCTAGGCCCAAACCCAGGGCCCAGACCCCCTAGGCCCAAACCCAGGGCCCAGACCCTAAGACCCAGGGCCCAGACTCCTGGGCCCAGACCCCCTAGGCCCAGACCCAGGGCCCAGACCCCTATAGGCCAGACCCCAGGGCCCAGACCCCCTAGGCCCAAACCCAGGGCCCAGACCCCCTAGGCCCAAACCAGGGCCCAGACCCCCTAGGCCCAGACCCCCTAGGCCCAAACCCAGGGCCAAACCCAGGGCCCAGACCCCTAGGCCCAGACCCCCTAGGCCCAGACCCCTAGGCCCAAACCCAGGGCCAGACCCCCTAGGCCCAAACCCAGGGCCCAGACCCCCTAGGCCCAAACCCAGGGCCCAGACCCCCTAGGCCCAAACCCAGGGCCCAGACCCCCTAGGCCCAAACCCAGGGCCCAGACCCTAGGGCCCAGACCCCCTAGGCCCAGACCCAGACCCCTAGGCCCAAACCCAGGGCCCAGAACCCTGGGCCAGACCCCCTAGGCCCAAACCAGGGCCCAGACCCCCTAGGCCCAAACCCAGGGCCCAGACCTCTAGGGCCCAGACCCCAAGGCCCAAACCCAGGGCTCAGACCCTAGGGCCCAGACCCCCTAGGCCCAAACCCAGGGCCCAGACCCCCTAGGCCCAAACCCAGGGCCCAGACCCCCTAGGCCAAACCCAGGGCCCAGACCCCCTAGGCCCAAACCCAGGGCCCAGACCCCCTAGGCCCAAACCCAGGGCCCAGACCCCCTAGGCCCAAACCCAGGGCCCAGACCCCCTAGGCCCAAACCCAGGGCCCAGACCCTAGGGCCCAGACCCCCTAGGCCCAGACCCAGACCCCTAGGCCCAACCCAGGCCCAGACCCTGGGCCCAGACCCCCTAGGCCCAAACCCAGGGCCCAGACCCCCTAGGCCCAAACCCAGGGCCCAGACCCTAGGGCCCAGACCCCAAGGCCCAAACCCAGGGCTCAGACCCTAGGGCCCAGACCCTAAGACCCAGGGCCCAGACCCCTAGGCCCAGACCCCCTAGGCCCAAACCCAGACCCTAGGGCCCAGACCCCAAGGCCCAGACCCAGGCACTAGGGCCCAGACCCCTAGGCCCAGACCCTGGGCCCAGACCCCCTAGGCCCAAACCCAGGGCCCAGACCTTAAGGCCCAGACCCAGGGCCCAGACCCCTAGGCCCAAACCCAAGGCCCAGACCCCTAGACCCCCTAGGCCCAAACCCAGGGCCCAGACCCTAAGGCCAGACCCAGGGCCCAGACCCCCTAGGCCCAAACCCAGACCCTAGGGCCCAGACCCCCTAGGCCCAAACCCAGACCCTAGGGCCCAGACCCAGGCACTAGGGCCCAGACCAAAGGATAAACGAGACCATACGGCGCATAAAACAATGAACAGATAATTGTATGAACTGCTGGTTAATAGGAGTAAAAGTGAAGGTGTCCTCCAAGATATAAAAGGTGTCCTTAAAAATGCAAAAAAAGTCCTTAAATACCAAATAGAGGAGGTAAAAGAGTACAAGAAAATTGTAAAAAGATTAATAAGTCAATTTGTGCAAAATAAGTCAGTGGTTTATACTCAAGGGGTGTTGTTGATTGAAGACAAATACATTAATCTTCACTGTGGTGTGGATGTCAAATCTTCTCTTTAAAGGTGTCCCTCAGGGAAAAATAAATAAAGGCAATAATAGTGCAGATGGTCTTACTGAGATGAGATAATTTAATAAAATGAATGTTTTACTCACATTTATTAGAGCCTAAGGGAAATCCAGGCTCAAGGAAAATAGCTTGTGGCCAAGTATAGGGTGGCACGTCCCTCCTTTCATCTGTGGTGATTACTAGATAAAGCAGAGCACTCCCATAGCGTAACTCTGTGCAATACAGGTGGAGAATTAAATTAAAATTGGTCACACTCACCAGTTATAGAGCCTCTCAATTCCAGGCTCAAGGAGTATCGCCTTGGGTCCTCTTAAGGTGGGGCCCAAACCTCTTTGATGTAGCAGCAGTTGGTCCAGATGTCCAAAAGGAGGAAAAAGTGGCGAATGCAAAATATAGATAATGAATTTATTGGAATAAATAAAATCCTGGACCAAATTGTACCGAGACGCGTTTCGGCTAAAAGCCTTCCTCAGTCGGTATGTTTAGTGTCCATAAAGTGCAAGTAAAGTAAAAGTGAAAATGAAAGTGTCCTCTTATATAGTATAATTTCCTGCCACATTCAATTTGTTAACTCCCTATTTCCTGTTGGCCGATTTCCGTTCGTTCGGATTTACCCAGAAATGCTTTGCGGTCGTTTCGGAATAAAAACGAAAATGAATACAATACATTGAACGATCGCGGGAAATCCGAATATTTTGAACAAAATATATTATTTAACAATTATTTGTTCAAAATATTCGGATTTCCCGCGATCGTTCAATGTATTGTATTCATTTTCGTTTTTATTCCGAAACGACCGCAAAGCATTTCTGGTAAATCCGAACGAACGGAAATCGGCCAACAGGAAATAGGGAGTTAACAAATTGAATGTGGCAGGAAATGATACTATATAAGAGGACACTTTCATTTTCACTTTTACTTTACTTGCACTTTATGGACACTAAACATACCGACTGAGGAAGGCTTTTAGCCGAAACGCGTCTCGGTACAATTTGTCCAGGATTTTATTTATTCCAATAAATTCATTATCTATATTTTGCATTCGCCACTTTTTCCTCCTTTTGGACATCTGGACCAACTGCTGCTACATCAAAGAGGTTTGGGCCCCCACCTTAAGAGGACCCAAGGCGATACTCCTTGAGCCTGGAATTGAGAGGCTCTATAACTGGTGAGTGTGACCAATTTTAATTTAATTCTCCACCTGTATTGCACAGAGTTACGCTATGGGAGTGCTCTGCTTTATCTAGTAATCACCACAGATGAAAGGAGGGACGTGCCACCCTATACTTGGCCACAAGCTATTTTCCTTGAGCCTGGATTTCCCTTAGGCTCTAATAAATGTGAGTAAAACATTCATTTTATTAAATTATCTCATCTCAGTAAGACCATCTGCACTATTATTGCCTTATTTATTTTTCCCTGAGGGACACCTTTAAAGAGAAGATTTGACATCCACACCACAGTGAAGATTAATGTATTTGTCTTCAATCAACAACACCCCTTGAGTATAAACCACTGACTTATTTTGCACAAATTGACTTATTAATCTTTTTACAATTTTCTTGTACTCTTTTACCTCCTCTATTTGGTATTTTAAAGGACTTTTTTTGCATTTTTAAGGACACCTTTTATATCTTGGAGGACACCTTCACTTTTACTCCTATTAACCAGCAGTTCATACAATTATCTGTTCATTGTTTTATGCGCCGTATGGTCTCGTTTATCCTTTTATCTTAATCTTGGCACGTATTTTGGTTGTTTTTTATGTGTTTCTTACCATACTTAGGCAGCAATTGAATATTTATTCACATAGCACTTTAACTAAAATTAACAAGCGCCCACACTGTACAGTGTATACCCGTATACACACTTTTTAATCAACTCTACTAGGGCCCAGACCTCCTGGGCCCAGACCTTAGGGCCCAGACCCCTAGGCCCAAACCCAGGACCCAAGGCCCAGACCCCCTAGGCCCAAACCCAGACCCCCTAGGCCCAGACCCCAGGGCCCAGACCCCAAGGCCCAGACCCCAAAGCCCAAATACAGACCCAGGGTCCAGACCCCATACCCAGACCCCAAGGCCCAGGGACCAGACCCAGAGACCAGGGCCCAGGCTAGACCTCAGGGCCCAGACCTCAGGGACCAGACCCCAAGGCCCAGTCCCAGGGACCAGACCCAGACCCAAAGGCCATCATACACAGCCCGTTTCTGTGAGAATTATTGCTGTGGATTCTGTGATAAGCTAATACACACTGCACATTACTGGGAGTTTTATTGCTGTGGTGCTATGTTATGTCCTTTTTTTTTTTTTTTTTTTTTGAAGGGGGAGAAAAGCTGTTAGAGGTTGGGGGGGGGGGGCCCTGGGGGGCCCCATCGTGAGGTTTAGTAAGGGGCCCCATCATTTCTGATGGCTGCCCTGCACATGACTGCTAGTCACGTGTCCTCCACGGCACCCGGCTCCTGGTTTGCATGTGGGGGTGGGTCTCCAGCTTGCAGCCTGAAAGGGGATCCTCAAGGGATTCACAGACAGGCAGAGACCAGGAACTTTTTCAAAGCCCTTTTTTTCCCTTCATTTCGTCTGGGTGGGGCTGAGGAATTATGGCCCCTAGAGCCCGGTGTTCTGTTAAAATGGCGAACTTGCCATAATGGCGAACCGCATGACTTCCGGTGCACCTACGTCACTAAAAATGATGAAATACAGCTGTTTCCGGTGCACACAGCTGTGTACAGGATCCGGAGGTACAACTCTAGAAACGCCCCGTCCCTTTTAGAAACGCCCGGTGCCAGCACCTCTCCCCCTATCATACACGCTGGAACACAGACAGAACGAATTAACCATTTCCGCGTCTCCCCCAACAAACCCCCCCCCTCCGCCCACTCAAGTTAATCAGCCGCCCTGTCTCAGCACTTCTCCCTATCCCTCCCCGGAGTCAGTGATGCTCGTTGCAGGGAGAAGTGCTGAGACAGGGCGGCTGATTAAAAGCTGTTTAAAACCATAAAAAGGCATGAAAATGTGTGGAAATAATAAAAATAGGTCCTATAGAAAATAATAAAACAGTCTGTTACAGAACAAAAAAAAAACGCCATTAAAAAAAATTGGGAATCAAAAATTTCACCAAAAAAATACACAATTTCCAAAAAAATTAAAAATCAATAAATAAATGTTCCTTGAGTCGCCACTGGTTATATGGCTGTGTATGGGCATCAGTGAGTGTCTTTACCTGCAGCCTGTCATTGCTGGTGGTTCTCAGTGACAGGGCATGTGCAATGTTCTGGGGAGAGTGAGTGTATCGAGCACAGCCTGAGATTAGGCACGTCTCTGCCTGTCACTGCAAACCCAACACCAGCTCTTAATCAAAACTGGTAGAGTGCCCCCCCAAAACCTGTGTCTGGATCCGCCCCTGAATCTAGGAAGCAATGGGTACCTAGAAGTCAGTGGGTTAAATCAAGGGAAAATGTACCTAGACAGGAAGCGACCTGAGGTAAAACTGAATCTGAATTTGAGTCTGAGAATGCGCAAGCTTCGTCCCCAAGGATGAATAGGAAGCGGAGATATAATGTATGCCAGCGTATTGGCCAAATGCAGGAAAATTTCCGGGTGCTGACAGAAAAACTGGATCAGATCACTCAGTTAATGACTGGAAATAACCCTGGTCAGGTTGTAAGCGATGCAACACCTGCAGCCCCGCCCAACCAGTGACTAGATGATGATTCTGATGAAGTAACCAGTGTCCATGACAATTTAACAGAAAGTGATGATGAAATGGTTAATACAAATGTTTGTATGGTTGATTTATCCCCTTCCCTGCCAAGAGAAGGAAAATGTATTTTATCTCTCCAGTCGAAGTGCGAGCAAGCTGAGAAGACTGAATCCGAGAAGGACAGCACAGTTGCCAAAAGCATGCCTGAGAGAGGAAATTCTGTCGGTAAAATCTGTACAAAACCTAATTTCATATCTCACTCTAAATTTCTCTGTAAATTGCATAGCATTGAAGACCGATATTATGTGAATGTAGAATTACAAGATAATTTACCACATATTATATCTCTGCTAGACACAGGAAGCCAGGTTACATTAATTTCAGCTAATTATTTTGACTAGATTCGAGAACTGTCCACCAGGAAGCCTAGATTAGATAAATCTAATGCTAATCTAGTGAGTGTGAGTGGCACATCTCTGAAAGTTCTGAGCCCAGCTAAATTGGATTTTAAATTGGGGAATAAAGTAATTCGGCATCCAACGCTTATCGTGGATCTGCCCCAAAATCGCCTAATTATTGGAATGGACCTTCTCAAAAGGTAAAATCAAATCATTGATTTTATCAATGAGGTCATTTGGTCCCAAGTAAATGTTCCCATTAGCTATGATAGAGCCCAATCCCATCACGCTCAGCGTAACTGCCACATGATTGAGGAAAGGCCGGATTCTATTGAAGTCCACTTCAGAAATAGCCAGACACCTGATATCTCTTTCTTAAGGCCAAAGCCCCTGACTCCAGGAGAGCAGGAGGATAACACCATATGTGTTCCCCCTGAGAGAATTTGAGATATATGTCTGGAGAATGACGTTCTAATTATTCACTTCCACAAAAGAGAGACAGAACCAAATGGGCATAGTGACCATTCTCAGTTCTTAACTGAAATAGAGAAGATAAATGAAGAGGTATTTTTCCCTATACGTGTAAATAGTTTAGCTAGAGAAAAAATGGCTAAGCTAGACTTGTGCCAGGAAAATAGCTACATTAGCAGGGAGCTGTTGAATAAAATGGCTAACCTTAAAGTGATCCGATACCCTAATCCTCAAGATGAGTGGATAAGAGATCTAGATAATGACGGAGACAGTCATAATGTTATTGGAAAATGTATGTTATGTATTTCTATAAGAAATAAAACTGCCAAGCTCAATTGCATAATTGTCATCCTAGATTTCATCAGAATGTGAAAATGGACCATCAGAAGACACTTAACTGATCATGTGAAGTGATGTTTTGATTAACATGTGACTCTTCTTCCCAGCATTCAGATGTTTAACTCAAGTTAGTAGATAGGGGGGCGTGGCTGGACGCCGAGTGGACGTGTGGTGAGGGAGCTCCTGTTGCTGAGTGTAATACCGACTGATTTTATACCCTTAGCTCCCAGCCCGCAGATCGGTTCGCCTCCGCAGCCACTGTGCAGTCTCCCCTGATCGTGGTGTGCCTGCCTTGACCCCCCCCCCCGGGAGGCACTATTACCCGGATCCAGCACCGTCTAACCTGCAGTGTTTTGCTGGCGGCCATCTTTGTTTGCGGCCTACTCCGCGGCTGGGACTTTCTGCCTGGATGGGGAAGAAAAGCAGGCGCCTGGAGGGTTCGGAGGCAGCCGCTCAGCCGGATATTCGGCTTTCCCTGGGGGCATCACGGACTGGGCGTCAGTATCGGGAGATGACCCCGGACATAGCTGTATCCCCAGATGGCTCACTCTGTCACAGTCCGGTGGTGCCTGACACCCCACACCCACAGCTGTCAACTAAAGATTATATACGGCAGCTCTATGAGGATCTGAGGGCCCTGTGGCAAAATGACCTTACTCAGGTCAGGGCTGAAATTGCGGCCATCTCGTCTGGCTCTCTGTGTATGGGTGCCCGCCTGTCAGTACTGGAGGAGGAGAGACCGGGAGTACAGGCCCAAATGGAAGACCTACGGAAACAGGTCACGGCCCTATCGTCCAGTTTTGGACTTGGAGACTAGACATCGCCGGCGCAACTTGCGGATTGGGGGATCCCTGAAACTGTAAGTGGTGAAGCTCTGCTGCCATGTGTTTCCGGCCTGGTGGCCATGCTGCTGACTCTTCCTCCGGACTTCCCGGTGCCGGTTACCACGGCCTTCCGAGTGCGTAAGGCGGCTGCTGCGCCTGTCGCAGCCCCCAGGGACGTTATTGCTGTCACTACTGATGTCTCCGCTCATGCCAAAGTACTTAAGAAGGCGGGAAATGTCCCGTTGGTGGCCTACAATGATATGCAGGTAACCATCTACCGGGATTTATCATTTTTTGCCCTGGCGGCACATCGCCGTTTCCGTGACGTGACAACCCACATGACAGACCGGGGACTCAGATATTGTTGGGGCCCTTCTGGCTCCTTGCTGATACTACACGGTGGGACTATGCACTCCGTGACCACACCGGATGAAGCACAGGCTCTACTGGACGTCAGCAGGCGCCCTCCGAACGCCACGGCGTCTTCTTGCCATGGAAATACGACTGCAGATCCTCTACAATCGGATCCTCCTCTTTGACCGTGAGCCTGACAGCACTGGTCGCCTAAGACTGTCTCGGCGGGGCTACTACGCCAATGTTTTACCAGCGCTGGTTTTTGTTTTTTTTTCCTTCTATTGGATCCTGCACCCCACCCCCCCTTGAGATGGTCCTATTCCTATGTTTATTGCTATGACTGGCTAATTCCCTCCCCCCACCCCCCCTTTTATTGATATAGTTATCTTGAGTGAACCTCACTACGGGAGGACTTCTTGCAGACCTTGGCACATAGGACTCTCTGAGACCATTGGGACGTCAGGTATTCTGCCCTCCCCACCCCTACCTTTTTTTTTTTGTGTGGCTGAGGGACATCGGGTGGCCCTGGGCGTGCCACTTGAGCGGCCACCATGGCTCTGGCCGTCTCTCCTGGCCCTAGGTCCCCCGGCCCCTGTGATTTCTTCTATGGCCCCCAGATTACCTCACAGTTCCTGGGGTGAGCCAGGAATGTCACACTCTTGGGCGATTTCCCCCCCCCACCTTTTTTTTTTTTAATTAATTTTATTATTTCTTAGTTTTTCTTTTTTCTCCCCCTATTTTTCCTGATGTCCCTCTGCCAGGCTTTGTTTTTGATGTTGTTTATCCTCCCCTGCCCCTTTTTTTTTATCTGCGGTATATTGTTATTCTCCCGCTATGTCTTTTGAAAGTGCTGTTACTGTATTGATGACTTACATGTAAAATAAAACAAAACCCTTGAATACCAAGTTAGTAGATAAACTAGATCCGTACGGTTAATTAAATTTAATCAGAGATCAGAGTCTCTATAGGGAATTTGAGTGAAATCGCTAGTTGTGTTTAAGGAAAACTGAGGGTGTATAGATTGAAATCTATGAATGGTTATTTATACTCTTCTCTATTTCTGTTGAAAGAAAAAGTGGTTAATCCAAACTGCGACACTAATCCGCAAAGATGAGTCGGAACACCAAGGAGATTGCGATTATCTGGAAATTCTACGGTTTTCCACACAATTCCAAGCAGATCCAATATTTGAACCAGGACTGTCTTCTGGCATTATAATCCAAGACGCGCCTGGATTTCTCTTGACGGAAAGGAGAATGTTAATCAAGCTCATGCAAGCGTGAAAGACATGCTGGATAAAGCCAGGATACCGTTTATTGCTATGTACAAGAACCACTGGAAGAAAAGATTTGCCGCATATTTTATTGCAACCGCTCTTTTACACAGAAAGAGAAGCAAATGTTTACTGGAAGGATCTGGTACAAAACCATAAAGTGTTGATATCTACACCAGTGATTCTCGTGAAAGTTCCTAAAGAATCAAGAGTTGTTATTGGAGATGTTACTCTTTATCCGGTCGGAAATGAAGTCTGGTATGACGAGTTACAAATCGTCGACGCATTCCAAGGGCGAGATACCTATGAATCTGGATTTGAAATTTCTGCTAGAGAATAAGCCTGATCATACCAACGATTTATGCTCCAATGTATTCACAGCTTGATCATCAATTGCTATCTGCTTATACGGGCCAAAAATGACAGAGATTGTGATTTGTATAGTAATTATGTTTCTAACTGTCTGGATGATTGTACTAACAAAGTACGTACATTGAAGTTTAAAAACACTGTATCTTCAATTATTAAATGGATGAAAGAAGAAAAACATGTTGCGAAAGGTGGAAACCTAGCCTAATTGGTAAAGGTGGAACTATTGCATGCTTCCATCGAGTTCTCTTGAAAAAGGAACAGATGAAACCAAAGGGGGGGGGTTTATGTCGGGTATATTAGAATGGGAAAATTAAAATGGATGCCTGTAGCCATCTTGTTTTAAATGTAAAGTCTTTCTTTTTCAACTTTCCCTAGTTTTAGAAATGAACAGAGATTTTTTTTAAATAGTTCACGGCTAGGTGAAATTTTATGTTTTTGTTTTTAGACATAACAGACATGAGGGAACCTTAAAATGTCTTTGTGATATAAGTGCCAGAAATGTCATATTTAAATTTATTGGTTTGTCTTAACAAGCCTTTAAAACAAAAAGATATTTTCTCTTTGGGTATAGGAATAAAAGTTAAAGATTTTTCAAATGTATGATTATATTCACAAAATATATTCTTATCAAGGTATATTTTATTATATTTACAGTAGAAAATAGATGCTCCAATAAGTATTTGTTGAGTATAACTGGTAAATAGTATAATTGAATAGATTCTGTGATTTTAACAGAGAAAGGAATTCAACTGATAAAGAGACCTAGTAAAAACTTTGAGAGGAGTGGAAAAATAAATCTAATTTGGACAGGATAGACTCAGAGTCTACATTGAAAATAGAGGGTCTTTGTAAATCAGATTGACCTCTTGATCTGAGATAAGAGATATAAAAATTTAAATGGTGGAATTAATCTGAAGTGCAACACTGCCCTCTTGAGGATAGTAAATATTATATTTAATATAGAGAATAGATTGTCAGTGACGTCAAATTGACTATAATTGGAGCCGCACTGTTCGTTGCAGGGGCATTCAGACTTGCAGGACACAACTTCATTCAGACTTACACGACAATGCATTCAGACTTCCAGGACACGACCATGCAGTCAGATCATTCCAGGACATAATGCATTCACGCAAGCAGACCATCACAGGCAGACCGTCCCAGGACACAATGCACTCAAGATTTCACACCACATCTCTAACTCACATGCATTGATTATCTGACATTGATAAATTTCACATATTCCAAAACCAAAGAATATTTCAAGGCAGTAACTCATTTAATCCAGATTGGAGGTAATGTATGAGAGAGCAAATTTAAGGATAATAAATTATATATATTTGGAGTATTTCTTGCAACAGATAGACTGAGATTTCTCAGATTACTGTTAGATCTAGAGTCTTCAAAATATTTCTATATCTGCAGATAGAGATATGAAGAAGAATCGGATATAAGGATTTATCCTAAAGAAACCGTTGTAAGATTGATATACATATATACAGTTGTGTTCAAAATTATTCAACCCCCACTGAAATTGAGTGTTTTGGCCAGTTTGACATTGATTTTGATCATTCAGTCATCTTGCTTACAATTAAATCAAAGAGACACGTGTAGGTCAGACAAATATAACATAACATTTAAAATGAAATAACCACAAATGTCTTTTCTGTGCTCACATTATCAGTTTTATTCAACCCCCAAGTAACATTCAATCTTAGTACTTAGTACAACATCCTTTTACAGTTATAACAGCTTTTAAACGTGAAGCATAGCTTGACACAAGTGTCTTGCAGCGATCTACGGGTATCTTCGCCCATTCATCATGGGCAAAAGCCTCCAGTTCAGTCACATTCTTAGGCTTGCGCACTGCAACTGCTTTCTTTAAGTCCCACCAGAGGTTCTCAATCGGATTTAAGTCAGGTGACTGCGATGGCCACTCCAAAATGTTCCAGCCTTTAATCTGCAACCATGCTCTAGTGGACTTGGAGGTATGCTTGGGATCATTGTCCTGTTGAAAGGTCCAACGTCTCCCAAGCCTCAGGTTTGTGACGGACTGCATCACATTGTCATCCAATATCTCCTGGTACTGAAGAGAATTCATGGTACCTTGCACACGCTGAAGCTTCCCTGTACCTGCAGAAGCAAAACAGCCCCAAAGCATGATTGACCCCCCGCCATGCTTCACAGTAGGCAAGGTGTTCTTTTCTTCATAGGCCTTGTTCTTCCTCCTCCAAACATAGCGTTGATCCATGGGCCCAAACAGTTCTAATTTTGTTTCATCAGTCCACAGAACACTATCCCAAAACTTCTGTGGTTTGTCCACATGACTTTTGGCATACTGCAGTCGACTCTTCTTTTTTTTTTGTATTTGAAATTTTTATTTATAAAGCATGTCAGCAAGAAACAAAGTGGCCACGCAGGGCCCAGCAAGGATCATAACAGGCAGTAGTATGGAAACAGCGCACGTGTAACTAAACAAGAAAAATCAACGCAATTTTGGAAAGAGAAGAGAGGAGGGAGAGAGAGAGAAGAAAAGAAAAAGAAGAAAAAAAAAAAAAAAACACCTTCCCCGGTGGGAGAGATAGTAGCCCCTCAAGGGTAAAGTGGTACTCAGCAGCACACCCCTGCAACCTCGGGGCCGGACAGGGGGCCACAGAGGGAACCACAGGGCAAAGGTCACCTCGGGGCCAGAGGAACAGTGAGAGCCTAGGTGACTATTCCATGGCTCGCCCGAGCTGAAACCCTACTTCCGAACCCATCGGTAAATAATATTATAAAAAAAAAAAAAATTGGGGGGGAGGGGAGAGAGTAAAGTGGGGGGGGGGAATGCGAGGAGAATATACTTCAAGTCTCAATCATTCAAGGGAGGAATAGTGCCAAAGAGCAAAAACAAAAAGGGAACGACTATAGGCGAGTCCAGAAGCTAGTCCGGGTCCCGGGGTCTTGGCGTCGATGACAAAGACAAACAATCCCCCTCCATGGTCCTCGGCAGACCAAGGGTCAGCAGATGTGTCTGAGATTCCTCAAGTGTCGATGCCGGGAGAACAGACTGGCCATGTTGAATAAGCAGGATCCCCGACGCTCCCCAGCGGTAGCGGACATCATGGGCCCTGAGCACCGTGGTAGTAGGTCGGAACATGCGACGAGCTGCTAATGCTAGGAATGGCAGATCCCGATATACCACCACGTCGACATCTTCGAAACGGGTCAGAGGGGCTCGCAACGTCACCCCCAGCAGTTGATCACGGACACGGACATCTCTGGCCACCACGATCACGTCTCGGGAGGCCGTGTCGGGGGCCGCAGCGGGCCTCCTAATCCTGGTCGCCGAAATAACCGGGGCCGGGACTCCACCAGACAAAGACAGGGCAGTCACCGCAAACCGGTTCACAAACGCCAGGAGGTCATGATCAGGGAGGGAATCCGGGATGACTCGGATCTTAAGGTTCTTGCGGCGGTGACGGGACTCCAAAGTCAGGACCGAGGATTGAAGGCTGGTGGCCTGGTCCTGCAACGCCGCCACGCAGGAGGACGTTGCGGCCTGTACATCCCCCCAGTTCACGGGTAGCAGTGTCCAAGTCCTCAAGTCCCGATTTGAGAACCGAGAGGTCCGAACACACGACAGCCAATTCATGACTCCAGGAAGAGCGAGCGTCCTCCAAGAGGGCGCGGATGTCTCTCCTGGTTGCTGGTAGGTCATCTGGGTCCGATGGCGAGGTAGATCGGGTGGGTGGGAGAATCGCAGCCGGCTCCCGGTCAGCGGAGGCCTCGGTCGCCGACGGGGAGCGGGGTGAGGTACCAGTAGATCTTAAGCCACTTAAGGAGACTCGGATATCCGGAAGACGGGGAGCATCTGCCACCCCAGCCCGCCTATTCGTCTTACCCATATCCGAGGTAAGGCAAGGAACTCCAAGAGGGAAGTTACACGAGGTATAAAAATGGCTGCCACCTCCACGCCGTCCAGGGGCCGAGATCATCAACCAGGACTCCGGCCAGTAGATTTTCTCAATGGCACAGCAAAGTAAGCCAGTCAGTGCCAGGGCATGTCCAGTCGACTCTTCTTATTCTTTGGAGACAACAAGGGGGTGCGCCTGGGAGTTCTGGCATGGAGGCCTTCATTACATAGTGTGCGCCGTATTGTCTGAGCTGAAACTTCAGTACCCACATCTGACAAATCTTTTCTCAGTTCCTCAGCAGTCGCACGGGGACTTTTCTCCACTCTACGCTTCAGGTAGCGCACAGCAGTCGAAGTCAGCATCTTCTTTCTGCCACGACCAGGTAGCGTTTCAACAGTGCCCTTTGCCTTGAATTTGCGAATGATGCTTCCTATGGTCTCTCTTGGTATGTTTAACATCTTTGCAATCTTCTTATAGCCATTGCCCTTCCTGTGAAGAGTAATTACCTCTTCTCTTGTCTTCCTGGACCATTCTCTTGACTTCACCATGTTTGTAACCACACCAGTAAATGTCTAGAAGGAGCTGAGTATCACAGTCATTTTAAAGCTGCCTAATTGGTGCTTATTATGCTTTATTGCTGCTCCGTGACATCCACAGGTGTTTTCAATACCTGATTGAAAACACTTGAATGAACCTCTGTTCTTCAGAGTGGTGGTCTTTAAGGGGTTGAATAATTGTGTCAATGAAGAATTCACAAAAGAAACATTTACTACTGTATTAACAAAACCAATTGATGTCATTTTAGTTGCATATGGTTCTTTAAAAAGTCCTTGTAGGATTTCATTCTGAATACAATTACAAATGTACACTAAATTCCCTAAAACCCTTTACAGCATTGGGGGTTGAATAATTTTGAACACAACTGTATATATATATATATATATATATAAAATTTGGAAATTACTGTGATTGAAATTAACCCCTTAGTGACCGGGCGGTTTTACACAAATCCGTCCTTTAGTGACCGCTGCTGTTTTTACGTTTCTGTGCTGTTAGTGTTTAGGACAAATTTTCCTCTTACTCGTTTATGCAACTTACACTGTTTTTCTCGTCATTAAAAGGACTTTATAAAGATACCATTTTTTTCATCATTTCATATAATTTACTATAAAAAACATTGTGAAATATGACAAATTGAAAAAACACCACTTTTTCGAACTTTGACCCCCAAAATTTCTTATGTATCAACAACCGTCAAATTTAATTCCTTAGTAGTTTCTAAATTTAGTTCTGAGTTTAGCAATACCCAATGTTTACATATTCCTCGCACTTATTGTTGCATAAAATAAGGAAAAAAGCAAGTAGCACTTTGCCATTTGCAAAGAGTTTATTTTCAAAACTAGTGATAGTGACATTGTAACACTGATATCTGTCACTAATTCCTGAATAACCCTCCACATATACATATTTTTTTAAAGTACACAAATCAAGGTATTAAACTTGGGGTATTTTGACTCTTTCCATGCAAACCATTTTACCACAAATCTATGCCAAAGTTTGAGAAAAAAAAAAGTTTTGGTGATTTTTTTTTTTTGAACGCAATTTAAGAATACATGTACTGTGAACTTTAAGGTTAACTGCCAAAAAACACCCCAAAATATGTTCAGCAACATCTTCTGAGTAAATTGATACCACCCATGTATAGGTATGTCGGGTCATTTGGGGGCTAATAGGCCTTATTTGGGGGGTGCGCATTTCAGTTTTCCAACTTGGAATTTTCACATTTCGTCATCATGCACCCATGTCCTATTTGGGACATTTTTGAAGCCGGCCAAAGTAATTTACCCCCATCAAACCATATATTTTTAGAAAGGGCACACCCTAGGGTGCTTCAAAGAGTTGTATTTTAACACTTTCCATGCACTAGCTCTATGTCAAACTTTCAGGTAGTCACTTTTTGTGTTATTTTTTCACACACATTGTACTTTAGGCATGAATTGTCAAATCCAGTTATGGGTTACTGCCAAAAAACACCCCAAAATATGTTCAGCAACATCTTCTGAGTAAATTGATACCACCCATGTATAGGTATGTCGGGTCATTTGGGGGCTAATAGGCCTTATTTGGGGGGTGCGCATTTCAGTTTTCCAACTTGGAATTTTCACATTTCGTCATCATGCACCCATGTCCTATTTGGGACATTTTTGAAGCCGGCCAAAGTAATTTACCCCCATCAAACCATATATTTTTAGAAAGGGCACACCCTAGGGTGCTTCAAAGAGTTGTATTTTAACACTTTCCATGCACTAGCTCTATGTCAAACTTTCAGGTAGTCACTTTTTGTGTTATTTTTTCACACACATTGTACTTTAGGCATGAATTGTCAAATCCAGTTATGGGTTACTGCCAAAAAACACCCCAAAATATGTTCAGCAACATCTTCTGAGTAAATTTATACCACCCATATATAGATTTGTTCTGTTGTTTTTGGGGTGCTACGCCAATATTTTGACATGTGCTTGTCAATTTTCTAATTTGACATACAGTATCTTCTTTGCTTATCTTCTTTTTAGGGGCCTTTTTACATACCCCAATTTTATGAACGTGCATATATTTGGTAAGCTAACACCCCAAAGTATTGTAAATGGAGTGTTTTTATGCCATGGATGCAACCGTTTGCTCCAAACAAATTGGATACTGTTTGGTGGTCATTTTTCATTTTCAATCAAATCACAGATCACGCACAGTGTGATATATCTTGAAACAGTCCCCAAGACACAGACCGGGTTGTCCAGGGCATTCTGGGCAGTAAAAGATTGTGTCTCTCCTCTGCCCCCTCTTGAAACACACCCTGCATCTTTTTTGGGGTTTCTGTTTGCCCTCAGTAGGGGGGATTTTATAAATAAAATGTGTAGCCCCAACTCTGTCCCCCATCACCGCCCGGGGAGCAGGTGCATCCTGGTACAAAAACCCCAAAATGACCTGGAGCTGAAACTGTAAAAAGGACAGCGTCACTCCGGGGTTTGCCTTTTTGCAGAGCAAAAAGGCATTGTGGGTTGCAATTTGCATCAGGTAAATTGCAACCTTTTTGTACCAGGCCCTTGACTTCCGCATAATCTGGTAGGGCTGGAGCAGCTGATCTGCCAGATCAACCCCACCCATATGCCGGTTATAGGCTTTGATGCACACTGGCTTCCTGATGCGCTCAGCTCTGCCACGTACAGAGACCTCCACAGACCTCTCAGTGTGGATGGTGGATAGAAGGTATACATCCTTCTTGTCTCTGTACTTGACCGCCAACAGCTCCTCTTGGCGCAGAGCTGAGGTCTCCCCCCTTTTTAACCGGGTGCGGACAAGCTGTGCTGGGAAACCTACTGTTCGGTCTTGCGAACAGTACCGCATGCTGCTGTATCAAAACAATACAGCAGCTTGAACAAAGGGACACTCCTATAAAAATTATCAACATACAAGTGGTACCCTTTGTTCATCAGGGGAAAAAGTAGGTCCCACACAATCTTGCCACTGGTTCCCATGTGTTCTGGGCAACCTGGAGGGTCAAGGCTACTATCCTTTCCCTCGTACACCCGGAATGCCTGAGTATACCCACTCTCGCTGTCACAGAGCTTATACACCTTCACTCCATACCGGGAGCGTTTGGAAGGAATATACTGCTTGAATCCCAGCCTTCCCTTGTATTTCATTAGGGATTCATCCACGCAGATATTCCTTCCAGGTGTATAAGCCTCTGCAAACCTGGCGGCGAAGTGGGTAATCAGGGGGCGGAATTTATACAGCCTGTCAAACTGGGGATGCTCTCTAGGAGGGCACAGGCTGTTGTCACTGAAGTGCATGAAACGCAAAATGTTTTCATACCTTCTACGTGACCTTGATTGGGGGTAAATGGGGGTAGAGCAGATGGGGCTACTGCTCCAGTAGGAGCGAATTGAGGGCTTCTTTATGATGCCCATCAGCATAGTAAGTGCCCAGAATTTCAGAAATTCTGGCACATCTAGCGGGGTCCATTGCTGCCTTGCCAAGTAGGAGTCTGGCTTCGCAGCACAATGCTGATGGGCATACAGATTTGATTGGACCACGATGTGGCCCAACAAATCATCCCCCATAAACACCTGCAAAAACTGTGTGGCGGTAAATCCTGCAACATCAATATTGATGCCAGGATTTGCCGTGAAAGGAGGGATATCTGGCCTCTGGCGATGAGGCACTACCCACTCCTCAGCTGGAGCTGTGCGTCTCCTGCTGGCAGGTGGTGACCCAGGATCTGCATCAGAAACATCACTAGATACATCAGCCAGCGTAGATAATGTATCTAGCGACGTCTCTGAGCAGTTAGCGGGGTCGAAATCAGGGTCTGAGTCTGACGCAGATGCCTCAGATTCTGACGCCAGGATGGCATATGCCTCCTCGGCGCTGTACACCCTCTCAGACATTATATATAATAGATTATAAAATTTTATAATTATTATATATATAAGCGGATTATTGGTTCTTAGAAGAACCGTTGGGTTTCACAAGAAAATACAAATAAACACCTAAATCTCTCTAAATCACTCTAAATCTGCCTCAATTTTTCTAATCTCACTAAATCTACCTAAAATCTCTAACCTGTCAAATCTGATCTCTCTCTCGCTCACCAAAACATAAGTGAGGAGAGGGAGGGAGAATCACAGAGGTCAGAGCCAATATTTACAAAATATTGACCTGACCTGACAAATTAGAAATTTTATTTTGATTTTTTTTAGAACTTCTGATTGGATGTTGCTAGCCTACCTCTCTGATGAGGCAGGCTAGGAACAACCCACTCAGCCCCAAGATGACTCTGCCCTTAGAAGGGCAGTGCTATCTTGGCTGTCAGTTTATTTTATTTTATACCTTTTTATTTAACTTTTTTTTCTTTTTTTACACTTTTTTTTTACTCTGCTGGGTGCCTTAATCCCTCGAGGCACCCAGCAGAGCACCTGATCACTCATGTGATCTATTATGTACTGAGTGCCACGATACCTCGTGGCACTCAGTACTTCCTGCCGCTACCGGAAGTGATCGCTCGGGGGGAGCGATCACAGACGGACCGGCGGCAGGTAAGCATATTGCAGGGATGCCTCAATGTCGAAGCATCCCTGCAATATACACAGAGCAGCTGGAAGCGATACCGATCGCTTCCAGCGCTCTCTAGAAGTGCCGGGCACCTCTCCGGTAAAACCGGATGTTGATCGCTCCCGGGGAGCGATCACAAGGTGCCCCGGCACTTGTAACCACCATTGCATGGATGCCTGGACTCCCAGGCAGCCTGCAATGGCGTTTGAGCTGCTGGAAGCGATCCGATCGCTTCCAGCGCTCAAAAAACCGCAGGGCGTACCATGTACGTCAGCGGGTCTAAAAGAGACCCGCGGCCATGACGTACATGGTACGTCCAAGGTCCCTAAGGGGTTAATAGGCAAGGAATTATATAACTACAAAATAAAAAGTAGAAGATTAGAAGCTTAATTTTCGATATTAGGGGAGGATTCACTAAATATGTTTTTTATTACTTATCATTCTAAAAATAGAATAAGTGATAGCTCATCTTTTTTTGATCCACATAGTATAGAGAGATACATATATCTCTACAAGATCTAGCTTGTTAAACATTGGTTTGCTGGGAAATATAATTGTTTTCATTAAGCAGAAATGTTTATTAACCATTTGAGTATAGTTACTAACTGATGAGGTAAATGATATTAATCATATATGCAGTTACTAACAGGAGATACATATATTGAGAAGCTAGTGTCTATGTGCTGATGGATTTTGTGGTTTATAAATTTTTGTTTATGATATGAGATTTGAAACGTTTTTGTATACGTAATATATATATTTTTATCCGATTATTGATTAGTGTATTCTTCAAAGCAAAACACAGACAATTAAAAGAATTTAGGAGAATTTCTAGGAAATATAAACGATTGATATTTGTGTCTCGTATAAGCTTCTTATTGAATAAATCTCGACGTATTGTAGGCACGTGCAGAGATAATAATCCCAACAGATCCCTACGAACATGTTCGCAAACCGATTTTTGGTTGTGAACCGAATCACATTTTCCCATAGGGCTCAATGTAAATCAGGTTAATCCGTTCTGAACCATATGGGGGAAAAATGTAACAAAGTACAGTATTAAGAGAGTGAACACTTACCTTTCTTGGGGCGACTTCTGGCAAGGAGGACGGAAAGGTGGGAGGGGAGGAGGTTATTGGTTGGAGGGAGAGTCCCCCTCCATAATGACATCAGGGAGATCTCTTTCAGGGGTTTCCTCTCTTCTTTGTCTCTTAGCTGCAGGGTCAATTTTGGTAAAAAATCGGTCTAATGTCACTTGTTTTTTCCTATGGTGCAGAAGTCTCCGGAAATGGGAGACCACATTGTTGTTCATCATATTCAAGACTCTGTTCGTCACAGTTATGTTGGGGTGGTACTTCTCAAAGAAATCCTGGCACTCATTCCATTTCTCCATTATGGATGTTATCACATCACTGCTAACCTCCTCCTTTTCTTCCTTTTCCTTGGTGGAATGCTCCTCAACAAGTGCCTTCTGCTGTTCACTCTGAAGTTCAGCAAGTTATTGTGTCGTCAGCTCCTCAGCATGGTCCTCAACAAGCTCCTCTATCTCTGCACCATCGACATCCAGTCCCATAGTCTTGCCCATGGACACAATCTCCTCCACTACCTGTGCATCAGACTCTTCCATGTCACGTTGAGCGACAGATTCTGGACACAGTTTCCCCCAGGCTGAGTTCAAGGTCCAATACGTGACCTCTTCCCACGCTTTGTCAATGAGGTTGATGCAGTGGAGGACATTGAAATGTTTCTTCCGGAACTCTTTCAGAGTCAAAGACGTCTCTTCAGTGACATTAAAACACCTGGTGAAGAGCGCCTTTGTGTAGAGCTTCTTGAAGTTGGAGATCACTTGCTGGTCCATGGGCTGCAGAAGAGGTGTTGTATTGGGGGGAGGAATTTGACCTTTATGAAGTCATACTCAGCGTCCATATCATTCTCCAAGGCTGGAGGGTGTGCCGGGGCATTGTCCATCAGAAGAAGGCACCTCTCAGGCAGTTGGTTGTCAGAAAGATATTTTTTCACGGTGAGTGCGAACACCTCGTGCAGCCATTCCATGAACAATTGTCTTGTGACCCAAACTTTCGTATTGGCCCTCTACATGACAGGCAGTCTGGCCTTGTTTACATTCTGTTCCTTGAATGCACGAGGAGTCTGGGAATGGTACACCAGTAGTGGCTTAATCTTCATATCGGCGCTTGCGTTCGCACACAGCAAAAGTGTCAATCTGTCCTTCATGGGCTTTTCCTCCTGCGTGATATAGGTTCTGTTCAGCAGCTTCTTCCAAAAGAGCCCTGTTTCATCGCAGTTGAAGAGTTGTTGAGCGACGTATCCCTCTGCCTTCATGAATTCCGCAAAGTCTTTCTTGTAGGCTTTTGCAGTGGCCTTGTCAGAACTGGAAGCCTCACCGTGTCTTATCACACTGTGGATGCCACTTCTCTTGCGGAATTTTTCAAACCACCCTCTACTGGCTTTAAATTCATCACTCGAACTTGTGGAGGGATTTTGCTGCAGCAAATCACTGTGTAATTTCCTGGCTTTTTCACTGATCATAGCTTCACTAACACTATCACCTGCCAGCTGTTTCTCATTCAACCACACTAACAGAAGCTTTTCCACCTCTTCCAGTACTTGTGTCCTCTGCTTGGTTAACATGGTTACTCCTTTTGCCACATCAGCTGCTTTGATGGCATCTTTATTCTTCAAAATAGTCGAGATGGTCGACTTCGCCATCTTGTACTCCGAGGCCAGATCAGTCACACGAATACCACTGATGCTTTTCTACAATTTCCTTCTTCAATTCAATGGTTATTCTCTTTGAAACCTTCTTGTTACTGTAGCGCTCACTCCCGAAGGAGCCGCTGAAAATGAACCACGGGTCAGTCTCCCCGCACTAGGGAATAAATATACTCCAACACAGTTGTGAGTTTTTATATTTATATAGTTTACTAAAATATTTGAGCAGATGTTGAAACACGGTATTTGCAAGTATTATTACAGTATTTTCGTATCCCGGTAAAACGCGTAGCGGAAAAGAAACGAAACACGAGGCTTCGTATTTCGGAAAATAAAATATTCGCAACCGAACATAAAAGCAATGCAATTTCCCGATAGTTCAGAAAAAGGGACACGTAGCAAAACCCCAAACCTACAATCCCTTCGTATTACGGCAAACGCGCAGCGGAAAAAGAGAAAAATGTATTCGGAACGTATCTTTGTCTTTAACCCCCGTTCCGATTCGCAAAAGGAAATGAGGCCTGCACAGGTTAAGTCCCAGAATGTGAAAAAGTGTATCTGTGTGTGTGTGGTACCCGGGTACTGTTCAACTGGCCAGTGAGTTTATTAAAGGAAGGTCTTCGACTAGTCAGTTGGGGCCCTGTGGACTTTAAAGAGAAAACAGCAGAGCGTCCTTTAATCATAAAACAGCCTTGGAGGCCTCTCACCCATCCGACGATTTCTCTAGGCTCCGCTGACCCAGGACGTCTCTCCTCCGGATTTTGACTGGGGATACTAGCGGCCGGATCCGTTGTCTAGCTTTACGCCGCTTGTCCAGCTCACCGCCTGCTCTCCGCTCGATTCCGCCGGTCTGCAGCAGTGTCTGGGCGCTGGCGAGTCTCCTTCTCCTCAGGCTAGGTGACCCAAACCCGGAACAACAGGTCTCCCTCGGGCTTTGGGCTTAGATTCTCCCGCGATCTCCTCGGTGCGTCTGCTTTTTCTGCTTCCCTGGCGCGCTCTCGAACTTTCTCCACGAGGCAGAGGATGTAAGTCTCCAGTCCCCACCCACTTCCTGTCTTCTTGCAAAGCATGCCGGGCATTGTAGTCCCAATATCCAGTATCTCTGATCGCGATAGTCTCCATCTTGTGGCCAAAAATAGGTACTGCCACAGCAAGATTTTACCACAGCGATACACTCTCCCCCTCCTAAAACTCTTGGGTCTCTCCAAGGAGGTACAACAGTTACATTACATTTCCACAATATTTAAATACAATTTACACGACATGTACAGGTTCAGCAGCATACAGGCAGTGGGTTAGGAACACTTCCTCAAGTTGACTCATATTTTGGGCTACCTCAGCCAGCATAGCAGACACTTCGGGCAACCTCCGCACCGTGGTGATGGCCTCTTCAGTGCTATGTCCTGGTGAGTCGTAGGTGAGTCGTTGGGGCGGTCGAACAGAGCGTTTTGGTTCTGGCTCAATCAGTTCCTCTTCAGGTGGAAGTACTATAGGCGTTGGCTCAATTCTTCTCTCTATCACTGGAGCAGACGTTTCTTCAGAGTATGATCCCTCCAGTGAAGGCATAGAACTATAATCACCTGAGTAAGCTTCCGGAACTACCGAGATCCCCACATCCTCAGGGACTTCCAACTGAAATTCAAGAGGCTCAGGGATATCAACAGTCTCAGGGACTTCCAACAAGAATTCAGGAGCTTCAGGCCTCAAATTACTCTCCCATCGTTCAGGAACTGAGGTAATCTCTTCAGGCTCCGGTGAACGTATCCAGTCCAGACAGAAACTTTCTTCCTCACTGTCCCTTTCGCTCTCTTCGACAACCCGAGTCTGTTGAGACCGGGTAACAGGAGGCAAACATGGAACAGGCGGATTTGGCAGAGGCGGTTCATCCCCAACTGGCATTCTCACAGCCTCCCTCAAAGGTAACAAATGATTCCGGTGCCAGTTCTTGAGAGGCCCAGCCTTTCCATCCGGGCGAATCTGATACACTGGTAGACCTGGTAGCTGTTTGCAGACAATGTAAACTTGGGAACTCCACCTATCCGCCAACTTGTGTCTTGCAGCAACACTCAAGTTCTTCAATAGGACCCTATCACCGGGTTGTAGATCTTGTATCCGGACCTTCAAGTCATAGTTCCTTTTGTTTCTTTGCTCCCTGTTTCCCGAGGTCAACCGGGCCTGTTCAAATGCAGAAGCCAAATTTTTCCGAAGTCTATCCACGTAGTTTCTATGGGAAGCTACTGACGTCTGGTCTAGAGATAACCCAAATGCCAAATCAACCGGCAGTCGAGCCTCTCTTCCGAACATAAGACGGTACGGTGAATATCCAGTTGCATCGCTCTCCGTACTGTTATATGCATGCACCAGAGTAGCTATGTGACGACTCCAACTCTGCTTCTCCACATTCGACAAGGTCCCCAGCATGTTTAGCAGTGTGCGATTTAAACCTTTCAGGCTGAGCATCACCTTGAGGGTGATATGGTGTGGTTCGGGTCTTTTGGATTCCCAACAGCTCTAACAACTGCCCCACCAGTCTGCTTTCAAAGTCTCTACCCTGATCAGAGTGTATCCTCCTTGGCAGTCCGTAGTGAACAAAGAAATTTTCCATCAACACCTTGGCTACAGTCGGAGCGCGTTGATCTTTCGTGGAGAAAGCTTGGGCGTAACGAGTGAAATGATCAGTCACTATTAGAATGTTCCCTTGCCCACTAGCATCCGGCTCTAAGCACAAGAAGTCAATGCACACCAAATCCATGGGTCCCTGGCTCTGTAGATGGCTCATTGGAGCAGTTCAGGTCGGTAGAGTCTTTCTCTGAATACACCTCAGACAGGAATGACAATAGCTTTCTACTTCAGCCCTCATACAAGGCCAATAGAACCTATCTCACACCAGCTTAAAAGTTCTCTCTGGCAGTGTGAGCGGGGCAGAGGAGTCGGGGAAGGAGTGGTAATAGCAGCCAGTGAGTCAGCGCCTCCACACCGACATGTCCTACTACCAGCAACAGCAACAGCGGCCCCCGACCAGACCTTTCTGTGGAACGTATTCCAAAGGGTGGACAGCGACAGAAGTGGAGTCATATCAGATACTGAACTCCAGCAAGCCTTGTCAAATGGTACATGGACACCCTTCAATCCATCTACTGTCAGAGCTGTTATCTCCATGTTTGACCGGGAAAATAAAGGTGGGGTGAACTTCAATGAGTTTGCCGGGGTCTGGAAGTACATAACAGATTGGCAGAATATATTTCGAACCTACGACCGAGACAACTCTGGGATGATCGACAAGAATGAACTCAAGCTAGCTCTAACAGGTTTTGGCTATCGCCTGTCAGAGCAGTTCTATGAGATTCTCATACGAAAATTTGACAGGCAAAGACGAGGAGAAGTTGCTTTTGATGACTTCATCCAGTGCTGCATTGTGTTACAGAAGCTAACCGATGCTTTCCGGAGACACGACACAGACCAAGATGGCTGGATCCAAGTTTCTTATGAACAATATCTTTCCATGGTCTTCAGTGTATTATGAAACCATGACCATAGAGACTGGAAATGCCAAACCTCCCTATTTTCTTAATGGATTTGAGTATCGTACCGCTATGTACAAGCGGCTTTTATTTTTTATTTTTCATCTAATAGCAAATGTATTTTCTAACTTGCATTAATGTGCAGTTCTACATAGCCATATTTCTATTCATAGGGTAACTATCTAACATGCCGCTATTGCTATATTGGACATGTATAGATTTTTTTAGGGATATTCCATGGGCTCTTTTCTGTAATGTAATTGCACTGTGCCACATAACGTCTTAATTTGCTCCTTCCCAAAATGGAAATGATTGCATATGCTGGGGATTTTGCCTAGAGTGCATGATGCTGCTTATTTCTACATAATGTGTAATATAGCCTCATTTCTTCCAGCACTCCCTTTTATATTGTGTGATGGAGGGAAATGTGTAGGAGTTGGTTAAGTGCCATATCGCTTTAAACATGGCAAATGTTTACTATTGCCAGCATGCTGTTTGTTTCAAAGGATCTTTGCTGGAAAAAAAATCTAGAGTATACATTTTCTAGTTGTCTCTCTCTCTTTCCCCCCACCCCCTCCCTCCCAAACATGGATGGTGAATTTTTCCTTGTGGTCACTAGTTGTAATTAATGGTGATTGGCTACAGAGCATGAGCTGTATTAATAACAGGTAGTGTTTTGCATTTTTTTTTTTTTTTTTTTTTTTGTCTTCCATCATTGGCATATGAAATGAAGCTTAAAAGCACAACTGTGTTTATAGACTTTTTTGTTTCAAAGTTATTTTTTTTTTTTAAAGTGCCAATGAAGAGCATGCAGGACACTGCAGTAAAGCACATAATCAAGGACTTCTTCTTACTCCTTCACTAACCATGAAGGTTTATAACACTCCATAAAGTTGGAATATGACAGGGCTTGTGGCTTCTCTGAAGTCCGTGATCAATACCATGCTCTGGATTCAGGGCTAAGTGGGTCATCAGGCTCCTTCGCATTTAGAAATCTACAAGATTGCCTCTTCCTGTTGCCCGTCTGACTTTCACAGAATGTCATCAGCAGTTACTATACTACGCACCCTCCGGTTTCAGATTTGTTTTATAAGGTTATATGTACATACAAGGGTCTGTTGGGATTGTCCTTTGTTTCTTCCATACTGGACTTCCTTTTGTAATTGCAGGACTATGGTATTATTGCCAAAGCATAACATCCTAATGCTGTCATTGCCCTTTTTCACCTTAGTGGTCAAAGGACTAGATAAATTAATTCCCTGTGAGAGGGGTTTGTCACGATGCAGCAATGTTCTGATATCATTCTGTATGAACTGGTCATTTTTCAGGGATTAGAGTATGGCAGCATGCTTGTATCAACTGTCAGCAATTAAACTGATTCAAATAAACCAAATACATTTTATGCAATTAGTATAGAATAGTATCATGGTTAATAAAACAAGTTGTTATATGTAAAAAAAAAAAAAAAAAAAAAAAAAAAAAAAGTTCTCTCTGCACCCAAATGTCCATGCTCATCATGTAGTGATCGCAGCACACTCTCCCTATGTTTAGTAGGGAGGAATAACTGTTGAATCTCTTCAGAGTTGGCTGAGGGGCCCCTTCGGTAGACCACCCCATCCAACATCTTTAACCGCTCCCACTCTTTGTAGACCAATCTGGCTCCACTCGGGGAGTTGGTTAACAAAATCTCTCGCTAGTTTTCAGACAGAGCCTTTATGGTCAAGGCAATTAAAGGGTCTCTGGCCTGATCCGCTTTCAGGTCCTGTCTCGAAAAGGTAGGTAAACTTTCATCCCTTAACTGCGTAGGGTTACAGTAGAACTCAGGAACAGCCGCAGCCATAACTCCTATGGCCTCCGCTTCAATCCCTCCTTTGACCCGGCGCTCTGTCCCTTGGCACAAAGCTTGCACCCCGTCTGGAGTCAACTGAGTCCATTCTGTAGTGTAGGGTCTTCTCGATAACGCATCAGCATCTCGATTATTCACCCCAGGGCGATACTTCAGGCTGAACCGAAACCCTGACAGAGCGGCCAACCACCGATGTCCCGTTGCGTCCAGTTTTGCGGTAGTAAGGATGTAGGTAAGAGGATTGTTATCCGTCTTGATCACGAACTCCGCTCCATACAGATAGTCTTTCAACTTGTCCACCACTGCCCACTTCAAGGCTAGGAACTCCAGCTTGTGAGTAGGATAGTTCTTCTCCGAAGGCGCAAGGCTCCGGCTCACGTACGCCACAGGCCTCAGCAACCCACCATACTCCTGATATAGGACTCCTCCCAGACCTTCTCGGCTGGCATCCACATGTAGTTCATACGGCTTGTGAGGGTCCGCATAGGCCAAAACAGGAGCTCGGGTCAGACTCTCCTTCAGCTTTACGAAAGCTCCTTCACATTGACTGGTCCATTCACCTTGTATAGACTCTCGAGCTTTCCTTGGCCCTGGAGCCGACGGGTTTTTGTCAGAGACCTTGCAGCCTTCTTCTGTGGTTTCCTTCTGCAGGAGTTTGTTCAGTGGTTGGGCTATTTTCGCGAATCCTCCCACAAATCTTCGATAGTATGAACAGAATCCCAAGAAAGATCTAAGCTCAGTGACGTTTCGGGGTCTAGGCCAAGAAGCTACGGCCTCCAACTTCCGAGGGTCTGTTGAAACACCTTCCGCTGAGAAAACATGTCCCAGATACGTAACAGATGGTAGGCAGAATTGGCATTTCTCCAGAGACAGTTTCAGCCCTTCTTCATGGAGCCTCTTCAAGACCTTCTCCAGACGTTGCTCATGTTCTTCCAGAGTCTTCCCAAACACAATTATGTCATCCAGGTACACTAATACTTCGATTAGATTCTGTCACGGATCCCCCTGATACCCAGAGTAGTGGTCCCTATACGCAGGTCACTCTCTAACCTTCCGATCCTTGAGTGGTCAGCTCTACTAGACAGATTACTAGAATGGCAGTACAGAGCACATACAAGAGAGAATACCAGATATATATATAAGGTTCTAGGATAGTTCGTTCCCCCCTGGACCCTAGTAATATAAGAGGTAGTCTGATGTGTGCTTCGGGTGCCACACAGACTGACCTCAATACCGGAGTTAGGAGCAGAAGCGTGGAAGTGTCACTGCCAATGTCAGGGGTCAGACACAAGAATGGTTCGTTTTCCAAATGCCAATGGTCATACACAGGGGTGGTTCGTTTGCCAATGCCAGGGATCATACACAGGGGTGGTTCGTTTGCCAATGCCAGGGGTCATACACAGAGTAGTTCGTTTTCCAATGCCAGGGGTCATACACAGAGTAGTTCGTTTGCCAATGCCAGGGGTCATACACAGAGTAGTTCGTTTGCCAATGCCAGGGGTCATACACAGAGTAGTTCGTTTGCCAATGCCAGGGGTCATACACAGAGTAGTTCGTTTGCCAATGCCAGGGGTCATACACAGATTAGTTATAAATTTGCCAAAGCCAAGGCTCACAGATAGAATAAAGAAATTCAAACTTGAACACACAAGACACACGAGAGCTCTGCGGGATAATGATACCACGTCAGGGCACCGGTGAATAGTGAAGCTGGGTTTTAAACTTGGCGGGTCCGCGTCGTCACGCCAGTCCCCGCCCCCTGGCGTCCCACGTGAGCGCAGCCGGCTGCGTTATTACTCGGCGCCTGGCCAGCGAGCAGCGAGGAAGCCGCTGCCAGGTGCCCCCTAGATCCAGTGCGGCCCGCGATACCAGCGCGTCCCGTGACAGAACCCCCCCTCCACGGGCGGCCACCGACGACCCCCAGGAGCACGAGGATGGCCACGTAGAAGCCTTCACAACCGAGGCGCATGGACCTCAGCAGCCGGGAGCCAAGAACGATCCTCCGGCCCGTAGCCCACCCAGTCGACCAAATACTGTAAAGTGCCCCTTGATACCCTGGCATCCAAAATGGCCTGGACCTCAAACTCCTCCTCACCCTCCACTGAGATAGGAGGAGGTGGACACGGACCTTGGTGTATCGATTACACAAGAGAGTTTTTAAGAGGCTCACGTGGAACACGTTGTGAATCCGGATATGGGGAGGCAATGCCAAAGCATAGGAGACGGGGTTGAGTCGTCGCAAAACCTTATAGGGGCCTATGAATCTAGGCGCCAACTTCATGGAAGGCACTAGGAGCTTGATATTCCGCGAGGAAAGCCATACCCTGTCCCCAACCTGATACACAGGTGCCTGCCTCCTGTGTCTGTCAGCCTTGATTTTCTGGATGGCACTACTTTTCTCTAGTGCCTCCTTGACTTTCCCCCAAGTGTCCTTCAAGGACGCCAAATGTTCATCCAAAGCAGGTATCGTGGTATCCGGAAACGTAGTCGGTAACACAGGAGGATCGAAACCATAAACGGTGAAGAAAGGGGAATGTCCTGTGGATTCGCTCACAGCGCTGTTCAAAGCATACTCAGCCCATGGTAGCAGGTCTGACCAGTTATCTTGCTGTTCTGAGATAAAGCATCTGAGAGACTTTTCTACATTTTGATTTGCACGTTCTGCTGCTCCGTTGGTCTGGGGGTGATAGGCGACGAGAAAGACAAGTTTATCCCCACATTCTTACAAAACCCTTTCCAAAATCTGGAGACAAATTGGGTGCCCCTATCGGAGACAATCCCAAGAGGAATACCATGTATACGGACCACGTGGTTAATGAATATGGGCACCAGTTCGGCTGCCGACGGTAGTTTACGAAGAGGGACATAGTGACCCATCTTGGAGAACCGATCGATGATCGTAAGTATAACTGTGTTCCCTCTAGAATCGGGTAACTCCACTATGAAGTCCATAGCTAAGTGCGACCATGGTCGTTCTGGATTGCAGAGGTTGGAGCAAACCAATGGGTGCTGTTTTGGGTTTTTTATGTCTTGTGCAAACCTCGCACACAGCTATGTAATCTTTAACATCTCGGCGCAACGTGGGCCACCAAAAGATTTTATTGATGCTGGACACCGTTTTGGTGATTCCCATATGCCCAGACGTTTTACTATCATGATAAAGGTTTAATATTTCTTCTCTTTCACATTCAGGTACATAGAGTTTCGCGGGAGGTTTCCCTTCAGGAGCCGTGCCCTGCACGGTTTGCAACCTTTTCAACAAAGGAGACGAGACATTAATCGTGGTAGAGGCTATAATCCTTTCTTGGGGTACAATGGGATGCTGATCTTGGATGTTGAATTCGTAGGACTCATGCTGTCTAGATAAAGCATCTGCTTTAACGTTTCTGGACCCAGGTCTATAGGTCAGTACGTAATTAAAGCGTGAAAGAAACAACGACCATCTCGCTTGTCTGGAATTTAACCGTTTAGCATCTCCAATGTATGTGAGATTTTTATGATCGGTTATGATAAGGATGGGGTCACTAGACCCTTCCAGTAGGTATCTCCATTCTGCCAAGGCTGATATGACTGCTAACAACTCTCTGTTTCCTATGTCATAGTTCCTCTCTGCCGGGGAGAGTTTCCGGGAATAGAAGCCGCATGGATGCAAGGGTTTGTCGGGTGCTTCCCTCTGGGACAAGACTGCACCAAGACCTATTTCGGAGGCGTCAACTTCCACTTGGAATGGTAGAGCCGGATCCGGATGTCTGAGTACCGGGGCCGTAGTAAACGCTTGTTTGAGTGCTTCAAAGGCTTGACTGGCTTGGGGTGTCCATTTCTGATTACTCACCCCTTTCTTTGTCATGGCCGTGAGGGGAGATACCAAACCGAAAAATCTTTAATGAACCTCCTATAATAATTAGTGAATCCTAGAAACCTTTGGATGGCTTTCAGTCCTTGGGGTAGAGGCCAGTCAAGGATTGCTGAGAGTTTGTTAGGATCCATCTGGAACCCCTGGGGTGTTATTATGTAGCCAAGGAAATGTACTGTCCTTATGTCAAATAAACATTTCTCTAATTTGCAATACAATCCAGCCTCCAACAATTTTTTCAGTACTTTTTTCACGTGGACATGATGGGTTACGATATCAGGCGAGTATATCAGGATGTCATCCAGATATACTATGACAAATACTTGCAGGAATTCCCGTAAGGTATCGTTTATGAGGTCTTGAAAAACAGCCGGCGCATTGCATAAGCCAAAAGGCATCACCAGGTACTCATAATGCCCACTTCTTGTATTAAAAGCCGTTTTCCATTCATGTCCCTCCTTAACCCTTACGAGGTTGTAAGCCCCGCGTAAATCAAGTTTGGTATAAATATTGGCCCCTTTTAGGCGATCGAATAGTTCTGTGATTAGTGGTATGGGATAGGCGTTCCTTATGGTTATCCTGTTCAAACCTCTATAATCTATACAAGGCCGCAGGTCTCCCTCTTTTTTCGATACAAAAAAGAAACCTGCCCCTGCTGGGGAAGAGGACCGTCTGATGAAACCTCGCTCCAGGTTCTCCCTTATATACTCCTCCATAACGTCATTCTCTTTTTGGGACAAGGGGTATACATGTCCCCTAGGAGGCATAGTACCAGGGAGTAAATTTATAGCACAGTCGTACGGGCGGTGCGGCGGTAGGACCTCAGTCCTGGACTTAGAGAAGACCTCCTTAAATCCCAAATATTGTTCAGGAACTTCTGTGGATAAAGGAGGGGCTGTGGCAACGTTGAGGCTACCGATTACGTTGACCCTCCCCATACAGTGCGATTGACAATGAGGACTCCAGTATTTTATGTCTCTTTGGGCCCAATCAATAACCGGGTTGTGTTCTGCCAACCACGGAAACCCAAGCACGACAGGACAAGAAGGGGACTCAATGATTTGGAAACATATGTTTTCACGGTGCAATACTCCTGTTTCCATGCATACGGAAACAGTGTCGTGGGTAATATGTGGGCAGGATAGAGGGTTTCCGTCTATAGCCTCCACCATAAGAGGTCTGTCCTTGAGAACCAGAGGTATGAGACATTTAGCAGCAAATTGTTTATCCATAAAATTGCCTGAGGCCCCAGAATCCAAGAAGGCCTCAGTTTTAAGGTGGACCTTGTCCCAGGTCAATGATATTGGTACCAGGATCCTGGACTTTTTTTTTTCGTTATTTACGAAAGAGGCATAAAGAGACCCTATAACCTGGGTATTGGCTGGTCTTTGGCTTGATCTGCCACTCTCACCCCTGCTACCCCTAGGTCTCTGAGGACATTGAAGGCGGAAGTGGTCTGCCCCGGCACAATAGAAGCAGAGTCCCTTCTCCCTTCTGTGAGCTCTCTCTGCCTCCGATATACCAGTCTTTCCTATCTGCATAGGCTCAACAACAGGTAGATCTGTTTTAACGTTTTCCTGGTTACCGGAAGCAACGGTAGTTCTGGACGATAAGGGTAAAGGAGGCAAGAGCCTTCTAGGTCTATCCCTGGGATGTCTCCTTTCCCTAATTTGATCATCCATAGCTATACAGAAGTCGATCAAGTGATCAAGAGTCTCTGGCAATTTTAGAGGAGCCAACTCGAACATAAACGCGTCTTTCAGACCTTCAGTAAAGGCCAAGGTTAGGACATCGTTCGGCCAGAGAACCTCTGAAGTCAAGGTCTTAAAGTCTATTGCGTATTCAGAGACCCTCCTATTACCTTGTTTAATGTGAAATAAGGATCTCCCCGCATTAGTAGCCCTTCTAGAGGGGTCAAAGGTGCGTTTAAGCTCTGAGGTAAAACCCTCATAATCGTATATGATGGGTTTCTTGTTCTCCCACAAGGGCGTAGCCCACAATAAAGCTTTCTCCGTTAAATGATTAATCAGATAGCTCACCTTAGCTTTATCTGACATACATGATCCTGGGTTATTCTCGAACAAGATTTCCAGTTGGGTCAAAAAGCCCCGGCATAAATTTGGTGTACCATCATATCGTAACGGTGCTTTCATACAAAGCCTATTCCCTTCGGGAGAGACCGAACTGACCCTAGGCAATACTGGGTCTGGAGGGTTTGTGGTACCTGTATTGGACCGATTTAACAGGGTTTGCAGAGCGAGAGAAATCTGGTCCATCCTATGGTCCTGCTCTTCTTGTCTGCTGCAATACGTGCCAACTGGGTAGAGAGGTCTGCGGGATCCATTGGCCCTGACGTAATGTCACGGATCCCCCTGATACCCAGAGTAGTGGTCCCTATACGCAGGTCACTCTCTAACCTTCCGATCCTTGAGTGGTCGGCTCTACTAGACAGATTACTAGAATGGCAGTACAGAGCACATACAAGAGAGAATACCAGATATATATATAAGGTTCTAGGATAGTTCGTTCCCCCCTGGACCCTAGTAATATAAGAGGTAGTCTGATGTGTGCTTCGGGTGCCACACAGACTGACCTCAATACCGGAGTTAGGAGCAGAAGCGTGGGAAGTGTCACTGCCAATGTCAGGGGTCAGACACAAGAATGGTTCGTTTTCCAAATGCCAATGGTCATACACAGGGTGGTTCGTTTGCCAATGCCAGGGATCATACACAGGGTGGTTCGTTTGCCAATGCCAGGGGTCATACACAGAGTAGTTCGTTTGCCAATGCCAGGGGTCATACACAGAGTAGTTCGTTTGCCAATGCCAGGGGTCATACACAGAGTAGTTCGTTTGCCAATGCCAGGGGTCATACACAGAGTAGTTCGTTTGCCAATGCCAGGGGTCATACACAGAGTAGTTCGTTGCCAATGCCAGGGGTCATACACAGATTAGTTATAAATTTGCCAAAGCCAAGGCTCACAGATAGAATAAAGAAATTCAAACTTGAACACACAAGACACACGAGAGCTCTGCGGGATAATGATACCACGTCAGGGCACCGGTGAATAGTGAAGCTGGGTTTTAAACTTGGCGGGTCCGCGTCGTCACGCCAGTCCCCGCCCCCTGGCGTCCCACGTGAGCGCAGCCGGCTGCGTTATTACTCGGCGCCTGGCCAGCGAGCAGCGAGGAAGCCGCTGCCAGGCGCCCCCTAGATCCAGCGCGGCCCGCGATACCAGCGCGGTCCGTGACAGAACCCCCCCTCCACGGGCGGCCACCGGACGACCCCCAGGAGCACGAGGATGGGCCACGTAGAAGGCCTTCACCAACCGAGGCGCATGGACCTCAGCAGCCGGGAGCCAAGAACGATCCTCCGGCCCGTAGCCCACCCAGTCGACCAAATACTGTAAAGTGCCCCTTGATACCCTGGCATCCAAAATGGCCTGGACCTCAAACTCCTCCTCACCCTCCACTGAGATAGGAGGAGGTGGGACACGGACCTTGGTGTACCGATTACACAAGAGAGGTTTTAAGAGGCTCACGTGGAACACGTTGTGAATCCGGATATGGGGAGGCAATGCCAAAGCATAGGAGACGGGGTTGAGTCGTCGCAAAACCTTATAGGGGCCTATGAATCTAGGCGCCAACTTCATGGAAGGCACTAGGAGCTTGATATTCCGCGAGGAAAGCCATACCCTGTCCCCAACCTGATACACAGGTGCCTGCCTCCTGTGTCTGTCAGCCTTGATTTTCTGGATGGCACTACTTTTCTCTAGTGCCTCCTTGACTTTCCCCCAAGTGTCCTTCAAGGACGCCAAATGTTCATCCAAAGCAGGTATCGTGGTATCCGGAAACGTAGTCGGTAACACAGGAGGATCGAAACCATAAACGGTGAAGAAAGGGGAATGTCCTGTGGATTCGCTCACAGCGCTGTTCAAAGCATACTCAGCCCATGGTAGCAGGTCTGACCAGTTATCTTGCTGTTCTGAGATAAAGCATCTGAGATACTTTTCTACATTTTGATTTGCACGTTCTGCTGCTCCGTTGGTCTGGGGGTGATAGGCCGACGAGAAAGACAAGTTTATCCCCACATTCTTACAAAACCCTTTCCAAAATCTGGAGACAAATTGGGTGCCCCTATCGGAGACAATCCCAAGAGGAATACCATGTATACGGACCACGTGGTTAATGAATATGGGCACCAGTTCGGCTGCCGACGGTAGTTTACGAAGAGGGACATAGTGACCCATCTTGGAGAACCGATCGATGATCGTAAGTATAACTGTGTTCCCTCTAGAATCGGGTAACTCCACTATGAAGTCCATAGCTAAGTGCGACCATGGTCGTTCTGGGATTGGCAGAGGTTGGAGCAAACCAATGGGTGCTGTTTTGGGGTTTTTATGTCTTGTGCAAACCTCGCACACGGCTATGTAATCTTTAACATCTCGGCGCAACGTGGGCCACCAAAAGATTTTATTGATGCTGGACACCGTTTTGGTGATTCCCATATGCCCAGACGTTTTACTATCATGATAAAGGTTTAATATTTCTTCTCTTTCACATTCAGGTACATAGAGTTTCGCGGGAGGTTTCCCTTCAGGAGCCGTGCCCTGCACGGTTTGCAACCTTTTCAACAAAGGAGACGAGACATTAATCGTGGTAGAGGCTATAATCCTTTCTTGGGGTACAATGGGATGCTGATCTTGGATGTTGAATTCGTAGGACTCATGCTGTCTAGATAAAGCATCTGCTTTAACGTTTCTGGACCCAGGTCTATAGGTCAGTACGTAATTAAAGCTTGAAAGAAACAACGACCATCTCGCTTGTCTGGAATTTAACCGTTTAGCATCTCCAATGTATGTGAGATTTTTATGATCGGTTATGATAAGGATGGGGTCACTAGACCCTTCCAGTAGGTATCTCCATTCTGCCAAGGCTGATATGACTGCTAACAACTCTCTGTTTCCTATGTCATAGTTCCTCTCTGCCGGGGAGAGTTTCCGGGAATAGAAGCCGCATGGATGCAAGGGTTTGTCGGGTGCTTCCCTCTGGGACAAGACTGCACCAAGACCTATTTCGGAGGCGTCAACTTCCACTTGGAATGGTAGAGCCGGATCCGGATGTCTGAGTACCGGGGCCGTAGTAAACGCTTGTTTGAGTGCTTCAAAGGCTTGACTGGCTTGGGGTGTCCATTTCTGATTACTCACCCCTTTCTTTGTCATGGCCGTGAGGGGAGATACCAAAACCGAAAAATCTTTAATGAACCTCCTATAATAATTAGTGAATCCTAGAAACCTTTGGATGGCTTTCAGTCCTTGGGGTAGAGGCCAGTCAAGGATTGCTGAGAGTTTGTTAGGATCCATCTGGAACCCCTGGGGTGTTATTATGTAGCCAAGGAAATGTACTGTCCTTATGTCAAATAAACATTTCTCTAATTTACAATACAATCCAGCCTCCAACAATTTTTTCAGTACTTTTTTCACGTGGACATGATGGGTTACGATATCAGGCGAGTATATCAGGATGTCATCCAGATATACTATGACAAATACTTGCAGGAATTCCCGTAAGGTATCGTTTATGAGGTCTTGAAAAACAGCCGGCGCATTGCATAAGCCAAAAGGCATCACCAGGTACTCATAATGCCCACTTCTTGTATTAAAAGCCGTTTTCCATTCATGTCCCTCTTTAACCCTTACGAGGTTGTAAGCCCCGCGTAAATCAAGTTTGGTATAAATATTGGCCCCTTTTAGGCGATCGAATAGTTCTGTGATTAGTGGTATGGGATAGGCGTTCCTTATGGTTATCCTGTTCAAACCTCTATAATCTATACAAGGCCGCAGGTCTCCCTCTTTTTTCGATACAAAAAAGAAACCTGCCCCTGCTGGGGAAGAGGACCGTCTGATGAAACCTCGCTCCAGGTTCTCCCTTATATACTCCTCCATAACGTCATTCTCTTTTTGGGACAAGGGGTATACATGTCCCCTAGGAGGCATAGTACCAGGGAGTAAATTTATAGCACAGTCGTACGGGCGGTGCGGCGGTAGGACCTCAGTCCTGGACTTAGAGAAGACCTCCTTAAATCCCAAATATTGTTCAGGAACTTCTGTGGATAAAGGAGGGGCTGTGGCAACGTTGAGGCTACCGATTACGTTGACCCTCCCCATACAGTGCGATTGACAACGAGGACTCCAGTATTTTATGTCTCTTTGGGCCCAATCAATAACCGGGTTGTGTTCTGCCAACCACGGAAACCCAAGCACGACAGGACAAGAAGGGGACTCAATGATTTGGAAACATATGTTTTCACGGTGCAATACTCCTGTTTCCATGCATACAGAAACAGTGTCGTGGGTAATATGTGGGCAGGATAGAGGGTTTCCGTCTATAGCCTCCACCATAAGAGGTCTGTCCTTGAGAACCAGAGGTATGAGACATTTAGCAGCAAATTGTTTATCCATAAAATTGCCTGAGGCCCCAGAATCCAAGAAGGCCTCAGTTTTAAGGTGGACCTTGTCCCAGGTCAATGATATTGGTACCAGGATCCTGGACTTTTTTTTTTCGTTATTTACGAAAGAGGCATAAAGAGACCCTATAACCTGGGTATTGGCTGGTCTTTGGCTTGATCTGCCACTCTCACCCCTGCTACCCCTAGGTCTCTGAGGACATTGAAGGCGGAAGTGGTCTGCCCCGGCACAATAGAAGCAGAGTCCCTTCTCCCTTCTGTGAGCTCTCTCTGCCTCCGATATACCAGTCTTTCCTATCTGCATAGGCTCAACAACAGGTAGATCTGTTTTAACGTTTTCCTGGTTACCGGAAGCAACGGTAGTTCTGGACGATAAGGGTAAAGGAGGCAAGAGCCTTCTAGGTCTATCCCTGGGATGTCTCCTTTCCCTAATTTGATCATCCATAGCTATACAGAAGTCGATCAAGTGATCAAGAGTCTCTGGCAATTTTAGAGGAGCCAACTCGAACATAAACGCGTCGTTCAGACCTTCAGTAAAGGCCAAGGTTAGGACATCGTTCGGCCAGAGAACCTCTGAAGTCAAGGTTTTAAAGTCTATTGCGTATTCAGAGACCCTCCTATTACCTTGTTTAATGTGAAATAAGGATCTCCCCGCATTAGTAGCCCTTCTAGAGGGGTCAAAGGTGCGTTTAAGCTCTGAGGTAAAACCCTCATAATCGTATATGATGGGTTTCTTGTTCTCCCACAAGGGCGTAGCCCACAATAAAGCTTTCTCCGTTAAATGATTAATCAGATAGCCCACCTTAGCTTTATCTGACATACATGATCCTGGGTTATTCTCGAACAAGATTTCCAGTTGGGTCAAAAAGCCCCGGCATAAATTTGGTGTACCATCATATCGTAACGGTGCTTTCATACAAAGCCTATTCCCTTCGGGAGAGACCGAACTGACCCTAGGCAATACTGGGTCTGGAGGGTTTGTGGTACCTGTATTGGACCGATTTAACAGGGTTTGCAGAGCGAGAGAAATCTGGTCCATCCTATGGTCCTGCTCTTCTTGTCTGGCTGCAATACGTGCCAACTGGGTAGAGAGGTCTGCGGGATCCATTGGCCCTGACGTAATGTCACGGATCCCCCTGATACCCAGAGTAGTGGTCCCTATACGCAGGTCACTCTCTAACCTTCCGATCCTTGAGTGGTCGGCTCTACTAGACAGATTACTAGAATGGCAGTACAGAGCACATACAAGAGAGAATACCAGATATATATATAAGGTTCTAGGATAGTTCGTTCCCCCCTGGACCCTAGTAATATAAGAGGTAGTCTGATGTGTGCTTCGGGTGCCACACAGACTGACCTCAATACCGGAGTTAGGAGCAGAAGCGTGGGAAGTGTCACTGCCAATGTCAGGGGTCAGACACAAGAATGGTTCGTTTTCCAAATGCCAATGGTCATACACAGGGGTGGTTCGTTTGCCAATGCCAGGGATCATACACAGGGTGGTTCGTTTGCCAATGCCAGGGGTCATACACAGAGTAGTTCGTTTGCCAATGCCAGGGGTCATACACAGAGTAGTTCGTTTGCCAATGCCAGGGGTCATACACAGAGTAGTTCGTTTGCCAATGCCAGGGGTCATACACAGAGTAGTTCGTTTGCCAATGCCAGGGGTCATACACAGAGTAGTTCGTTTGCCAATGCCAGGGGTCATACACAGATTAGTTATAAATTTGCCAAAGCCAAGGCTCACAGATAGAATAAAGAAATTCAAACTTGAACACACAAGACACACGAGAGCTCTGCGGGATAATGATACCACGTCAGGGCACCGGTGAATAGTGAAGCTGGGTTTTAAACTTGGCGGGTCCGCGTCGTCACGCCAGTCCCCGCCCCCTGGTGTCCCACGTGAGCGCAGCCGGCTGCGTTATTACTCGGCGCCTGGCCAGCGAGCAGCGAGGAAGCCGCTGCCAGGCGCCCCCTAGATCCAGCGCGGCCCGCGATACCAGCGCGGTCCGTGACAGATTCATATCCCCAACTGTCTTCTCCATCAACCGTTGGAACGTGGCTGGAGCCCCCGTAAGGCCTTGAGGCATCCTGTTGAATTCAAAGAACCCCAATGGACAGATGAACGCAGTTTTCTCCTTGTCTTCAGGATGCATTGGTATCTGGTGATACCCACTTCGCAGGTCCAGTACACTAAACCACTTTGCTCCAGACAAACACTGTAGGGCATCTTCAATCCGAGGAGTGGCATATTGATTGGGGATGGTTCTCCGGTTCAATGTGCGATAGTCTATGCATAAGCGGACAGAACCATTTTTCTTCCGGACCAACACTATAGGAGATGCATACGGGCTCCTGGACTCTTGAATCACCTTGGTTCTCTGTAACTCATTCAGCTGCTCTCGCAAATCATCTAAGTCTCCTAGCGGAACTCGCCTTGATCTTTCGCGAAACGGCTTGTCTTCTTGTAATCGAATGCGGTGTTCAGTACTCTTAGTTAGGCCCACATCGAACTCATCTTTTGAAAACAACTCCTTCCACTTTAGAACTTGAGACTGAAGACGTTTCTTCCATTCAGGTGAAATAGGAGCGTCCTTGGGGTAGAATCTTTCATCTGGAATCTCTTTACCCTCTCCCCCTCCTGAATCGGTAGAGAGGGGTGTAGCAGACTCTACTTGCCCAATAGGCATTCGTGCTTTAAGGACTACTGGAAAATCCGTCACGTTGCACACACTGACCGAGACTCTTCCTCGTGTTCTCTTCAGAGCTTTGGTGGAGATTATTTCAGGAATTACTTCGACTCCGGTTTCACTCCCATGATCAAAATCGGTTCCCAGCACCACATAGGGGCCTGGTTGCGATCCATTCAACTTGACTGAAGCCCGGAAACTCGCTACTTCTCCTGCTTGCAGAACCTTCTCTGTTCCACCCAGTCTCCACAGTCTTCCCACCTCGGCAGGTGCCTTTCGTTCTTCGACCATCCTCTGATAGACCGGACGTAACATTGGGTGTACTCCTTGAGTTGAACCTTCTTCCAACACGATAGGCGTCAGGAGACGCCGCACTAGGTCAGTATTCGTCCCCACTATCAGGGAGCTTCTGTTCGCACCCGAGGGTCGAGGACACACAATAGCCAATGCATCACAACCCCCAGACTGCCCGATGACTTCAGATCCGATCTCCAACTTCACTTGCAGGTACCCCGTCATAAGGGAGTTTCTCAGTGCCGATACCCCATATTTCCAAATCCTTAAATTCTTGCAGAGGAATGTGCTTTAAGTGTTTCTCGTAGAAGTCTCTGTAGATCAATGTCACTTGAGCCCCTGAATCCAACAGGGCTTTGGTGTAGACTCCTTCCACTTGGATTGGCACAATAGGAGAAGGACCTATCAGTTGGTCGGGAAACTTGGTGGCGGTATCCGGACACTTAGACCCAGTTTGTTGTACCCTGGCCTTTTTCTTGGCCCGTGCAGGTTTTGGGTGTGCATTGCCTCCCCATGACGTAGACCCGGATGCTAAGGGAGTGACTCTTTCAGTCCTGGCAGGCTCTACAGTCGGCTCGGCTTTGGGCCTTTTCGCCCTCTTAACCTTTGCTTGATTTCTGGAGCGGGGTTAAACCCTCGGGCACTCAGGTTGCTCCTTCACTGGTGCCCTCTGGCGTTTCCCGCCGGTGAGGTAGATAACAGTCCCTCCAGAGCTTCCAACAGTCCCTTGACTCTATCCTTCTCAGGCTTTCGGCCTTTGCACTGTGCGCGGAAATGGCCCATTTCTCCACACCCGAAACATCTCTTCTTAGAGAGCGGAGACGTAGTTGCTTGTTGAAATTTGGTTAAAGGATTTGGACCAGACGCCACAGCAACTCCCGTCATCTGCATACCTGTGAGGAATTTCTGCATTTCTGCCTGCATCTCTGTCACCTTCATCAATACCTGGCACAGTTCCGCATGCGCTTGCTGCAATTCAACTTGAGCTTCCTGAACCTTCTTGACGGTCTTGGACAATTCACCCCGTTCAGGGAGGTTCGACTCTTTGGCAGCCTTCTCTGTAGATTTAAAAACAACTAGATGTTCTTGTTCGTCCTCGTCAGATCCATAGGTATCTAGAGAGTCGCTTTCAGGTTGCAGGCCGTCGTTATGTCTCACAGGTTGTGCATAAGCCCTTTCCCCCGCCTGAAAGATTTCTCTTCTAGTAAAGCCTCTTCCTCTCGTACAACTCGGATCAGTTCCAGGTACTTTAACTCTTGGTTACCTGCTCTGCTTCTCAGCTGCATCATCACTGGATCTAGAGGTTGAGAGCCCCTCAGGATCTGTTTTATTCGGATCTTATCTACTTCGGCCGGTTCGGCCCCTTTCTTCAGGAGTATCTGGTGTAGAATCTTATCCAGGCGCCTCATGTACTCGGTCATCCTTTCACCTCTTCTCTGATAGGTGTGTTCGTACTGATATACCAATTCGGCCGCCTTTTCAGTTCGCCCAAAAACTTCTTCAAGAACGTTTAAATAATCCAAAGCAGTACAATCTTTTCTACTCAGTTTTAGGTTTCTCACCGCTTCTGACGCAGGTCCCTTTAAGCTCTCGGTGATCCTTTGCTTTTTCTGGGCCTCAGGGACATCCCACTCATCCAGAGCCTGCATCGCCTGTTTCACCCATTCTTCAAAGGTTTCTTTTCCCGCCGGAGTTGGTACGTTTCCTGTAAAATTTCTTAACCGTCGATAACCGAAGTTAGTGTGAGGAGGGCTTGTTTTCTGACATTTAGCCAGTAGATCTCCAATAGCCACGATAAATTCAGGCCCTATCATGGCCAACGGACTAGGCGCGGAAACACTTGCGGATTCGCCACGTGGCGTACTTGGCTGAATTAGTTGGACTTCCACCTCTTCGGCCAGTTTCACGCTCGTGCCCTGAAAACATGGCGGAACACCCTTTCTCCATTCGAGAAGAACATACATGTGAGAAGTATCTGGGTTTTTTTCAATGTCCAGTATTAACCCCCGATGATCTGGTGCTAGCGTGGCCACGGCCTGGCGAATCTGATCTTCAGCCCAAGTGTCTGCTGGAATATCCATAACTATACAACATTCTGACTGGCTACTGTGCTCCCCACACCACTCGGCAACAGTGTCTGGATCCATATTTAACCCTTTAGATGCGGTTTTTCCAGAGACTGGATCCCGGAAACGAGCCCCCACGTGTAGCGCTCACTCCCGAAGGAGCCGCTGAAAATGAACCACGGGTCAGTCTCCCCGCACTAGGGAATAAATATACTCCAACACAGTTGTGAGTTTTTATATTTATATAGTTTACTAAAATATTTGAGCAGATGTTGAAACACGGTATTCACAAGTATTATTACAGTATTTTCGTATCCCGGTAAAACGCGTAGCGGAAAAGAAACGAAACACGAGGCTTCGTATTTCGGAAAATAAAATATTCGCAACCGAACATAAAAGCAATGCAATTTCCCGATAGTTCAGAAAAAGGGACACGTAGCAAAACCCCAAACATACAATCCCTTCGTATTACGGCAAACGCGCAGCGGAAAAAGAGAAAAATGTATTCGGAACGTATCTTTGTCTTTAACCCCCGTTCCGATTCGCAAAAGGAAATGAGTCCTGCACAGGTTAAGTCCCAGAATGTGAAAAAGTGTATCTGTGTGTGTGTGGTACCCGGGTACTGTTCAACTGGCCAGTGAGTTTATTAAAGGAAGGTCTTCGACTAGTCAGTTGGGGCCCTGTGGACTTTAAAGAGAAAACAGCAGAGCGTCCTTTAATCATAAAACAGCCTTGGAGGCCTCTCACCCATCCGACGATTTCTCTAGGCTCCGCTGACCCAGGACGTCTCTCCTCCGGATTTTGACTGGGGATACTAGCGGCCGGATCCGTTGTCTAGCTTTACGCCGCTTGTCCAGCTCACCGCCTGCTCTCCGCTCGATTCCGCCGGTCTGCAGCAGTGTCTGGGCGCTGGGCGAGTCTCCTTCTCCTCAGGCTAGGTGACCCAAACCCGGAACAACAGGTCTCCCTCGGGCTTTGGGCCTAGATTCTCCCGCGATCTCCTCGGTGCGTCTGCTTTTTCTGCTTCCCTGGCGCGCTCTCGAAATTTCTCCACGAGGCAGAGGATGTAAGTCTCCAGTCCCCACCCACTTCCTGTCTTCTTGCAAAGCATGCCGGGCATTGTAGTCCCAATATCCAGTATCTCTGATCGCGATAGTCTCCATCTTGTGGCCAAAAATAGGTACTGCCACAGCAAGATTTTACCACAGCGCTACATTACCATTCTTGCTCAGCACTTTCTTGTTACTTTCTTTATTGCGCTGCACTTTCTTTTTACCACCATTCTTGCTCTGCAAATCCTTGTCACCTTCAATAATGCTCTGCACATCCTCGTCACCTTCAATAATGCTCTGCACATCCTTCTCACCTTCAATAACTATCAGGGAACTTACCCCCTCGGGGACCAGCCCTGCGGTCTGACCGCGCCGACCGCGAGTCTTGCCGGTCACTCAGCTAACCACCACGCTGGACCCCCTGATCGGCTCCCAGGCTCCCCCCTCCACGATCTCCTGTCTGCCGCACTGCTCGGCGTCCCACGTGTTATCCAAGATGGCGCCCGAACACCGCACCGCCAATCAGATAGTACCAAGACATCAGAGCCAGCCTGGTCGCCTTGACTACCGATCAGCATCCTCTCCTGATTGAAGGACTCACAACAGTCACCCTATTTAAAGACCTCTCTAGTCTGCTGCCTGGATACCAACCTCCACTTGATATCACCGCTCCGATTGGAACCAACCTACGGCACCAGGTACCGAGCACTCTTATTGCAAGAAACCTATACCTACTCCATTTGCCTTATTTGCCGTATTATTCTCGCGCCTTAAAGTGTGTCCATCTGGTCTCCTCCGCATACTGGACTCCAGTGACCCTACCCTAACAATAATGCTCTGCACTTTCTTGTCACCTTCAATAACGCTCTGCACTTTCTATTTACCACCATTCTTGCTCTGCACTTTCTTGTCACCTTCAACAACGCTCTGCACTTTCTTGTCACCTTCAATAACGCTCTGCATGTTCTTTTTACCACCATTCTTGCACTGCACTGTCACCTTCAATAACGCTCTGCACTTTCTTTTTACCACCATTCTTGCTCTGCACTTTCTTGTCACCTTCAATAATGCTCTACACATCCTTGTCACCTTCAATAATGCTCTGCACATCCTTGTCACTTTCAATAACGCTCTGCACTTTCTTGTCACCTCTCTGCGCTTTCTTTTTCCCACCACGCTTGTTCTGCACTTTCTTGGGAGCCATGCTGGATTTAATACACAGTACTGTGCTACGGAAAAATCTTCACACCTTCAGCCCTCTGCGACCGCAATCTCGAGTACAGGAAGTACGTGTACAGTACAGGAAGCCACATGGTCGTGTTTGTAACCCGAGGCGGAGTTCGTGAACGGAGGAAAAATGTTGATGAACTTCCTGGTCGCAAACCGAATTGTTCGTGAACAGGGGTGTTCGTGAACCGAGGTACCACTGTATTATCCATCACAAGCACATCTTCCTCCTCTTGATTGATTTGAGTTACTAAGTTCTCAAATGGCGTAACGCAAAGATTGTCCATATGTGACAACTGATCCAGTTGTACCAGCAATATTCACTGGTTCTGAATATTTCAAATTATACCAGTTTTTTAATACCCCATTTGACTTTCCTGCACAACCAAGAATCTCGGCAGTGTAAGTACTTCCATTAACTCTGGCTGCTGCCTTTGGAAGCCTTTGATATATTATCTATCTTGGCGAAACACGTACTGGCTATTATATTTGTTTTTATTTCCTATTAAAAATATTTTTTATTCATTTCCATTTTTTGGAGTTTTTTATCAGCTCTTCTTGAGCAGACTTTTCAGATCCATCATCATTTCCAGCCTGTTCAAGTGACCTATGTCGGTGTGAGACTTGACATACTTCAAAAGGGGCACTTGGGTGGCCAGAAACGACCCTAAAAGCGATTGACCCAGAACCAGGAGGGTTCCACCTCATGTGAGTGAAATCGATCTATATTCATTATACGGTTCCATATGGGTCGCACTATGATATATTCTTCTTTTATTGTCTCCATTTGAGGGATATCTTGAGAAGAGGACCACGAAGGTTTTGGATATTTTAAGAAGGACATTGCTATCGCTACACTACCTCTTTGTTTTGTATTTTGTATCGATGGTTGAGGAACAAGGACCATTTTTGTGTATGAGCGATTTCCTTAAGACACTTATCAGCGCTACTATTCCTTCTGTTTTTCAACTCTGTAGAAATATTGGACCACTTGTCTTTTTTTAAGATTGAGAAACCTTGTCTGTGTTATTGCTTGAACATCTGGAGAATTCTCTACCTCATCTGCATAAGTGTGATCCATGATCAATCTCCTCTTCACTGTCCAATGTGGAAAACATGTGCTTATCACTACTCATTTCATTTTTGCAGCAGAGAACCTCTCCTTGCATCTCTGGTTGAATTTCACATTCAGTTTCTTCTGAATTTGCTCACTTTGCAAAGTCTTGTATAATGGACACGAACACATAAGCCACCATGTGTGATAAATACTACCATACCATCTTGACCAATTACAGTACCTGGTCCTTTCCATTCAGCATAATCAACATGGTAATAATAAACCTTGTCACCTACCATGTAGTTCATGTCAGTGTTTCGAGTCTGTTTTCTCAGTGCTCTCATTATTCTTTCAGAGCATTCCACCTCGGTGAAAGCTTTACGTGCTGGGGCAAAGGGGTGGAGGAGGAGAGAGGGGGGGAAGAGACAGAGTCCTGCTCTGCCTGTATTACCCAGCTCCTCCAGTGGCTCCTCAGTCCTTCCTTCGCTGTCCCAGCAGCTCCACATGTCACAGCCAGCAAGCACGTGGTCTGGAGCAAGTGAGGGAGCAGGGTGCTGATAGGAGGAGGCAGAGTGGGAAGGAGACGTCAGACCACCCCCACTGCCAGTGATTGGTGGAGTGTTTCTCACTCACACACAGCCTGTGAGCGAGTGAAAAAAGCATTCCAGGGTCTGAGCTGAGGCAATCATGTGTCCGGGTGACAGGTGATGCCAAACCCGGACACATGACCCGAAAAACGAACAGTCCGGGTCAAAACCGGATGGGTGGGAACCCTAATATACACACACACACACACACATACATACATATATACTAGGGTTGCAGAAATTAACGATTAATCTGTCAATTAATTGTTAATTTTTTTTGGTCAATTAAAAATATTTTAAATCGACAAGTGGCGTAAAGCACGCGGTGGCACCGCCGCGTGCTTGGCTCTCTGTGAGCGTCCGAAGGCATGGAGCTTTGGACGGTCGCCTGGGGGAAACACGTCACCAGCTGAGCTCTTGCGAGATCGCGGCTGGTCACGTGGCTCCCCCAGGTGAGCACCCAAGCTCCATGCCACCAGCCGCTCATAGGGAGCCGAACACACGGCGGCAGGAGGTGAGCTGGGGGGCAGTATATCATGCGTGCTATCAGTATATCATGCGGGTATATCCATGTGTGCTGGGGGCATATCCATTTGAGCTGGGGCAGTATCCATGTGAGCTGGGGGCATATCCATGTGTGCGGGGGCATATCCATGTGTGCTGGGGCAGTATCCATGTGAGCTGAGGCAGTATCCATGTGTGCTGGGGGCATATCCATGTGTGCAGGGGCATTTCCATGTGAGCTGGGGGCATGTCCGTGTGAGCTGGGGCAGTATCCATGTGTGCTGGGGCATATCCATGTGAGCTGGGGGTATATCCATGTGTGCTGGGGCAGTATTAATCTGAGTTGGGGCAGTATCTATGCGTGCTGGGGGCATATCCATGTGAGCTGGGGCAGTATCCATGTGAGCTGGGGCAGTATCCATGCGTGCTGGGGGCATATCCATGCGTGCTGGGGCATATCCATGCGAGCTGGGGGCATTTCCATGCGTGCTGGGGCATATCCATGCGAGCTGGGGCATTTCCATGCGTGCTGGGGGCTCCATAACTGTGTGCTTTTAGATCCCAGCTGGATTTATCAACACAAGCTCCCTGCAAGCAGTCACATTTTAATTCAGCTTCCCGGGCCAGGCTCCATAACTGTGTGCTTTTAGATCCAGCTGGACTTATCAACACAAGCTCCCTGCAAGCACTCACATTTTAATTCAGCTTCCCAGGCCAGGCTCCATAACTATCAACCCAAGCTCCCTGCAAGGTGAACTGAATCTATGCTTCGCATCGCTTAATACCTCAAATCTAAATTTTTTACAATGCACATTTTATTAACACTGTATATTTATTCTATAAAGGATTTTACCAGGAAGGATACATTGAGATTTCTCTCGTTTTCAAGTATGTCCTGGGTTCAAGAACATTGTTACAGAAATACAAAGTAGTAAAATGCTAGATATTAACACAAAACAAATGTACAGATTAACAGAAAATAAATATGTAGGAAATATAGTCACTATGTTACATGTTTATAGGTGCATTCCTTATTGAGGTATGTTAATAGGGAGCTCTTAGGGGACTTTAGATTGAGGGAAGATTTGATGGCGTCTGGGAGGTTATTCCATAATTGTGGTGCTCTGTAGGAAAATGAGGATCGAGCCACTTTCTTTTTGTATTGTGGTATTGCAAGTAAGGTGCAGGTCCTGGATCGGAGGTTATAGGATGAGGGAACTGCTGAGGGAAGCAGCCTATTCAGGTAGGGTGGTAGCTTCCCAGAAAAGCTCTTAAACACCAGGTTGGAAAGGTGAAGAGTGCGTCTAAATTCCAGCAACGGCCAGTTTAGTGCTTTTAACATGTCACAATCAGAGGCGTAACTAGAAACCTCAGGGCCCCGGTGCAAGAATCCATGAAGGACTCCCCCCTCGTCGGCTGTGGGGAGGGGCCGAGGCAGGCCATTGAAGTCAGCGGGGAGTACCAGTACGCCCCGCGCCTTCAAGACCCACCCTCTGTGCGGGCCCCAGTTATCAGACCCCCAGTATCAGGCTCCAGTAATTAGACAGCCAGTATCAGACCCCAGTAATTAACCGGTTAGTATCAGACCCCAGTAATTAACCGGTTAGTATCAGACCCCAGTAATTAGCCAGTATCAGACCCCAGTAATTAGCCAGTATCAGACCCCCAGTAATTAGCCAGTATCCGACCCCCAGTAATTAGCCAGCCTCTGCTCACACACACACAAACAACCCACCCCAGCTTGTTACATACTTACCATGGTAAGTATGGTCTCCACTCTCTCCACTTCCCCTCCCTGCATGTGCTGGACACTTCCAGCACTGCAGGGAAGGCTCTGCTTTGCATGGCTGTGGAGGGGGAAGGGGCGGGGCCAGCACGTCCCCATGTGAGCAGCTGTCCTCTTCTTCCTCCTCCACTCTCCCCGGCAGGGCCTTTACTTCTGGCGCAGCGTGTGGGAGTTTGATCCCACATGCTGCCGATCAAAAAGGAGACCAAGTGCCTGACCCCTGCCTGGACTGTGGGGCAAGCAGGGCTAGTCCAGGCCCCCCACCCATCCGGATGTGGGCCCCCGGACTCAGGGGCCCGGGTGCAGTGGCACCCGCTGCATCCCTGGTAGTTACACCCCTGGTCACAATGGTGAGTCATGTAGATAAATTGTAGCACAAAGCGACAGAATGAGTTATACAATGTAGTAAGCTTCTGGAGGTGCATTTGCGGGGCGGTTGCATACACTACATCTCCATATTCAATAGCTGGCATAAGCATTTGTTGTACAATCTGCTTTCTTACCGTGGGGCTCAGGCAGGATTTGTTTCTGTACAGGGCACCTAGTTTGGGGTAAAGTTTAGATGAAAGTTTTTCGATGTGGGGGCCAAAGGATAGATTTGGGTCTAAACACATACCTAGATATTTGAGAGAAGTGACTTTGATTTTGTCTTGTCACATAGATGGGGTGTTTGTAATTTGTGTAGTTTAGGTGCTGTTCCAAAGAGCATTGTAACAGTTTTGTCAGCATTTAGAAAAGGTTTGTTATCTTTGATCCACTTTTCTCCCTCTGTGATCTGGTCTTGCAGCAAGGCCTCCAGCTGTGGGAGATCTGATTTGCTGGTATAGATTACAGTGTCGTCTGCATACATGTGTACAGTTGAGGCTTTGCAGACATTGGGCATATCATTTATGAATATTGTGAATAGCAGGGGGCCGGGTATCGAGCCTTGGGGTACACCGCACGTGACTGGGAGGGGGAGGGAAGTGCTGTCAGAAATGGACACATATTGCGACCGATCAGACACATATGACTGAAACCAGGTTAGCGTGCAATCACCAATACCAGAGTTTTTAAGTTTTTGTAATAAGATGCCATGGAAAATGGCTGCAGTTAAGGTTCCTTGTTCCATACTAATCTGAATATCATTGGAAACTTTTAAAAGGGCAGTTGTGGTAGAATGATTTGGATGGAAGCCGGATTGATCTGGGATTAAATAGCTCAAATACTGATAGTAATCGCGTAATTGAGTATAAACACATTTTTCCAGTTTTTTTTTGTATTCAAAATTTTATTTTGAAACAATGTCAGCGGTACAGTAAATAGAAAAAGGCCACGCAGGGCCACAGACTAGTCATCAGGAAAATCAACGTAAATAAAAATGACAATAATAGGCAGCAATGGTTCGCAAAGTTAACAATAAGGGGAGGGGAAATAGAGGGCACTCGACATAAGTGACCAGGGAGGAAGTCTCATCATCAAGCAGACATGGGGCAACCACAAAAAAAAAAAGGGGGGGAAAGGGGTGGGTGGACGGGGGAAAGGTGGAGGACAGCCCGGGAAAAGGTGGCATTCCTGGCTCACTCCAGCAACCTCACAAGGAGGCTGGAGGCCACGGAAGAGGTCACAGGGCCAGGCGTCCTGGGGCCAGAGGAAGCGGTCAGAGCCATGGTATCCGCTCCAATGGCTCGCCCAGGGCAACCTATTGTCCCGCACTCAAAAAAGAAAAAAAAAAAAAAAGGGGGACCAAAATAAAAAAACCACAGCTTGGACTGATGAAGCAGAGTCCGCAAAAGAGTGTCCAGGGGGGGGTATAAGGGGGGGGTTCAACTCTCAAGGGATAGAGGGATAAAATAAAATCTCTGAGATGGCCCCAGCCGGGGACATCCACTTCACATCAGGAAAAGGGGGGAAAAGCCATAAAGAAAGGTCATCAAAAAGGCAAGGTGTCACAGGGAAAAAAGCCAGGGCAGTCCTCAGCCAGTGTCACGGAATGGCAGCGAACTCTCAGCAGGTAAAGCAAAGTCGAGCAGGCCAGGTGTCTCCATCAGGAACGCAGGGCTGGAAGCCTCCTCAATCCCGCTGGTAGCGCTCGGCGTCAGGCTGGTCGCCAGTTTCAATGTCGTCACAACGGTCGTTGCAGCGGCCCCACTCCAGGACCCGAGCCAGCACTGCCACCTCTCAGCACAAAGCCATCGGTCCCCGTCAGCACCGCCAGAAACGGTCTCAGGATCCGGCATCAAGGTCTCAGCTGAGACGTCAACCTCGGTACTCCTCTTGGCTTTAGCCTCAAAATTGACCTCCATGTGGCGCTGGTCCGATGCGGCCTCTCCCTCCTCGGCTCCTGCGTCCTCCACCTCTCTGCAGCCCCTCAGAGCGAGCATCGCCCGACGCCAGAAGCCTCTGGTGATCGGCCCTTCCTCATCCTCCCCTTCGAATAGCTGCAAGCAGGCCTCCAGGCCTGCAAGAAAGGTATCAGTACCTGCTGCGTGAGGGGGAGGAGGTCCGTCACGCCGAACATCCTCCAAGTCACTCGCTGCTCCCACCAGGCATCCATCCAGGTTCATCAGGAGACATGAGCCCACTGTCTCCCCATCTTCAACGAGGGCACCAGACTAGCCAATGCTTCAGGACAGCTGGGCAGAGATCTGTTACAGGCTGGAGTGAAGGCCGCAAAATGGCCGCCGGTACCTTGCTCCACTGGCTTGTTGGCGGGTGTGCGTCTCTCGTCCAGAGGGGGGTTAAACGGCCTCCGGACTGTACAGATCCAATGGCCAGCTCCTCGGGCACCTTTAGCTGTAAAAATCGCCGTGAATAAAGTCCTCTTGAGGCACCGAAAAGGAGAGGAGATGCTGAGCTCCATTAAAACATGTCCGCTCCTCTGAACAGCCGGGCATGCCCCCTTTTCCAGAATTTTTGACATTACAGGAAGCAATAATATTGGACAGTAGTTGGATACCAAAGTATTGTCTCCGCTTTTATGGATAGGTACCACTCTCGCAGTCTTCCAGAGTTTGGGTATATATCCAGTCACCAGTGATTCATTGATTAGGGTTGCGACAGGTTTTGCAATTGCCGGCGTGCTGATTTTCAGCAGCATTGCTGGGATTTGGTCAGGTCCTGACTGGTGTTTGCTTTTTTGGTTACAGAGAAGTTTAGTAATGGCACTGACAGGCACCGGTCTAAAACTGAATTTCCCTTTGATACCGGGTTTTGGCACAGTTGGAAGGATCTGACTTGTGTGCTGCCTTTCTGAATGTGTTTCAATTGCTAGCTTAGCAATCAGGGTGTTGGCGCATCGTACAAAATAGTTATTAAAGGCATTTGCTACATCTAGGGGGTGTTGCAGGGTTTGGTTGTTTACTTCGACAGCAGCTGGTTGGGAGTTGACAGGGGCGATTGTATGTTACTTATGATTTCCCAAAAATTTCTCGGGTTTATTTATTTATTTATTTGTAAAGGATTTTACCAGGAAGGATACATTGAGATTTCTCTCGTTTTCAAGTATGTCCTGGGTTCAAGAACATTGAAGTGTTACAGTTACAGAAATACAAAGTAATACAATGCAAGATATTTTAAAAAAAAAACACAAATATACAGATTAACAGAAAATAAATATGTAGGAAATATAGTAACTAGGTCACATGTTTACAGGTGCATTCTGTATTGAGGTATGTTATAGGCTTGTGCACCGATTTTTTTTTCGGTTCGATACGGTTCGATTTGTTCGGATGTTTAAACTTTTCGATTCGGCTCGTTTCGACCGATTTCTGTTTCGGTTCGGTTCGGTTCGTTTTTCGTGTACATTTTTTTTTCTGAATATCAACCATTTTTCGTATTTTCGTGTCACTTTGCTCGTTTTTTGTATCGACTTTTCGGAAATTTTTGTTTTTTCGGAACTTCTGTTCTCCTCGTTTCAAAGTGTCTACGATAATTCTGGCGATTCTGTCGTGTTTTTTTTATTAAATAAAGATCCTTTTTTTCTTATGAATAATTGAATATACATTTCACAACTTTATTTAATCATATTAAAATGGTATGAAAGCCAAGGAACAAAAAAAATGAACAAAACGATTTAAAAAACGCTAAACTGACCCAAATGCCACAAGAAACAAGTGATACGCATTTACAAATACAAAATTTACAGAATCAGAGATATAACCGATAATAGTTAAATATACGATTTCCAGAATTACCGAAATGGAACCGAAATCACGAATGGAACCGAAATCATGAATAGAGCAAAAATAAATTTCGATTTGACACATTTCAAGTCCATTCGAAAAATCCGAAATTTTTTCGTTTCGGCTCGGAAAACTTTTCGGATCTATCGGTTTTCGGGTCCGATCCGATTCGGAAATTCGGCCGAATCCGAACGCACGAATCGGGAAATTTCATGAAAATTCCGAAACCCGAAACGCACATCCCTAGTATGTTAGTAAGGAGCTCTTGAGTGACTTATGACTGGGGGAAGATTTGATGGTGTCTGGGAGGTTATTCCATAATTGTGGTGCTCTGTAGGAAAATGAGGACCGAGACACTGTCTTTTTGTATTGTGGTATTGCAAGTAAGGTGCTGGTCCTGGATCGGAGGTTATAGGATGAGGGAGCTGCTGGGGAAAGCATTCTATTCAGGTAGGGTGGCAGCTTCCCAGAAATGCTCTTAAACACCAGGCTGGAAAGGTGAAGGGTGCGTTTAGACTCCAGTGATGGCCAGTTTAGCTCTTTTAACATGTCACAATGGTGGGTCATGTAGTTACATTGTAATGCAAAGCGGCAGAAGGAGTTATACAATGTAGTAAGTTTCTGATGGTGTGTTTGCGGGTCCGCTGCATACACTACATCTCCGTAATCAATAGCCGGCATAAGCATTTGTTGTACAATCTGCTTTCTTACCGCGGGGCTCAGGCAGGATTTGTTTCTGTACAGGGCACCTAGTTTGGGGTAAAGTTTAGATGAGAGTTTTTCGATGTGGGGGCCAAAGGATAGATTAGGGTCCAACCACATACCTAGATATTTGAGAGAAGTGACTGTGGTCAGCGTGCCATTTGATTTTGTCCCAACACATAGATGGGGATTTTGCAATTTGTGTAGTTTAGGTGCTGTTCCAAAGAGCATCGTTACAGTTTTGTCCGTATTTAAAAAAGTTTGTTGTGTTTGATCCACTTTTCTACCTCCGTGAATTGTTCTTGCAGCACGGCCTCCAGCTGCGGGAGATTTGGTTTGCTGGTATAGATTACAGTGTTGTCTGCGTACATATGTACAATTGAGGCTTTGCAGATGTTGGGCAGATCATTTACGAATATTGTGAATAGCAGTGGGCCTAGTATTGAGCCTTGGGGTACACCACAAGTGACTAGGAGCGGGAGGGAGGAGCTGCCAGAAATTGACAAATATTGTGATTGGTCGGATACATATGATTGAAACCAGGTTAGCGAGCGATCACCAATGCCAGAGATTTTAAGTTTTTCTAACAAGATGCCATGGTCTACCGTGTCAAAGGCCTTGGCAAAATCAAGGAAGATGGCTCCAGTTAGGTTTCCTTGTTCCAGCTTGGATATCATTGCAGACTTTTAAAAGGGCGGTTGTAGTTGAGTGATTTGGACGAAAGCCTGATTGATCCAGGGTTTGATAAGTTATTGTTTAGATTTAAATTGAAGTATTGGGCTTTGGCCATTTTTGTTTGCTTTGTGCATGCATTCCGCCATTTTCGTAATTCACAGTGATCGTTCATGGATCCAGTACTCTTGAAATTTGACCAGAGTGAATCTCTAAGCTGGTACATGTGTGTGAGGTCAGCTGTAACCCAGGGGAGATTTGCCCCTTTGACTCCACTTTACGCAGCGGGGCATGGGCATTCCAGACTTGCAGGAGCTCTGACTGAAAGTATTCAATTGCACAGTCCAGGTCTGGGATTAGGTTTAGCCTGTTCCCCGTGAGCCGTTTGAGATCATTTAGGAAGGATTCAAGATTAAATTTCTTGAATGACGGTGATTATTACCTTTGGGGGAGATTTTGTGGCCTTTATTTTGCGCACACAGTACACTAGACAGTGATCACTGTAGCTATTAGCGAGAACGCCTGCCTCCTGTATTCTATCAGGACATGAGGAGAGAATCCAGTCCAGCAAGGTATGGTTAAGGCTTGGTGGGCGATAGAATCCAGCAACAATAATTGGTTTACTGAAAGGGATCTCAATAATACCAGAAAGGAAATCAAAAGTGTCTGGGGTGCTAGAGTTTTGCAGAAGGGTCTACTTTGTAGACTCGTCAACATAATTAACAATTTCTCCTCCTCTCTTTGCTCTGTCCTTTCTATAGCATGAATACCCTTGTATTGATATGGCAGAGTCTGGGACATTAAGGGTTAGCCATGATTCTGTCAGCACAATGACTTTAGGTTTGTGATGGAGGCACCAAGCTTTAAGCTCGTCCAGTTTAGGGAGTAAGCTGCGGATGTTACAGTGCACAAAGGAGAGGCCTTTTTTAGTGGGGAGACTAAATGTGGTGTCATCTGTTGGACCAGAGTTGGATTCAACATCATTTGCCAGGGCAAGCAGCAGAATAAATAGGAATTTGGACACAGTTTTCTTTTTGGAGAATTGTGATTGGAGAGTCTTAAAACTCCGTGTGGGGGTGGGAGGGCTGCATTTTAACACTCTCCACCAGCACTCAGCTGATAAGTTAAAAGAGCTGAGTAGGCTATGGTGTATTTGGGTTTCTTTTTCTGTTTGGTGTAATTTGTAGGGTGTATAGGGAGGGAGGGTATATTTAGAGAGAAGGGTGGTAGAAGAAAGAAGCAGCAAGAGAGGGAAAAACATTTCTAGAAAATGGTGGAGGGGAGAAGAGGAAGGAAAAGTAAATATATATATAAAAAATAAAAACAGAAGACAGGCAGGGAACCAATAAGGTGAGCAGAAGATGGAAGGGAGTCTGGTAGGTGAAGTTCTAGAGTGTTGTAGGTTGCTAGCTGAAAATATCACATGACCAAATTAGTTGGGTATAAATTAAATGAGAACCTTGGAGTGGGTGGAATCTAAGTCCAGCTGGAATCTAAAAGCACACAGTTATGGAGCCTGGCCCGGGAAGCTGAATTAAATTCTCTAGTGCAGTGAATCATGCCCGGGGGGGGGGGGTAGGATGGCAGGCCCAGGGCAAACGGAGTTGAAAATAAATACATGTAACTGGTAAACATATGGCAACTATGCAGAGCAAACTGAACTGGTAAAGATAGGTTGATGGGTTGATAAGTCCAGCTGGAATCTAAAAGCACACAGTGATGGAGCCTGGCCCGGGAAGCTGAATTAAAATGTGAGTGCTGGCAGGGAGCTTTGGTCGATAAGCAGCGCTAGTGTAAGGCGGCACAGGCGGCCGCCTTACCATGTCAGACCAGGAGGGGGCGCACAAATTCAAATCTCCAGCCACTACATTTGATGGGGATTTGAAGTTTCAAATTGCTTGCTCGGCGCTGCGCCCCTACTGCTCCTCCAGATTTGCAGCAGGCTCCGGTCCCCTTTGATGATGCTGGGGCAGGGGGCTTTATTACTTTGCTGCTCCATATCCCTCAGTGAGAGAGAATGGAGCAGCCGCACTCAGCTTCTTCCGGGCTCTGTGATCAGTCATGTGACACAGTGCTCCGGAGGAGGTGCAGAGAGCCGCGGGAAGAGGACAAGGGCAAGGCTTCCTGTGTGTGTGTGCAGCATGCTGCTGCTGCCGCCGCCGTGCAGGAGAAGAGAAGAGCTCCAATTAGTGGCCGCTCATATCCCATCCCACCAGACTAGGAGGACAGGTGAGATGCCTTGTTGCTGCCCCAGCCTGGATCCCTCCCCTGCAAGGCTTTCTCTTCTGCAGCTGCAGAATTACCCCTCCCCCTCCACACACAGTGTCTCTGCAAGGAGATGCAGTATGTGATATGGTGAGGGATTTAAAAAAACAAAAAAACCCATATAAAGCATGGCCCCTGCTGTGAAGGAGAATAGCTTCTCCATTTTAACTCTTCAAGGCCAGGGATCCAAGCAACATTCTGGATTTAGCCATCCCTGCTGCACTGAGAAATGTCCCAGTGTGATTATGTAAGTGTGGAGCATCATATATAGAGATGTTATATATATATGTGTGTGTTTTTTATTGTTTGTGCCTATACACATAAACACATTATTACATACATATGTACACATCATAGATATATACACTGTACACACTAAAATATACATACACTGTACACACCGTACATTACCGTGGGTTTTATTGATGTGGTTTCTGTGATACACTCATACATAGCGTACATTACTGTGAGTTTTATTGCTGTGGAGCTCTGATACGCTCATACACACCGAACATTACTGTGAGTTTTATTGTTGTGGAGTTCTATCACAGAGCTCCACAACAATAAAACTGACAGTAATGTTCGGTGTGTATGAGCGTATCAGAGCTCCACAGCAATAAAACTCACAGTAATGTACGCTATGTATAGCAATAAACCTGCAATAAAACTGACAGCAATGTGCAGTGTGTATGAGCGTATCAGCGCTCCACAGCAATAAAACTCACAGTAATGTGCATTGTGTATGAGCGTGAGTGTTATTGTTGTGGAGCTCTGTGATACGCTCATACACACCGAACATTACTGTATCACATAGCTCCACAACAATAACACTCACAGTAATCTGTCTCTCCATTGTACAGCGCTACGGAACTTGTTGGCGCTTTATTAATGTTGTAACTGTAACGTGTGGTTTAGGGTGTGTCCCTATCGACATTGCTAGTGGTTTTCCTTGCAAGACCAACTTTTGGTATCTATAGGTTCCCTATAGATTTGTATTGATATTATACATCTCTATGAGGAGATTTTGACTGGCACAGATGGAGCGGGGGGGGGGGCGTAAAATGCACCTTCGCCTGTGTAGTCAAAAATCCTTGCACCGGCCCTATTGATAAGTCCAGCTGGAATCTAAAAGCACACAGTTATGGAGCATGGCCCGGGAAGCTGAATTAAAATGTGAGTGCTTGCAGTGAGCTTGGGTTGATAAGTCCAGCTGGAATCTAAAAGCACACAGTTATGGTATATGGTAAACTGTATGTTTATTTTTTTATTATTTAAGATTTTTATTTTGAATTCAAAGGGTCACAGACTGGCCAGTAGGGTTGGCCTCACAGGGCTAGGTATCAGAGGCATAATAACACAGAAAACATAAGGGGAGGGGGGATCTTCACAAAAAAGCGGCAAACGGTCGAAAAATTAGGGGGTAATAATAAGAAATAACAGTTCCGCAGGATAAAGAGAAAGTGAAAAGTAACTGCTAGGAGGTCCCTAGCCGGGGACATTTATATCACAAAAAGTGTAATAAAATAAAAATAACAAAATAGTAAGTCCTCACAAAGGTTTAGCAGAAAAGAAGGGTCGTTTATCAAGGAGGCGAAACTACATCAGGTGCAAAAATCTCAGCCAGGGTTTCTGAATGGCCTCTGCCGCAGCCCAGGTGCGGCCGAATTTCCGAAATTTTTTAGATCCGAAAAAGTCGAATCCGAAAAGTTTTCCGAGCCGAATTGAAAAATTTTCGGAATTTTCGAATGGACTTGAAATGTATCAAATCAAAATTTATTTTCCCTCTATTCATGATTTCGGTTCCATTCGGGATTTCGGTTCCATTTCGGTAATTCTGAACATCATATATTTAACTATTATCGGTTATATCGCTGATTCTGTAAATTTTGTATTTGTAAATGTGCTGGGGCAAATCAATGTGCTGGAGCAAATCCATGAGCTGGGGCATCCATGTGCTGGGGCAAATCCATGTGCTGGGGCAAATCCATGAGCTGGGGCAAATCCATGTGCTGGGGCAAATCCATGAGCTGGGGCAAATCCATGAGCTGGGGCAAATCCATGTGTGAGCTAGGGCAATATCCATGTGCTGGGGCAAATCCATGTGCTGGGGCAAATCCATGTGCGAGCTGGGGCAATATCCTATGAGCTGGGGCAAATCCATGTGCTGGGGCAAATCCATGTGCTGGGGCAAATCCATGTGTGAGCTGGGGCAATATCCTATGAGCTGGGGCAAATCCATGTGCTGGGGCAAATCCATGTGCTGGGGCAAATCAATGTGTGAGCTGGGGCAATATCCTATGAGCTGGGGCAAATCCATGTGCTGGGGCAAATCCATGTGCTGGGGCAAATAAATGTGCTGGGGCAAATCCATGAGCTGGGGCAAATCCATGTGTGAGCTGGGGCAATATCCTATGAGCTGGGGCAAATCCATGTGCTGGGGCAAATCCATGAGCTGGGGCAAATCCATGTGTGAGCTGGGGCAATATCCTATGAGCTGGGGCAAATCCATGTGCTGGGGCAAATCCATGTGCTGGGGCAAATCCATGTGTGAGCTGGGGCAATATCCTATCTGCTGGGGCAAATCCATGTGCTGGGGCAAATCCATGTGCTGGGGCAAATCAATGAGCTGGGGCAAATCCATGTGTGAGCTGGGGCAGTATCCTATGAGCTGGGGCAAATCAATGTGCTGGGGCAAATCCATGAGCTGGGGCAAATCCATGTGTGAGCTGGGGCAATATCCTATGAGCTGGGGCAAATCCATGTGCTGGGGCAATATCCTATGAGCTGGGGCAAATCCATGTGCTGGGGCAAATCCATGTGCTGGACTGCTGGGGCAATAGAGTTAGACAGCTTCTAAACGTGGAGAACAGATGTTCCGAAATAACGAAAAGCCGGTACAAAAAACGAGCAAAGTGACACGAAAATACGAAAAAGGTCGATATTGCGAAAAATAAATGTACCAGAAAAACGAATCGAGCCGTACCGAATCAAATCAATGTGCTGGAGCAAATCCATGAGCTGGGGCATCCATGTGCTGGGGAAAATCCATGTGCTGGGGCAAATCCACGTGCTGGGGCAAATCCACGTGCTGGGGCAAATCCACGTGCTGGGGCAAATCCATGAGCTGGGGCAAATCCATGTGCTGGGGCAATATCCTATGAGCTGGGGCAAATCAATGTGCTGGACTGCTGGGGCAATAGAGTTAGACAGCTTTGAAACGAGGAGAACAGATGTTCCGAAAAAAACGAAAATTTCCGAAATAACGAAAAGCCGATACAAAAAACGAGCAAAGTGACACGAAAATACGAAAAATGGTCGATATTCCGAAAAATAAATGTACCCGAAAAACGAATCGAGCCGAACCGAATCGAAACAGAAAGCGGTCGAAACGAGCCGAATCGTAAAGTTTAAAAATTCGAAAAATCGAACCGAATCGAACCGAAAAAAAAATCGGTGCACATCCCTAGCCCAGGTAGAGCATCGGTGGATGTCCCTATCTGGGGACGTACAGGTCAACAGAATAAGTCAGCAGGAGAAAAAAAATCGAGAGTCCACAAAATTTGCAAGATTTGTAGCACAGCTATTAAAAAAGGGGAAAGAAGAAAAAATTGACTAATGTAGAAACTCTATCCGAAAAGGGCGTTTAAAGGCAGTAGAGTCCGGGATGTTCAGTCGTATCTCTGCCTGGCTCCAGGTCCAGCCTTAACCTGGATCTATCGTAGGAGAGGAGGGACCATTCGGTCCATAACCACTCACCACTGGGGCAGGAAAAAGAACCAGTGAACAAAGCTGGGACCATGCCGCCTCAGGTGTAGTCACCAGGTGTGACAGATTATCATGGTGTATGTACATAGATCCCGCCACCCCCACCTATATTTAACCCCACAGCCCCTCAAAAACGCTGAGATCTCTCGAAATTGACGTCGGGCAATCAATGTCACAAATGGGAGATCGTTAAATAAAAACAAAGATAAATTATCAAAAACGATCGGGGCTCGGGCTGCAGGGAGCGACATCAAGCGGCGTTTATCAGCCGCCGACCCCGCCACTGCCAACACATCTCGAGGGGAGTCCACCGGGGCCGTAGCCGCCTTTCTAAGCCGGATAGCTTTCTGAAAAACAGGACTGGTCGGGGAATCAATCATCGTAGATGTAAATTTGTCAATAAATGGCAGGAGGTCGGCGTCAGCAAGCGTCTCCGGGATCCCTCGGATACGGACATTCTTCTGGCGATGTCGGTTTTCAGCTGCCTCCACCGCTCCCGTAAGCAGCGCGACCTGCGACTGTAATGATTCCACCTGCGGTGTAAGGAGTGTCTGGGTCGCTTCGACCTCATCAACTCAAGCCTCCACAGCTGTCAAATGGTCTTTAACCTGCGTCAGGTCTGCAGACATGGCCGCGAAATCTGCCCTCCATACTGCCTTCATCTCATCCAGTGCTTCCCCCAGCAAGCTCCGAACATCCTCCCTCATAAAGGACAGGCGGTCCACGCCCTTCCGTTTCCCAGGGGCAGCAGGTAGGGAGTCCACAGAATCCAAGCGGTCCGATGGTGTCCCCAGCCCTCGTGCCACTGATGTCTCCGGGGGCCATCCCCGATCGACTCGTTGCCCCAACAATCGGGGTGAGTGCCGGGCAGCCACCGAGGTCTCTGACCAATACAGGTCCTCATCTTCCACAGAGCTCGTTGTGGGTGACAAATATGTGTGGTGCTCGCCCTGTCGCTTTCGTCGGACCTCACCTAGTGCATCACGGATGTCCCGCTGTTGGGAGCCGTCCTGTAGCGGGGGCTTCTTCCCGGTCTTCCTCCCCATGAAAGTATCGGTGGACTGGCTGTTCAGTCCGAGTAGAGTCACAGCAGGGTGTAAGTAAGCCAAAATGGTCGCCGGGCAAAGCGTTTCTCAATCCCCGGGATCTCCCAAGCACTAGGATCCCCACAAACGATGTGCGTACAGGTTGCAAGGTCCATGTAGGCCAGTACCTGGCGGAAGCAAGTGGATTAGGAAGCTCTGCGGTTTCAAGATGGCCGACCGGAGTAGGCCACAAGTATTGCTGGAGATCGGCTGAGTCCTGAAAAATCACTGCTCCGCGGTGAGACAGCTCCAGGGGTTCACAGACAGTCCTGCAGGTTTGGGATTGCTTATGAGGTCGATGTCAGCCGGGGATACAAGTGAATAGGCAAAATTGTCAGCGGAGCCCGGCCGCATGCGTCCTCTCTCCTCGGCTGTTAGCTCCATCCCTCTGTATGTTTATTTTTAAAGTATAATTACATATAGCGTGTCAGATGTCAAATATTATATATATCCTTACCAGTTCAGTTTGCTCTGCATAGTTGCCGTATCTTTACCAGTTACGTGTATTTATTTTTAACTCCGTTTGCCCTGGGCCTGCCATCCTACCCCCCCCCGTCATGATTCACTGCACTAGAGAATTTATAGCCCCTCAATGATGCTATGTAACCCTGTATTCCTCTTTTGCAGGACTCACATTTTAATTCAGCTTCCCGGGCCAGGCTCCATAACTGTGTGCTTTTAGATCCCAGCTGGACTTAAATCCCACCCACCCATGGTTCTCATTTAATTTATACCTAACTAATTTGGACATGTGATATTTTCAGCTAGCAACCTACACCACTCTAGAACTTCACCTACTAGACTCCCTTCCATCTTCTGCTCACCTTATTGGTTCCCTGCCTGTATTCTGTTTTTATTTTTTATATATATATTTACTTTTCCTTCCTCTTCTCCCCTCCACCGTTTTCTAGAAATGTTTTTCCCTCTCTTGCTGCTTCTTTCTTCTACAACCAGAGCTCGAGTCCTGGGGGAACGCGCGGGAACGGCGTTCCCGCACTTCTCCCGCAGGCGGAACGCTGCCGGAACGCTGGGGCTGCTAACAGCACGGCCGGGGTCCTCAAGAGCACAATGCACCTGGATCCGTATGACGCGAGAGTGCCCTGTGCGAGGCCGCTTGTGCGCTTGAACGTAGCTCTTGTCGGTCTTGCTGCTGCTGCAAGTCTCGCGAGACTCAGCGAGAGCCTCGTTCAAGCATGGGAGGCGGCCGCGTGCAGAGTGTCAGAGCCCAGTGCGGCTAGTGCACACAGAGAGGGAGTATAAACAGCAGCCTGCTGCACGTCACCTGAGCCTTTTATCCCCGGGGGCAGCTCTCTCGTACTGCGGCTCGTCCTTCACCTCGGCCTTGCTCTCCCCCCTGGTCGCCTCCCCCCGCCAGGCTGAAAGTGCAGGACACTGTTTCTTATCAGCTGACTGGTGTTTCAAATTGGCGACGTCATAAGAAAGCGCCGACTTTGTGTTGCCAGTAGCCTCAGCTGCAAAAGTGTGCTATGCCACCACGTACAACTGCGGGGATGGGTAGTAGAAAAGCTCTGCCCTATGTGCTCAAAGTGGGAGGCGGTCTGCCTCCCACTTTGAGCACATAGGGCAGAGCTTTTCTACTACCCATCCCCGCATCAGGTTTCTCCAACATCAGGTTTTTCAGGGAGCTGCTAGGAATGACAGTGCTGCGGCATGAGGAATTTGAAGGGTGTAAAGCCACTTGCAACGGCCCCTACAATGGAAAGTGGAGTAAAACAATGATTGGATCTGAAGATAAGCAGTTTGTTGTTGAACTTACCTATAACTATGGTGTTGGGGAGTACAGGCTAGGTAATGATTTTAAGGTGATACCTTACTTCAGTCAAGCCAGGCCATAGCCAATGCAAGACAGCTGAAGTGGCCTCTAGCACAGGTGTTATCAGAACTGTTTGAGGTAGCAGCCCCTGGAGGATATAAATTTTACTTGGAAGACAAAGACCAACCCAAAACAGATCCAGTTCAGAAGGTGACACTTGCTGTATCAAACTTGTAAACTTCTATATCCTATTGGTCTGGCCTTTTGGGAATGACAATTTATGATAAAGATGATACCAAAAAGAATGCCCTCTTGGGGTATGCAGATAACCAGTGCAAGTTGGAGCTGCAAGATATCGGTGGGCCTGTAGACCATGGAACAGCTTTTGGCAGAATTGCCTTTGCTTGTCCTAAGGAAGAGCTTCCACACATTGAAGAACAGATGAAAAAAAAAAGAACCAGAAAATCCTAACTCCCCTTGTACGCCTGGAAAAACTACAGTCCAAGTTGTGATTCTGGCTGATCCTGATGGGCATGAAATTAGTTTTGTTGGAGCTGAAGCATTTGAAGAACTCTCTCAGACTGATCCCAATGCAAACGATCTTCTAAACGATGCTATGGCAAGTGACAAAAGTGAAGAATGGTTTGCAAAAGGCAAGATGCAGAAGCCTTCAGCATAACTGACAAATAGAAACTCTACATTAACAACGTTAAAAATAAAATCCTATTGTACTGAAACAGCAGTCTGCTGCCTGAGGAGGATTTACATGGCGCCCGGGACAGAGAGAGGCAACAGGGAGGAGAGACAGAATGGCTTCCTGCCCTCTGTGGAGCACGCAGGGGCTGCTCATAGGTAAGAAGCTGCTCCCTGGGGCCCTGACATGCGAGCATGGACCCTCCACCCACCTGAAGCTGGGCTGCAGGGGGCTGACACTGTACAGAGGAGGGGGCTGTGAGGGAGCCGAGTCTGACAATGTACAGAGGGGGGGGGGGGGCTGTGAGGGAGCTGACATTGAACAGAGTCCCCCCCCTCTGTTGGTATACACAATTCTGGGCTCTGCTGCTGGCATATACAATTCTGGGCTCTGCTGCTGGCATACACAATTCTGGGCTCTGCTGCTGGTATATACAATTCAGGGCTCTGCTGCTGGCATATACAATTCAGGGCTCTGCTGCTGGCATATACAATTCTGGGCTCTGCTGCTGGCATACACAATTCTGGGCTCTGCTGTTGGTATATACAATTCTGGGCTCTGCTGTTGGTATATACAATTCTGGGCTCTGCTGCTGGTATATACAATTCTGGGCTCTGCTGCTGGTATATACATTTTGGGCTCTGCTGATACATATAATTCTGGGGTCTGCTTGTTATATGCAATTCTGGGGTCTGTGCTGGATATATAATTCTGAGGGGTCTATGCCTGGTTACACATGATTCTCGGGGAGTGGGTCGGGTGTATATATACTGTACATCCTTTTTTTCATCTTCAGGTAATGGGGGGTTGTGGAATTCTTGGGTGAGTTCCCTCACTTTTTTCTCCAGGACTAGACCCCTGTCTACAACCCTTCTCTCTAAATATACCCTCACTCCCTATACACCCTACAAATTACACCAAGCAGAAAAAGAAACCCAAATACACCATAGCCTACTCAGCTCTTTTAACTTATCAGCTGAGTGCTGGTGGAGAGTGTTAAAATGCAGCCCTCCCACCCCCACACAGAGTTTTAAGACTCTCCAATCACAATTCTCCAAAAAGAAAACTGTGTCCAAATTCCTATTTATTCTGCTGCTTGCCCTGGCAAATGATGTTGAATCCAACCCTGGTCCAACAGATGACACCACATTTACAGGGTTATCCAAAGAGATTCGAATTGCTTGAGAAAGGTAACCGAACGCTGAAAATCAGCGTTCGGTTGCCTTTCCTGGCCATTCGGCTATCCAGAGAGCAGGCAATTCGCCAAATCCTGTCGAATTGCCTGCACATACGGTGCCTGTTCGGTCCCTGTTCGAGGGCAGAGAAATCCCCATGAAAAAGCACTGCTTCGGCTATTCAGAGAACACAAACCAGCAGTGAAAGGTTCCCCTAATGCCCTGCCATTCGGTGGTTTAATTCGGCAAATTTATTCAGGAGAATCCCATAGGCTTCAATGTTAAAAATATTCCTGTTTTAATTCAATATCTAATAAACCGTTCATTATAAAATTCTGCAGCAAAAAGTCTCTTTATTTATAGATTTTTAGGATACTTTAAGCATTTTTCTGAATTTTTTTAAAAAAATTTAAAAGTCCGATTTTATTTTGATTTTTTTTTCAGTTTGCTTATTTTTTTTGTAACAGCCCTCTTTATTATCATTCCCTGGACCTCCTGTGAAAATTTCAGACATTTTCGCTTAGTAGTTTCTTTGCAAACAGCATTTCATTTCCCCAGATTCATACAAATGGTTTTGCTAATTTATTCACTGCCTCCTCTACGTCACAGCTGCTTCGGCTCTGTGTGATTCGGCTCCTGTTCGGCTCCTGTTCGGCTTCTTCGAAGGTTAATCCAGATGTTTTTGCTTGTTTTCAGCCTGCATTCGGTTAGTTTTCGTCAGGGTTTCGGCAGCTTTTCCCTGCAATTCGGGGACCCTGTGCTGTTTGCTGAATACACCGCAGGGTCACCGAAATGCAATCGGCAAAAGGAACCGAATTGAAGAGAACGAAAAGTCACCGAACGTGCGGTGGCTTTTCGAATCTCTTTGGATAACCCTGTAAGTCTCCCCACTAAAAAAGGCCTCTCCTTTGTGCACTGTAACATCCGCAGCTTACTCCCTAAACTGGACAAGCTTAAAGCTTGGTGCCTCCATTACAAACCTAAAGTCATTGTGCTGACAGAATCATGGCTAACCCCTAAAGTACCAGACTCTGCCATATCAATACAAGGGTATTCATGTTATAGAAAGGACAGTGCAAAGAGAGGAGGAGAAATTGTTATTTATGTTGACGAGTCCACAAAGTTCATCCCTCTGCAAAACTCTAGCTCCCCAGCCACTTTTGATTTCCTTTCTGGTATTATTGAGATCCCTTTCAGTAAACCAATTATTGTTGCTGGATTCTATCGCCCACCGAGCTCCCCAGTGCACTCCCTTTCTGACATAACCCAAATCCTTAGTAATTTGGTAGCTCAAAACCAAAAAAGTGAACTGCTGGTCCTCGGCAATTTTAATGTTGACTGGCTGAATCCTAAAAACAATAAACACTGCTCCCAGTTTAAGGCTTTCCAGTTAACACAATTAATCTCCTCCCCCACTCGCATTAATATGAAAAGCCTTAACCATACCTTGCTGGACTGGATTCTCTCCTCACGTTCTGATAGAATACAGGAGGCAGGCGTTCTCGCTAATAGCTTCAGTGATCACTGTCTAGTGTACTGTGTGCGCAAAATAAAGGCCACAAAATCTCCCCCAAAGGTAATAATCACCAGGTCCTTCAAGAAATTTAATCTTGAATCCTTCCTAATTGATCTCAAACGGCTCACGTGGTACAGGCTAAACCTAATCCCAGACCTGGACTGTGCACTTGAATACTTTCAGTCAGAGCTCCTGCAAGTCTGGAATGCCCATGCCCCGCTGCTTAAAGTGCGAGTCAAAGGGGCAAATCTCCCCTGGGTTACAGCTGACCTCACACACATGTACCAGCTTAGAGATTCACTCTGGTCAAATTTCAAGAGTACTGGATCCATGAACGATCACTGTGAATACCAAAACTGGCGGAATGCATGCACAAAGCAAACAAAAATGGCCAAAGCCCAATACTTCAATGAAAATCTAAACAATAACATATCGAACCTGAGAAATTTTTGGAAAATCATAAATAACATACAATCGCCCCCTGTCCACTTCAAACCAGCTGCTGACAAAGTAAACAACCAAACCCTGCAACACCCCCTAGATGTAGCAAATGCCTTTAATAACTATTTTGTTGGATGCGCCAACACCCTGTTTGCTAAGCTAGCAATTGAAACACATTCAGAAAGGCAGCACACAAGTCAGATCCTTCCAACTGTGCCAAAACCCGGTATCAAAGGGAAATTCAGTTTTAGACCGGTGCCTGTCAGTGCCATTACTAAACTTCTCTATAACCAAAAAATTAAACACCAGTCAGGACCTGACCAAATCCCAGCAATGCTGCTGAAAATCAGCACGCCGGCAATTGAAAAACCTGTCGCAACCCTAATCAATGAATCACTGGCGACTGGATATATACCCAAACTCTGGAAGACTGCAAGAGTGGTACCTATCCATAAAAGTGGAGACAATACTTTGGTATCCAACTGCCGTCCAATATCATTGCTTCCTGTAATGTAAAAAATTCTGGGAAAATGTGTTTACACTCAATTACGCAATTACTATCAGTATTTGAACTATTTAACCCCAGATCAATCCGGCTTCTGTCCAAATCATTCAACCACAACTGCCCTTTTAAAAGTTTCCAATGAAATCCAGGCTGGTATGGAACAAGGAAACCTAACTGGAGCCATCTTCCTTGATTTTGCCAAGGCCTTTGACACAGTAGACCATGGCTTCTTATTAGAAAAACCTAAAAACTCTGGTATTGGTGATCGCACGCTAACCTGGTTCCAATCATATGTGTCTGATCAGTCGCAATATGTGTCCATTTCTGACAGCACTTCCCTCCCCCTCCCAGTCACGTGCGGTGTACCCCAAGGCTCGATACTTGGCCCCCTGCTATTGACAATATTCATAAATGATCTGTAGGCTTGTGCACCGATTTTTTTTTTCGGTTCGATTCGGTTCGATTTTTCGGATTTTTAAACTTTTCGATTCGGCTCGTTTCGACCGATTTCTGTTTCGATTCGGTTCGGCTCGACTCGTTTTTCGTGTACATATTTTTGTCGGAATATCGACCATTTTTCGTAGTTTCGTGTCACTTTGCTCGTTTTTGTATCAACTTTTCGTAATTTCGGAAATTTTCGTTTTTTCGAAACGTCTGTTCTCCTCGTTTCAAAGCAATAAATTTCGATTTGACACATTTCAAGTCCATTAGAAAATTCCGAAAATATTTCGTTTCGGCTCGGAAAACTTTTCGGATCTGCCATTTTCGGATCTAAAAATTTTCGGAAATTCGGCCGCATCCGAAAACACGAATCGGGAAATTTCGTGAAAATTCCGAAATTCCGAAACCCGAAACGCACATCCCTAATGATCTGCCCAATGTCTGCAAAGCCTCAACTGTACACATGTACGCAGACGACACTGTAATCTATACCAGCAAACCAGATCTCCCACAGCTGGAGGCCGTGCTGCAAGACCAATTCACAGAGGTAGAAAAGTGGATCAAAGATAAACATTTTCTAAATGCTGACAAAACTGTTACAATGCTATTTGGAACAGCACCTAAACTACACAAATAAAGAAAAAAATGTCATCTGCGCATACTCCAATTATACCGTGTGAAACTAAACACAATTAGAGGTTTGGTTTCTTATCAATGGCCATTATAAGACTAGCTCGCCTGCCAGCGTCAAGGCACCTCTAAAAGGGCGAGTCCTACCCAACATGAAACCACAGGCTGCTACATAGCAAACCATACCTGCTCATGCTGCTTGTCAAACATGAGGTAGACTGGTGGGCCTTTATTTATGCTCCCCCAGAAACAAAATCCACTTTGGGATCAAAACAAAGACACGGAGCGGAGTCTTGCTGCAGGGATGACCTAGCTGGAAGTACATTGAAACAACATGTGTAGAACATAACAAAGAAAAAAATGTCATCTGCGCTTACTCCAATTATACCATGTGAAACTAAACACAATTAGAGGTTTGGTTTCTTATCAATGGCCATTATAAGACTAGCTCGCCCGCCAGCGTCAAGGCACCTCTAAAAGGGCGAGTCCTAACCAAAATGAAACCACAGGCTGCTACATAGCAAACCATACCTGCTCATGCTGCTTGTCAAACATGAGGTAGACTGGTGGGCCTTTATTTATGCTCCCCCAGAAACAAAATCCACTTTGGGATTAAAAAAGATCCCAAAGTGGATTTTGTTTCTGGGGGAGCATAAATAAAGGCCCATTTTTTTCTTTGTTATGTTCTACACATGTTGTTGGGCTGGATGCATTTGGTGGTTGCAGCCAACCCTTCGGGGAATAGGCGCGACCCCACCCCTCCTGCACTATGTATGTTTCAATGTACTTCCAGTCAGGTCACCCCTGCAGCAAGACTCCACTCCGTGTCTTTGTTTTGATCCCAAAGTGGATTTTGTTTCTGGGGGAGCATAAATAAAGGCCCACCAGTCTACCTCATGTTTGACAAGCAGCATGAGCAGGTATGGTTTGCTATGTAGCAGCCTGTGGTTTCATTTTGGTTAGGACTCGCCCTTTTAGAGGTGCCTTGATGCTGGCGGGCGAGCTAGTCTTATAATGGCCATTGATAAGAAACCAAACCTCTAATTGTGTTTAGTTTCACACGGTATAATTGGAGTAAGCGCAGATGACATTTTTTTCTTTGTTATGTTCTACACATGTTGTTGGGCTGGATGCATTTGGTGGTTGCAGCCAACCCTTCGGGGAATAGGCGCGACCCCACCCCTCCTGCACTAAACTACACAAATTGCAAACACCCTATCTATGTGTAAGGACAAAATCAAATGGCACGTTGACCACAGTCACTTCTCTCAAATATCTAGGTATGTGGTTAGACCCAAATCTATCCTTTGGCCCCCACATCGAAAAACTTTCATCTAAACTTTACCCCAAACTAGGTGCCCTGTACAGAAACAAATCCTGCCTGAGCCCCGCGGTAAGAAAGCAGATTGTACAACAAATGATTATGCCAGCTATTGAATATGGAGATGTAGTGTATGCAGCCAGCCGCAAACGCACCTCCAGAAACTTACTACATTGTATAACTCATTCTGTCGCTTTCTGCTACAATGTAACTACATGACCCACCATTGTGACAGTTAGAACTAAACTGGCCGTCGCTGGAATCTAGACGCACTCTTCACCTTTCCAACCTGGTGTTTAAGAGCTTTTCTGGGAAGCTACCACCCTACCTGAATAGGCTGCTTCCCTCAGCAGTTCCCTCATCCTATAACCTCCGATCCAGGACCTGCACCTTACTTGCAATACCACAATACAAAAAGAAAGTGGCTCGATCCTCATTTTCCTACAGAGCACCGCAATTATGGAATAACCACCCAGACGCCATCAAATCTTCCCCCAGTCTAAAGTCCCTTAAGAGCTCCCTATTAACATACCTCAATACAAAATGCACCTGTAAACGTGTAACAGTGACTATATTTCCTACATATTTATTTTCTGTTAATCTGTATATTTGTTTTGTGTTAATATCTTGCATTTTACTACTTTGTATTTCTGTAACAATGTTCTTCAACCCAGGACATACTTGAAAATGAGAGAAATCTCAATGTATCCTTCCTGGTAAAATCATTTATAAATAAATAAATAAATAAATATCCATGTGTGCTGGGGGCATATCCATGTGTGCTGGGCAGTATCCATGTGAGCTGGGGGCAGTATCCATGTGAGCTGGGGCAGTATCCATGTGTGCTGTGGGCATATCCATTTATGCTGGGGGCATATCCATGTGAGATGGGGCAGTATCCATGTGAGCTGGGGCAGTATCCATGTGTGCTGGTGGCATATCTATGTGAGCTGGGGTAGTATCCATGTGAGCTGGGGCAGTATCCATGTGTGCTGGTGGCATATCTATGTGAGCTGGGGCAGTATCCATGTGAGCTGGGGCATATCCATACGTGCTGGGGCATATCCATGTGTGCTGGGGCAGTATCCATGTGAGCTGGCGCAGTATCCATGCGAGCTGGGGCATATCCATGCCTGCTGGGGCAGTATCCATGTGAGCTGGGGGCATATCCATGTGTGCTGGGGGCATATCGATGTGAGCTGGGCCAGTATCCATGTGTGCTGGGGGCATATCCATGTGAGCTGGGCCAGTATCCATGTGTGCTGGGGCAGTATCCATGTGAGCTGGGGGCATATCCATGTGTGCTGGGGGCATATCCATGTGAGCTGGGCCAGTATCCATGTGTGCTGGTGGCATATCCATGTGAGCTGGGGCAGTATCTATGTTAGTTGGGGCATATCCATGCGTGCTGGGGCATATCCATGCGTGCTGGGGCAGTATCCATGCGAGCTGGGGCAGTATCCATGTGAGCTGGGGCAGTATCCATGTGAGCTGGGGCATATCCATGCGTGCTGAGGCATATTCATGTGTGTTGTGGGGCATATCCATGTGTGCTGGGGCAGTATCCACGTGAAATGGGGGCATATCCATGTGTGCTGGGGGCATATCCACGTGAGCTGGGGCAGTATCCATGTGAGCTGGGGGTAGTATTCATGTGAGCTGGGGGCAGTATCCATGTGTGCTGGGGGCATATCCATGTGTGCTGGGAGCATATCCATGTGAGCTGGGGCAGTATCCATGTGAGCTGGGGGCAGTATCCATGTGAGCTGGGGCAGAATCCATGTGTGCTGTGGGCATATCCATTTATGCTGGGGGCATATCCATGTGAGATGGGGCAGTATCCATGTTAGTTGGGGCATATCCATGCGTGCTGGGGCATATCCATGAGTGCTGGGGCAGTATCCATGTGAGCTAGGGCAGTATCCATGCGAGCTAGGGCAGTATCCATGCGAGCTGGGGCAGTATCCATGCGAGCTGGGGCATATCCATGCGTGCTGGGGCATATTCATGTGTGTTGGGGGCATATCCATGTGTGCTGGGGCAGTATCCATGTGAAATGGGGGCATATCCATATGTGCTGAGGCAGTATCCATGTGAAATGGGGCATATCCATGTGTGCTGGGGGCATATCCATGTGAGCTGGGGCAGTATCCATGTGAGCTGGGGGTAGTATCCATGTGAGCTGAGGGCAGTATCCATGTGTACTGGGGGCATATCCATGTGTGCTGAGGGCATATCCATGTGTGCTGGGGGCATATCCATGTGAGCTGGGGCAGTATCCATGTGTGCTGGGGCAGTATCCATGTTAGCTGGGGGCATATCCATGTGTGCTGGGGGCATATCCATGTGAGCTGGGGCATATCCATGTGTACTGGGGCATATCCATGCATGTTGGGGGCATATCCATGTGTGCTGGGGCAGTATATATGTGAGCTGGGGGCATATCCATGTTAGCTGGGGGCATATCCATGTGAGCTGGGGCAGTATCCATGTGAGCTGGGGGCAGTATCCATGTGAGCTGGGGCAGTATCCATGTGACCTGGGGGCAGTATCCATGTGAGCTGGGGGCAGTATCCATGTGAGCTGGGGCAGTATCCATGTGTGCTGTGGGCATATCCATTTATGCTGGGGGCATATCCATGTGAGATGGGGCAGTATCCATGTGAGCTGGGCAGTATCCATGTGTGCTGGTGGCATATCTATGTGAGCTGGGGCAGTATCCATGTGAGCTGGGGCAGTATCCATGTGTGCTGGTGGCATATCAATGTGAGCTGGGGCAGTATCCATGTGAGCTGGGGCATATCCATACGTGCTGGGGCATATCCATGTGTGCTGGGGCAGTATCCATGTGAGCTGGGGCAGTATCCATGCGAGCTGGGGCAATATCCATGTGTGCTGGGGCAGTCTCCATGCGAGCTGGGGCATATCCATGCGTGCTGGGGCATATTCATGTGTGTTGGGGGCATATCCATGTGTGCTGGGCAGTATCCATGTGAAATGGGGGCATATCCATGTGTGCTGGGGGCATATCCATGTGAGCTGGGGCAGTATCCATGTGAGCTGGGGGTAGTATCCATGTGAGCTGGGGGCATATCCATGTGTGCTGGGGGCATATCCATGTGAGCTGGGCCAGTATCCATGTGTGCTGGTGGCATATCCATGTGAGCTGGGCCAGTATCCATGTTCGTTGGGGCATATCCATGCGTGCTGGGGCATATCCATGTGAGATGGGGCAGTATCCATGTGAGCTGGGGCAGTATCCATGTGTGCTGGTGGCATATCTATGTGAGCTGGGGCTGTATCCATGTGAGCTGGGGCAGTATCCATGTGTGCTGGTGGCATATCTATGTGAGCTGGGGCAGTATCCATGTGAGCTGGAGCATATCCATACGTGCTGGGGCATATCCATGTGTGCTGGGGCAGTATCCATGTGAGCTGGCGCAGTATACATGTGAGCTGGGGCATATCCATGCCTGCTGGGGCAGTATCCATGCGAGCTGGGGCATATCCATGTGTGCTGGGGCATATCCATGCATGTTGGGGGCATATCCATGTGTGCTGGGGCAGTATTCATGTGAGCTGGGGGCATATCCATGTGTGCTGGGGGCATATCCATGTGAGCTGGGCCAGTATCCATGTGTGCTGGTGGCATATCCATGTGAGTTGGGGCATATCCATGCGTGCTGGGGCATCTCCATGCGTGCTGGGGCAGTATCCATGCGAGCTGGGGCAGTATCCATGCGAGCTGGGGCATATCCATGCGTTCTGGGGCATATTCATGTGTGTTGGGGGCATATCCATGTGTGCTGGGGCAGTATCCATGTGAAATGGGGGCATATCCATGTGTGCTGGGGGCATATCCATGTGATATGGGGCATATCCATGCGTGTTGGGGCATTTCCATGTGTGCTGGGGGCATAGCCATGTGTGCTGGGGGCATAGCCATGTGTGCTGGGGGCATATGCATGTGAGCTGGGGCAGTATTCATGTGAGCTGGGGCAGTAACCAAGTGAGCTGGGGCATATCCATGAGTGCTGGGGCAGTATCCATGCAAGCTGGGGCATATCCATGCATGCTGGGGCATATCCATGCGTGCTGGGGGCATTTCCATGCGTACTGGTCGCATTTCCATGTGTGCTGGGGGCATATCCATGTGTGCTGGGGGCATATCCATGTGTGCTGGGGGCATATCCATGTGAGCTGGGGTAGTATCCATGCGTGCCGCGGCATATCCATGCGTGCTGGGGTATATCCATGCGTGCTGGTGGCATTTCCATGCATGCTGGGGGCATATCCATGTGTGCTGGGGGCATATCCATGTGAGCAGGGGTAGTATCCATGCGTGCCGGGGCATATCCATGCATGCTGGGGCATATCCATGCGTGCTGGGGGCATTTCCATGCATGCTGGGGGCATATCCATGTGTGCTGAGGGCATATCCATGTGAGCTGGGGCAGTATCCATGTGTGCTTGGGGCATATCCATGTGTGCTGGGGCAATATATACAGGTGTGCTGGGGCAAATCAACATATCCATTAGACTTGTGCACCGATTTGTTTTGTTCGGTTCGTTTGGATTTTTTAAATTTTCGTCTTGGCTCGTTTCGGCCGATTTCCATTTCGGTTCGGTTAGTTTCGGCTCGTTTTTCGTATGAACTTTTTTTCGGAATATCGGCCATTTTTGTCTCTGCTCGTTTTTCTTATCGACTCTTTTTTGTGATTTCGGAACGTCTGTTCTCCTCGTTTCAAAGTGTCTATTCGTTTTGACGTAAACTAATGGTTTATTGGTTTGTTTTTCAGATCCAATATTTTCTATCGATACGATAATTCTGTCGATACGATAATTCTGCCGATTCTATCGTTATTTTCTGATGAATATGCATTGCACAACTTTATTTAATCATATTAAAATGGTATGAAAGGAACAAAAAAAAATGAACAAAACGTTTTAAAAAACGCAAAACTGACACAACCCACATGGTCTGCCTTTAAAAATAAAAACCAGAACAAAAGGTTTTAAAACGGAAGAAAAGTTGATCAAAATTATCTGAAACGAAAAAAAAACAGAACAAATAAAACGATTTAAAACAAACAAAAAAAATGAATGCAGCATATGAATCCACACACTGCGGGGAAGCACCTCTCTGCGGAATAATTAATGCAGCATATAAATCCACACACTGCTGGGAAGCACACCACTCAGCCCATACACAATGAGGTCTTAGGACTGTCGGCAGCTGCCGTTCCCCCACGCTGTTGTCGTCCTGGAAAGATGTGACCTTCTTGGCAGGCAGCGTCTTAGCGGGCAGCGGTGGGAGAGAGCTCATAGCTGGGAGAAGCAGGGAGGAGGTGTGGCATGAAGCGTGCAGCGTGTGTGGAGCCACGAACAGGGGCAACTTACTAAACTAGACCTGAGCCGCACTGAGTATCTTTGGGTTGTGTCGGAGGAGACTTCACGACACACAGTGCTGCCATCAATATTTTTTGATAAATTCTTGGTTATACAATGAATGTGACTGTGGGCAAAAATCCATGTTGTGACATCGCCTAAGCTTACCAAAACCATGCCACGGTAATCGAATCTCAAGGCAGTACAAGGTAGTGTGTGACATTTTTTGGCCAGGCAGGCAGTGTAGAATGTGCACAGTCACATTCATGGCCACAAATATGTTGACAAATTTATGACAAAGGGTCCATAGAAATGTCAATAACTTTATGTACATATAATTTTAACAGTGAGGAAACCAAGCAATACATATTAAGTAAGGAAAAGCAACGCACACAAACACAGGAAAATAGTGAAAAAATATAAAATTTATGTACAAAAAATGCTACATGGCAAACTGCCCAACTGGAACAAACATAGGGGAGGAGGAGGCTGGTCTAGAGCTGTTCCAGGACGTCGACAGCGTTGTTAAGATGCTCCCGCAACTGCTCTAGCAACTCCTGGATGGCATGGAGTTTATTGCCAGCCAGGCGTAGCTCCCCAATCGCCATCCTGAGGCTCGACCTGTTCGGTCTGGCTTCTCCTGCTATATATCCAATAAATGAAAGAAGGCAGGAAAATACAGTAAGTAGGGATGTGCGTTTCGGGTTTCGGAATTTCGGAATTTTCACGAAATTTCCCGATTCGTGTTTTCGGATGCGGCCGAATTTCCGAAAATTTGTAGATCCGAAAATGTCAGATCCGAAACGTTTTCCGAGCCGAAACGAAATATTTTCGGATTTTTCGAATGTACTTGAAATGTGTCAAACGAGGAGAACAGACGTTCCGAAAAACGAAAATTTTCGGAAAAACGAAAATTTTCGGAAAAACGAAAATTTTAGGAAAACGAAAATTTGCTAAAAAACGAAAATTTGCCGAAAAAAACGAAAAGTCGATACAAAAAACGAGCAAAGTGACACGAAAAATACGAAAAATGGTCGATATTCCGAAAAATGTACAATTCCGAAAAACGAAAATTTCCGAAATCACGAAAAGTCGATACAAAAACCGAGCATAGTGACACGAAAATACGAAAAATGGTCGAAATTCCGAAAACAAAATGTACCCGAAAAACGAGCCGAACCGAATCGAATCGAAACCGAAATCGGTCGAAACGAATCGAAAATTTTAAAAATCCGATAAATTGAACCGAATCGAACCGAAAAAAAATCGGTGCACAAGCCTAACAGTAAGTAAAACAGGTTTCTATTTTTAACTGAAAGTCTTTAAAAAATATAACAGTATATACCAGAGCGGGCGGCCACCTGAGGCTCCTCCTCCTCCTCCTCCACCACCACTGTCAGCACCTCTTCCGGTTCCGGCGCTATATCTAAGAAATTAAAGAAAGAAAAAATACAGTAAACAACAACACTGATTTGTTTTTGACCAAAAGTCGTTGCAAAATACAACAGTAAAAAAAAACCTGAACTGACGGCCTCCTGCGGCTCCGTCTCCCTCATCGTCCTCCTCCTGCTTCTCCTCCTGTACCTCTTGTGCTATATATAAAAAAATTAAATAAAGATACAGGGGCATGAGATGCCTTTGCCTTCCTGTTTTCTACCAAATCCAAAAAATAACACATAAATGATGCAGACTGGAAAAAATGGTATATCTATACACTATATTGCCGAAAGTATTGCGACACCCCTCCACTACCCCACTACCAGCTTGACCCACCACTACTCCCATCTCATAGTTCTAAAGTCACAAAATATTTATTTATTATTTACCCCTGCACATAGACATATATTACGGTTCAATTATATTTTTTTTTCAGAAGTAAACATTACGTTTATTCAACAAAAACTATTATTTGTGTTGTGTGCATACAAAATGGAATTGTGCTGACTGCTTTTAGTTATTTCAAAGATGGCCTCAGTCTCAGTTTCTGCTAATAATACTGCGGATATTGCAGAAACAACAGAAATCGGTCATTTTGTTTTGAAATTCGCATCCAAAGCGTTCAATGACACTGCTGCAGCAAACTGAATTGCAAACTGAATTGCTGCGCTGCATCAATTCAGCATCAGCAGCTGCTGAGGTATTGAACGCCTCTCTGTTTGGATGCACGTTCAGAAGAACTACATGTCCCATCCTACCACTAAGCAGAGACGCAGAGATTTTTGTTGATGCGCAGGTGGGAGTCAATATTGGGCAAGCTGAGGGTCACCTCCCCCCCAACACACTACAGTACACAGTGCCAAAAGAAATCCAGCATTGTAATTTCATCTACATACATCAAATATCACAATTTTCACGCATACTTAAAATCACAAAAAAGAAGAGCTGTGGCAAAAATGCATGTATGAGTCCTGAAAACGCAAAGCCTATACACATTGCATAAAAAAAGGACTAGATCAATCAAGGTATTTCTGTGCACATTAGCACATGCAAGCACATTATTATTATTATTATACAGGATTTATATAGCTCCAACAGTTTGCGCAGCGCTTTACAATATAACATGACACTTTCGTTTGGCTATGACACGCCGGATGTGCCTCAATTGCTCCTCCTCGCGCATCTTAAGGTCGGACCAGCGCTTCCGCAGCTGGTCGTTACTTCGGTCCTTACCCAACATTTCCAGGAGGGTGGTGTGGACCTTTGCAAGGATACGGTCCTTGCGGACATTGTTCTTCCTGCCGTAAGGGCCCTTACGGCAGTCATAGTAACGCTTCTCGAAGATGCGAACCAGCTCCACCATCTCCTCAAATGCCATGTTGCTGGCCCGCTTCTTCCTGGGTGTCTCTGGGGTGGAAGGGGTTGACGTGTCCGAATAGGACTCTCTTTGAGTTTGAGCCATGATGGGATGCTTTTTTTTGGTCTGTCCAAAAAATTCTCAAACTCTACAATGGCTCCGGAAAGTTTACGACAGACCGTAATGGAGACGGACATCTGCGCGCATGCGCGAACCGCGGACGTAAATGATCCGACTACAACAGAATTATCGTATCGACAGAAATATCGGATCATTGGAAATAACATATAGGCAGTCAGATTTTCCAACAGTCAGGATCAGGTCGCTGGACAGCAACAGTGTTATCCAGAGTGCTGATGGTTAGAAAATTATAATGTATATACGTTTAACGGCCGCACGGACTTACTCTATCCAAAGTTCCGATGTGAAACATCGGGACTTTGGATAGATTTTGACTATCCGAAAGTTAAAAAAATAAAATAGTCGAAATCTATCCAAAGTCCCGATGTTTCACATCGGAACTTTGGATAGAGTAAGTCCGTGCGGACACATCGGGATGTCGGATAGAGTAAATTCTGGAGTTAACCCCCTAGTTGCCAGCCAGATGGTGAAGATAGGGGGTTCATTGGAACCCCCTATCTCCCGATCCGTGGCACCTAGGGGTTAATGTTTGGTATTGTTGGATCGGCCAGAGCATAGCCTTTCCAACCATACCTAACATGACCATGTTAAAGTTAATTAAAAATATTAAAAATAAAAAATTAAATAAAAAAATATTAAAAAATTATTTTTTTTTTTAAAAAAGATTATTTTTTTGTTTTGCTAATGCAGCAATATTATTCCCATTCAATTATAATGTGAACAATGATGCTGCACTAACGATTTTTGTATGGGTTGCGTTTGTTAAAAATTGTGTAATTTTCCCCTAAAAAAAATGTATGTAACAAGTCACCCATCTCTAATTTTTTTTAACAAGCGCAACTCATAGAAAATATAACCATAAACGCTCGCATGTTAAAATGTGAAAAAAAAACACTTTACAAACACCTTGTAAATTATTGAAAATTCTAATTTTATTGCATTTTAAGTTATAATATACAGACAGGATACATATACATATAACACAGACGTATACATTAATTATACCTCAGAGAGGCGCTTTCCCGCAGTGTGTGTATTCATATGCTGCATTAATTATACTGCGCAGAGAGGCGCTTGTTCCCCGCAGTGTGCGTATTCATATGCTGCATTAATTATACCACGCAGAGAGGCGCTTGTTCCCCGCAGTGTGCGTATTCATATGCTGCATTAATTATACCACGCAGAGAGGCGCTTGTTCCCCGCAGTGTGCATATTCATATGCTGCATTAATTATACCGCGCAGAGAGGCGCTTGTTCCCCGCAGTGTGCGTATTCATATGCTGCATTATTTTTATTTATTTATTTCGTTTTAAATCATTTTATTTTTTCTGGGGTTTTTTTCGTTTCTGATAATTTTGTTCAGTTTTTTTTCCGTTTTAAAACCTTTTATTCTGGTTTTTATTTTTAAAGTCAGACCATTTGGGTCAATTTTGCATTTTTTAAATCGTTTTGTTCATTTTTGTTCCTTTCATACCATTTTAATATGATTAAATAAAGTTGTGCAATGCATATTCATAGGAAAAAAAGGATCTTTATTTAATAAAAAAAAAGATAGATCGGCAGAATTACCGTATCGACAGAATTATCGTATCGACAGACTTGTCGGATCATTGGAAATGAATGATACAAAATTTACAGAATCAGTGATATAACCGATAAATACGATGTCCGAAATTACCGAAATGGAACCGAATCCCGAATGGAACCGAAATCACAAATAGAGCGAAAATAAATTTCGATTTGACACATTTCAAGTCCATTCGAAAATTCCTAAAATTTTTCGTTTCGGCTCGGAAAACTTTTCGGATCTGCCGTTTTCGGATCCGATTTGATTTGGAATTTCGGCCGAATCCGAAGACACGAATCGGGACATTTCGTGAAAATTCAGAAACGCACATCCCTAATATCCATGTGTGAGCTGGGGCAATATAATAACTTACGTCAGTGCTACAGTTTGAATTTAAGACGTATTTGTGTGAACTGTGAAGTAAAGTCATGTATTGTTGACACTAACTAGTGTCGGGTGATTGTATATAGTGTATATATACCACCAGTGGTGTATTTAGGTTTTGTGCTGCCCTAGGCCTGACTAAACTCATACACCCCCTAAATTAAATTGGACACACTCCTTCCTTTCAAGGCCACACCTCCTGTTTAAACAGCCAGACAGTTTCTGATTTTAAAGATGGCTGTTGCTATAATGCAGTGGCCATCATCCACTTAGTGCAGTACAGGCTGTATGGAGAGGCCTGCCAACAAGTTTAGGAAACTTTTGGGTACCCTCCAAATTTACAGATGACTTCTGTATTCTACATAATAATACACAGAGAGGACAAAATACAGAGAGGACACAATACAGGGAGTCTGGGATTTACCAATATGTCTCCATTACACATTATACACACAGAGGACACAATACAAGGAGTCTGGGATTCAATTTCGTCTGTGTTACACATATTAAGTAAAACCGCAAAAAAACAACTAGAATAGTAAATGCTATGATCGCATAACTCATTGGCAGAGACACGCACACACATATGGAGGAGCCCCTATAAACCTCTATACACCCCGAATATGGAGGAGGGTCTAAAGACATCCAAAAACGACCTACAGAGGATTCCTTAAAGACAACCCAAACCCAGTATATGGAGGAGCCCCCAAAAAGATGGAGATTAGGGCAAAACAGGGACAGAGAGATTTGCTGCCAAAATTGGGGCTCCCCTTAGTATATAGGATATATAAAGTTTAACTAAAACTGAATAACAAGCACCGCACTGATATCACCAAAATCATTTTATTTTAATTTTAGTTGAAAAATAAAAAGGAATGATTAAATCAGGACTACATGACATGTATTGTGGACTGTATATATGGAGAGAGGCAGTATGGTGACAGTATATAGAGAGGCAGTATGGTGACAGTATATATGGACGGAAGCAGTATGGTGACAGTATATATGGAGGGAAGCAGTATGGTGACAGTATACATGGAGGGTGTGTGTGATGTGTGTTAGTCACTCACCACTTAGGCTGGAGTCAGACGAGCGTAGTGTTCACGTCCGTGATTGCGCCTAAAAGTATGTCCGTGATAGCATGACGGAAAGCCCATCGGAGCCCTTTACACGAAGTATGTCCGCACTGAACTGCGGATGCAAAATGGCCACGGCCGCAAGGCCGGCAAGAACATACAACCTCTAGAACGGCCGAACAGAGTGCACTGCGTCCGGCTAGCGGCCTGTGTGCGTGAGGTGGAGATGTCAGACGCACCTGTTCTGCGGCCTACATCACGTCCAGACTCCAGAACTTTCCTGGCATGGCTGGAGTATATCCTGGAGGCTGGAGAGTGTATCCTGGACACTGGAGAGTGGACGCTGCAGGTGACATGGACGTCGAGAGGCTGATCACCGAAGTGGGGGAGCACCCCAAATTGTGGGACACAACCAGCCAACAATATAAGGACAAGATCAGCAAGGTGAATGCATGGGATGATGTGACAAGAGCAGTGTACCCTGCATATGACACATGGTCTGAGCATGAACAGAAAGTGCAGAGTGAGTACATGATTATTATATTCATAATCAAATGCACATTATTAATCCAAACAAAATGTAAATGGCTAACAAATTCATGAACGTCACATGTCAAATGCTCCCCATCTGCCAGGGCACCTGTCCTGCTTCGCTAGTGAAATAGTTTGTCAGCGCATCACAATGCCTGTTGCTGTGTCGATTCACAGGCATAACATCATCATTAATAAATTCCTCCAAACCACAAACAGACAAGGAGTCATTAAAATTAAAACCATCCCGCGCATGAACAAAATTATGCCACACACAACAGCATTTCACTATATCTACACAAAAATCTACGTGCACATCTAGCGGCCTATGAAAAATCCTCCACTTGTTGCTCAGTATGCCAAAGGTACACTTGACATACCGTCTCGCACGCGACAGCCTATAATTAAACACCCGCTTCTTCACAGTCAGGTGTGTCCCAGAGTATGGCCGCAAGAGATGTGTGGACAGGCCGAAAGCCTCGTCCCCCACAAAAGGCATAGGGGACTGCCACGTCTGTGCCAGGCAAAGGTGCAGGTCTGGGGATGTGCAGGGTCCCACTCTCTATTGCATTCCACAGTGTGGAGTTCCTGAACAGTGTGGAGTCTGAATCTTTCCCGTATGACCCAACATCCACACAGACAAAATTATAGTTGGCATCTGCCACTGCCAGTAGGCCAATGGAAAAATAATGTTTATAATTGTGATACAGTGAGCCACTCTGCAGTGGCTTCACTATGCAGACATGTTTGCCATCCACGGCTCCCAAGCAATTTGGAAAGTTTGCTCGCTCCAGAAATGGCGCAGCAATTTGTGCCCATGCTTGTCTGTGGGTGTTGTCAAACATTCTTCCCTCATCGTGTCCCATATTGTCTGGCACACCTTGCGGACGATCTCCCCAGCTGTAGATCTGCCAACGCGGAAATTATAATGCAGGTCCTGCAGACTGCATCCACTGGCAAGATATCTATCAAAAATGGATAAATAAATGTGTGTTATGATCAGATTCCATGAGCCGCACCTAATATCATTCTTCTGTTATGCAGCACATGAAGTCATAGTGAAATGGAGGACAGTCAGGGACAATTACACCAGGGTCCTCAAAAAAGATGCGGAAGCGGCACGCTCAGGATCAGCGGCGAGGAGGGGCTGCAGCTATATTTACGCTGAGCAGCTGTCATTCCTGCGACGGACCCTCGAACCTAGACCTATAGTGGGCAGCATGGATGTCCCATCCACATCCGGGGCACAGCAACGAGTGCAGCCATGTGCTTCTGCCACCTGCTCAGAACAGACGGAACAGGCCGGAGCAGACTCGCAGTTGGAGGAGGAGACCGCTGCACAGGAGCTGCATACTGCAAGAGCTGACACCACCAGGCCGGCCCACAAAAGGAGAAGGGCACCGGGTGCTGAATTTGAGCATGCCATGGTGACATTCATGGATGCTCACCATCCACCACCACCGCCACCACCACCACCTCCACGCTGCAGGTTCTGGGACGACGATGACATGACGTTCCATCATTCGTGTCTCCCTATGTTGCACCAGATGAGCCTGGCTCTGAAAATGGAGTACCGACGAAGAACATTGGACACCATCCACAGCATCTTGAGCCAGCCTCCAGTACCGCCTGTGCCTCCCAGTGCACAATATGCTGGTGGTTATTACAGGCAGCCGGAGCCTCCACACCAACCCATATCCCCTGGTGCCAGGTGTAATGCCCCGCGCCGCGGTCGGACCGCGGCCGCCATGTTGGGACGCCTGACAGACTCACCTGAGGTCCCTCGTGGCGCGTCGCTCCCTGGTTCCGGCCTGCAGCTCGAGGGAGGAGAGCCAGGATGTGTTCCACGCCGCCTCCGCGATCCATCTGAGCAGAAGTCAGGCGCGCATGCGCGATCGTCCATCCTAGAGCATGAAGACCTAGGTACTCTGGCGCCCTCTGCTGGTCAAGTTAAGGTACTGCATCCCACCTGCACTGGAGATCCTCGTATACCACCAATTAATCTACCAAACACTCAGGTATCCCTATTCCACCTGCGAGTCCCAGGTGAACGGTGTTCGTATGATTCCCTGAACCCTATTTAAACCTGCCGCCTTCTCCAGTTCACTAACCAGGTTATACTGTGGTTACACCACGTTACCCAGTGGTTCCCCTTCGTGCTACTCCAAGAGAATTCTGACTTCTGTTCCTGCTGCCACGGTACCAGCTCCGCTTCTGTTCCTGCTGCCACGGTACCAGCTCCGCTTCTGTTCCTGCTGCCACGGTACCAGCTCCGCTTCTGTTCCTGCTGCCACGGTACCAGCTCCACGTCTGTTCCTGCCACCACGGTACCAGCTCCGCTTCTGTTCCAGCTGCCACGGTACCAGCTCCACTTCTGTTCCTGCTGCCACGGTACCAGCTCCGCTTTTGTTCCGGCCACCACGGTACCAACTCCGCTTCTGTTCCTGCTAACACGGTACCAGCTCCGCTTCTGTTCCTGCTGCCACGGTAACCGCTCCGCTTCTGTTCTTGCTGCCACGGTACCAGCTCCGCTTCCATTCCGCTTCCATCTTCAAGCTTGCCATCGCAGTGCCAGTTCCATCTCCCGGCTTGTAGGGATGTGCACCGATTTTTTTTTTCGATTCGATTTTTCGAATTTTTAAACTTTTCGATTCGGCTCGTTTCGACTGCTTTCTGTTTCGATTCGGTTCGGCTCGATTCGGTTTTCGGGTACATTTATTTTTCGGAATATCGACCATTTTTTGTATTTTCGGGTAACTTCACTAGGTTTCTGTATCGACTTTTCGTTATTTCGGAAATTTTCGTTTTTCGGAATTGTACATGGTTTTCGGCATATCGCCCATTTTTCGTTTTTCGGAACTTTTCGTTTTTCGGAACGTCTGTTCTCGTTTCAAAGCTGTCTAACTCTATTCGTTTTGATGAAAACTACTATGGTTTACTTTTTTAATACTACTTTATATATTTTTTATAATAAATTTTTGGTTTGTTTTTCGGATACAATAATTCATTATGTCGATACGATAATTCTGGCGATTCTATCGTGTTTTTTTAATTAACCCTTTCGCTGCTGAGGCTTTTCCCACCTCTGTGCTGAGGTAATTTTTACCGGTTTTGCTCATCATGTTTAAACGTGTTTTGAAGGCTTATTTTAGTATATGACCCAGACATATTATATATCGTTCTTTCCGTCAGACTCGGCAGATTCATAATATGTCATTATTATATGTATACGTCATGACCTGTCTGTATATTATAACAAAAAATGCAATAAAATATGAATTTTCAATAATTTACAACGTGTAAAGTGATTTTTTTCACATTTTAACATGCGAGCAATTGCGGTTATATTTTGTATGGGGTGCTCTTGTTAAAAAAATTAGAGATGGGGTCTCGTTACAATTTTTTTTGGGGAAAATTACAAAATTTTTAACAAACGCACTGCATACAAAAATCGTTAGTGCAGCATCATTGTTCACATTATAATTGAAATGGGAAGAATATTGCTGCATTAACAAACCAAAAAAAAGAAAAAAAAATTGTTTATTTTTTTTTTATAAATTTTTTTAAATATTTTTTTATTTTTAATTTTTTTACAAACGTTTTTCACATTCGTGTTTGGTATCGTTGGAACGGCCATGCTCTGGCCGATCCAACAATACCAAACTTTAACCCCTAGCTGCCACGGATCGGGAGATAGGGGGTTCCAAAATGAACCCCCTATCTCCACCATTGGTGGCAGCTAGGGGTTAACTCCAGGACTGGCGTCATCGTGCTATGCACAATGACGCCAGTCCTCAGGGGGAGTTCCCGGAAGCTTGGCCGACATCCGACATCCTCATGGATATGCCCCAGCTCCTCATGGATATTGCCCCAGCACCTCGTGGATATGCCCCAGCTCCTCGTGGACATGCCCCAGCTCCTCGTGGACATGCCCCAGCTCCTCGTGGATATGCCCCAGCTCACACATGGATTTGCCCCAGCTCCTCGTGGATATGCCCCAGCTCACACATGGATTTGCCCCAGCTCCTCGTGGATATGCCCCAGCTCACACATGGATTTGCCCCAGCTCCTCGTGGATATGCCCCAGCTCCTCGTGGACATGCCCCAGCTCCTCGTGGACATGCCCCAGCTCCTCGTGGATATGCCCCAGCTCACACATGGATTTGCCCCAGCTCCTCGTGGACATGCCCCAGCTCCTCGTGGACATGCCCCAGCTCCTCGTGGATATGCCCCAGCTCACACATGGATTTGCCCCAGCTCCTCGTGGATATGCCCCAGCTCACACATGGATTTGCCCCAGCTCCTCGTGGACATGCCCCAGCTCCTCGTGGACATGCCCCAGCTCCTCGTGGATATGCCCCAGCTCACACATGGATTTGCCCCAGCTCCTCGTGGATATTCCCCAGCTCACACATGGATTTGCCCCAGCTCTTCGTGGATATGCCCCAGCTCCTCGTGGACATGCCCCAGCTCCTCGTGGACATGCCCCAGCTCCTCGTGGATATGCCCCAGCTCCTCCTGGATATGCCCCAGCACATGGAATGCCCCAGCTCCTCATGGATATGCCCCAGCTCCTCATGGATTTGCCCCAGCACATGGAATGCCCCAGCACCTCATGATAATGGCCCCAGCTCACCTCTGCTGCCTTTTTCGCTCCCTCAGAGCGTCCGGCGGCGCGGAGCTTGGGCGCTCGCCAGGGGGAGCCACGTGACCAGCTGCGATTGGCTGGTGACGTGTTTCCTCCAGGCGAGCGCCGAAGCTGCATGCTTCGGACGCTCGCAGGGAGCGAAAAACGCGGCGGAGGGTGAGACACCCGCCCTTAGGGTGACGGTGTCACCCTAAAGGCGGGTGTCACCTGGTGCGGGCCGCACCCCCGCCCCCATGTTACGACGCCACTGGTATATACATTTAACGGCCACACGCCCACGGACTTACTCTATCCAAACAAAGTTCAGAATGATGTGAAACATTGGACTTTTTGGATAGATCGATTTTCGACTATCCAGAAGTTAAAAAAATAAAAATGGTCGAAATCTAATGCAAAAGTACTGATGTTTCACATCGGGATGTCAGATATTAATAGGCTTGTGCACCGATTTTTTTTTTCGGTTCGATTTGTTCTGATGTTTAAAATTTTCGATTGTGTACATTTTTTTGGAATATCGACCATTTTTCGTATTTTCGGGTCACTTTGCTCGTTTTTTGTATCGACTTTTCGTGATTTCGGAAATTTTCATTTTTTTCGTAACGTCTGTTCTCCTCGTTTCAAAGTGTCTAACTCTATTCGTTTTGATGTAAAGTACTATGGTTTACTTTTTTATACTTTATATATTTTTTTATAATAAATTTTTGGTTTGTTTTTCGGATCCGATAATTCATTCTGACGATACGATAATTCTGGCGATTCTATCGTGTTTTTTTTTTTTATTAAATAAAGATCCTTTTTTCTTATGAATATACATTTCACAACTTTATTTATTTAATCACATTAAAAAAATGGTATGAAAGCCAAGGAACAAAAAAAAAAGAACAAAACGATTTAAAAAACGGTAAACTGACCCGAATGGTCTGACTTTAAAAATAAAAACCAGAACAAAAATGTTTTAAAACGGAAAAATAGTTGATCAAAATGATCTGAAATGAAAAAAAATAAAAAAATAAAATGATTTAAAACAGACAAAAATATAAATTAACCCTTTCGCTGCTGAGGCATTTCACGGCTTCCCTTCACGCCTGTGTGCGGCACTGCGGTCTGCTGCTGAGCTAATTTTTAACAGTTTCGCTCCTCTTGTTTAAACGCGTTTTGAAGCCTTCTTTTATAATATGACCCAGACATGTTATATATCGTTCTTTCCGGCAGACTCGGCAGATGATTCATAATATATCATTATCATATGTATGCGTCATGTCCTGTCTGTATATTATAACAAAAAATGCAATAAAATTAGAATTTTCAATGTTTGTTTTACAAGGTGTAAAGTGTTGTTTTCACATTTTAACATGCGAGTGTTTGCGGTTATATTTTATGAGTTGCGTTTGTTAAAAAAAATTGAAAAGGGGACTTGTTATATTTTTTTGGGTGACAATTACACTATTTTTAACAAACGCACCCCATACAAAAATCCTTAGTGCAGCATCATTGTTCACATTATAATTGAAATGGCAACAATATTGCTGCATTAACAAAACAAAACAAAAAACCTGTATTTTTTTTTTTTTTATTTAAATTTTTTTAAATTTTTAACATTGTCATGTTTGGTATTGTTGGAAAGGCCATGCTCTGGTCGATCCAAAGATACCAAACATTAACCAACCGATATAGAAAAGTAGACTTGCCAAAAGGCTAATCAGGGAGCGAAAATGGATGAACACTTAAAACACTCACACCAGGTGACAAAAATGGAGTGCAAGAGGTATACTCATCTTGGGTAATATACCGGCAGGGAAAATAGGACACAAACCTATGAAGTACAAAAGAAAAAGAACAGGAACGAATTGCGCAGTACCAAAAAAATATATCAGAGCAATAACAGAAGGTAGCAGTAATTGCTCTGATATATTTTTTTGGTACTGCGCAATTCGTTCCTGTTCTTTTTCTTTTGTACTTCATAGGTTTGTGTCCTATTTTCCCTGCCGGTATATTACCCAAGATGAGTATACCTCTTGCACTCCATTTTTGTCACCTGGTGTGAGTGTTTTAAGTGTTCATCCATTTGCGCTCCCTGATTAGCCTTTTGGCAAGTCTACTTTTCTATACTGTTTGTTGTGGGTGAGGGATACACCCATTGGTGAGCTGCAATCATCCACTTCCATATCTAGATCCTTTCTCTTAGCGCCATATAAACATCTTGTACCCATTTGTTTGGGTTTCCTTGCTTAAATTAACCAACCGATAGCTGCCGCGGATCGGGAGATAGGGGTTCCAATGAACCCCCTATCTCCACCATTGGTCACAGTTAGGGGTTAACTCCAAAACTGACGTCATTGTGACGAGGTCTTGGGACTGTCAGCAGCTGCTGTTCCCCCACGCTGTTGTCTTCCTGCAAAGACGTGACCATGTTGGCGGGCAGCGTCTTAGCGGGCAGCGGTGGGAGAGAGAGAGCTCATAGCTGGGAGGAGGTGTTGCGTGAAGCTGCAAACAGGGACAAATAAACTAGACCTGAGCCGCACTGAGGATCTTTGGGTTGTGTCGGAGAAGACTTCACGCAGTGCTGCCATCAATATTTTTTGATAAATTGTTGGTTATACAATGAATGTGACTGTGGACAAAAATCCGTGTTGTTGTGACATCGCCTAAGCTTAACAAAAAACCAGGCCACGTCGGTAATCAAATCTCAAGGCCTTACAACAAGGTTGTGTTAGTGTGTGACATTTTTTGGCCAGGCAGGAAGTGTAGAATGTGCACAGTCACATTCATGGCCACAAATATGTTGACAAATTTATGACAAAGGGTCCATAGAAATGTCAATACATTTATGTACATATAATTTTAACAGTGTGGAAACCAAGCAATACATATTAACTTATTAAGTAAGGAAAAGCAACGCACACAAACAGGAAAATAGTGAAAAAATAGAAAATTTATTTACAACATATTAACATAGGAAGGGAACATGCCAAGGATGGCAAACTGCCCAACAAGTTACTGGCATTTGAGGAGATGTTGGAGCTGGTCCGCATCTTGGACTGCAAAGATTACGATTGCTGTAAGGGCCCTTATGGCAGGAAGAATAACACCCGCAAGGATCGTATCCTTGAAAAGCTACGCACCACCATCCTGGAGCTGTTCGGGAAGGACTGGACGAAGGACCATCTCTGAAAACGCTGGTCCGACCTGAAGGCACGCGAGCAGGAGCAGCTGAGGCACATTCTGGAGGAGGCTGCCACTGGTCTCACTGCTGCTCCAGGAGGTCTGCGGCATTGGTTATGTGCTCCCGCAGTTCCTGGAGCAGTTCTTGTAGGGAGTTGATGGCGGTAGCTGCCAGGCGAAGATCGCCGATCGCCTCCCGTCGGCGTCTGGCTTCTCCTTCTATATATCCAATAAATGAAAGAAGGAAAATACAGTAAGTAAAGCAGGTTTCTATTTTTGACTGAAAGTCTTGAAAAAAATATAACAGTAGTATATACCAGAGCTGGCGGCCTCCTGAGGCTCCGACTCCTCTGACTCCTCCTCTCCCACCACCACTGTCTGCATATCCAGTGCTATATGTAAGAAATTAAAGAAATAAAAAATACAGTAAACAACAAAACTGATTTATTTTTGAACAAAAGTCGATACAAAATACAACAGTAAAAAAAAAAAACCTGGACTGGCGGCCTCCTGCTGCACTGGCTCCGGCTCCCTCTCTCCATCATCGCCATCCTCCTCTTCCTCCTGCTCCTCTTGTGCTATACATAAAAAAATTAAATTAACCCCTTAGTGACCGGGCGGTTTTACACGAATCCGTCCGTTCGTGACCGCTGCTGTTTTTACGTTTCTGCGCTCTTAGTGTTTACGTCAAATTTTCCTCTTACTCGTTTATGTAACCCACACATATTTTACACTGTTTTTCTCGTCACTAAATGGACTTTATAAAGATACCATTTTTTTCATCATTTCATATAATTTACTATAAAAAATATTGTGAAATATGACACAAAAATTGAAAAAACACCACTTTTTCGAACTTTGACCCCCAAAATTTCTTATGTATCAACAACCGTCAAAATTTTTTTATTCTTTAGTAGTTTCTAAATTTAGTACTGAGTTTAGCAATACCCAATGTTTACATATTCCTCGCTTTTTTCCTTATTTTATGCAACAATAAGTGCAAGTAGCACTTTGCCATTTCCAAAGAGTTTATTTTCAAAACTAGTGATAGTGACATTGTAACACTGATATCTGTCACTAATTCCTGAATAACCCTCCACATATACATATTTTTTTAAAGTACACAAATCAAGGTATTAAACTTGGGGTATTTTGACTCTTTCCATGCAAACCATTTTACCACAAATCTATGCCAAAGTTTGAGAAAAAAAAAAAATTTGGTGATTTTTTTTTTTTGAACGCAATTTAAGAATACATGTACTGTGAACTTTAAGGTTTACTGCCAAAAAGCACCCCAAAATATGTTCAGCAACATCTTCTGAGTAAATTGATACCACCCAAGTATAGGTATGTCGGGTCATTGGGGGCTAAAAGGCCTTATTTGGGGGGTGCGCATTTCAGTTTTCCAACTTGGAATTTTCACATTTCGTCACCATGCACCCATGTCCTATTTGGGACATTTTTGAAGCCGGCCAAAGTAATTTACCCCCATCAAACCATATATTTTTAGAAAGGGCACACCCTGGGGTGCTTCAAAGAGTTGTATTTTAACACTTTCCATGCACTAGCTCTATGTCAAACTTTCAGGTAGTCACTTTTTGTGTTATTTTTTTACACACATTGTACTTTAGGCATGAATTGTCAAATCCAGTTATGGGTTACTGCCAAAAAACACCCCAAAATATGTTCAGCAACATCTTCTGAGTAAATTGATACCACCCATGTATAGGTATGTCGGGTCATTTGGGGGCTAATAGGCCTTATTTGGGGGGTGCGCATTTCAGTTTTCCAACTTGGAATTTTCACATTTCGTCATCATGCACCCATGTCCTATTTGGGACATTTTTGAAGCCGGCCAAAGTAATTTACCCCCATCAAACCATATATTTTTAGAAAGGGCACACCCTAGGGTGCTTCAAAGAGTTGTATTTTAACACTTTCCATGCACTAGCTCTATGTCAAACTTTCAGGTAGTCACTTTTTGTGTTATTTTTTCACACACATTGTACTTTAGGCATGAATTGTCAAATCCAGTTATGGGTTACTGCCAAAAAACACCCCAAAAATGTTCAGCAACATCTTCTGAGTAAATTGATACCACCCATGTATAGGTATGTCGGGTCATTTGGGGGCTAATAGGCCTTATTTGGGGGGTGCGCATTTCAGTTTTCCAACTTGGAATTTTCACATTTCGTCATCATGCACCCATGTCCTATTTGGGACATTTTTGAAGCCGGCCAAAGTAATTTACCCCCATCAAACCATATATTTTTAGAAAGGGCACACCCTAGGGTGCTTCAAAGAGTTGTATTTTAACACTTTCCATGCACTAGCTCTATGTCAAACTTTCAGGTAGTCACTTTTTGTGTTATTTTTTCACACACATTGTACTTTAGGCATGAATTGTCAAATCCAGTTATGGGTTACTGCCAAAAAACACCCCAAAATATGTTCAGCAACATCTTCTGAGTAAATTGATACCACCCATGTATAGGTATGTCGGGTCATTTGGGGGCTAATAGGCCTTATTTGGGGGGTGCGCATTTCAGTTTTCCAACTTGGAATTTTCACATTTCGTCATCATGCACCCATGTCCTATTTGGACATTTTTGAAGCCGGCCAAAGTAATTTACCCCCATCAAACCATATATTTTTAGAAAGGGCACACCCTAGGGTGCTTCAAAGAGTTGTATTTTAACACTTTCCATGCACTAGCTCTATGTCAAACTTTCAGGTAGTCACTTTTTGTGTTATTTTTTCACACACATTGTACTTTAGGCATGAATTGTCAAATCCAGTTATGGGTTACTGCCAAAAAACACCCCAAAATATGTTCAGCAACATCTTCTGAGTAAATTGATACCACCCATGTATAGGTATGTCGGGTCATTTGGGGGCTAATAGGCCTTATTTGGGGGGTGCGCATTTCAGTTTTCCAACTTGGAATTTTCACATTTCGTCATCATGCACCCATGTCCTATTTGGGACATTTTTGAAGCCGGCCAAAGTAATTTACCCCCATCAAACCATATATTTTTAGAAAGGGCACACCCTAGGGTGCTTCAAAGAGTTGTATTTTAACACTTTCCATGCACTAGCTCTATGTCAAACTTTCAGGTAGTCACTTTTTGTGTTATTTTTTCACACACATTGTACTTTAGGCATGAATTGTCAAATCCAGTTATGGGTTACTGCCAAAAAACACCCCAAAATATGTTCAGCAACATCTTCTGAGTAAATTGATACCACCCATGTATAGGTATGTCGGGTCATTTGGGGGCTAATAGGCCTTATTTGGGGGGTGCGCATTTCAGTTTTCCAACTTGGAATTTTCACATTTCGTCATCATGCACCCATGTCCTATTTGGGACATTTTTGAAGCCGGCCAAAGTAATTTACCCCCATCAAACCATATATTTTTAGAAAGGGCACACCCTAGGGTGCTTCAAAGAGTTGTATTTTAACACTTTCCATGCACTAACTCTATGTCAAACTTTCAGGTAGTCACTTTTTGTGTTATTTTTTCACACACATTGTACTTTAGGCATGAATTGTCAAATCCAGTTATGGGTTACTGCCAAAAAACACCCCAAAATATGTTCAGCAACATCTTCTGAGTAAATTGATACCACCCATATATAGATTTGTTCTGTTGTTTTTGGGGTGCTACGCCAATCTTTGACATGTGCTTGTCAATTTTCTAATTTGACATACAGTATCTTCTTTGCTTATCTTCTTTTTAGGGGCCTTTTTACATACCCCAGTTTTATGAACGTGCATATATTTGGTAAGCTAACACCCCAAAGTATTGTAAATGGAGTGTTTTTATGCTATGGATGCATCCGTTTGCTCCAAACAAATTGGATACAGTTTGGTGGTCATTTTTCATTTTCACACCCACATCAGTTTTGGACTGTGATTTAGGAGACACTGTTGTTTGTTACTGCATGAAAACTCTCCAGGTTGTTTTCTGCAAGGTCTCCTGAGTACACCCATGCCCCCCATGCATAGGTTTGCCAGGATTTTGGGAAGGTTCAAATACAATTTTTATGACTTTGTCATTGGAGTTGAAATTGAGATTATTTCTTCAGCTAGGCCTATCTTTGGTTTTGGGTCTACCGCATACCCCAGTTTGAATTATTGCCAGAAAATTGTTTATATTTGTTATGTTGACACCCCAAGGTATTGCATATGGAGTGCTTTGATGCCATGGATGCAACGGTTTTAGCCCAAAACATTTGAGAAGGTGTGTGGTGTAATTTTTCAATTTTCAGATTTTTACGCCCACAGTAGTTTTGGACTGTGATTTAGGAGACACTGTTGTTTGTTACTGCATGAAAACTCTCCAGGTTGTTTTCTGCAAGATCTCCTGAGTACACCCATGCCCCCCATGCATAGGTGTGCAAAGATTTTGGCAAAATACAGCACCAATTGTAGAACATAAAAATGTACGAATAAAATGTAAAAGTCTGGTGCCTGTCAAACTGGGGATGCTCTCTAGGGGGGCACAGGCTGTTGTCACTGAAGTGCATGAAACGCAAAATGTTTTCATACCTTCTACGTGACATTGATTGGGGGTAAATGGGGGTAGAGCAGATGGGGCTACTGCTCCAGTAGGAGCGAATTGAGGGCTTCTTTATGATGCCCTCAGCATAGTAAGTGCCCAGAATTTCAGAAATTCTGGCACATCTAGCGGGGTCCATTGCTGCCTTGCCAAGTAGGAGTCTGGCTTTGCAGCACAATGCTGATGGGCATACAGATTTGATTGGGCCACGATGTGGCCCAACAAATCATCCCCATAAACACCTGCAAAAACTGTGTGGCGGTAAATCCTGCAACATCAATATTGATGCCAGGATTTGCCGTGAAAGGAGGGATATCTGGCCTCTGGTGATGAGGCACTACCCACTCCTCAGCTGGAGCTGTGCGTCTCCTGCTGGCAGGTGGTGACCCAGGATCTGCATCAGAAACATCACTAGATACATCAGCCAGCGTAGATAATGTATCTAGCGACGTCTCTGAGCAGTTAGCGGGGTCGAAATGAGGGTCTGAGTCTGACGCAGATGCCTCAGATTCTGACGCCAGGATGGCATATGCCTCCTCGGCGCTGTACACCCTCTCAGACATTATATATAATAGATTATAAAATTTTATAATTATTATATATATATAAGCGGATTGTTGGTTCTTAGAAGAACCGTTGGGTTTCACAAGAAAATACAAATAAACACCTAAATCTCTCTAAATCCCTCTAAACCTGCCTCAATTCTTCTAAATCTCCCTAAAATCTCTCTAAATCTGCCTCAATTTTTCTAATCTCACTAAATCTCACTAAAATCTCTAACCTGTCAAATCTGATCTCTCTCTCTCGCTCACCAAAACACAAGTGAGGAGAGGGAGGGAGAATCACAGAGGTCAGAGCCAATATTTACAAAATATTGACTTGACCTGACAAATTAGAAATTTTATTTTGATTTTTTCTAACTTCTGATTGGATGTTGCTAGCCTGCCTCTCTGAGGCAGGCTAGGAACATCCCACTCAGCCCCAAGATGACCCTGCCCTTAGAACCCTAACCCTAACCCTACCCCTAACCCTACCCCTAACCCTACCCCTAGCCCTAACCCTAACCCTACCCCTAACCCTACCCCTAACCCTACCCCTAACCCTAACCCTAACCCTACCCCTAACCCTAACCCTACCCCTAACCCTACCCCTACCCCTAACCCTAACCCTACCCCTAACCCTACCCCTAACCCTAACCCTACCCCTAACCCTACCCCTAACCCTAACCCTAACCCTAACCCTAACCCTACCCCTAACCGTCAGTTTATTTTATTTATTTTTATTTTACTTTTTTTTTCACTTTTTTTTACACTTTTTTTTACACTTTTTTTTACTCTGCTGGGTGCCTTGATCCCTCGAGGCACCCAGCAGAGCACCTGATCACTGATGTGATCGTTTTTGTACTGAGTGCCACGATACCTCGTGGCACTCAGTACTTCCTGCCGCTACCGGAAGTGATCGCTCGGGGGAAGCGATCACGGACGGACCGGCGGCAGGTAAGCATATTGCAAGGATGCCTCGATGTCGAGGCATCCTTGTAATATACTCAGAGCAGCTGGAAGCGATCTGATCGCTTCCAGCGCTCTCTAGAAGTGCCAGGCACCTCTCCGGTGAAACCGGATGTTGATCGCTCCCGGGGAGCGATCACATGGTGCCCCGGCACTTCTAAACGCCATTGCACGGCTGCCTGGACTCCCAGGCAGCCTGCAATGGCGTTTGAGCTGCTGGAAGCGATCCGATCGCTTCCAGCGCTCAAAAAACGTCAGGACGTACCATGTACGTCAGTGGGTCTAAGAGAGACCCGCTGCAATGACGTACATGGTACGTCCTCGGTCCTTAAGGGGTTAAAATACAGTAAACAAAAAATGTTTCTGTTTTTGACCAAAAGTCGTTGCAAAATAAAACAGTATTTACCAGCGCTGGTGGACTCCCGTGGCTCCCCCTCCTCCTCCGCTGGGGCACTGGTCCCTGCCCGGGCAGATTCGGCGGCCTTCTTCCTGTCTTCTGCCAAATCCAAAAAATAACACGTAAATAATGCAGACTGGAAAAAATGGTATATCTATACAATATATTGCCGAAAGTATTGCGACACCCCTCCACTACCCACTACCAGCTTAACCCCCCACTACTCCCATCTCATAGTTCTAAAGTCACAAAATATTTATTTATTTCCTCTGCACAGACATATATTACCGTTCATTTATATATTTTTTTCAGAAGTAAACATTACGTTTATTCAATAAAAACTATTATATATTTGTGTTGTGTGCGTACAAAGCGCATTGTGTGACTGCTTTTAGTTATTTTATAGAAGGCCTCAGCCTCAGTTTCACTTTCAGTTTCTGTGAATAAAACTGGATATTGCAGAAACAACAACAGAAATCCACCATTTTGTTTTGAAATTTGCATCTAAAGCATTCAATGACACTGCTGCAGCAGCTGCTGAGGACGTATTGAATGCAGCTCTGTTTGGATGCACTTTCAGAAGAACTACATGTCCCATCCTATCACTTAGCAGAGACGCAGAGATTTTTATTGATGCGCAGGTGGGAGTCAATATTGGGCAAGCTGCGGGTCATCTCATATGCATCACTCAATCACAACAACCTCCCCCCCAGCACACTACAGACTATACACACAGTGCCAAAAGAAATCCAGCATTGTAATTTCATCTACATACATCAAATATCACAATTTTCACGAATACGTAAAATCACAAAAAAGAAGAGCTATGGCAAAACTGCATGTATGACGAGTCGTGAAAACGCAAAGCTATACACAATCACATTGCATGAAAAAAGGACTAGATAAATCAGCGTATTTCTTTGCACATTAGCACATGCAAGCACATTATTATTATTATACAGGATTTATATAGCACCAACAGTTTGCGCAGCGCTTTACAATATAACATGACACTTATGTTTCACTATGACGCGGCGGCTGCGTCTCAGCTGCTCCTGCTCACGTACTTTCAAATCAGACCAGCGTTTCCTGAGCTGGTCCTTTGTCCTGTCCTTCCCGAATAACTCTAAAATGGTGGTGCGTAGCTTCTCTAAGATACGATCCTTCCTGGCGTTAGACTTCCTGCGGTAAGGGCCCTTCCGGCAATCATAATCTTTGCTATCAAAGATGCGTACCAGCTCCAACATCTCCTCAAACGCCATATTTTGGGCCCATTTCTTCCTGGGTGCCGGTGGTTCATCATGAGATGATGACGAGGTGCTTGAATGGCACTCCTCTCTTTCAGCGGCCATTATGAAGAATAATAAAAACAATATTTTGTTCAAAAAGTTGTCAATAAAACTGGCTCAATAAAGTTACGACATGCGCGCGCATGCGCGACCCGCGGACGAATCGGATCTGACCCAAATACGAAAATTCTTATCGGATCTTTGGAAACAATAAAAAAATTTACAGAATCAGCGATATAACCGATACTAGTTAAATATACGATGTCCAGACTTACCGAAATGGAACCGAAATCCCGAATGGAACTGAAATCATGAATAGAGGGAAAATAAATTTCGATTTGACACATTTCAAGTCCATTCGAAAATTCCGAAAAATTTTCGATTTGGCAAATTTTTCGTTTTTTCGGAAAGTCTGTTCTCGTTTCAAAGCAATAGATTTCGATTTGACACATTTCAAGTCCATTCGAAAATTCCGAAAAATTTTCGATTTGGTAAATTTTTCGTTTTTTCGGAAAGTCTGTTCTCGTTTCAAAGCAATAGATTTCGATTTGACACATTTCAAGTCCATTCGAAATTCCGAAACTTTTTCGATTCGGCTCGGAAAACAGTTCGGATTCGACTTTTTCGGATCTAAAAAATTTCGGAATTTCGGCCGCATCGAAAGACCCGAATCGGGAAATTTCGTGAAAATTCCGAAATTCCGAAACCCAAAACGCACATCCCTACCGGCTTGCCTCTACGACACCAGTTCCAGATCCTGTCTTCAAATCCAATACCTCTACCCCTGGACTATTTCCAAGATTGCAACCCGTATTTATCCTTACAACTCTCCGTTCTGGACTTTTATTTCTGTCAAAGAAACCTAGCATTACTTTTATTCTGGACTTATATTTTGTTGCTTTTAGTAAAAGTCTAATCGATCATATCCCTTCTGGTCTCCTCCTTCGGCTTGCCATTGGGTTCCATACACCCAACACCATACAGGGGTCAAAGCCTCTGCCCTTACACCAGGTCACAACCACCCTATCAGTCTGCATACAACCGAGGTTACATGCCCAATCCCTATGACGAAGATGCTCCTCATTATGAGGATTTGTAGTTAATTTCCTGCTCATGCACTTGTTTTATGCTCTGCATTGTTGTTTGTCACATGTTCGTGGACTCTTTATTTTATGTATGATTGATGGTATGTTCAGCAACATATGGTGTGTTAATTTTATTTTGTTTAGCATTACCATTTCTTGTGGATAAAACATTTATGTTGCTGTCACTGTTGTCGGTGTCATTCATTATTGAGTATGTGTGATATTATGCAATGTGTGTGGGTATGCTTGTGCGAATGGGCTGGTGGTATATCACAGCACACCGACAATGGGGGCTCTGGACATCGAGCGCATCTCTGCTGGCTGGCACCGAAGATATGAATGCGGGTGTTTGCTGTTACTTACCGCAATGTGATGACCAGCATCTTCTCGCCTGGTATGGCGTCCCTCATGTTGGTGTCCCTCTTCATCAACGGCTCACGTACCTTCGACAACAGTTCGTCGAAGGAGGGGATGGACATCCGCATGTAGTTGAAGAACTTCGTCGGGTCCCTCTCTCGCAGTGGCCTGTACAGCGTCACAAAGTGGCCATGCGTGCATCTGGCAGCGTTTATGGGATGAACCCATGATCACCGTTTTCCCTTGTTCTTGAGGTACAGGTAGACTGTAGCAGCAAACACAAATACTTGGACTGCATCCATCTTTGGAAAACCCCACCTTCCCCAAAATGGCTTTTTATACCCTTATTCCCTTGGTTTTTCATCTGCAATTAATTTTGTTTCTCACATTTCACTTTTTTACATTGATCCGTCCTACAAATCACGGATTTGCCCTCAGCTCGAACATTAAAGGAGGCACCTCTTATCAGATCAGGATGCTGCAGAATGCCTGTCAGGTGGCATCATCTGGTGGCAGTGTAATAGAAGGGCCATAGGGGCTGACTGGGCATGCTGGGAGGGGCTGGAGACCAGCAGTATCTCTGGGGTCACTGCTTCCCCAGTCCACAGCCTGTCATTGCTGCGCGCGGGCAGTCGGCATCTCCCTGGCTGATGTCAGCTGACAGGGGCGTGGTGTCAGGCAGTGATTGCTGCTCCTCGAAGCCAGCCTGCCCTCACTGAGCCCTGGCACCGCTGCAGGGCCAGTGAGAAGCTTCGTCACTCCCCTAGCAGCTTTACAATCATTGGGCAAGTAGTGCAGTATACCAGCAGCCAGTGAAGGCCTGGCTGCTGCTTGCTTTTATAGCAGAGGCGTAACTAGAAACTTCAGGGCCCCGGTGTAAGAATCCATGAAGGGCCCCCCTCCGTGCGAGAAAATTTTGTATTTTTACTAAACTTTTTGCAAAAATACCTGTATACAGGTCTCCTGCACTATCGCCTAGTATCCCAATTATATATCTATTAGCTGTGGAATTTAATGCTATGGTAATATTAATATAATAGGATACTAGGCGATAGGTTATAGTATTAGGTTTGAAACCAGCAGTTTTTGGATAGTGCAGGAGACACGTATTACAGCAGATACAGCTATTTTTTGCACTTTTAAAATGGCCATACAATTTGGAAGTATTTTTAAAGAACGGGTTATGGGTCCTCATATAGATTTCTCTTGTGTTATGTTACCTCATCTAGTGTGTCACCCCTCTCCTCTTAGATTGTTAGCTCTTGAGCAGGGTCCTGCCTCCTTCTGTTCAGTGTGTGTAACATGTATGTATATTTGTTATTCTGTCTCTCCCATTGCACAGCGCTAAGGAATTTGTTGGCGCTTTATAAATGCTTGTAACTGTTATAAGGTGGAGTTAATTAAGATCTAGTTTAATAGCCCTCTCCCCCTTCTTTTATTACCCTTTCTTTAATGAAGTTTTTTCATTAATGGAGTTTTAACAAGATGTTTTTAGTAAGCATGAAAAGCTCCCTTCCCTTTTTATTTTTATTGTTTTTTCCATATGTCATTGTCCTGTAAAAGTTTGCCTATTTGCTATTCTTTCGGAAGTTTATTTTTTGACGTTGTGTCTTCTGGTGCGACTTACATGTGTTGTTATCCTATCTTATTATATTTAAAATAAAGAATTGCAAAAAGAAAAAAAAGAAAAAAGAAACCCTCTCCATTTAACTGAATGGGTTAATAAGCTGACCAGACACTGTAATGAGACACCAGGAAGTGTCAGACTCATGATGGATAGCCAGACAAAAGATAACAAGGCCTCTGCTGCCTAATTAACCCTTAAGGACGAATGACAGAACTGTTCCATCATAAATGCATTGACTTTAAAGACCCTAGGTCCTTAAAGGGTTAACAATCCACCAGACTGACACACAGTAGCTGCTGTTTTTGCTGCCCCACTGGAAACTGCCCCCCTAGGCCTAGGCCTTGTCAGCCTAGGCCAAGATACAGCACTGTATACCACATTTACCACTGACTAATGCAGAGTTGCAATAAAGCAGATCAGCTAAAAGTAGTTGGATCTGTATGTCCGCTATAATTAATCGAAATTAATCGATTAATCGATTTAAAAAAAATCAAACACAAAATTTCACAGGAACCCCCTATCTTCATCAGGGGATTTCCTTGGGAAATCCCCGGGCAGCTAGGGGTTCCCCGGCTACCTGACATCATCACGCTATGCGTGATGATGTCGGGCAGCGAGGGGGGACCCGGGGGTGGAGCCGCCATCCAAGATGGCGGCCCCCACCGGCGCTAGGCCGCACTTCGACGCCGCAAGGCGCTGAAGTGCGACCCGGCGCTTGAGGGGTTAAAGCCAGGCACCACTTAAAAGGGGAGACTCTCCCCTTTTAAGCGGTGCCTGGCTTTTGGCGCTGCTCCTTCCCGATCGGGAGAGGGATCCGAACGGATCCCCCTCCCTTCCAGGCTATCTCCCGGCATTGCCGGGGGTCGCCTGGAAATGACGTCATCACGCATGGCTCGATGACACCATTTACGTCGGGAGGAGCTTGAGTTCAGCGTCTGAGGAACGCCGCAGGACCCCGGACAGAGAGGTGAGTATCTCTGCCGGGGGTCCCGCACAGCTGATGACGTGTGGGGCACGTCCTCAGCATGTAAAGTGCATCAATGAGGACGTGTCCCACACGTCGTCAGCAGTGAAGGGGTTAATTACTTCTGACACCATGTTTCATATGTAGAAATGAAGACACTGCAAGCTGCTTGTGTGAGGAATCATGTTGGATTATAAAACTGGGGGCTGAAACCCAACCACATGATTACAAACTCAAACTGTCTGGGTGAAAACTGGACAGGTGGCAACCCTAGCGCACTTATGGTTTAGGCTAGAGTCTGGCGAAAGCAGTCTGCGCACTCTGCGTGCCTGCATAACGGTCAGACGTACTGACGAAAGATACTGTAGAGACCACACGGTCTGCTTTTGTTGACGATGTAGAAAAAAAAGGGAACTATAGGAAATAAAATTAATATGAAAAATTATAAAAATTTGAAAAGGATATGAAAAGCCATTTTGTGCGTCAAGGTGCTGGACGTTGCAAATGCGCTGCGTCTGACATCTCCTCACTCACAGAACGCTACGCGGACGTGGTGCACTCTGCGCGTCCGTGGTAGCGGTTTTATGTTCTTGCCTAACTTGCGTCCGTTTGCCACGTGTGATGTGCGTTTCGCAGTTCGGTGCGCACGTACTTCGTGTGTGGGTCTCTATTAATCATGATTCTATGCTACGACGGACATTAAACTGTGCGGCAACACGGACATGATCGATTTATGTCAATGAACAGGCAATATAGAACAAGAGAAACTTATATGAAATACACCCATTTATAACAGTTTACAAACTCATTCCTGGAAGTTGTATTGCTTTGCTGGTCTGATATACACCCTCACCTACCAAATATATGGAGGAGCCTGTAACATAAAAGGCATCATTCGGAAACTTGGAATTCGGGGTCAGGATAAGGACTATCTCTTGGGAACATGGACTATTGAGAGGTTTGGAGAAGCTCTGGGATAAAAAGAGGGCAAGTGAGTCTGGGCCCAAAATAATGCTCTTCGTAAACATTGAATGAAAGAAGATAAGATTCTCAGTAATTATGATTACATATCATACATTCCACCCCAATCCGTTCCACAAAACGTGTGCGTGTACATAAATATGCAGATTTTACAGACCATCACTGACACATGCGCATTGCGACTTGAACGTCACTGCCGTTAAGCAAAAGATGCGCCTAACCCAGCCGCTAACTGCGCAGGCGCGTCTTGTATCCGCTAACAAATCCCTTGCTCCGGGGCTCACATGTACGGATTAGTGCGCATGCGTTCCGTGCCTGTAAGGAAAAGGCCTCTGTGGGGGTTGCGCATGTGTAACAATGTAAATGAACCTTCAAGTCGGGACACAGAGCATCAGGGACAGCAGTGACTAAAACCCAGATAAACCAGAACAGCTGGCAAGTATATATAAGCGCTCTCCTGCTATTTGCTGAGGAATGGTTTTGGATATGTACAATGGCATCCCACTTATTTGTTTGTAGAGCAGGGGCCGGTCCCAGCATGTGAGTGGGGCGATGCTGTGTGTATGGATCTCATGTCATCACATGTATTCATGGGGAAGTGGGAGCTCTCTGAGCTTGCTGGGAATGTAGCATTGGGAGGTGTGCAAATAGGAAAAGTACCCCAGTGTACAGAGCATGGGGTTCCCAGGGATCTCTACCACACCAGCCTTATTCATAGATCAACCTCTCCCTGCCACCCTGCACTGTCACTACGTTTCCTGTCATAAATACGCCCCTTATTATGGTATACATGTGTTTCCTTCATATGACAGCCACATTGCTTGTGGATGCTAAAACATAAACCTGGCATGCTATATTTCATTATAAGAAGAGGACCATGTCCGGATTTGACTAATCAAGGTGCCACATATCCACTGGCTCCTAAATTTGTGGATCTCTCTACTAAAATCTACAAGCAAAACTTTGCCTGGCTCCTAAAGAATGTTTTAATAAGGTTTTGGAGCATCATGGGATGTCATTTCAGGCAAAAGGATGCCAAGGTTTGCCATCACTGGGTTAGGGTAATAATATAAATCAAAGTGAAACGGGAAGTTGCACTCGTGAAGCTTCTTCCGCCACTGTTGACTTTTCACAATGCTGGCGGCACTCAAGCACATTTGGTGCTTGTGTACGCCCGCACTTACCTGCGTCTGTGCTGTTTTGACAGGGAGGGCTAACCACTGGATGTGAAAAAGCCTTCCCTGTCAAAAAGCTAAACTGACGCTGACAGGGATACAAAGCTGAGTGCACAGTGTGGAAGGAACGACCACTCTTACGGACGTTCCTTCCTCTCTCTTAACGCTCGTGTGCTGCCAGCCTTAAATCCAGCATGTGTAAGCGCTGCAAGATCAGCGTTTTTCCCACAGTGTTTGCAACTCTAGCAACTTTATAAATTGTTGTTCTGTGTATTTTCACAATTGTCATATTCAAGAAGTGTGTGCTCTATTCTTGTTTGTTTTGATGCTGCTGTCACACACCCAAGAGCCTTGCACACATCATCACACCAGAAACACAAGGGGCTCTATTCCAACCCTAATATAACTTAACCAGTGATTCATCCATGGCACTGTTTCTCAAACCTGTCCTCAGGACCTGCTGACAGGCCAGGTTTGCCAGATATCTGAAGCACAGCACAGTTGATATGATTTGCTGCTCAGTTATTGCAGGATTCAGTCTGCAATTTTCCCAAGGTGATCTGCAAAATCTGGCCTGTTTAGCGGTTCTTGAGGACAGGTTTAGGAAAATCTGGTCTATGGAGTTGCTAGGTTTGCAGCAGCTCTGTTTAAGTTCAGAAGATATTGCAAATTTTACATGGCAGTAGCCAAACAGTACCTACTTTCACCTCAAGCTTGTAGGTAGCAGTTTAACAAATAAACCCCAATGTCACAATGCTGCTGCTGTATGAAAAAATGTATCAGCTCTTTAATCGCTGACAGCCTGCTGAATTGAATCGTGGATACATTTTTGAGACAAACATAGTATCTTGATCAGCGCAATAAAAATTGCTATCAGGATCTTGGTGTCTCTCATAGATCAGCAGACCATATTTTGGTACATAAAACAAAATTATAAAAATTCACAATGGTGAAGTATATCAAATATATACTATAAATAAAATGCAATGAATGATGTTTCACTCGCAAACATAGAGCCAGTGCTAGGCTCTAAGTGGAACTGCACGTTTTGGGTTGTTTTTTCTTCTATATTGTTCACAGATGACCCACACCTTACACGGCTGTTTCCCTTCACATATCAAGGAACCATATAAGCAGTGGCGACTCTAGGAACAATATTTAGGGGGGGGCACAGAAGATACCGCAGTCAAAACTGGGGGGGCACTAATAATTTTCACCACTAAATCATACCACTGAATAAAAGTAAGGGCCCTATCACCTGGTGTGAGCAAAAACACCATCACTAAAGGAAAAATTTAGTGCGAGTCGCTAAAACTTACAGGGTTATTCAGAGAGAGGTGAAAGCAGGAGAATTACTGGAGAATGGAAAATTCTTGGTCAAAGAATCGGCTATTTTGACCTAGAATTTTCCATTCTCCAGTCATTCTACTGCTTTTCACCGCTTTCTGAATAACCCTGTTAGTGCCTGACGACCTACTAACAGATCACCTTGACTGCAGTAGTCCATGAACAAGGTCGTTTGGCGCACGCTAGGGAAACTCTAAGACCCAAGTTGAGACCCAGCGCTAATGCGGTTGTGTACAGGATAGAACGTTTTTTCTTTTCCATACCTATCCCCCACCCTCACAAGCTTGAATATGAACACATCCAGTGAATAACCTCTCACCCCAGCATTATTAAAATCCTCCACAGTGGCCATATCATCCATGTTTTGATGCACACATATATTAAGGCTGATGGGCATTGCATGATAAATGCCTCCCAGCAGCATGTAGAATCATTACACTGCATTTAATAGATCCAAAAGGAAGGCCAGGTGAGCGACAAAAATTTCCCTGCTACAGCCTATAAACAATACATGTTTCAGGGCAAGACTTATCCATGTGTTCCTTTTAAACATGGCCCACACAGTCATCCTAATAATCAACTGCTTACATACTATGAATAGCCCCCAGTTTAAAATTAGGCAATATATTAGAATTAGGATATATGTGGATAAAGGATACATTTATAATAGAGCCGACTGCAACAGCAGCGACATTGCTGACCATATCCATTACTATGGTGTATGGGGCCAAGAGAACACCTGTGTTGCATTCCTTTCAATTCCCTGTTAATTTTGGGCGAGGACCTGGTTTTTCTGTTTTTTTGGAGTTAGCACCAGGGCTGAGCAGTAGGTAAAATGTTGCAATTAGTGCACCTCAAAAAATTTAGTGCTGGCACCAAGTGATCTGTAAAGATATCTTGCACTCCCCGTGTTAAGTATAGGACGCGGAAAGTACAGTAAGCTCGCGGTACAAATCGCTAATAGCGACGCGCTAAGTGATTTTTCCCATTTGTAGCGGGAGGCAAACGATCTGTTGGTCCGGCGCTAGACTGAATTAACCTGGCGCTAACGGAAAATCACGCCGACGCAAGGGTTAGCTCACACCAGGTAATAGTGCCCTAAATAAGTATATATATAAATAAGATTACAAAACCCCAGAGTAATGTGATGCAATGATGCTTTTTTGTTGTACTAACCTGATGCTTAAATTCAATATTTTATTTGACGCAATTTGGCAGTTTCCGCTGAATGTCTGATAACTGCTTCAGCGACTCCACTTTTAGCAAATTACAGTGACCATTCGCTAAATAGGGAATTCACCTTATTTTCTGCAAAATAAATTCCCCGAAATGTGACGGAAAGCAGAGGATCTACAGATCATTAGACCCTTTAGATTCTAACTTCCATAATAACCCCTAAAATGCCTTAAACCCAGAGAAATGCAATAAAAATAATAAACAATGTGGCATTTAGCTACCCCTTAACCCCTAAAATGCCATTAATCAAGGAAAAAACAAATGTATACTGTGAGGGATGAAGCCTGCCCATTAACCCTTAATATACCCTTAACTAAACCAAGGCATAAACTAACGTAATACACAATGTAATGTATAGTCTGAACATTAACCATTTCACTGCTGAGCCATTTCAACCCTGTGAAAATGTTTACGTTTAAGTGCACGTTTTTATTTGATGTTTTATGACTTTTACATCACACTAAATATGGTCATGTGGGGTATCATTGGAAAAGCCATAATCTGTCCTTTCAAATGATACATTGTTCATCCATATACGATGCATAGCTACGGAGATACGTTGGTCCGAAGAAGTGTGGGAAGCTGGATGCTGATTTTTGGTGGGGGGGCACATGGGGGGGCAAGGAGTAACTTAGGGGGCAATTGCCCCCCCTTGCCCCCCTGTAGAGTCGCCTATGCATATAAGACAAGAAAGGACAGCGCAACTCTCCTTGTGCAGAATGAAAAATCTAAGTGTATATATGCTTTTCAGACAATTTTTCACTTACACTTGATGGAGCTTCAATAGCTCTAAGGTTTGCGCATATGGATTTTTTCAGGCTCGGGGAAAACCTAAACTACGCATTCAGTGCGGGTGCATCTCAAAAATAAAATACAAACAAAACCAGGGAGAGAGCACTCCAGTCAAACACATTTATATAAACCTGCAACAGCTTCATGCATGGGTGCATAATACCATCTTTTACCACATGTTGAACAATTCTTAAATCTAAGCTTTAAAACAGAAGAATCTGTGTTCTGGGCGCCACCTAGTGGTTCCTTTCACAATTGTTCATGTGTTGAGGGTTAATTAACCCCTCAAGACCTTTAAGAGCAGAAAAAAAAAAAAAACAGCAATAAAACCGTAAATTGTCAATGTTTCTCACAGTAAATCAGCAGCTTGTCCGTTCACTCGGGCTTATCCCTAGAACCCAGTTAGAAGCATAAATAGAGAAAAAATGTGGCGGGACAGGCGCTTCCTTCACAATGACAGGGATGTCCTCACTTAAATGACAGTTCTCCCCTCTGTTGGATGAGTATAAACCTCAAACAGAACAGAAAACAAAAATAATGGTGCAGTATGTCAAGGCAGTATACTATTAAAATAAAGATAAGAGGATTGCACTCACATGGTGTGGTGTCTTAGTATCAGACACCAGATGTTTATAGCGGTTGGCAGAATTATGGAAGGAACGCCAGACTTCCCTTGGTGGTGCTCCAACGTCTGTGGTGGTCCTCCAATCTTTGGGTACTCCAAGAGCCTTGATGTTGTTTCAGTATCCGTTCCCCTGATCCTCAGCAGCGGTGTAGATCACAATCATGTGGGGTACAGCAGCCAGGAAACAGGAAGAATAGGGACAGCAAGCAAGGTATAATGGGATTTATTGGTATAAAATAATTAAAATAATCTTGGTACATCTTGGATGTACCAAGATTATTTTAATTATTTTATACCAATAAATCCCATTATACCTTGCTTGCTGTCCCTATTCTTCCTGTTTCCTGGCTGCTGTACCCCACATGATTGTGATCTACACCGCTGCTGAGGATCAGGGGAACGGATACTGAAACAACATCAAGGCTCTTGGAGTACCCAAAGATTGGAGGACCACCACAGACGTTGGAGCACCACCAAGGGAAGTCTGGCGTTCCTTCCATAATTCTGCCAGCCGCTATAAACATCTGGTGTCTGATACTAAGACACCACACCATGTGAGTGCAATCCTCTTATCTTTATTTTAATAGTATACTGCCTTGACATACTGCACCATTATTTTTGTTTTCTGTTCTGTTTGAGGTTTATACTCATCCAACAGAGGGGAGAACTGTCATTTAAGTGAGGACATCCCTGTCATTGTGAAGGAAGCGCCTGTCCCGCCACATTTTTTCTCTATTTAAATCTAAGCTTTGTTGAATAAAATGGTGGAAATTTAGTTCGCAATGAACGGCCGTGAATTGCTTAAACCTGCCAACAGCGTCAATGTAATCCACCCTCTGGCAGGTCCTACTCTGCAAACCTAATGACTATAACTATAGTGCCAAAAGTATTCGCTCACCCATCCAAATAAGCAGAATCAGGTGTTCCAGTCACTTCCATGGCCACAGGTATATAAAATCAAGCACCTAGGCATGTAGACTGTTTTTACAAACCTTTGTGAAAGAATGGGTCGCTCTCAGGAGCTCAGTGAATTCCAGCGTGGAACTGTGATAGGATGCCACCTGTGCAACAAATCCAGTCGTGAAATTTCCTCGCTCCTAAATATTCCAGTCAGCTGTATTCTAAGAACGTGGAAGTGTTTGGGAACGACAGCAACTCAGCCACGAAGTGGTAGGCCTCGTAAACTGACGGAGCAGGGTCAGCGGATGCTGAGGCGCATAGTGCGAAGAGGTTGCCAACTTTCTGCAGAGTCAATCGCTACAGACCTCCAAACTTCATGTGGCCTTCAGGTTAGCTCAAGAACAGTGCACAGAGAGCTTCATGGAATGGGTTTCCATGGCCGAGCAACTGCATCCAAGCCATACATCACCAAGTGCAATGCAAAGCGTTGGATGCAGTGGTGTAAAGCACCCCGCCACTGGACTCTAGAGCAGTGGAGACGCGTTCTCTGGAGTGACGAATCGCGCTTCTCCATCTGGCAATCGGATGGAGGAGTCTGGGTTTGGCAGTTGTCAGGAGAACGGTACTTGTCTGACTACATTGTGCCAAGTGTAAAGTTTGGAGGGGGGATTATGGTGTGGGGTTGTTTTTCAGGAGCTGGGCTTGGCCCCTTAGTTCCAGTGAAAGGAACTCTGCTTCAGCATACCAAGACATTTTGGACAATTCCATGCTCCCAACTTTGTGGGAACAGTTTGGAGCTGGCCCCTTCCTCTTCCAACATGACTGTGCACCAGTGCACAAAGCAAGGTCCATAAAGACATGGATGACAGAGTCTGGTGTGGATGAACTTGACTGGCCTGCACAGAGTCCTGACCTCAACCCGATAGAACACTATTGGGATGAATTAGAGCGGAGACTGCGAGCCAGGCCTTCTCGTCCAACATCAGTGTGTGTGACCTCACAAATGCGCTTCTGGAAGAATGGTCAAAAATTCCCATAAACACTCCTAAACCTTGTGGACAGCCTTCCCAGAAGAGTTGAAGCTGTTATAGCTGCAAAGGGTGGACCGACGTCATATTGAACCCTATGGATTAGGAATGGGATGTCACTTAACTTCATATGCGAGTCAAGGCAGGTGAGCGAATACTGTTGGCAATATAGTGTATATGTATGTGTGATACATTATATATGTATGTATGTATGTGTTCCGTCACACAGATTTGTTATCGACATAAAATTATTTTTATTGGCGTCAACGTTTCCGTTCCACCGGCCAGATTGTCTTGAGAAAAGTCCGGTGCGACTGAAACGTTGATGCTAATAAAAATAATTTTTGATCAATAACAAGTCTCTGGCGGAACATTTCTATTAAGAATTTCGATTATTGGCTGTACCAGGTTCCAGCACCGGAGCAAGTAATTTGACTACAGGGTGTGCGGGATCGAGGATGGATATATATGTAGTGATACCTTTCAATTCTAGGATACTGAGTAGTATAGCTCCAGACCTGAAGAGAGAGATCCTCTTTTAAATGTAATGCTAGTCCAATAAAAAGGGATCTCTACGTACTACTATAGTCGTGATATATGTATATTACACAGAATTATTTTGCTTTCTGTGAATTACAATTGTGTGTACAGAAAAATCCGACAGTACACAAATATGATTTATCATAACATGGTTATTTGAAAAGCGCCTCTTACTGAAATTCTTTGGGTGTCCAGTTTCTACAAATATATGCTTTTGTTTGGCAATCACTTTTAAACTTAGATTATAATATGTATTTTATTTTGGTAAAGAACACATTCCCATGTCCGTTACAAGTGAAACCAAAAGTAACTGAACAAGGTTTGTCATTACAATACTCCATGTGATTGTTACAGCTTGTTTTGGTGTAAAGTGGTAATTGGGTTCCTGTCCTTGTGCACGTCATATATTTTGTATGGTGTGTGCAAAGCTGTAAAGCAGGGCTTGATAAAACCAGGGGCTGGATAGCCGTTGGTTTTTAGAATTTCCCCTCGCCTTGTAAATATATGGTCTTAACAGAAATCATTATACAAAAGTCAACCTTATAACTTGGCGTCCCTATTTCACGCTTGCTGTTAGGATATTGGCTCCAGCTTATATCTTAATGGCTGCCGTTGCTGTTCCAACCTTGCTGTAAGCTTTGCTTGCTGTTTGGTTGTAGCGGGTGTGTCTTTAGTGTAAATTAACATCTTCTATACCTTTTTGTGTGGGAGGTGCTAATTTGTGCCTAGGTGAAGAGCCAGCTATCCCATGGTAGCTCATTCTTCTATTCTGGAGCCAGTATTTCACACAGAAATACCAATTCCCAGGAACTAGTTTGAAGTGGTTTTTCAAAAGCTGTATCACTCACCACTGCAAACTATAAAACCTGAAAAAAAATAAAAAATATGTCCGTTGCCTTTCATCCCGTGGTTGATAAGGTAGCACAGTCCACCACTTCCTTTCACTGTGAGCGCTGGAAAACTGGGCCCAAATAGTTTCCAGTGTTCTTCCTCAATGACCTTTGCTCGATACTACTAGTGCAAGCTCGCGGCAAGGACGCATTGGGCTCCATGGAGTAATAAGGACTCCAGAAGCCGATACTTATGGCAACACTACCGGTACCGCTCGTAGCCTCTGTTGCAATCCGAGGCCAGCTGCTAATAAAACAGCTGGATAGGTATAGGTCTATTAAGAGGGAGCCGGTAAGGGAAATATCTCCTTACCTGCTCCCTTTTATCAACAAGTGTGGAACAGGGCCCACGTTTTGTTTCCAGTATTTATTTATTTATTCCCCCCCCCCATTCCTTATTTTGACATTTGTCTGTTGTTCAAGCTGGCGATTGTTCCTCAAACTAGAGCAGCACATGAGTTTTTTTTTTGTTTTGTTTTTTTTCCCTGCACCAAAGCACAGGAAGACAATGCAGCAATAGCCGACAGTCTGCAGGGTAGAAAAAAGACCTCCAGTTTAACTGCTTCGTTGCGGAGGACGCGCTTTGTGATCACAGCGGCCACCCGGTGCGGGCTTACATCTTGGATGTCAGCCCAGCATCCAAGACCCCGGCGGGCCGGAATAGCATCATCGCGGTGGACGTGATGACGTCTATTCTATGCACCCCCGCCAGTGTGGGTGAGGTCCTTTGGACCTTTCTCCCTCCCGATCTGCTTGGGGCACGCACAAAAGGCAGGCACCGCTTGGAAGGGCACAGCCTACCCTTCCAAGCGGTGGCTGCCTTTAACCCCTTGGGGGCTGGATTGCATTTCAGCGCCAACAGGCGCTGGATCGCGTTCCCCTCCCGGAGCTGGCCGACATCTTGGATGTCAGCCAAGCTTCCAGGATCTCCCCCTGCCTACTGGCATCATCGCGAATCCGTTCGGGAGTTAACCCCTAGCTGCCACATATGGTGGAGATAGGGGGTTCATTGAATCCGTGGCAGCTAGGGGTTAATGTTTGGTATCATTGGAGCGAACAGAGCATGGCTGTTATGTCCTCAGCCCCCGCAGCGCTACCTGGGTGGTCTGGGCATGGTTCTGTGTCGCTGGGTGCCAGCACTTCGTGATGGCCGATCAGTGTCTGAGGGGGCGAGGCCTGGCGTGGTCACGAGGAGCCGCCGGGTTTAAAGCAGGACGCGAGAGATTGCTCAGTGCCCTGACGCGGAGTCTAGTTCCCGCATCGCCTGTTCAGTATTGTGCTTTAATTACCAGTTGCCAACCTGTTTCAGTCTGAGGATCCTGCTCACGTTTTTGACCCGGCTTTCTATTCGACTATTCTATTGCTTGTTTCCTTATTGGTGTTCAGTATTGCAAATTGTATGTTTTCCCGCATGTGTGTTGGCTGGGGTTCTGCCCGCCACCTTGGGGATTACTCATCTCGCTCTTGGTCACTCTTGGTTACATTTAGGGATGCACCAATACCACCTTTTTAAGACCTAGTACCGATACTTTTTATGTCATGTGACTGCTTTCCAATAAGAACAGACCTCATATATAAATGCCCCCAGCTCACATGTATATACCCACCCGAGATTATATATATATATATATATAATTATTGCCGCCGCCCCCAGCTCTCATGGCGATTGCCGCGGCCCCCCCAGCTCTCATGGTGATTGCCGCCGCCCCCCCAGCTCTCATGGCGATTGCCGCCCCCCCCAGCTCTCATGGCGATTGCCGCCCCCCCAGCTCTCATGGCGATTGCCGCCCCCCCAGCTCTCATGGCGATTGCCGCCCCCCCAGCTCTCATGGCGATTGCCGCCCCCCCCAGCTCTCATGGCGATTGCCGCCCCCCCAGCTCTCATGGCGATTGCTGCCCCCCCAGCTCTCATGGCGATTGCCGCCCCCCCAGCTCTCATGGCGATTGCCGCCCCAGCTCTGTGTGTGTGTATATATTACACCTACACACAGAGACACACACACTGGCACACACAGACCCCAGACCAGACATGGGGTGGCTGTCTGAATGCTCTATCGGCATTCGGACCGGCCCCTGCAGCTCACCGCGTTCAAAGTCTTCGCTCGTTGGAGAGCCCCCAGCCGCGATCACTTGGCAGTTCGCGAGATCGAGGCTGGGGGCTTTCCAATGAGCGGACGCATGGAAACTTTGTCGGCGGTGCTCGTGGAAGGTAAGTATGAATGCCGTGAGCTGCAGGGGCCTGTCCGAATGCCGTTAGAGCATTCGGACAGCCGCCCCAGCCCCTCGGATGCCGGATGCTTGACTCTGGTTCAATCGCTTTTGGGTCGATTTCACTTGGCCCACCCACTGGTCTCAATGGAAAAGTTTTTTGCTCCAAAACCTGTGAATAAAGGGGGGGTTGGTTGTTTTATCTATCGATCACTATAAGAGAGAGGCATTTAATATTTTATCTGATAGGAATATCTATGAGAAACTTAGATCTGACCCTACACAGGAATTTAACAAATTTTTGGAAGATCTTATCCAGGGTAAAACAGATGGTGTTCTAAATGAAAAGGAGTTTAACATTATATATATATATATATATATATATATATATATATACCACATCCCTGTGTGCCAGTTTTTTACTGGCTTCCCAAAATCCACAAGGATACTAAAAACCCTCCTAGTCGGCCCATAATATCAGGGGTCAACTCTCTTATTAGCCTTTTGTCACAGTATATTGATAAACAATTGCAACCGTACGTACGAAAGACCCCTGTCTCTTCTTAAAGACGGCATAAATGTGATGCAACTCTTGAAAGACAGAGTGGAAGGAAGTTTTTTTTTTTTTACTGGCCACGTGTGATGTCCATTCACTTTACACAATCATACCTCACCGTTTTAGGATGTGCAGCCGTAGAGAAAACTCTGCATGCAGATTTAGACCTACCTGAAATTCAGGTGGATTTCATTGTACGGGCCATTTCCTTCATCCTGGAACATAATTATTTCTTCTTTGGGGATACTTTTTTCTCTACAGAAGTCGGGTACGGCCATGGGGACCAAGTTTGCGCCCAGTTATTCCAACCTATTTATGACAGACTGGGAATCCAGTTTTGTCTATGGGAGGCGTGATTGGGCGCAGCACCTGATCCTCTATGGCCGGTATATTGACGATATCATCATATGGAGAGGTGGCGAATCCACTTTTTGGATTTTTTTTTTTTGGTCCCTTAGCAAACAATGATTGGGGTATCATTTTTTTAATACAAAGATTAACTCCACCTCCTATAGAATTTGTGAATCTAAGTATATACATAGAAGAGGGCAATTTAAAAACGAAGATCTTTTTTAAGAAGGTAGATTCCAATAGTTTTATAGACCAGTCCAGCTGCCATGCCCCCTAATGGCTGAAAGCGGTCCCTAAAGGCCAGATGAGGAGAAACTACTTGGACGTTCTCCAGTTTAATTCAATTTACAAACTGAGAAATTAAAACAAGACTTTATGGCTAAAGGTTACAATGAAGATTCTCTAGATCGGATTATACAAGAATCCGCATCACTAGAAAGGGAACACCTTCTGACATATAAGGAAAATAGCTGTGAGAGGAAGGATTTAACTTTGATTTTTAACTATAGTACTCAGACAAGGTATAAAAGCCATTATTAAAAAACATTGGCACATCCTTAAGCGAGATCTGGTTTTAGAAGAAATTTTGGGAGGAAAACCCCACATTCGTCAATAGGGGTGTGAGAAATCTGGAAAATCATTTAGTATCCATCCATGACAATCCTGTAAAACTAAGAAATTGGTTTAATCTACAGAGTGAATTCTATAGATGTGGCAGGTGTCCAGCATGCAAGAATTTACAACTCTCTAAAGCATACGTTCTGAGTGAAATAAAAATTAAGGATGTAATTACATGTCGATCAAAAAATGTCATTTATAGGTTCACCTGCCCCTGTGGACTGCACTATATAGGACATACTATACGTCCTCTGTGCGCATTAGGGAACACATCTATAATTATAAGTAAAGGAGTAGAACATCATTCAGTTCCCCATCACTTTAAAAAGATGCATGCGTGTTCCCGTTTTAGGTTCTACATTTCTGGGTGTTCAATTAGTTAAAAAACATTGGAGAGGTGAAGATTTCAATCGTAAAATCAATAGGGAAGAAATTAAATGGGTTTACAATCTAGATACTTTACAACCAAGGGGTCTGAATCTAGATTTTGAATTGTCCCACTTCCTGTGATCGAGATCTGAAATTCTTCTTACACAGGGTTCAAAAATGTATATAGTATGTTTTTTTCTTTTTACATATGGTTTTTATATATTTTTGTATACATTTTTATAGGGATGACCTGAGAGGGTATGGTTATTAGAATATGTAGACTATTTTTTTTTTTTTTTTTTAGCATAATAGATCGTGAATCGCCTTAGGCGTCATTTAAAATGTGTTTTTGGTTTCGTTTTATGCCGCCGGATGTAAATAATGCAACTACAATGGGTGATCGAGGAAATTTGCCCGCGCTGTGGGAACACTTTCGGTTTCGCTTTGCATCGCTTATGGACAGCAGAAGACCGATGGCGGCCAGGAATCATAAGAATGCAATATTTAAGTATTTATAAAGTTACAAAGAGAAGATTCACGAAATCAAACCAATAATCGAAAATGGGTAGATCTGTAAAATAGCAGAGAAGTAACTAATAACAAACCAAAATAAGGAGTCAGGGTGCAGCGCCAAAACTGAAGGGCAAACGAAAAATAGGAAGCGACCTGAAGACAGACAGAATCTAGTCATCAGAAGCAATTGTTCCAGAAAGCCCAGATAATCCGCTAGTAAAAATGGGGGGGGGGAAGAGTTCTTCAGCCCGGGTGATCCATCTCGAGGTCCATCGGGACACCCACTGCTTCAAGGATCCTCAGGGCCGTGTCGGAGTCGGTGATCATATGAGAAACATTAGCGTGTGTCACAACCAGGGAGCCAGCAAAACCCCATCTATAGCGGATACCCTTCTTCCTGAGGACAGCAGTGACGTCACGGAACTGCCTGCGGGCCATCAAGGTCAGGAATGGGAGATCATGATAAAGGGCGAGAGTGGAACCCTCGAACTGCACCGGATCCCATACACCGGGGCAGTCATAACCCTAACCTTCAAGGCCACTTCACGGAGCGCCACTACAACGTCCCTAGGAGCCCCCTTCTTAGACATCGCGGGTCTACGGACCCTGTACACCGAACCAATCACATCCGTGGTATCAGGGGGCAGGCCAGCGACCTGGATAGGTCACATAGGGTTGTAGTTCCTCCGCCGATGTCGAATCTGGAATGCCCCTGACCCTAATATTGCGACGTCGATGTCGAGCTTCAAGCGTTTTGACGGAACGGGACAGGGTCTCAACCTGGCAGCGGAGGGCGGCTACCTGGCCAGATAGCTGGGTTTGTTCTGCTGCCACTTTGACTGTTTTCGCTTGCACTCCAACCACCTGCTCACGAACTTCTTTCACCTCCGCACGAACCGCCGCTACCTCAGGCTTCCACATGTCCCTAATATCATCCAATAACTTGCGGAGATCATCTTTTGTAGAAGGGAGATGGTCATCAGCCACACAGGTCCAGGTTGTCAGCATTCGCTCGCCAGGGTCGGTTTTTCTAATCTGAGTTGTCTCTCGCAATTCATGTGGTGAGCTCGGCCGTTGTTCAGACGACACACTGCTGCCAGCAGACAGCTGCCGGTCCTCTGCCGACTCCTCCCCCGAGGAGCCTCCGGTGGCCTGCAGAGTTACCGAAGACGCTGCCAATGCAGCCTTGCGCTTCTTCTGCGCCCTCTTTTTAGCTGCCGAAGATAGAGGTCGTTGTCCCTGCGTCTGGGACGGGGGAGAAAGCCACGACATCACATTATCCCCACCTTGGGCCCAGGCACAGTCCTCCTCCTCACACGACTCATAACCTGGTGGGAGAGACAAAGAAAAAGACCCCCTCACCTAAAGCATCCCTAATGTCCTGTTGTCGGGGATCTTCCTTCGGGATGGGTCTTTTAGGCATGATCTGGTGCTCAGTTTTACAAGGATCGGGACGTGAAGAAACTCCGCCGGCTTACACAAGGATCTCCAAGATGGCCGCCGCCTCCAAGCCCAGACCTCCTCCGGGGCAAAAAAAACCACACCTCTGATCGCCCAGTAAAGAAGCAGCAAGGTCCCTCGGGTTCCTCAAGGTCCTCTGCGGCCAGTCGGGTGTTGGATGTGGGCAAACGAGCGGTAAAATCAATAATACAGCCGAAGCTGCAGCGAAGCAGGTCGAACACCCTGTTTTTTTAATTTATTCACTCCATTCGTCTCGCAATATTGTTTATATGCGGCCCCCCGATAACAATAAAGTTTTCAATGTGGCCCTCCGTAGAAAATGTTTGCCCACCTCTGGGCTATGTGGTACCTGTGACAACAATCTTCCATATTCTTCATATGTCTGGACTATGGGGTAGAGGGGCAAGACGGAAGCCTTTTCTTACAAAGAAAAACATCTACGCCTGGCTAAATTTTGCAGAAAATACACCTGTAGTCTCTCAAACGCATGTGGGAAAATGTGTTATGGCCTGATGAAACCAAGGTTGAACTTTTTGGCCATAATTCCAAAAGATCTTTTTGGCACAAAAACAACTCTGCCCATCACCAAAAGAACATCATTCCCACAGTGAAGCATGGTGGTGGCAGCATCATGCTTTGGGGCTGTTTTTCTTCAGCTGGAACTGGGGCCTTATTCAAGGTAGAGGGAATCCATATTTAGCATGAAACGTTCAGGCTTCTGCTAGAAAGCTGAACCTGAAGAGGAACTTCATCTTTCAGCATGGCAAAGACCCAAAGCATACATCCAAATCAACAAAGAAATGGCTTTACCAGAAGGCTATTAACCCTTTCGCTGCTGAGGCATTTCCCGCCTCTGTGCTGAGGTCATTTTTACCAATTTTGCTCATCTTGTTTAAACGCGTTTTGAATGCTTATTTTAGTATATGACCCAGACATATTATATATCCTTCACTTCTTTCCGTCAGACTCGGCAGATTCATAATATGTCATTATTATATGTATACGTCATGACCTGTCTGTATATTATAACAAATGCAATAAAATATGAATTTTCAATAATTTACAACGTGTAAAAGTGTGTTTTTTTCACATTTTAACATGCGAGCAATTGCGGTTATATTTTGTATGGGGTGCGCTTGTTAAAAAAATTAGAGATGGGGTCTCGTTACATTTTTTTTTTTGGGGAAAATTACGTGATTTTTAGGCTAGGGTCAGACGAGCGTGATTTCTACGGACTGTACGTCCGTGCAGTACGGACATCGTCAGTACGGATGACGCAGTAGTGGCCACACAGTCCGTTTTTTCACTGAAATTATTTTTGACAGATGTAGGAGGGAAAAATAAATTACAATGAAAAAACATTCTGTCCGTCAAAAATGCTGGACGTATAAATGCAGTCCGTCTGACCATGCTCCATCACTCACACACAAAGCTATGCAGACGTTATGGACGTGGCGCACTCCGCACGTCCGTTCTAGCAGTATTACGTTCTTGCCTAACCTGCGTCCGTTTGCAGCGTCCGTCATGCGTCCGCAGTTCAGTGCGGACGTACTTCATGTGTCAGGCTCCAATGGACTTTCTTTCATGCTATCACGGACGTACTTTTAGGCGCAATCACGGACGTGAACACTACGCTCGTCTGACAGCAGCCTTAACAAACGCACCGCATACAAAAATTGTTAGTGCAGCATCATTGTTCACATTATAATTGAAATGGGAACAATATTGCTGCATTAACGAACCAAAAAAAGAAAAAAAAAAAATTTTTTTAAATTTGTTTTAGTTTTAATTTTTTTTAAAAAAAAAATTTTCATACTCATGTTTGGTATTGTTGGAACGGCCATGCTCTGGCCGATCCAACAATACCAAACATTAACCCCTAACTGCCACGGATCGGGAGATAGGGGGTTCCAATGAACCCCCATCTCCACCATTGGTGGCAGTTAGGGGTTAACTCCAAGACTGGCGTCATCGTGCTATGCACGATGACGCCAGTCCTCAGGGGGAGTTCCCGGAGGCTTGGCCGACATCCAAGATGTCGGCCAGCTCCGGGAAAGGATCACAAACCGGCGCTTTTCGGCTTTTTAATCCTATGGGCTTCGCGAATGGCGGATTTCCTATACAATCTATTTTTTTCACGTTTCTCCTGCGCACGCCGGTTTTTATACACTGTAACTTTTACAGGGTTCCCCGAAGCACGGAAGTTTAAGCATACAAATCATCTTTTTCATGTAAACTTGTACTAGATCATCTGAGTTCATCTGACAAAGTCCCATGAAAATCGTAAGGATAGCTTATCTGCTGTAATTGCTTAAAATTGTCTGTAATCGTCAGTCGGTCTGATGCAGTGGAAGAGGGCTGATTCCCCTACATCAGTGTTTCCCAAACCTGTGCTCAGGACCCTCTGCCTCGCCAGGTTTGACAGATATCTGAAGCACAGCACAGGTGATATGATTTGCTGCTCAGTGATTGCAGGATTCAGTCTGCTTTTCTCCAAGGTGTTCTGCAAAATCTGGCCTGGTTTGAGGGTCCCGGGGACAGGTTTGGGAAACAATGCCCTACATGTTGTAGGATCGGTCAGACAATATCTGATGATCAGAAGAGGGGGGTTCCTAGTGGCGCAACAATTGTGTTGCACTTTATACCACACCAATTGTGGCATTAGCACTTTATCCTAAATCTGCACCAGTGAAGCTGCATTTATACGATCCGTAAGGATTTATATGCATCTATTGGTTCATAAGTACGGCATTGTGATTTGTTGTACACAATTGTTGCGCCACTAGGAACCCCCCTCTTCTTTTCCTCTACTGATATTTGCACACCCAATTCGAGAGTCTGTGCTATCTCCTAGACGGCAGCAAATTAAAACAAGCACCCACACCTAGACAAGAGCGCCCATACCGATCTCCCTCCTTTCAATATCTGATGATCGCACAAATAAGGTGCCAGTGGACGGCCAGCCTAAGGGTGTGCACTTATTATTTTAGTTTATTTCCTCCCTCCACCTAAAAGATTTCAGTTTTTCAATTGAGGTGTACAGAGTTTATAGGTCACATTAAGGCTGGGGTCAGACGAACGCACTGAATGTGCACAGTAACGGATGAGATTGTGGTTACATTGTATCAGCTTTGACTGATGTTGAGATAAAGGAAAAAAAAAAAGCTGTATGCAGGGGTTTCTCTAAGTCCGTGTAGCTTTTTCACGTCAATACCATTTTGGTGTCTGTTGCAACATGCGCTGCCCGCCGCGTTAAAAAGTGCGCACGTGTGTTGTTCCCTATTGACTCCTTTGAATAGCTACGACGGACAGAAAACCGTGCAGTCAGACGGACACACACACACTTTTAGTCAGGGTGTGTGCAGTGTGTAAATGGTTTGTCTAGCCATACATTTCAAGATTTCCACATTGAAAAGGCTTTCAGCAAAATCTTAAATTACTGTTGAACCATTTCACCTCTGTGTGCTGAGTTCATTTTTACAGTTTTTGCTTGTCATTTTTTATTATGACCCAGACAAATTATACAGTTGTGTTCAAAATTATTCAACCCCCAATGCTGTAAAGGGTTTTAGGGAATTTAGTGTACATTTGTAATTGTATTCAGAATGAAATCCTACAAGGACTTTTTAAAGAACCATATGCAACTAAAATGACATCAATTGGTTTTGTAATACAGTAGTAAATGTTTCTTTAGTGAATTCTTCATTGACACAATTATTCAACCCCTTAAAGACTACCACTCTGAAGAACAGAGGTTCATTCAAGTGTTTTCAATCAGGTATTGAAAACACCTGTGGATGTCACGGAGCAGCAATAAAGCATAATAAGCACCAATTAGGCAGCTTTAAAATGACTGTGATACTCAGCTCCTTCTAGACATTTACTGGTGTGGTTACAAACATGGTGAAGTCAAGAGAATGGTCCAGGAAGACAAGAGAAGAGGTGATTACTCTTCACAGGAAGGGCAATGGCTATAAGAAGATTGCAAAGATGTTAAACATACCAAGAGAGACCATAGGAAGCATCATTTGCAAATTGAAGGCAAAGGGCACCTTTGAAACGCTATCTGGTCGTGGCAGAAAGAAAATGCTGACTTCGACTGCTGTGCGCTACCTGAAGCGTAGAGTGGAGAAAAGTCCCCGTGTGACTGCTGAGGAACTGAGAAAAGATTTGTCAGATGTCGGTACTGAAGTTTCAGCTCAGGCAATACGGCGCACACTGCGTAATGAAGGCCTCCATGCCAGAACTCCCAGGCGCACCCCCTTGCTGTCTCCAAAGAATAAGAAGAGTCGACTGCAGTATGCCAAAAGTCATGTGGACAAACCACAGAAGTTTTGGGATAGTGTTCTGTGGACTGATGAAACTAAATTAGAACTGTTTGGGCCCATGGATCAACGCTATGTTTGGAGGAGGAAGAACAAGGCCTATGAAGAAAAGAACACCTTGCCTACTGTGAAGCATGGCGGGGGATCAATCATGCTTTGGGGCTGTTTTGCTTCTGCGGGTACAGGGAAGCTTCAGCGTGTGCAAGGTACCATGAATTCCCTTCAGTACCAGGAGATATTGGATGACAATGTGATACAGTCCGTCACAAACCTGAGGCTTGGGAGACGTTGGACCTTTCAACAGGACAATGATCCCAAGCATACCTCCAAGTCCACTAGAGCATGGTTGCAGATTAAAGGCTGGAACATTTTGGAGTGGCCATCGCAGTCACCTGAATTAAATCCGATTGAGAACCTCTGGTGGGACTTAAAGCAGTTGCAGTGTGCAAACCTCAGAATGTGACTGAACTGGAGGCTTTTGCCCATGACGAATGGGCGAAGATACCCGTAGATCGCTGCAAGACACTTGTGTCAAGCTATGCTTCACTTTTAAAAGCTGTTAGTACAACATCCTTTTACAGTTATAAGATTGAATGTCACTTGGGGGTTGAATAAAACTGATAATGATGTGAGCACAGAAAAGACATTTGTGGTTATTTCATTATAAATGTAATATTTGTCTGACCTACACGTGCCTCTTTGATTTAATTGTAAGCAAGATGACTGAATGATCAAAATCAATTTCAGTGGGGGTTGAATAATTTTGAACACAACTGTATATCTCTTTTCAGCAGATTCATAATCTATGTATACGTCATGTATACCCTGCCAGAGTGCTACAACAAAAAATTTGAATTTCCAATCTACAGCGGGTAAAATTTATTTTTTCACATTTTATCATCCAAGCCTTTGTGGTTATATATTCTATGGAGTACACGAAAAAAATATAGTAATGGTTCCCATTTCTGAACTAAATAAAAATCCTTGCCGCATCGTTGTTCACATTCTAATTGAAATGTAAACCATAGTGCTGCCTTAATTAATAAGTGTTGTTTTTTTTATTTTGTTTTCTGGTAACATGGTCCTATTTGGTATCTCCAATGATACCAAATATGACCCTCCTAGCTGCTGATTGGAATCGCAATTCCCATCGTCTATGCACAATGAAGTTAGTGGGAGGGGGAGGCTCGGCTGACATCCAAAATGTCAGCCACCTCCGGGAGAAGTCTGCGATCCGGTGCTGAATGATACCGGATCGCGGACCGGCAGCCCTGGAAAGATCTCGCTGACCTTTCCAGTGCTGCCTCTCTTGAACTTCTATCTCCTCCCGATCGCCTAGTCAGTCCTCGCTTTTATACCCCATCCTGGCGCACTGACATACTTGTGATGGGCGCGATGACGTCAGTTTCAAACGCCTGTGTATTAAGTTTTAGGCTAGGGTCAGACAAACGCATTCTGTGCGTCCGTGCACAATGGATGTACTTTCTGACTGACTACAAGGTAGTGGCCACACAGTCTGTTTTTGTGACTGACGTTATTTTTGACTGATGTAGATGGGGAAATAAAATTTAATATGAAAAAACAATTTGTCCGTCAAAAATGCAGTCCGTCTGACTACGTTCCATCACTCACACACAAAGCTATGCGGACGTGGCGCACTCCGCACGTCCATTCTAGCAGTTTTACGTACTTGCGTCCGTTTGGTGCGTCCGTTGCATGTCTGCACTTCTGTGCGGACGTACTTCGCGTGTAGGTCTCTATTGATTACAATTGTATGCTTCCACTGACGTTAAAATGTGCGGCAAGACGGACGTGAACACTGCGCTCGTCTGACCCGAGACTTAATTGTGCTATGTATGCCTTCACGTTGGCGCCATGTCAGGTGCACCCGGCTTTGGTTTCATATTTCTTTTGCAGCGTTTACTCCGATTACAAAAGACCACTATAAGTCCACCCATTGAGATTGATCTACCATCGTTCTTATTCCCCTTTCATTATTGTCTGTCCCTCCATCTGTAGTCATTAAGCCAGTGGTTATCAAACGGTTTTTGGACACAGCCCACTTTAAACAAAATAAGAATATCTGGTGCAACCCACCCCACCTCTCAACTACAACATTTTTTATTTAATCTCCCCTGGCGGTTTTACCGAGTGTGGCGCCGGGTTAAATTTCATTGCTGAAAAGCAGTAACCCCGAGCCACACTCCGGCTGGATACATACCTGTCCCTGCGCTCCCTCGCTGACCTCCCGCAATCGCATTCCCCTCCATCCAATTGCAGCGTCCTGGTTCCCTTCTCGTGAGAAGGGAAGCAGGACGCCGCGATCGGCCGGTCGTGACTGCGGGGGACAGCGAGGGAGCGCAGGGACAGGTATGTATCCATCCCGAGTGTAGCTCGGCGTTACCACTTTCAGCATAGAAATTTAACCCCCGAGCCACACTCGAATACCACCAGGGGCCTTTAATTAATGCATCGATTCTGACATATTAAATATATCCGAATTGGAGCACCAGGGAGGTAAGGCCGGCGTCAGACGAACGCAGTGATCACGTCCATGTTGCCACACAGTTTAATGTCCGTCGTAGCATAGAATCATGAGCAATAGAGACCCAGACACTAAGTACGTGCGCACCGAACTGTGCACGCACAACGCACGTGGCAGACGGATGCAAGTTAGGCAAGAATGTAAAACCGCTAGACGGATGCGCAGAGTGCGCCATGTCCGCGTAGCGTTCTGTGTGAGCGATGAGATGTCAGACGCAGCGCATTTGCGACCTCCAGCACCTTGACGTACAAAATGGCTTTTCATATCCTTTTCAAAATTTTATCATTTTTAATTTCCCATAGCTCCCTTTTTTTTTTTTTTTTTTTCTACGTCCGTAAAAAAAAAAAAACACGGACCGTGTGGTGTCTACAGTATCTTTCGTCAGTACGTCTGTCCGTTATGCACGCACGCAGAGTGCACTCAGACTGCGTTCATCTTACATTAGCCTCAACCTCTTCACTGATCCGTAGCCCAAAAGCAAATTAAATTTGTTTTGAATAGAATTTTGTAGCTTTTGGGATGCTGAAGGTGCCCGCAAAGTTTTAGCCCTGTGGGCATAATGCATAAAGAGCTAAAATTGTAAAATTGGCAGCTGAAATATGGGGCTTTCAGGAGCTGTCAGCAGCCGATGTAGGAGAAATAGATAAAAATAGATCCGCTGTTAAAACCTCTAACTCTATTTGGCAGAGGGTGCCATCTACTGGCCAAATAGGTTATTACAGAAATTGATATGTATTCCTGTACAATGTATTAAAATGATTTTTCAAAAAACCACTGGGTTCTGACAATGTATTTTTTGGAAAATCACTTGGTAGTGAAGGGGTAAGGGACTCTCTGCTCATCCTGACCACTTTATAGTTTTAAAGTGGTCAGGATGTGAGGAGTGCTACCCCAGCTCCATCATCGGTGAGAACCCTGGGTGAAGTGGAGGAGTTTCCACCACCCCACACAGCGTCACAAGCAGTCGTGATTTTTTTGTGCAGACATCACTTTCCCTGATGCCATTGCTGTTGCGAGTGGTTTCCTGTAGGCAGCCAATGCATGCAGCTCCGATCCAACGTTATGCACAAGCACTGCAGAGCATACATACATAATGTGCACAAGTCCCATAGTATTGCGCAATTTGCAGTTCCTACACAAAAGCTGAGTAAATTTGTCCAAAATATATAATTTAACCCCTTAGTGACTGGGCGGTTTTACAAAAGTCAGTTTTTTAACTCCAACTTCGACGTTCGTATCGCCCTATTACTTCTGCACTACGGGAGGCTGATGTGAAATATCGATGGGGCTACCCTACAAAGTTGATAGTGATCCGGGATGGATCCACATCGGTGTTCGGATCACCCGCTGAGGGCCGCGGAGGCCTGGGGGCTAAAAATACCTGAAGTGCCAGGAGAACACTCCAAAACGACCAAACGAGTTCGCGCAGAATGGCATAACCGTTGATTAATAGTAACGACACTGATATTCAGCACTCATTTACATTTAAGGGTGACCTTACCTTTTTCTCTGGTTTACTCTGTAGTTAGTTATGTAATGTTATGTGTGGTTTTCTCATTTTTATGATTATACAAATGTTTTTTCTATGTTATACACGCGGAACCATGGCGCTGTTTACCGCAGTATATGCTCCCCCTTCACTGGAAGGGCTCAGGCTTCCTTACAGGGAACCCTTGATGGAGATATTTTTGTTTTTTCATGTATATAGTTGCACAGTGCACCAGCACTGGTTTCTTTATTTTTTTGTATTCTTTTTTTCTTCCCCCTCTTTTCCTAAGGGCTACTGACGCAGTTGAAACCTATCCCGACTGGAGACCTAAGGACGGACGTATGCAAATGCTAGTACTTGGAGTTGCTCAAGCGTCACGATTCGCAGTCTCTATATTAACCCCTTAAGGACCCCTGACGTCCTGTCCACAGGTCTCCCTTAGACCCGCGGACGTACAGGGTACGTCAGCGGCGCCTAATCCCCCTCCCGCCCGATACTCACCTCCCTCGCTGGATCCCTCGGCGATCTGGCAGGGAGGAAGCCTGCCCATGTGATTTACATGGGCAGGCGAGGCTGATGATGTCGCCACGCTGTGTGGTGACGTCATCAGCAGGCGTCCCCATGCAAAGCAATGGAGGGGAGGGGGGGGGCTCCTTCGGAACCCTCTATCTCCCCAACCATTGCAGCTAGGGAGATGCGTTTTACACCGCTGAAAAGGGGAGTCTCCCCTTTTCAGCGGTGTATAGCATTAGCTGTTTCGCAGCCAGATCACGTTTCGGTGCCAATTGGCACCAAAACGCGATTAGAACCTGTAGGGGGGGCTGACATCTTGGATGTCAGCCAAGCCTCCAGGTCCCCCCCACCCACTGACAACCTCACCATATGTGTGAGGATGTCAGTGGGCCAGTTAACCATCTAGCTGCCATGTAGAGATATGGGGATCCTTAGGATCCCCTTATCTCCCGATCCATGGCAGCTAGATGGTCATATTTGACATCATTTGAAAGGCCTGATTATGGCCTTTCCAATGATGCCAAACGTGACCAGGTTTGGTTTTAATAAAAAAATAAAAATAAAAAAATAAAAATAATAAAAAAAATAAATAAAATAAAAAAATGTGTTTTTTTTAAAAAGTTTTTTTTGTCTGGGGGAGTTTAATTTAAATAGGACCTAGGCTGTCATCTAAAAATAATTAGCACAAAATGGTCAGAATGAGCGCAGCGCACATAGGTGAACTGTCTCAGCAGTGAAGGGGTTAAAAAGCAAACTCATGTAAAAATTGGGTATTTCTAGTCTCGGGACAAAATTCTGAACCTATTTAGCCGGGGTCTTTTTGGGTGGTTGTAGATTTTGGGGATTAAATTACGAAAAAGTATGTTGTTTTTACAATTTTTTTCATCATAGTTCATATTTTTTTTAATAGTAAATTATTCGATATGATGGAAATAATGGTATTTCTAGAAAGTCCATTTAATGGCGGGAAAAAGGGTGTATAATATGTGTGGGTTGCATAAACGAGTAAGAGGAAAATTTGACCTAAACACTAACAGCGCAGAAACGTAAAAACAGCAGCGGTCTCTAAAAGACGGATTTGTGTAAAACCGCCCGGTCATTAAGGGGTTAAAACCATTTTATGAAGATACTCCCTTATGTGAAAGGTCTTAACCTGCCTGTAAAAAGACATTCCCTACATAGAGATCTGTGCACTCACGACGCAGATATGGTATGCTTGCAGACCCATTTTTCTCCCCAATACACTAGACAATACCACTTCACGTATCGAGCTAAATCCCGAGGAGTCTCTATCTTAATCCATAATAGAGTAGCGTTCGAGGCACATCGGATAATTAAAGATCCGGGGGGCAGGTTTGTGATTTTAATTTGTACGATGAACTCTAAGTTATATACTCTGGTAGCAGCTTATGCCCCGAATTCGTCGCAGACACTGTTTCTGACTCCATTGCTTGACAAAGTTTTGGACGTTCTCTCGGGGGATCTGCTGCTCTTTGGCGATTTTAAACGCCTGCATGGATCCCTCTAGGGACCACTCCGCCTCACAGGTATCCTCTTCCGCTACCTCCTCTTCGAATAAACTCAGGACCCTATTGCAACAGTACCAATTGTATGATGCCTGGCGTCTCCTTCATCCCTTTGAACGAGAATATACTTTCAGGTCCATGGCGCATAATAGCTGTACCAGATTAGATTATTTTTTGATATCAAACACGCTCCTCCCTCGAGTAATTGGCTTTGATATTCTTCCCTTTACATGGTCAGATCATTCTCCGGTGCTTCTAACACTGTCAGATGATTATAAATATTACATGAGACCGCCGTGGCGACTTCCAGCACACCTACTCAAACACGACCAGGCTGCTCCAGCGTTGACGAACACATTGACAGATTACTTCACTGAAAACGATACCCCAGACGTAAATCCTTTCACTTTATGGCAAGCACATAAGGCGGTGTTTCGTGGGGAATACATAAAATGGGCAGCCAAGTTGCGAAAAGATTGTCTCCGCAAGATTAGAGCTTCTAACCTCTATACAAGTATTAGATACTCATAATAAATTATCTCCCTCACCTGTTTGGCCGAGGAGTTGGATGGGGCTATATGCTCTCTACGAACCCTGGAAGCAGATATTTTGGTTCTATGGCCAAGCTAAAAGCAAAGTTTTATGCATTCCAAAATAAACCTGGACGCTTATTAGCTCTCAAACTTAAGCCCTCTAGGGCTCCCACTAAGGTTGCCGCAATTCAAACAGCGCAGGGTCTGATTCATAACCCTATAGCTATTGCAAACGAATTTGCAACTTATTATGAGTCTCTATATAATCTGGCTATAGCCGACTCAACGTCCAACCCGACCACTGACGACATTTAATGCATATTTAGCGAACTTAAATCTACTGTCTCTGACAACCACACAAGCAGATTCTCTGTCAGCTCCTATATCAAGAGGAACTATCAGACGCCATTAAGGCCCTCCCGAAACATAAAGCACCAGGCCCAGACAGACTGACTGATCAATATTATACCTCTTTCTCCACCATACTGATACCACACTTATTAACAGTATTTGCACGGGCAAGAGAGACGAGTTCATTCCCAGTGGATATGTTACGGGTACATATTATCACATTGCCAAAACCAGGGAAGACCCCAGACGTTTGTAAAAACCTGAGACCTATATTGCTTCTTAACGTGGACCTGAACCTGAACCTGTACAGTAAGATTTTAGCAACCAGACTTCAAACATTCCTCTCAAAACTGGCCATGATCAAGTGGGTTTTATTACCGGACGTCAAAGCCCTGAAAGTACTAAAAAACTGATTAACCTCCATGGAGGTGCAGCGACGCTCGGGTCAACCCAGTCTCTTACTTTCGTTGGATGCCGAGAAGGCATTCGGCAGAGTGAACTGGTTATTTATGAGACTGATTATGACTAAATTTAACATTCCCACCGAGTTTCAAGCCGCGATACAGGCACTATACGATTCTCCCTCCGCAAGAGTGCTCATTTCGGGCTTCTTGTCTGAGAAATTTGTGATCACGAATGGAACCAGACAGGGATGCCCGCTATCCCCTCTTTTATATGCGCTGGTTTTGGAACCCTTAGCACAAGCCATAAGACAAAATGATGATGTTAGGGGAATACAGGCAGGCCCGGCTATATATAAACTTTATCTTTATGCTGACGATATATTAGTCACTTTGACAGATCCTCACACTTCCATTCCTGCCCTACAAGACGAACTAACTGCTTACAGCCAACTTTCCTATCATCTGGTCAACGTCTCCAAAACGCAAGCTCTACCTCATAATATCCCCCCGACACAACTGAACGCATTATGTCGCCTATACACGTTTGGAGATCCCACTATCTCACATATTTAGGTCTGCGTATAACGTGGGACCCGGGGGGACTGATTAAACATAACTATGATAGAATACTGACGGAAGTGAAATCCTTGTTGTCTCAATGGAGGTGTCGTGGCTAGGCAGAATGGCGCCTGTAAAAATGAGCATTCTTCCAAAAATTTTATACATTTTTCATACCCTACCACTTACAGTTGTGTTCAAAATTATTCAACCCCCCCACTGAAATTGAGTGTTTTGGACAGTTTGACATTGATTTTGATCATTCAGTCATCTTGCTTACAATTAAATCAAAGAGGCACGTGTAGGTCAGACAAATATAACATAACCACAAATGTCTCTTCTGTGCTCACATCATTATCCGTTTTATTCAACCCCCAAGTGACATTCAATCTTAGTACTTAGTACAACATCCTTTTACAGTTATAACAGCTTTTAAACGTGAAGCATAGCTTGACACAAGTGTCTTGCAGCGATCTACGGGTATCTTCGCCCATTCGTCATGGGCAAAAGCCTCCAGTTCAGTCACATCCTGAGGTTTGCGCACTGCAACTGCTTTCTTTAAGTCCCACCAGAGGTTCTCAATCGGATTTAAGTCAGGTGACTGCGATGGCCACTCCAAAATGTTCCAGCCTTTAATCTGCAACCATGCTCTAGTGGACTTGGAGGTATGCTTGGGATCATTGTCCTGTTGAAAGGTCCAACGTCTCCCAAGCCTCAGGTTTGTGACGGACTGCATCACATGGTCATCCTATATCTCCTGGTACTGGAAGAGAATTCATGGTACCTTGCATACGCTGAAGCTTCCCTGTACCTGCAGAAGCAAAACAGCCCCAGAGCATGATTGACCCCCCCCGCCATGCTTCACAGTAGGCAAGGTGTTCTTTTCTTCATAGGCCTTGTTCTTCCTCCTCCAAACATAGCGTTGATCCATGGGCTCAAACAGTTCTAATTTTGTTTCATCAGTCCACAGAACACTATCCCAAAACGTCTGTGGTTTGTCCACATGACTTTTGGCATACTGCAGTCGACTCTTCTTATTCTTTGGAGACAGCAAGGGGGTGCGCCTGGGAGTTCTGGCATGGAGGCCTTCATTACGCAGTGTGCGCCGTATTGTCTGAGCTGAAACTTAAGTACCGACATCTGACAAATCTTTTCTCAGTTCCTCAGCAGTCACACGGGGACTTTTCTCCACTCTACGCTTCAGGTAGCGCACAGCAGTCGAAGTCAGCATCATCTTTCTGCCACGACCAGGTAGCGTTTCAACAGTGCCCTTTGCCTTGAATTTGCGAATGATGCTTCCTATGGTCTCTCTTGGTATGTTTAACATCTTTGCAATCTTCTTATAGCCATTGCCCTTCCTGTGAAGAGTAATCACCTCTTCTCTTGTCTTCCTGGACCATTCTCTTGACTTCACCATGTTTGTAACCACACCAGTAAATGTCTAGAAGGAGCTGAGTATCACAGTCATTTTAAAGCTGCCTAATTGGTGCTTATTATGCTTTATTGCTGCTCCGTCACATCCACAGGTGTTTTCAATACCTGATTGAAAACACTTGAATGAACCTCTGTTCTTCAGAGTGGTAGTCTTTAAGGGGTTGAATAATTGTGTCAATGAAGAATTCACAAAAGAAACCTTTACTACTGTATTACAAAACCAATTGATGTCATTTTAGTTGCATATGGTTCTTTAAAAAGTCCTTGTAGGGCGGAGCTTGCATGGCCATGAGATAGGACGTGCCCTGTGATCTCTCCCGCTCCTCCCGCTCTTTAAAGCCGAATACCGGACGAATATCCCCCGCATTTCCTGCTCAGCCAGCACAGGAGTGCCCCTACACCGCCTGAGAATGGGGAATAACAAAAAAAAAGGAATCAGAGGTCCCAGTGGCGCCGATTTTCGTGCCCCGCCGCATGGAGGTGCAGGCCCAAGATGGCGCCGGTGGGGACCCGCCGGAGGAGGTAGGAGATGCTCCCCAGGCAGGGGCCCTGGCCACCAGGGACGATATCGCGGCGATAGGGGCAAAAATCTCAGCCTCCCAATCTTTTCTGGCAGCAGAAATGGACTGTAATTAACGGCTGATTTGCAAAATATAGGGGGATGCACCGCGGACCTGGAGGACCGCACTGACACTATAGCATCCCACAATAATATGCTGGTGGACACCATCTATACTATGGCGGCGAGCATCGGCCGTCTGGAGGCCCAGGTGGAAGACCTCGCGAACCGCAGCCGACGCCACAACATACGCCTCTGGGGGCTCCCAGACTCGGTCCCCCATGACCAACTGACGGCGACCGTGGAGGGAATATTTAAAAACTGTTGCCGGATAGATCCCCCTCCCGCCTACTCATGGACCGGGCTCACAGGGCCTTCGGGCGCGACCCCCCCCCCCCCGGGAGGAAAATTTCGGGACGTAATAATCAGGTTCCATTATTATCATACCAAGGAGGCAATCCTAAAGGAGAGTAGATCAGTTCATTTGTCATATGAGGGTCACCCACTTTCTCTTTGGCCCGATGTGGCCCCCTCTACCCTGGCCAAGCGATGAGAATGGCGCCCTGTAACAGAGGTTCTGAGAGCTGGAAAGATCAAGTATACTTGGGGCTTCCAGTTACGCCTTGTAGTCTACAAAGAGGGCCAAGCCTTCACCTGCTCCAGGATACAAGATGCCCACAAGCTGCTACACTCTCTTCAACTGCCGGTACCAGAGGATCTCCCAGCCCCCCCGGGCCAGTAGATGCTTGAAAAATTACCGCTAGAATGGAAGAAGGCCCCGGGATGAGAGGGCCGGGCAGGCTCATTAACACCTCCATCTCTCTGACTTCCCCAATGCTGGCTGCCATCGGCTGAGGTCTCGGCTTCGCCGACCGATGGGGAGGATGTGTAATGTATTGTATTCTTAATTCTGTTTTCAACTGGTTCATTCGGTTCGTATGTTTGGCAACCGTTTCATATGTTCGGTTTTTGGGTGTTACCCGGTATGTTTAGTGAGGATCTCTGATAGACATGTTTTTGAACTGGGGCAAGGCCCGATTAGGTCCTACGGACACACTCGTGTCTACTGAGATTCTGGTTGCCATAATTTGCTATAATTCTTTTTTCTTAGCGGGAGGAGGGGGTTGAGATGCTCGAAAGTCATTGTTGGTGACCATGTGCCTTCTCCGTATCTCCCATCTCGACTCTCCGGCTTGTCCTTCGTGTCGAGGTTTTTCTTTTCTTCTTCTTCCTTTCTTTTCTCTCTCACCCCTCGCTGTCCTATCCTCTCTTCCTTTTCCCTGGGGGTGTGGAGTGGGGAGGCCCGCTGGTCCGTGTATCCACCATCCTACAGTTAAACCATGGCGTCACTGAAGTGCCTCTCCTTAAATGTTAAGGGCCTTAACTCCCCACGCAAGAGGCGCCTCCTCTTCCGCGAATTATGCAAACAAAAGATTGATATAGCCTTCATACAGGAGACGCAAATACCCCGTAAGGCCACCTATAGACTGGCTGACGCACGCTACCAGCGGGTCTTCTCTTCTACTGCTTTGCCTAAACGTAATGGGGTCTCTGTCATCCTGCATAACTCCTGCCCCTTCCAGGTCGAATCGGTGGAGGGGGATGACTCCGGTAGATATGTAGTAGTACAGGGACACTTTGGTACCCACTCTTATGCGCTTGCTTCAGTATATGCTCCTAATTCCCCAGACAAGGAATTTTGGTCCGCGCTCATGGAATTCCTGGGGTCCCGCACTCCAGGCGACTTAATTATTGGGGGTGATTTTAACGCCACACTGCGCAGCAGTTGACAGATCGGGAACAGGGGCTCCCACGCCACAGGACCAGGCTTTCTCTTCCTTTGCACGAGACATGGGCTTGGTGGACGTCTGGCGGGTGCAACATCCAGGAGAGAGGGACTATACGTTCCTTGTCACACCCTCATAAAACGTATTCGCGTATTGATTACTTCCTTGCCTCGCCCAACAGCATGAAGGTCTTTGACGCCTCCTCTATAGGATCTATCACGTGGTCGGACCACGCGGACATACACTTGGGTCTGACGGGTTTGGGGGGCTCGGTTAACAGGAGATGGCGACTGGACCCGATCTTACTGACGCGCCAAGACATTACAGACGGGATAGCCGCGGAAGTGACAGACTTTTTTGACTTAAACTCTGGAGAGGAGGTCTCTTTCCCCCCCCCCATGGTTTGGGCGGCCCATAAAGCCGTTATCAGAGGCTCCTTCATTAAATATGGATCACAATATAAGAAACGCGTAAATACCCAGATCCTTGGCCTGCAGGCAGACCTGACAGACAGGGAGAATGCCCACAAGGCTTGCCCCTCAGAAGCTTCTTTCTTGGCACTTCAAAACGTACGACAGGCTTTGAATCAATTACTGGTAGATGACTTGGGGCGCTCCATGATATGGACTAGACGTTTATATTTCGAAAGGGGCTATAAAATGGACACCCCCCTGGCCCGTAAACTACGACCACGACCCTACTCTGCCCCAATCTGCAAGCTAAGGAGCAGAGAGGGAGCGCTGGTGACTTCCCCCTCCGCGATTAATGACCTACTGACCTCCTTCTACAGGGACTTGTATAACCATTCCCCTTCCCACACTACTGACAATCAAACCCTATGTAACGACATTAAAGATTTTTTGTCTAGTTTACTGGCGGCACGTCGCACTTTAAACGATCTGCTCTCTTTTGACATTAAACAGGCGGCGGCACGTACCAGATGCTTCTTTGCGTTGAATGAAAACCGCCCGGGAAGACTGCTGGCGCGGATGCTTCGCAAACAACGGCAACTAGCGTATATACCTAAGATTCGGGTTATGGGGGGTAATACTACCCTGCGACCGGAAGAGATCTCAGCCTTTCGGCAATATTATACCTCTTTGTATAATGTTGCGGATACACCCCCTCCAGTGGGAGACATTAGGTACTACTTGCATGCTAATTTGAGGACCCGCCTTCGGGTAGCGGAAGCTGAACGATTGGATTTGCCGATCACGACCGAGAAATTATCCGCGGCTCTGAAATCTACTAAGAACGGGAAAAGCCCGGGTCCTGATGGACTCCCGGTGGAATACTATAAGGAATTTCGAGATCTGTTACTCTCCCCTTTGCTGGCCACACTTAACTCCATTAAAGACGGGACACCCTTTCACCCTCACACGCTGGGTGCGAACATCACGGTTCTGCTCAAGCCTGGAAAGGACCCAACAGAATGTGACAATTATAGGCCCATCTCGCTCCTTAACAGTGACCTAAAGCTTCTGGCACGTGTTCTGGCGGATCGGCTTAAGGAACATATGCCACGACTGGTCCACCCTGACCAGGTGGGGTTTATCCCTGGCAGGGAGGCGAGAGACGGCACACAAAGGGCCATCAATGCACTTCTGGTCACACAGCGATCGGGTCAGCGTCTTCTACTGCTCTCCACAGACGCGGAGAAGGCGTTCGACCGCGTTGGCTGGGCCTTCCTGTTTCACACGTTGCAGAACATGGGGTTAGGCCCGGGCTTCCAGGGGTGGGTCCGGGCGCTGTACACTGGCCCCACGGCCAGAATTAAGGTCAACGGTGCTTTGTCGGCCAGTTTTCAGATATCAAATGGCACTCGACAGGGATGCCCACTCTCCCCCTTACTATTTGCACTTTCTTTGGAGGCGATACGACTGGACCCCACAATAACGGGACTGAAAGGCACGATTCAGGACCATAAAGTTACTGCGTATGCAGACGACCTGTTATTTTTCTTGACGGAGGCACGGCGCTCTCTCCCAGCAGTGATATCCGCTTTTGATACTTATGGCAAACTGGCAGGCTTGAAAATAAACATGTCCAAATCAGAGATTCTTAACGTCTCGATGCCGGAAGATGAGGCAGGCAGGATGCAGGGCGCCTTCCCATTTCACTGGTGTATTTCCAAGATGAAGTATCTTGGGATCTGGCTCTCTTCCACGCCGCTGGATCTCTATAACCTGAATTATCTCTCACTCCTAGGTACGCTACGGGCAGACCTGGCAGTCTGGACCACGAAATTCATCTCCTGGCTGGGGAGAGTCGCAGTATTCAAGATGAATATCCTGCCGCGGCTGCTCTACCTATTTCAGGCTGCCCCGGTGGCGCTACCAGGCTCCTTTTTTGTTGCCCTTAAGGCGGAGATGATCAAATTTGTATGGGCTGGCCGGAAACCTAGGATCCGTCTTTCGGTACTGTGTCGACCTAAGATGGCAGGCGGCTTTGCACTACCAGATCTTGTTACATATTACAGGGCGGCCCAGCTTAACAGGTTGGTGGATTGGTCCTCAATAGGAACAGGACGCGGCTGGCTGGATATGGAAGGGCAGAAGTGGGGGTACCATTGTGGGTGTTACCTTGGCTTCCCCCACGAGCGGTGCCAAGGGGGGCCCGCACTCACCCGTTAATCGGCACCACCCTACGATTGTGGGATCGCTTAAAATTTTCGCACGCCTTGTCTTCTAGTCCCTCGCCTTTACTTCCACTAACCTCCAATCCTCTTTTCCGCCCCGGGGTCCGGAGAACTCTGCAACATCATCTTGTGGAGGGGGATCGGCTTTTGGCCCTTCATGTGGCAAAAGTGCCAACGATACACGCCCTGACCTCTCGCCCAGATCTTCCTCCGCTGACACCGCTGGACAGGTTTAACTTTCTGCAAATCCGACACTTTTTGGGTTCCCTCACTGGAGGACATAACCTGGCGCGTGCCCTCTCCCCCTTTGAGCGTCTCTGCTCCCTTTAGCGTCCTTTGAAACCTGGGATCTCCACTCTTTATGCAATGCTCCAGTCCAGAGACTCGGAATCACCTTTATTCATGGGTCGCTGGGAAGCTGAACTGAACCAGACTCTATCAGACTCTGAGTGGGGAACGATCCTATTCTTGACACATCATGGCACGCAGGCGGTCAGATACCATGAATCGTCCTATAAGATACTAACCCGCTGGTACTGCACCCCACTTCACCTATTCCAATGTGTGGGGACGGCGGACCCCAATTGCTGGAGATGTGGCACGGAGCTGGGCTCCTACCTCCATATCTGGTGGAGCTGCCCCCTTCTGCAGACATACTGGAAATGGATCAGAGCTGCGATCAGGGATGTGACAGACACCACATTGGATCTCAAACCTCAGGTCGTCTTGTTGTTGCTCACGGGCCAACCGACAACCTCATTCCGGAAATCGGTGGCGTTCCGCCTTTTGTTGGCGGCGCGCTATCTGGTCCCGCAACATTGGAGACGGAAAACGGTCCCTTCACTCAGAGTGGGTGACCCAGGTAGACGAAATATACCGCGTTGAGGAACGTATTGCTTCCCGTGATGACAATCTCCCTGAGTTCTATCTCACCTGGTTCTACTGGACACAGTACATTACCTCGGCCTCTCTCCGCCACCGACTGGACCTGGACCTTACGGGGGGGGGGGGGAGGTGGAGAAGGAGGACAAACGCACCCTTAGTTGGGACTCTCGGACTTAGATGGCATCGGTGGCTCCGCTGGGAGTGGGTCTCCTGTGGCTGTGGCGGATACTGGGGCTTGGGCTCTTCTGTGGCGGTATACAATGTATCCTGCCCCATTATTTGGGATGAAAGGGGGCCCTTACTATGTTGATCGCTCTGTGTGTCTTTGTGTTCCCTGTGCCCCCCTTTTTTTTTTTTTTTCTCTTCTTTCTCTCCTCTCTCATCTCTCTCATCTCTCTCTTCTCCCCTCCTCTCTCTCTCTCTCCTCCCTACTCGCACTCCACCACTTCCTCTCTCTTCTCGCTTAGACTGATCTTTCCTTATCTCTGATCTACATCTTCTCACCACTCCTTGCTCACAACTTGGGTCTTATATCAGTTTACCTTACTTTGATCACCAGCCTTCCTACTGGTTCCATGCTGTCCTTCGCACCTTCACTACCCCATCGTGACAGGCATGAGGACCGCGTAGATAGATGGAGCTCGACTGGGATGCTCCCCAGAACCCTCTATAGTCTGATATATGTCGACTACTTAAACGCTGCTTTTATATGATGGCCCTGTTGGTTTGTTTCATTATACGATGCTATGTACCTTTGACATATGATCTGATGATTACGGTATTACCGTATTGTTTTTCTGTCATTTCTGTATTATTCTCTTTAATAAAAATCTTGAATATAAAAAAAAAGGATTTTTTTTGTCTTCTCTTAGTTTGCCCACGGTGGAGGGGAAGCAGGCGGAGACCCTAGTAGCACCCTTCTCAGCAGAAGAATTGTCGGAGGTGATAAAAGGAATGAAACCACATAAGGCCCCGGGGCCGGACGGATTTACAATGGCATATTCTAAGAATTTTTCTGCCATTCTGACTCCCCGCCTGCTCCCCCTCTTTAACGCCCTCTTGACCGACGGACACTTCACCCCGGAATCATTATCCGCATCTATAGTGTTGATCCCAAAGCCGGATAGGGACCCTCTACTCCCCGAAAACTATCGCCCTATCTCCCTGCTAAACACAGATGTGAAAAGTTTTGCCAAACTTTTATCTAACAGACTTGACCTTCTTTTATCCCGCTTGATTCATCCAGATCAAGTCGGCTTTATACCGGGCAGACAGGCCTTTGACAATACGCGACGGGCAATCGACCTCCTATGGCATGCATCCACTTCCCATACGCCCTCACTTTTTCTGTCACTTGACGCCGTCTCTGCTTACGCAGATGACATCCTTTTGTCTCTCACAGACCCTACCGGGTCTCTGGAGTCGATGTCCTCCTTGCTGGCGCGTTTCTCGCACCTCTCTGGATATAAAATTAATATGTCCAAATCTGAAGCATTGGCTATATCTATCACGGAGGCTGAGAGTTCGCTCCTTGAGGCAGAACATCGTTTCCGTATCCAGCGCTCCCGACTTAAATATTTAGGGATATATCTAACACCCCGAACAGAGACCTTATATAATGCTAATTATACCCCCCTCTTACGCACATTACAACAAGACCTAGATAGATGGTCTAGACATATGATATCGTGGCTAGGGCGCATACATTGTGTTAAAATGAATCTACTCCCCAGAATGTTATACCTATTTCAGACCTTACCGATTTCCCCTGGTAGGGGAGGACTTGCAACTGATGCAGAGACACATTGATGATTTTGTATGGGGTGGGGGCAGGAGACGGATTGGGCGGCAGACTCTCTATCGGCCCAGGGACCGGGGCGGCTTAGGTTTGCCTTGTTTACGATCGTATTATTACGCCTCCCAGCTCGCACAGATAGTAGCATGGCACTGCCCAACACATGAACGCAGGTGGGTGTACTTGGAACACTCTATAGCCCTCCCGCTCAAACTGGACTTATGGATATGGCTCTCAAGGCCCCACAGACCACTGTTACGAACCGCCTGCCCGGCCATCACCAACTCTCTGACAATCTGGACTAAGATCGCACTGAAATGCGACCTCACCTGCTATCCCTCCCCGCTGACTCCACTGTGCCACAATCGAGAATTCGCTCCAGGACTTCAACCCGCCACTTTTTCGTCTCTCACAGCTAAAGGTTTGCATCGCATCTGTCACCTTTTCCCCCGAGGAACCTTGCTCCAATATCAAGACGTGCAAGAGGGTGCCCAACTTCCGCCGGCATCTTTCTTCCGATTTTTGCAGTTACGAGACTTTGCACTGAGACCGCACATTAAAAAGGCGGCGCTGACAAAACTGACCTCTTTTGAATCTACCTGCCTACGTGGTCGTTACACCAAAGGCCTAATCTCCTCTCTATACCAACAGATTACTTGCACGCTGGACTGGGCAGAACTCCCCTACATCCGAGCTTGGCATGCAGACCTTCAGGAACAGCTGGAGGGGGACTCATGGCTGGACATTTGGGAAGCCTCCAGGAAAATCTCAGTCTGCACCAACATTCAGGAACAGGCAGTCAAACTACTTATGCGCTGGTACACCACGCCGGCCCAACTGGCCAGGATTAAAAAGACACCCACGGGTGATTGCTGGAGACAATGTGGGGCCAAAGGCACGTATTTCCACATGTGGTGGACATGCCCTGTTATCCACGAGTACTGGTCCACTATACAAACGTTATTTGAGGAGGTCTTGTCCTGCCGGATTACCCTGACACCGGACCTCTTCCTGCTGGCAAACCCACTGGCTGACCTTTCACAGAGGGAACACAAGTTGCTTATTAAACTCTTGGGAGCGGCACGCAGGGCAGTGGCGGAGGGATGGATAAAAATGGAAGCACCGTCAACAGGACTGGTACTCAGCCTTATCAGAGACTCCTTCTTGATGGAAAAACTGACGGCGATTGTACATCACACTATGGACTCTTTCTCTAAAACATGGGCCCCATGGCTCTCATACGATCCTCACTGTACTATCTGAGAATTTGGGTTGTTTTGATATGTACTGCTTACCTCATAACTTGTTTCCTCTCCCCGACAGGCCAGCACTCATGGTGATTTCCAGTGGTCGGTAAGCTGCCTCTTTCTTCTGCATCTGAGACCGGGCCCCCCCACCCCTCTCTCCCCTTCTTCTTTCCTTTCCCTCGCTCTTCCTTTTTTCTCTTCTCTTTACTTTCTTTCTTTTTATACATAAAAACAGGTAGCTACCCCGCAACGAATCGGGACGGGGGACTCTATTAGGCAGAGATGCTTCGGCTTGATACTTTGCATTGGTTTTACTGTTTTCCCCCTCCCCTTTCTATTTTTCTGTATCCTCAGCAACATCGATCTATGCTACTGAAAAATAAAGTCTTTAAAAAAAAGTCCTTGTAGGATTTCATTCTGAATACAATTACAAATGTGCACTAAATTCCCTAAAACCCTTTACAGCATTGGGGGTTGAATAATTTTGAACACTACCTGTACGTTACCAAGAATCTACTTGGACACGTTACAATCTGCCCTGATGACTTTTGTTTGGAACCATAAACGTCCTAGAGTTCCTAGATGCCTCTTATACTATAGACAAACAGAGGGCGGCCTACACATGTTAAATATCCACAAATATTATTGAGCCTCCTGTTTGGCGTCCATTGTCCGAAATTTTTCATAAACAACCATGGCCACAATGGCTTGTAGTTGAAGCCTCTTGTTTGGAGGGTCACAATTTAGCCAACCTGCTCTGGGTGCCTTCATCTTTTAGACCTAAGTTGCAGGCCCTCTTAGCATCCACGGCCCTTCATCTCAGAATATGGGACCGCCATTTTTCCGCGCTCACGAGCCACCACCCATTATCCATGGCTACTCCTCTACCATCCCTGTCATATCTCTTGCCTCAGACACTTTTTGACCCTTGGCTCAGATGTGGGGTTTACAACCTACATCACCTTTTTACACCGACTGCGATGCTCTCCTTTGATGCTCTCCGTCGCAAATATTCGATTTCTGACTCAATGTTTTTATCGTATATGCAAATGTATTCTTATCTAAAAGTAAATAAGGTTCTATCTGGATTCGAGACGCACAAACCGCTTTTGTCAGAGGTGGAGTTGTTCTGCCTGGACTCATTGTCTTCCAGTAAGCCGATATCAATATTTTATCGTATATTAAATACACCGGCCACCAAAGAGTGTTGGGCTTTCCAGAAGGGATGGGAGAGAGATTTATCTCAGTCCTTCTCAACCTCCCAATGGAATAAGGCGTACAAGTTTGCAATGGGAGCAACCAAATGTGCAACTTTGAGAGACACACAGAAAAGTCTTGTACCGATGGTACTCCACACCGGACAAAATGAAACGATACTCGCCCCAAGCCTCCGATCTATGCTGGAGATGCGCTTTCGCAGTTGGCACAATGGACACATCCGGTGGCATTGCCCTGGAGTAGCCGGGCTTTGGAGAGCCATTTCGGCACTGGCCACGGAGGTACTGGGAGTGCCGATACCTTTATGCTCCAGAAACACTCTTATTAGGAATGATAGATCTCCCACGCCCACATATACAGATGTTGTTTATCTTGGTTTCTACCACTGCCTTGTTGATAGCTAGGAACTGGAGGACTGTCCACCTACCCACCCGGAAACAATTGATTGGCGGTGCTGGTCCAGCAAGTCTCTTTGACTCCAAAGCTACTACGATATTTGGCTTTAGACCAGCCAAAAAAGATCCTTGGCAACTTTGGGATATTCAAAAAATTTATGAGACACACAGAACTGGTTGTCCGGACGCTCTGGCTAATTCTGGTTAATAGTTTTTAATACTTCTGAAGTACGGGATTGATTCCATAAAAGTAGATAAAATATAGGTCCTTCCCTCCCCCCCTTCTCTTTTTTTTTTTCCCCCCTTTCTTTTCTTCTCTTCTGTTACTGTATATTTACAATACTTGACAGGTACAATGTTATCTAACATGAAAAATTCCAATAAAAACATTTTGAAAAAAATAAATTCAAAAATCAGTTCTTTAGTGCCTGCTGCTGTGTTTACGTTTCTGCGCTGTTTGTGGTTAGGTCAAATTTTCCTCTTACACGTTTATACAACCCACACATATTATACACCATTTTTCCCACCATTAAATAGACTTTCTAAAGATACCATGATTTACATCATATAGTATAATTGACTATAAAATCAAATCTGAAATATGACAAATTTGAAAAAAAAAAAAACAACACTTTTTTGAAATTTAATCCCCAAAATCTACAACCGTTAAAAAATTTTGTCCTGAGAATAGAAATACCCAATTTTACATGTTTTTGCTTTTTAACCCCTCCACTGCTGAGCTACTTCACCTCTGTGCGCTGAGCTCTTTTTGACTGTTTTATGCTCCTCATTTTTAAATGCCAGCCTGGGTCCTATTTTAGTAACCCCCACCCCCCCCCCGGACAAATTTTTCCATAAAAAAATTTGTTTTACCCCCAAACCAGGTCGTGTTTGATATCGTTGCAAAGGCCATGATCGGGCCTTTCCAAAGCTAGGGAAGGGGTTAAGGGAAAAAATAAGGATCTCTAGTTTTCAGATGATTCGCCCTTTAAAACTGTGATTTTTTTTTTCTTTAACCTGTAATCGTTTCACTTTGTTTTGCTGTTGAAACTTTGACAAATATAATCATAATGGATCATAATTATTATTTTTTTTTTTCTTGATCTCCTTTTCTTTTCACTTTAATGACTATTGCATTAGGCCAAATATGTAGGGATTTGGCCCATTTGGGCAAAACCTGCATATTCACTTTGATCAAGCTTTTATAGACCATTTCTTCCTTCCACGCTGCTCAGTGACTCCCATCCTGCAGCTCCCTCAATCTAATAGAACAACTTTAACATCCTATCTCTGCACATCAGATTGTGGGACCTGCCAGCTAAGGCTGGTGTCAGACGAGCGCTCTGATTGCGCACAGTAACGGATGTACTTTAGATCAGTTTTGACTGATGTTGAGAAAAAGAAAAAAAAACTGTGCAGGGGTTTCTCTACGTCCATGTAGCTTTTTCACGTCGATGCCATTTCGGCGTCCGTTGCAACATGCGCTGCCCACACGTGAAAAGGTGCGTACGTGCTTTGTGTGTTGTTCTCTATTGACTCCTTTTTGAAAAGCTTCAGACAGCAAAGAGTGCGGTCAGATGGACGCAAAAAAACAGTGCGCTCGTCTGACCCCCAGCCTAAGATTCACTATTAGCTTTGGAGGAAGAACACGCCTGCGATGCAAAGGTAATCTTTACCTGAGTGGCTTGTGTCGGCAGGGGTTAAAAGTAAGCTAACTGCATTTTTGGTGGGGGTCGTTTCTTTAACCTTTTCCCTGCTTGGCCTTTTCACCCCATGTGCTAAGCTAATTATGACCATTTTTTTTGCTCAGCACATTTAAATGTAAATTGACATCATGTTTTATAGCCGAACACAGACACAATTGTATATTGTCCCCTCCCCCCAGGGACTTTAAAGATTCAAAATAAATCCTTACTATGAATTTATTCACAAAGCTTTGGTAATCTTTAATCAATCTTTAAATGTATGGGTTGGTGTGCGGTCTTTGTGGTTTGTTGGGTGTTTCTCAAGACATAATAATATATTTAGGGCTGAAACAACTAATCGATTGATTAAAATAGTTGTCAATGATTTCCATTATCAATTAATCGTCCTGTGTACAGCACACACAGTTTACCATCAGACTGAGTTAAACGTAAATAACCTCAGCTTCGGAGCTGATTGGAGAAGATGCGCCTCTGTTATACAAGGTATGATTTCGTTCTAGGATTATATCCGACACAACCAGTTTGTTTTTATTCCGTTTACAAAAGTAGCAGAACTAGAACACAAACAATAGGATACTGCCACTGGGTGAAGGAGCTGTATGTCTGTGTATTATCCTTACTTTAAGCTGGAGTCCTGTGCCGCCACCCCATCCATCCTGCCACACCCTCTTTGGTCTGGTCCCTTTCACCAAACTCACTCCCACACTCGGATCCGGTCTTTTATCCATACCCACTCCCTCTCACACTCGGGTCAAGTCACTTGGGTAAAGTCACTCCCTTCCACCTCCAGTTCCTCCTCCCACTCAGTTTGTTCACAAAATTATTTAAAAGGGACACTCTAAGCACCCTGACCATTTTAGCTTATTAACCCCGATTTCATGCTGAATCCTCATCTGAGCAAGTGCTTGTAGCCGCGTTCATTTGAGAAAGCAAACATGGGCTTAAGCTGCGCATGCGGCATCAACCCATCCCTCTGACCAAGCACTCACATACCTTGTGTGAAAAGTACACAAGATATGCAATTTGCATATGTACATATGAAAGTTAGGTACACTACGCAAATTGCTCATGAAAAAAGGCGAGGGATTATGGTTATTTAAGTAAACCATTTTTTTCTCTAATCGATTGAGAATAATCGTTAGTTGCAGCCCTAAATATAGTTGTTATTCTTGGTAGAAGAGTGCTTCTGTCGTGGTTGTTGTATTTGATATAGATAGATATATAATGTTACAAAAGGGTGGGGACAAGGAAATTTCCTCAATCATGATGTGGGGTAGTCGAGGAGAGGGATAGGTCGGTATCAGTAATGTGGTATGCTAATCTAAAGAGATGATTTTTAAGGGATTTCTTAAAGACCCAAAGATTAGGGGTGAGTCTGATATGGTGAGATGGGTCACTCCACAAGACCAGCGCAGCCCTTGAGGTCTTTGAGTGAAGCATTGGCAGTGTGGGTGGAGACAGAGGACAAGCTGAAGTCACCTGCAGACCGAAGTGATTTAGGCTAGGGTCAGACGAACGTGATTTCTACGGACTGCGTCCGTGCAGTACAGACGTATGGAAGACGCAGTAGTGGCCACAGAGTCCGTTTTTTCACTGACGTATTATTTGATGGATGTAGCAGGGAAAATAAGTTAAAATGCAAAACCATTTTGTCCGTCAAAAATGCTGGACGTATAAATGCAGTCCGTCTGACCATGTTCCATCACACACACACAAAGCTATGCGGACGTTGCACTTTGTGCGGCCGTTCTAGGGGTTGTACGTTCTTGCCTAACTTGCGTCCGTTTGCCGCAGCCATTGTGCGTTCGCAGTTCAGTGCAGACGTACTTCGTGTGTGGGACTCCATTGGCCTTTATGTCATGCTATCACGGACGTGCTTTTGTGCACCATGACGGACGTGTATGCTGCGCTCGTCTGACGGGAGCCTTAGAAGGGGCCAGGGCCGGACTGGGAATAAAAAGCAGCCCTGAAATTTTTTATTTTTTTTTTAACCAGCCCCATATTGTGATAAGTGCAAAAGAAAAAGGATACTAGCCGTAAGATTTATTTATTTATTTTTTTAAAAAAAAGGACAATCCATCTGTCACAGCAGCCCATGGTCTCATGTATTTGTAACGTGAACACACCTCTGTTCTCAACCAATCAGTACTCTTATTATAGTTATATATATATTCTAGCCTGGGGGTAAATATATCCATGTGGGAGCCTGGGGGCAAATCTATCTATGAGTGAGCCCCCAGAATGTTGTATACAGCAAAGCCCCCCAGAATAATCTAGCCAGCAGAGCCCCACAATTTTACTTACCCTTACCCGGCCAGCACAGACCCACGTTGTTCCTCCGAATGCCCGGCATGCTCCTTCACGTGGCCGCTGACTTCTAGGTTGTGACGTGCTCTCGCGAGATCTCGTCTGTGTCACATCCTTCTGGTCAGCGGCCGCGCGTCCGAGGCTGGGAACATGCTGGGCACTTGGAGGGCTAGCGGTATGCTGTTAATGCATTTCGCTAGCAGCCCCAGGGATCCGCTCTGCTGGCTCACAGCGTGAACCTGCGTTCCCGCTGCTGGAACGCCGTTCCCGCAGGATTTGAGCCCTGGGCAGCACTATCGCCTCATTTAAGATAACACTCAGTCTAGCGTCGGCTTGAAGGAGGTGATAGAGCTCTAGGGGTAGCCCTTACAAAGAAAACACCAACAAATTATCAAATGTGTACCAGGTCAAACACACACAGTATTTTCCTTTTTTCAGGGATTTTCACACCTTCAATGTTGTGCAACTACTTATCCCACAGTGCTCCTATCTGGCTGCCTGAGTATTGTGGGATCTGTAGTTACAACACATGCAGGTCCTTAGAACTAAACAGCAAAATCAACAAATGAAAAGGAAATAAAACTTTTTTTTTTTTTTTTTTAGAAAATCTAGTTAACACACATGTAATATACATGAACAGACTGCTCCCTTCTGATATACTTCTTCCTGGGGAGTGGTAATCCAGCAGCTCTGTCCTCCTGTAGCAGCACATGGCACTCTTCTGCACTTCCTATCACCGCTCTCTCCCTACAGAGGAACCTCCAGTCATGTGATCAGTCGGTTTCATCTCTGTTTAAGGAGCCATCCCACCAGGGAGGCACTGGGACAGACCCCACAGGGGAATGTAACAGCCCAGATCTAGGGACAGAGAGAGCCCAAAGTGATAGATCTACAGCCAGCCCCCTCCCTAGGGACATGTGCTCCCTGTCCATTGATCGTGGTGCTGAATCTGCTGTATTCATGGTGCTGTTCGGTGCGATTCGACGGCAGGGAAATTCCCCATGGATATGTAGTGGTTAATCTATTCAGAGAACAGCACTGAAATGTCAGTGAAATGCCCTAATTTTTGGTGGTTCATTCGACCGCTTTAAACAGGCGAATCCCATAGGTGTCAATGTAAAAAATAATCCTCAATTTTTATTAAACATTTATTAAACCGTTTTTATTCTTTTCAATTGCAGCAAAAAGTCTTTTTATTTTGACATTTTTGGATTCCTTACTTATTTTAAAACTATGCCATGAAAATTCTTTTCTTTGTTCATTTGAGGTGCACGAGGAAAGTGTTTCCAGGAGGAAGGGAGTGGCCGACGGATTGGCCTTTAACAGTCTGTGACGCAAAATCAATAGAGCTAGATAGCTCTCTGAGAGTGCGTTGAATACCGCTCATATCCCTCTATTCATACTAGTTGATCTGCACTATTGTTTTATATGATTTTATCTTTTTGAGGTCACAATCGACAACATATATTATACCCCTATATTAGAAGTAGGGTGCACTGATACTGGTATCGGTACCGATACTGCCGTTTACACGAGTACTTAGTACTCATGCAAATGGCCCGATACACCCCCCCCCCTGATTACTGGAAGCCGGCTTGCCGGTATCCGTGGGGCTGGGAAAGCTGGCCGTGTGCATGAAAAGCACTCGGCCAGCGTTCCCCTCCGGCGGCTGCAATACTCACCCATCCGAAGGTCCGGTCGCATTACTGTGACGCGTTCACGCGGCCGCCGGGTGCTTCTGTGATGCTGCCTCTTGACTGGAGGCAGCATCATAGAGGCGCCCGGCACCCGTGTGATTGCACCACAGTTGTGTGACCGGACCTTCGGATGGGTGAGTATTGCAGCCACCGGAGGGGAACACTGGCTGAGTGCTTTTCATGCATGCGGCCAGCTTCCCCAGCATTAGATATAGGTCTTTGAGACCTGGGGGCAAATCCATGTGAGCTGGGGGCATATCCATGTGAGCTAGATGGCTCTCTGAGAGTGTGCGTTGAATACCTCTCATATCTCATTCATACTAGTTGATCTGTTTTATGTTTTTATTTTTTAGAGGTCACTGCTTGCCGGTATCCGCGGGGCTGGGGAAACTGGCTGAGTGCATGAAAGCACTCGGCCAGCGTTCCCCTCCAGCGGCCGCAATACTCACCCCTCCGAAGGTCCGGTCGCACGGCTGTGACGCGTTCACGTGGCCACCGGGCGCTTCTGTGACACTGCCTCTCGGCTGGAGGCAGCGTCACAGAGGTGCCCGCGTGATCGCACCACAGCCGTGCAACCGTACCTTCGGATTGGGTGAGTATTGCGGCCGCCGGAGGGGACCGCTGGCCGAGTGCTTTTCATGCACGCGACCAGCTTCCCCAGTGTTCGATATAGGTCTGTGAGAGCTTGGGGGCATATCCATGAGACCTGGGGGCAATCTCAATATTCATGTGATAATTTACTTTTTTAACCTCCATCTGTCCGGCACAATCTCTCCTTTTTCTCTGCCTTTTCTAACCAGCTTTTCCTCTACTCCCGCTTTCACTCACCTTAGTTTCTCCTTATCTTCTCCCCATTTCCACCCAATTGTACTTAACTCTTCCCCAGCTTCTCCATATCTCCCTCCAGCACCCACTCATCTGCACCCCATCTTGTCCTTATCTCCAGCCCTGCACCTCCCCAGCTCCTTATCTGCTCCCCAGCCTCTCATTATCTCTTCACATCTACGCACACGTAATTTTTTTTTATGAAGCATAGAACATATAGGACTATATAGATCACATAACCGTACTTAACTCCCGGTTAAATAAAAAATTTAGCTAATCAAATATATGTACTATTTATAATTACCATAATTGGAATTCCAATAAACCTCTGCAAGTTTCTTCCCAAATAAGAAAATCTAAAGAAAAGACACGCGCTGACGCTGTAGCGGAGACAGTAAAATTAACTACACACAAGGTATAGCTTCATTATGTCTGAATATCCTTTGTTTAGACAGACCAATTTATTAGATTTCAAACAACCAATGAAAACGTTTGGGGCGAAACTGAAACGCTGTGTAAGACGAACAGGAATGTGATGTAACAGTCAGATACATTTCCACGTCAGAATTTGACCAACACCGTTAACTTAATACCATATATGGTTCAGAAATGTTTTTTTTCTGGCTCACAATGTTCACGCACTTTTCTTCACTTAATGTAACAAAGGCTTACAGGAAGTCTGGTTAAAAATTCCACAGGCCACAGCCTATGAAAGAAAAAGCTATCTACATATAGTATTGAACATTTAGAACGGGAGGGTCATAGCCCATTTTATCAGAACAGGCTTTTCAACACAGGATATTTATATTCCTACAGGAAACTAAAATCTAACAATTCTCTCCTTTGATTACATATCACCTGTGATCAGTCAAAAGGATAAACCAAAACTAGACGATTAAACTAATTATACCTGGGGCCACAGTGTCATCTCCTAATACCTTTAGGTCATTCTAGATGCTCAGGGGAAGAAAAAAAAGTCTATACCTCAATACCTTTACGTTGTACGAAAGGGATTCCCCAAGGAGGCCATTTATGAACATAAAATACACTTATCTATCTAGATTCACTCTACCAGCGAACCACACTTGGAGCCTGGGCCAAATGCCTAATCTAGACATTAAATAACTATTTACTCCCATTTCCCAAAATGTTCTTCACCGAACAAGAAAAATATAATAACTTGAATTTAAAAGTTAATTTATCTAATAATCAACATGAGTCAGATCTATATCTGTGTGTTTTCTTATGTTCAGCTTCACTCCACAAAATGCATACACACCTGCATTCACACACAATCTCAAATACATTCTCATTTTCCCAAATCCAATCCTTTTTCACACTTATTATTTTTTTTCTTTAATCCCCTAGATATCTCATAATCTAATACCGTAGTCCTTGTCCAGAGTGCGAGATCAAGGTTTGGTCTTTTTTTTCAACATCCCAGCTTGAGACACATAATCAGTTGACTGTAATCAGAGCTCCCAACATAGGGACTCCTGAACAAGCTGTCTCTTTGCGCTGGTTGCTTATTACCTGTGACCCTTGACACAAAATGTCCATGATGCAGTCATTGTGAACATGGTGACTGTCAGATTTTTTGTGATGATGAAGATGTGACACGGTTTTAGCAAAAATAAAGAAAATATGGTATACCCACTAATCTTCTACGCATTCATTCTCAAGTGCATGAAAACAATAAAAATGTTAATTGCACAATAAGAGACAGATATAATAAATTTTAAAATTTCCCCGCAAAGCCTATGGGCCTCATGCAAGAAAAAAAGAAAATCCTACTACTTCTGACTCATTTCATTAGAGCGAGAAATATATATATATAATTATCAACTTTGGCTCAAAAGGGATATAGCCGAAGTGCATACTCCACCCATTTTAATATCAAAAAATTACTTATTGATATCTTTTCCATTCTTGTTTGGTGTTTTGAAACAAAACTAGTGTTTATAAAACACGCCAATCCCAATAAAATCAAAATAAAAACAATTTATAATTTTACCAAATTTAAAACTTTCCTACAATCATTTAGACCTGAATTAAACTATATATTATTATTTTATTTTTTTGAGAAAGGATTTTACCAGGAAGGATACATTGAGATTTCTCTCGTTTTCAAGTATGTCCTGGGTGGCGAGTATGTACCGTTAGGTGTCTTGCCAAGGACATTTACTGGAGAGGTTGCTCGCCAGGATCGAACCCATGACTCCACAGGCTCTCTCCATGCAGAGCAGTGACATTACCTCTACTCCACCCAGCCGGTCTATTCCATTTAACACTATATATGTCGTGAAACGTGTTTATGCAAATACATTAAATTATATGTTCCTAAATACATTAATTAACTCTAATTTTAATTGAATGTGACCTGCAGCACCATAAATACATCAAGGCACCCACCCACTCCTGAAAAACAAAATTATAATCACATAAAAATATATAATCTGAAATAATCATCAGTTAGAACAAACATTCAGGTATCTGGCACAGAATATCCCTATAAGAACAGCACAGTAATAATGCTTCCGAATATAAAGATGCAAAGTTCAGTGTTTCTTCTGCTTTCATATTTAAGATGAAATTCAACTCCTTTTGTTAGAATGTTTTATTGCCCAGTGAGTGCTAATTCTCTTATTGATCTTTGGTATCCGGTAAAGGAAACGTAACATTGCAATGTGAAATGATGTGTTTGAGTAAATTTCCTTCAATTTCAATAGCTATATCGATATTGGTATCAAATGAATGATCTTCCATCTAGCTTGATCAGCATCAGCTGCAATGTGCGTTGGCATGCGTTACTTGGGTAATTTTCACCTAAATTAAAAAAGTGAAAAAAAATATTAATAACCTGTCAGAGTTTAAAACATACATGGTTATGGCTGTAAAGAAAAATGTTTTTTTAAACTTGTAACGTTCAGCAATGAATACTTTAAAGAAATCAAGAATCCATGATGAAAGTTCAGCAAATTTTGGACGCAAAGGAATTGAGGGGATAAAAAGAAAAGAGGAGGGGTTAGAAGAAAGACAAGATGGAGGGGGCTAGGAGAAGAATGTGAAAACTTTTTTTTTACTTTTGCAACGGTCACCATTGTCTTACATACTCCAGTATATTCAAATAAAAAAACACATAACTCAGATATCATAAACTGGAAAAAAACATATAGAAGGGCATGTGAAAAACATCTGTTTTTCAAATTTAGTGTCAACATGTTGCAAATTCGTTTAGCTTCGAATATTAAAATACAATCTTTATCTCCCTTTATCAACAAAACCTTCTATCCCCACTTATCCCCTGAATACCAAATAAATCTGTCTAATTTCCTTTTTTTATTTCTAATTTCTTCTATCCTAACATACTTTCAACATTCCTTTGTACAGCGCTATAGAACCTATAGGCACTTTCCACACAGTCCACATAAACTTTAATATTTCATATTCTCAATTAACTCTAATCCTTCAATATCACTCTATCCTTTTAGATTGTAAGCTGTTAAAGAGGTCCTCTTTGCCTACTGTAGTATGATGAACCTATATATATATATATATATATTCCATTGTACAGGTTACAGAACCTGTAAATGACGTCATTTTGGCAATTATTTATAATTATTATATCGTTAATAGAGATTATCATTCGTTCAGTAACAAGACTACACAGGCATGCACGTCCCTTATGCAAAACATATAACTTATATTAAGGTGTGGTCAATCCTTTGTTCTGGACTCAAAGACCAGAGAAAAATAACCGACCACGCGCTTTTAAATCTCAGGATAATTTAAAAATCAATAATGATAAAAAATTATCAGAATATCATTACTATTTGTTATATACTGTCTAATTATCCCTAATAGATACAGCATACAAACAAATACCATTATAGCATCCTAACCGAACAACAACTACATATCCCATTATCCACCTTACGTTAAAAAAAACCCCTCACATTTGGTTTAGATCAAGAAGAGCGATAAGGGGAATAATTGAACAGAGAAAAAACAATCCTTCTAGATAAACACATAATAACATTATATATTACAAATAAAAAGAGAGATTAATAAAAAAAGAACAAAGAAAGATAACTCATCCTGCAGGAATAATGGAAAAATGAATTCAAGAAAACCAGCAGTTGGTTAAATAAACAGAAAGATAATGTGAAACCAAACATTTCTATTCTGTTTTTTTTTCCTGAAGGAAATCAGTCCCTTCCCTATACACACAGAAACACAGACCGCTGTACAGTGTAATAAAATACAAAAAAAATATTGCATTTAAATCATGTAGAAAATATCAGCAACTAAAAAAAATTAGTTAGCAAAAATAATGCAGAAACCAGACAGCGCGCGAGCAAACGGCAACGCAAAAAAAATGGCAACAGCGCAAAAGGAAGTTGCTCTCAATGGGAGACAAAGCCATTTTGTTATATGAGAAGAAACTGGATTTAAATAATCAATTAAAAAAAATATATCAAAATTACAAGCAGGCATGGACGAGTCAGAACTCAAAAAACACAAAGGAGCTACAAAACAGATATACACATACTCAACGCTAGAAACGTACTTCAGTTTACCAGGTGAGTGACATATAAAAACAATAAACAAATGAATATTCCAGTGCTTAACAGGCGAGTGAAACAACAATACACACGTGAGCCACACTGCTCAAACGATTTTTTTTTTACCCAAAAAAAACAAATAGAACGTCCATAAAGTCTGCCTGCAACAAAACACACAGCGACTCTCACATCCAGAGTCATAAAACTTCAGGGAAAATAAAAAGGAGGCAAATTCTAATTGTATATAAGCAATTGTCTAACATGAAAAAAATAAATAAATCATGTCACAGTTGAGTTATTAGATCTCATTTCTGACACCAGCTGTTACATAAAAAATATAGCTGATCAAATATATGTCCTATTTATAATTACCATAATTGGAATTCCAATGAACATCTGCAAGTTTCTTCCCAAATAAGAAAATATTAAGAAAAGACGCGCGCTGACTGTCACAGGTAGACATACCTATCTCTCTGTCTAGCTATCTGTATATCTACAGCGATATGTATTATATAGGCATCTTTATATCTATGAAGAAAATGGTACGTATCTGGCGGCGCAAAGACAATCGCTAATTGGTAGCTGACGGTTCCCTTAGTTGACAAAAATCCATATGGAACATGTAAAGGAAAATATACAATATATAGTGCAGATGGTAAATACACAGATTGAATGATCATATAGTGTTCCACTCACGCATTAAAGAGCCCAAGCACTGGCTCTGAGTGGATCGAGGCTCTTGGGTGCTTAACTTCTCCACTTCTAAAGGTGACCCACACCTTATAGAATTTACAGCAAGACTTGCATCAAGTGGATATGAAAAGAGAAACAAGACAACTTCCTTGTGCAGGTCTTCCAAGGAATTGGGAATAAAGATTTGGTCTAATCAACTCACATTTGATGGAGCTGTGGACCCAGCTCTTGGTGTAAGCGCCTTAGCGTTTATTCTATAGGTAAAACCCAAAAAACCTCTTTCAGGAAACCAGCTTTCAGGAAACCGTCTGGCGAAACGCGTTCTGGTCTTCTGGCTGAGCCAGTATTTTATTTATGTTTTAAATAAATATTTTAATTTTATTTCCCTACTGTTCCGGATATTTTGGATTCTTGGTTTCCTGAAAGAGGTTTTTTGGGTTTTACCTATAGAATAAACCCTAAGGCGCTTACACCAAGAGCTGGGTCCACAGCTCCATCAAATGTGAGTTGATTAGACCAAATCTTTATTCCCAATTCCTTGGAAGACCTGCACAAGGAAGTTGTCTTGTTTCTCTTTTCATATCCACTTGATGCAAGTCTTGCTGTAAATTCTATAAGGTGTGGGTCACCTTTAGAAGTGGAGAAGTTAAGCACCCAAGAGCCTCGATCCACTCAGAGCCAGTGCTTGGGCTCTTTAATGCGTGAGTGGAACACTATATGATCATTCAATCTGTGTATTTACCATCTGCACTATATATTGTATATTTTCCTTTACATGTTCCATATGGATTTTTGTCAACTAAGGGAACCGTCAGCTACCAATTAGCGATTGTCTTCGCGCCGCCAGATACGTACCATTTTCTTCATTGTTTACTGGTTTGGGGGTAACCACTAAAATTTCTGGCTGGCATTGGTTGGTTGGTGGTAGCCATAGATATAAAGATAACAAGAAAAATGAACAGGCGCCCAAACTTGTGCTATCTATAGATACCAGGCCATTTGGCGCAGCTGGCCTAAGAAATCAATGGCTGCGTTCCCAGCCTGCTGGAAGGAAACCATTAACAGGGCCGTGACAATGTTCTCTGAAGTCATCACAGGTGTGAATTAAAGATAACACTTTTTTGTGGTCTACCCAGCAGGCAGAAGGAGCAATTGCTCATGGCAGGGAGAAGACACAGCCAGAGCGGCACCCCAACCGCATATCAAAGAAGCAATCACATTCTCTGATCACTGAAGGTGGTCTTTGGGAGATGATTGATTGGACCAGGGAATTAAGATTAATTACAAAGCATACTGAGCGTGCTCAGGAGAGGGGAATTCTGGGGATTGTAGGCAAAGGCTCTGCCAGCTAGGAGGCTGGACTTAGAAAAAGGCAGCCCTATATATATTCTGGGGCATGCCATGGGCTTTCACTGATCACAGGGGTTCAATCAAAATTGATGATCGGTCCATGCTTCCATTTCCAGCGGATCTATGCAGGTCTCCATCTCCAACCCCGTAGTCACTGATGCTATCTTATTGTTTGTAAGTAATGCTCTGTGTTTAATCCTTTTATTTGCTGTGTAGTGTGTAATTAATTGATTTATTCAGATTTTTCTATATCATAAATAAATATAACTTCTTGAAGTTTCTGCTTCTGGCTGATGAGATCCACGCTAACTAAGAGACTGGAGTATTGCTGGTTGTTTTAAGCTCAGGTAGATACAAAATTGTGAGTTGCGGTCGCTGGGGACGGCAGGGATTGTTGTCTATGCAGTCACTGTCAGGGACTAGGGTAGACAGACAGCGCGGTTGCTTAGCCCTGCATCTCTCGCTGTGACGAGCGTAGTGTCCATGAGGACTGGTGGCAGCGTAAGTAATAGAATAGCAAAGCGAACCCAGGGATTGTGGGAGACGTAGTCATTACCCGCTTCAAGAGAAGACTTGTACTGCGTTGCAATCCTGGGACCATTGTATCGTGCTCTACGTACCTGTTGCGAGAGAGTGTGCGGGCACAGATAGGTAAGCAAGTGCACGGGGGCTTGTTGTCCACGCAGTAATTATCTGGGCTAGGCTACACAGATAGTGGGTGGCTTAACCCGGCGTCTTTTGCAGCAGTGCGCGTAGTGGTCGTGACACTGACGCTGTAGCGGAGACAGTAAAATAAACTACACACAAGGTATAGCTTCATTATTTCTGAATATCCTTTGTTTAGACAGACCAATTTATTAGATTTCAAACCACCAATGGAAACGTTTGTCTTAGAGTTTCAGTATCGCCCCAAACAGGAATGTGATATAACAGCCAGATACATTTCCACGTCAGAATTTTACCAACACAGTTAACTTATTACCATATATGGTTCAGAGATGTTTTTTTTCTGGCTTACAATGTTCGTGCACTTAATGTAACAAAGGCTTACAGGAAGTCTGGTTAAAAATTCCACAGGCCACATATAGTATTGAACATTTAGAATGGGAGGGTCATAGCCCATTTTATCAGAACAGGCTTTTCAACACAGGATATTTATATTCATACAGGAAATTAAAATCTAACACTCCCTTAGTATGAATGAAATATAAACAAAATGGTGAGGAAATGAAGAAAAAAAAACTCACAGTAATGTGTGGTGTTTACAGTATGAGCGTATCACAGAGCACATTGCTGTTGTGCAGTGTGTATGAGCTTCTCACAGCTCTCTTTAGCTAACTGCAGCACGTTGCTTTTGAGGCAAGAATCCATCATTAGGCAGGTTTGCATAAGTCCTGGCATCTTGGTGCTGTAGCTCAAATGGTAAGAGCACCTATCCAGTGAGTGGAGGGTGTGAGTTCCAATCTCAGCTGGGTCTGTGTGGAGTATTTTTTTAAACCTCTTCCTCTGCAAGCACAATAATAATAGCACAATTATTATACTGCTGCTATTATTAATAAAACAATATTAATAGCTGTAGGCACTGCTACTCCCAAAATGCTCTGCCCGAGCCACTATCATGCACAGTGCATGGTTGGTGGCTCGTGCAGAGCATGCTGGGAGTAGCAGTGCATGGTTGGTGGCTCATGCAGAGCATGCTGGGAGTAGCAGTGCATGGTTGGTGGCTCGGGCACAGCATGCTGGGAGTAGCAGTGCATGGTTAGTGGCTCAGGCAGAGCATGCTGGGAGTAGCAGTGCATGGTTAGTGGCTCGGGCAGAGCATAGTAGTGCATGATGCACTGCTACTCCCAGCATGTTCTGCCCAAGCCACTAACCATGCACTACTACTCCTAGCACGGCTGCAATGTGTATGTGTGTATATATGTACAGTTGTGTTCAAAATTATTCAACCCCCACTGAAATTGAGTGTTTTTGGCCAGTTTGACATTGATTTTGATCATTCAGTCATCTTGCTTACAATTAAATCAAAGAGGCACGTGTAGGTCAGACAAATATAACATAACATTTATAATGAAATAACCACAAATGTCTTTTCTGTACTCACATCATTATCAGTTTTATTCAACCCCCAAGTGACATTCAATCTTAGTACTTAGTACAACATCCTTTTACAGTTATAACCGCTTTTAAACGTGAAGCATAGCTTGACACAAGTGTCTTGCAGCGATCTACGGGTATCTTCGCCCATTCGTCATGGGCAAAAGCCTCCAGTTCAGTCACATTCTTAGGCTTGCGCACTGCAACTGCTTTCTTTAAGTCCCACCAGAGGTTCTCAATTGGATTTAAGTCATGTGACTGCGATGGCCACTCCAAAATGTTCCAGCCTTTAATCTGCAACCATGCTCTAGTGGACTTGGAGGTATGCTTGGGATCATTGTCCTGTTGAAAGGTCCAACGTCTCCCAAGACTCAGGTTTGTGACGGACTGCATCATTGTTATCCAATATCTCCTGGTACTGAAGAGAATTCATGGTACCTTGCACACGCTGAAGCTTCCCTGTACCTGCAGAAGCAAAACAGCCCCAAAGCATGATTGACCCCCCGCCATGCTTCACAGTAGGCAAGGTGTTCTTTTCTTCATAGGCCTTGTTCTTCCTCCTCCAAACATAGCGTTGATCCATGGGCCCAAACAGTTCTAATTTTGTTTCATCAGTCCACAGAACACTATCCCAAAACTTCTGTGGTTTGTCCACATGACTTTTGGCATACTGCAGTCGACTCTTCTTATTCTTTGGATCTTTGGAGACAGCAAGGGGGTGCACCTGGGAGTTCTGGCATGGAGGCCTTCATTACGCAGTGTGCGCCGTATTGTCTGAGCTGAAACTTCAGTACCCACATCTGACAAATCTTTTCTCAGTTCCTCAGCAGTCACACAGGGACTTTTCTCCACTCTACGCTTCAGGTAGCGCACAGCAGTTGAAGTCAGCATCTTCTTTCTGCCACGACCAGGTAGCGTTTCAACACTGCCCTTTGCCTTGAATTTGCGAATGATGCTTCCTATGGTCTCTCTTGGTATGTTTAACTTCTTTGCAATCTTCTTATAGCCATTGCCCTTCCTGTGAAGAGTAATCACCTCTTCTCTTGTCTTCCTGGACCATTCTCTTGACTTCACCATGTTTGTAACCACACCAGTAAATGTCTAGAAGGAGCTGAGTATCAGTCATTTTAAAGCTGCCTAATTGGTGCTTATTATGCTTTATTGCTGCTCCGTGACATCCACAGGTGTTTTCAATACCTGATTGAAAACACTTGAATGAACCTCTGTTCTTCAGAGTGGTAGTCTTTAAGGGGTTGAATAATTGTGTCAATGAAGAATTCACAAAAGAAACATTTACTACTGTATTACAAAACCAATTGATGTCATTTTAGTTGCATATGGTTCTTTAAAAAGTCCTTGTAGGATTTCATTCTGAATACAATTACAAATGTACACTAAATTCCCTAAAACCCTTTACAGCATTGGGGGTTGAATAATTTTGAACACAACTGTATATATGTATATACACACACACACTGAGGGCTGCAGTGTGTGTGTGTATGTATATCTAAATACACACGCACACACACACACTTCAGAACTCCTATATATAACACACAACAAAATAGTGTTTAAATAGAGGTCTTTATTCGTAACAGCCTAGAGAGGCAGCGTCTCATCTGACGCTGCCTCTCTAAGAAAAATAATTTCAACAAAATCGTGTTTATCAGGACAAGTAGATCGGGCTACCACTTAGTCCGTTGGACAAGTAGATTTTTTTAAATTTCCACACCCCTGGTACGCATACCACAGGTTGGGAACCACTGATCTAAGGAAATAACGTATGTGTGAACTTTCACCTCATTATTATTATGCTAACCGTTATTTGGAAGTATCAAGTATTATGTCAAATATAGATATTTTCATTGCATTATATGCAAATAAGTAAAAGCCTGCTCATTTCAACCTAATAGTTTAAAGTTCCCTGATGTGATGAACCTATATCTACAGTGGGGCAAAAAAGTATTTAGTGAGCCACCAATTGCGCAGGTTCTCCCATTTAAAAAGATGAGAGAGGCCTGTAATTGTCATCATAGGTACACTTCAACTATGAGAGACAAAATGAGAAAGAAAATCACATTGTCTGATTTTTTTTTTATTTTTTTTTAAAGAATTTATTTGCAAATTATGGTTGACAATAAGTACTTGGTCAATATCAAAAGTCCATCTCAATACTTTGACCTCTGTCATTGCCAACAAAGGATATATAACAAACGTTTTCTGTAAGTCTTCACAAGGTTTTCACACACTGTTGCTGGTGTTTTTACCCATTCCTCCATGCAGATCTCCTCTAGAGCGGTGATGATTTGGGGCGGTCGCTGGGCATCACAGACCTTCAACTCCCTCCAAAGGTTTTCTATGGGGTTGAGATCTGGAGACTGGCTAGGCCACTACAGGACCTTGATATGCTTCTTACGAAGCCACTCCTTTGTTGCCTGGGCGGTGTGTTTGGGATCATTGTCCTGCTGAAAGACCCAGCCACGTTTCATCTTCAATGCCCTTGCTGATGGAAGGAGGTTTTCACTCAAAATCTCACGATACATGGCCTCATTCATTCTTCCCTTTACACAGATCAGTTGTCCTGGTCCCTTTACAGAAAAACAGCCCCAAAGCATGATGTTTCCGCCACCATGCTTCACAGTAGGTATGGTGTTCTTTGAATGCAACTCAGCATTCTCTCTCCTCCAAACATGACGAGTTGAGTTTTTACCAAAAACTTCTACTTTGGTTTCATCTGACCATATGACATTCTCCCAATCCTCTTCTGGATCATCCAAATGCTCTCTAGCAAACTTCAGACGGGCCCAGACATGTACTGGCTTAAGCAGGGGGATACGTCTGGCACTTGGTCCCAGCTCTCTGCAGGTCATTCTCTAGGTCCCCCCCGTGTGGTTCTGGGATTTTTGCTCACCGTTCTTGTGATCATTTTGACCTCACAGGGTGAGATCTTGCGTGGAGCCCCAGATCGATGGAGATTATCAGTGGTCTTGTATGTCTTCCATTTTCTAATGATTGCTCCCACAGTTGATTTCTTCACACCAAGCTGCTTGCCTATTGCAGATTCAGTCTTCCCAGCCTGGTGCAGGTCTACAATTTTGTTTCTGGTGTCCTTCGACAGCTCTTTGGACTTGACCATAGTGGAGTTTGGAGTGTGTCTGTTTGAGGTTGTGGCAGGTGTCTTTTATACTGATACCTGTATGAATGGCACCTGTTTGAACTTGTTAACGAGTGGAGGATAGAGGAGCCTCTTAAAGAAGACGTTACAGGTCTGTGAGAGCCATAAATCTTGCTTGTTTGTACTGTACTGTAGGTGACCAAATACTTATTTTCCACCATAATTTGCAAATTCTTTAAAAATCAGATAATGTGATTTTTCTGGATTTATTTTTTCTCATTTTGTCTCTCATAGTTGAAGTGTACCCATGATGACAATTACAGGCCTCTCATCTTTTTAAGTGGGAGAACCTGTACAATTGGTGGATGACTAAATACGTTTTTGCCCCACTGTATATAAGAAATCAGAATTATTTTGCTCTATTCACACTACAGTACATAGCACTTCAACTGACTGACAAAGCCAAAATCTGGTATCTGTGTTAATTTTTAAATTGTAGACCCCATGGCCATGCTTTCATGGAATTGCCCAAAAGCCACAGATGGTAAGAAAAAAACCTTTGCACAGATTTTGGTAAATGAAATGTTGTCTCATGGGAAAAATCAACATGAAAATGGAAGATAAGAAAACTGTATTTTTCTTTTTACATGCTATTGTGTCAGAAAAAGAAACAAACCGCAGCATGGATGCAGGTTACTCCTAAAGATTAGAATCCTACTTCAAAGCAAATTCCCTGCTTTCTGGAGCAACACTTGTTAATATGGAGGCCCAGGAACCTCTGCAGGAGAGGAAGAGAGGTTCCACCCGTGGGTTGCTAGCTGGAAAGACCTGGGATGGAACACAAGGCCAGTAAGGAGGTGAAAAATCAGGAGTGGATGTAGATCCCAAGTGTGCCAGCCTGGACACAGGGCTGATTACCTGACAGTCAATCACTCAGATCATTGTATTGCGTGAGATGGATTCACAGAGCATCACCGGTGGTAGATTTAGGCTAATTTCAGACGAACGCAGTTATAACGTCCGTGTTGCCGCACAGTTTAACGTCCGTCGTAGCATAGAATCATGATCAATAGAGACCCACGCATGAAGTGCGTGCGCACCGAACTGCGCGTGCACAACACACATGGCAAATGGACGCAAGTTAGGCAAGAACGTAAGACCGCTAGACGGACACGCAGAGTGCGCCAAGTCCGCGTAGCGTTCTCTGTGAGTGAGATGTCGGACACAGTGCATTTGCGACGTCCAGCACCTTGTCGCACAGATTTGCTTTTCAGATCCTTTTCAAATTTTTATAATTTTTCATATTAATTTTGTTTCCCATAATTCCCCCCTTTTTTTTTTTTCTATGTATGTCAACAAAAACGGACCGTGTGGTGTCTACAGTATCTTCCGTCAGTACGTCCGTCCGTTGTGCACGCCTGGAGAACACAATTGCACCTCCTAGTGCGTTATCTAAACATTCCTACCTCCACCTCATTAACTGTTAAATACTGTTGAAGATAAAGCCCAGCCACAAAGGAAGTCAATTGCATGGATTTTGGTAAATGTTGCAACATGAGAAAAATCAACAAAATGGAAACCAGAGATGATAAAAACCTTATTTTTTCTTTTTACATGCAATCCCTTTAAACAAAGAAAAAAAAAACAGCAGCATATGTTTTATAAGGGGGTTCTGTTTGTAATGCATAAGTTATCTAGTTACAGCTTATGTAAGTGGTAGATTCTTCCTTTTAAAAGGGACACCATCAGTCCATGCTCAGCACAGATGCTCCATCAAAGTCTTGTGAGACAGAGGTGTATATTTCTCCCTCTATTTTTGAAAATCTATACATTTTCTAGAATATATAGAAAGGAATTAGTCCGATCCTATGGGCAAAATAAAGCTGTGCATGACAAATTCACTTGAAATATTTTAAAGTTCTGGTTGGCCATTCTTAGCTCATTGTTACATTGTGCACACCTTTTCTGTTGGTCTGTGTTTTACGTTTTAACATATCTTTATCCCTTCTATCTTCAGGTGTTTTTCTCTTCCTTTATTTGTTGCTGGCTATATTTGAAATCCAGTCTCAATGAGTGGGCCAAGACCAACAAAAAGAAGATGCGGGGATCTCAACTCTGAAGGCACTTCCAATTGTGGGCATCCTGTCAGAAAAACATGTGGACTATGCAGGCTCATAGAACTGCCATCTCCACCACTGTCCCGTCACCAGTTGAAAAGATTAGAAGAGCACCGGTATAAAAGTTGTGGGAAATCTCTCCTGGAACCATTAATGCAAGGATTTTGGGAATGGTTGGTTAGCAGAGTTCCGGAATGGATTGCCCCAAATCTCATTACAATAGTTGGACTTTTAATCAACATCCTTACCACAGTAGTCTTAGTTTACTATTGTCCCACAGCCACGGAACAGGTAAGCATTCATTGTTTTATCTCTGGTCTTATTTTTTCCCCACTAAATCACGGTTTTAAACCGACAATCAAGCTATAAACTGCATCCAAAATCTCAAGGCACCCTGTCCACTTCCAAAAGCTGCAGTGGTGAAACTGCTTGGGCTGTCCCTATGTCAGTGTTTTGTGGGGGAAAACCCACGAGGTGGTTTAGCATCAATACTTGATGATATAGGCCATGAGCAGAAATGAAAAGGGGTTAGGCAGTAGAATAAACAAAGGACAGGCCAAGGTCGGGGCAGGCAGTGTCTGGTATGCAGGTCTAAGGCCTTGGCAGCTAGCAGGCAGAGTTGATTAAATAGATCTGTGCCAATACACTGGGGAGGTCAAGTCAAAGGAAACAGGTGTTGTCCATTGTACCCGTGCCCTAAGGAGGTGTTATTGCTTCAATAATGGAGCGGGCACTGAAAGGGCGAGTTGGTTTATATAGGTAGAAGCCCTACAGTCTCCTCCTACCCTAGTGAGGATGTTAATGATGTAATCAGCATGCGCAGCGTGCCTGCCAACACATTGGCTGTCGCAGACTATGCATATCAACATTTTGAGTAGGGATGCACCAAAATTATCGGCTGAAAATGTCCTTTTCAAAATAGGACCTGGAGGCCTGGCCGAGCCGGGGGCTCGCCTGAGTCTGAAGGCCGGCCGAGCAGGGGGCTCGGGCGGGCCTCCAGGCCCAGGTGACGGATTTTGTTGGGGTGGAGAGCGTTGCACATACCCACCTACATCGGCCCCAAATTCTCCACCGGTGGCAGACCTCCTGCATCCAGTGTCCTCTCTCGGTTGGTTGCCGTTATGACGTCATACCCCCCCCCCCCAAAAAAATCCGTCGCCTGGAGGCCGGCCGAGCAGCCTGCGACAGCTGGAGAACTGTCAACGCTGGAGCTCTGGGCCGAAGTAGGAGGATGTAGGTGCAACCAATCAGCCATGTGAACCTGAGCCTGGAGGCCCGGCCAAGCAAGCTGCTCGGCCGGCCTCCAGGCTCAGGCGAGCCCTCGGCCTGTAGGCCGGTCGAGCAGCTTGCCTGGCCGGCCTTCGGGATCTGTTTTCTTACCGCAGGGCATAGGCAGGATTTGTTTCTGTACAGGACACCTAGTTTGGGGTAAAGTTTAGATGAGTTTTTCGCTATGGGGGCCAAAGGATAGATTTGGGTCTAGATATTTGAGAGCAGTGACTGTGGTCAGCGTGTCATTTGATTTTGTCCTGACACATAGATGGGGAGTTTGTAATTTATTTAGTTTAGGTGCTGTTCCAAAGAGCATCGTAACCGTTTTGTCAGGATTTTAAAAAAGTTTGTTATCTGCAATCCACTTTTCTACCTCTGTGAATTGTTCTTGCAGCACCACCTCTAGCTGCTGGAGATTTGGTTTGCTGATATAGATTACAGTGTCGTCTGCGTTACGGATAGACCAATTTATATCGGTTTTGCCGATTATCGGCTGCAGATATTCTGAAAATTACTGAGATCAGTATCAGCATTTTATTTGCCGATAATTGCACAAGTTGGCTCACTGCAGCTGCGACACGCGAGATCCCACAGAACTGTTCGAATCCGGGGCCTCTCCCACTTCGGGCTGAAAGCCCTCACTGCAGAGCGACCCCTGCTCACTGAGCGTGATGACAACAGAAATGGGGCTTCCATCTCATCTAGCAGGGAGTTCCCTATACAGGAGATGCAGGGTCTATTTCCTACAGCAGGGGTCAGCAACCTGGGCCCTCCAGATGTTTTGGAACTGCATTTCCCATGAGACTCGAAGAACCTAATGAGAAGCTGAGCATCATGGCAGATGTAATTCCAAAACATGTGGGGCGATATTACAAAGTCATTGCTAACTTAACCAGAGTTGTTGTAAACTTACCAGAGCCATTATAGTCTATGGGGTTGTTAAGTTTACAACAGCTCTGGTTAAGTTGGCACCAACTTTGTAATATAGCCCTTGGAGGGCCAAGGTTGCTGAACCCCTTACATACAGGGTCATATGAGGGATCTTTAAGAGAGCCAAAGACACGGTCTTATTGTTCGTAAAAATAAAAGCTTAAATGGAAAAAAAAATCTTATTAAATTGAATAAATGAAGTGGCCGTGGTGCAATGTTTAAATGTTACACACATTGAGTTCATGGCATAAACTTTAAATTTACAGAATATCGGCATCAAATAATGGCTATCGGCCAGAATAGCTGCCGATAATCGGTATCGGCTCATGAAAAAATGATATCGGTCTATCCCTAGTCTGCATACTTGTGTACCGTTGAGGCTTTGCAGACGTTGGGCAGATCATTTATGAATATCGTGAATAGCAGGGGGCCGAGTATTGAGCCTTGGGGTACACCGCATGTGACTGGGAGGGTCAGAAATGGACACATATTGCGACCGATCAGATACATATGATTGAAACCAGGTTAGCGTGCGATCACCAATACGGAGTTTTTACGTTTTTGTAATAGGATGCCATGGTCTACTGTGTCAAAGGCCTTGGCAAAATCAAGGAAGATGGCTCCAGTTAGGTTTCCTTGTTCCATGCCTGCTTGGATATCATTACATACTTTTAAAAGGGCAGTTGTAGTTGAATGATTTGGACGAAAGCCGGATTGATCTGGGGTTAAATAGTTCCATTACTGATAATAATCACGTAATTGAGTGTAGACACATTTTTCCAGAATTTTTGCTATTATAGGGAGCAGTGATATCGGGTGGTAGTTTAATACCAAAGTATTGTCTCCACTTTTATGGATGCCCCATTCACTAGTGGGAGGGAGCCACTGGCAATTTTAAGGGCTGCACCGGGATAACTGCTGGCGAGCAGGCCCAACCTGGTGCCATCCGGCGAGGTGCCCTGACCCCATATAAAAAAACTTCAATTAGTGGACATTTTCAGTTATTAAACCTAAGGAATTTTCTGTTATTTTGTAAGGCATCACAGATTTTACATTAAGAGGGGCAAATCTTTTTTTTCATTTGAAGTCTTTGATGAAAATCATGCTAACCGACATACCCAAATTGTCTCGATAATCTGTGTTTGAAGTTTTCCATTTATGCTAAGGCGAGGAGACCACACTCGGTTTTATGGCCTAAAAGAAATGCATATAAAGGACGGATGAACAATTAAAGGATCTACACGCCTAAGAGGACATGGGATCCTACAAACTGAACCTAATCTCCTCCAACCCCGGTTGGGGGTACTGCAACAATACAATCAAGTATAAAATACAAACAAAATCACCTTTACTTAGGCTAGGGTCAGACGAGCGCATTTTCGCGTTGTCTGTGAAAAAGTACGTTCGAACGAATGGACGTATTTTTTCACGGAGTACGCGATAGCGGTCATACTATGCGCATTTGCGGCCGTGATTTTGTACGGATCATCAATAAAACACTTTGTGCATCTGGACGTTATGTTGGCCGGACATTAGCAGTGTCTGACATCTCCAATTCACGCACACACGCCTCTAGCGGACGCAGCGCACTCTGTACAACCGTACTAGTGGTTTTACGTTCTCGACAAAATGCGTTCGTTTGCCACTTGCGTTGCGCAGCCGGACTTTTGTGCGACCGTACTTCGTATATTGGCCGTCATTGCCCGGCATTTGCTGCTAGTGCGGCCGTAATTAAGTGCGCCTGCACGCGCGTTCGCACTGCGCTCGTCTGACCCTAGCCTAACAGGACAACATAACACACAACAATAATATCGTTACGTACTTAGGACAGAGGAAACTCGACTCTAAACTCGTATTAGTGACCATAGCTCAGTATAAATACCTATACTCCTTTACCAGATATAGACTTATAAATCTGATAATCCACATAGGTGCAGAGACCCTATTCCTCATAGCTAAAACACCACAAAATAGAAAAATGAAAATAGGATTACCCATACGTATCTGAATTTATCTTCTATCGCAATCAATATACTGTGGTCCTTCCACTGAAGTGTAAAAAAATAAAAATTCTCTGTTGCATAAAAGGTACATTTTTTTTCGTTTTGTGTTTAAGGCCCCTGTGTGGACATATATCAGTTGTGCCATCGGCCTGTTTATATACCAGTCTTTGGATGCTATTGATGGAAAACAAGCAAGAAGAACCAACAGCAGCACGCCCCTTGGGGAACTTTTTGACCATGGTTGTGACTCTCTGTCTACAGGTAATGTGTGAGGAGAATATATATAATCTTTATGTGCGACTGCCATACTTGTATTTAATATGTCCGTCTAAATTCCACATTTTACCTTTTTCTCAGTCTGGCGTAAGTAGATTGGAAATTTTGTCTGCATCTAGGGCAGTGATGGCGAACCTTGGCACCCTAGATAATTCAGAATTACACGTCCCGTGATGCTCAGCCAGTCTTGGGGGTGACTAACATAATGGGGCATGTAGTTCAACAACATCTATGGTGCGAGTGTTCGCCATCAATGATCTAGGGCCTGTAATGTACAGGTAACAATATATACTGTATGATGTATGGTCTGCTTACATATTGATTTTCCTTACAGTGTTTGTGGTCCTGGGAACCTGCATTGCTGTTCAGCTTGGCACCCACCCAGACTGGATGTTCTTCTGCTGCTTTGCGGGCATGTTCATGTTCTACTGTGCTCATTGGCAAACGTATGTTTCTGGAACGCTACGATTTGGGATGTAAGTTACCCTTTTTAACAGGGCGTTTCATTTGCATTAATATCCACAACAATTGTGTGTTGATGTACAACTTGATGTGCATTTATTTATAATGCAATCCATTATTCCTTAATATCGATATAAAGCACATTCCAGTCGTATTGGAGCCACATTTGTAAAACCGTTCTTTTAGAAATTAGTATATACAAGCTTCATTAGAGCACTGAGCATTGCAACAGCTCTAGTGGCCTGCCCTTTGGCAAGTCCCCACTCAGGTCTTATATGGTTTTAGATCAATGGTGCCATTAGTGAGTGTGTGTGTGTGTGTGTGTCAATCACACTGAAAGGGTGTCCAGAATGGATATACAGGGCCAGCTCTTCTATTTGCGGGGCCAGGTGAAAGGTAAAATACAGTGCCATTTTTTTCTAGAAAATATTAATCAGTGTGATTATGTAATTATTCACAGATATACTATATATATATATATATACACCTCTATGAGCTGTAGATGTGGCATAGGAGTGACCATGTCTGTTGTGTGTGGCATGGGAGTGAGCTAGGAGCGATTTTGTTTGGGTGAGTGAAGTAAACTTGAGTATGGGGGTAGCTGAGTGACACGGGAGAGTGTGTGGTTGACAGTGTTTGGCTTAGTGTGATAGGAGCGAGTGAACGGAGTGTAATGTTGGCCAAGTGAGTAAGGAGTGGGTCTGCTGAGTGCACACTGCACTCACTCCATGACAACTATGCATACTGCAAGGAAAACACGCTGACCACTACGTGCATAACACACACTACACAGGTACATACAGAACAAACTGCTCAGCAGACACAACCGATACAAAGTATACTGCGAAGTATCCACCCTACTTACACAACATGTACTGTACATAGCACACACCTCAGACACACTTTATATGTTCTTTTCTGTGTGTGTGTGTTCTCTGTCTCCATCCTTCGGTCACTCAGTCCTATTTCTTTTTCTCCATCCTTCTGTCCCTCAGTCCGTGTCTCTGTGCTGGTGAGATGCAATTTTTATTCTACATTTAATAAAGCTTATACCTTTTTATAAAGAGATTTTTGTTTTCATAATATGATCTATATGTATTACTGGCACATTCTAGAGATCTAATAGTTCTCGAGATAAGTCTGTATTCTTTTGGGTTACCCCCTAAAGTTGTGATTCCATTAAGAACTGATACTCTCAAAATTCTGAGTCTTATTAAAATAAATGTATTAAATTTGTTATATTTGTAAATTACATTGTAGCGCTCACTCCCGAAGGAGCCGCTGAAAATGAACCACGGGTCAGTCTCCCCGCACTAGGGAATAAATATACTCCAACACAGTTGTGAGTTTTTATATTTATATAGTTTACTAAAATATTTGAGCAGATGTTGAAACACGGTATTCACAAGTATTATTACAGTATTTTCGTATCCCGGTAAAACGCGTAGCGGAAAAGAAACGAAACACGAGACTTCGTATTTCGGAAAATAAAATATTCGCAACCGAACATAAAAGCAATGCAATTTCCCGATAGTTCAGAAAAAGAAAACACGTAGCAAAACCCTGAACATACAATCCCTTCGTATTACGGCAAACGCGCGACGGAAAAAGAGGAAAAATATATATTCGGAACGTATCTTTATTTTCAACCCCTATTCCGATTCCTAAAAGAAAATGAGTCCTGCACAAATTAAGTCCCAGGAGGTGAAGGGTGTATATGTGTGTGTGGTACCCGGGTACTGTTCAACTGGCCAGTGAGTTTATTAAAGGAAGGTCTTCGACTAGTCAGTTGGGGCCCTGTGGACTTTAAAGGTCAAGCTGCTGTTTCTGTTTAATCACAAACAGCCTTGGAGGCCTCTCACCCATCCGACGCAGGCTTTAGGCTCCGCTGACCCAGGACGTCTCTCCTCCGGATTTTGACTGGGGATACTAGCGGCCGGATCCGTTGTCTCACTTTATGCCGCTTGTCCAGCTCACCACCTGCTCTCCGTTCGATTCCGCCGGTCTGCAGCAGTGTCTGGGCTCTGGCGAGTCTCCTTCTCCTCAGGCTAGGTGACCCAAACCGGAACAACAGGTCTCCCTCAGGCTTTGGGCCTAGATTCTCCCGCGATCTCCTCGGTGCGTCTGCTTTCTCTGCTTCCCTGGCGCGCTCTGGAACTTTCTCCATGAGGCAGAGGATGTAAGTGTCCAGTCCCCACCCACTTCCTGTCTTCTTGCAAAGCATGCCGGGCGTTGTAGTCCCAATGTCCAGTATCTGATCGCGATAGTCTCCATCTTGTGGCCAAAAATAGGTACTGCCACAGCAAGATGATTTTTAACACAGCGCTACAACATTTTTAAAGAATTACATTCATATTTTTTAAATATAATTACATTTAGATAGTTTATTTTATGTCCATGGTGACCCAACCAAGCAGACAGTGACAGATTAGTTATGAGCCGGTGTTTATGTCTTGTAAAATAATCTTAAAATCCGTGTTCTGTTGAGAATCGTAATAGTGTCGGAATGTGTAATGAGCATGATCGCGCATGCGCAATAACATGCCTCATTCCATAGTGATGCGGTTACAGATTTTGACGGAACAGCCCAGAGACACTAACTCCCTTCCTTTATGCTTGTGTAACCTTACATGGTATCTTACTATCCTAGCGTGGATACTATCCAAACAATGATGTTGCAGAGCAGTGTTGTGGTGTATAGGGATGTTGCCACAATTTTTTGCCTCATTTAATACACCTCTATATGGGCACCATTAGTTGCACGAAGCACATCAAGACGGTACTCGATTTCTTGCCATGTTCTCTGTAGCATACCCTCATCAATGGTGGCAATGGCATCAGTGATCCTCTGCTTTAGATTAGTGATGTCCCGTACCTTTGTTCGATACACTATTTCTTTTAATATAAACCCATAGAAAGAAGTCGAGCGGAGTGATATCTGGTGAACGAGGTGGCCAGGGAATTGGGCCACCCTTTCCAATCCGATCTTTTCTGTCTTTTAATTTGCCTTTGTAATAAATTTTTGAAATTGTAGAGAGACTTTATGGACACCCTGTATATAAAAGTAGTAGTTATATAGAGATTATATGGTGGGACAGGAGTTCTATAAGGAATATTGGGTGGTCAGCAGAAAACAAAAAACAAATACCTCCAGCGCTGCTATAAATGGTGCACTTGTGCTACCACATTTATTTAGAAAAGGAAGAACACAAACCAAACGTTTCGGGGACACGGCCCCTTCTTCAGTTTGTAGTGCCCTACATAATACATAGAATGAACATCCTTATATACACAGAACATTAAGGATAAAGTGAATCAGACAGTTCAAGACACACATGTAAAGATAATTAAACGTCATAATACTGATGTAATCCGGAGTAAAGAGGGCATTCTCTGGGTACTCCAGCATGTAAACATATCCACGCCGACTGGCGTCCAAAGATGGCGGGAGAAAGATCCACTGCGCATGCGCAACCTAGAGGATCACGGGAAACTCCAAGTGCGCCTGCGCAGGGGTCAAGCCATCTAAGGAAAAAAACAGAGCCCGGAAAGTCTTCACAGAGCAGGGGAAAAGATACAGCAGAGGTCCACAAGCTTGCCCAAAAGCAAATGCCACATAGGTTTACTTGGTGACCGGAACAGCTGTTGCAGAGAACAGCGTCTGAAGAGAGACCCCATACTGATTGACCTATAGTGAAACTGGACAAAGTGAAAAAGAAAAAAGTGGCAAAAGAGACATACATTTAAAAACCTCATGATACATGTCAACAACACATATACCATGTAATACATTTCTAACACCGAGCATCACTTTAACATATAACACATGTTTACTGTAAAAAATTATTTTTTACGATGATTTAAATCTGGAGAAATCAATTAAAAAATAGGAAGACGGCTCACCTAGAACTACAGATGCCTCAATGGATGTACTTACAGGAACCAGTGCCACTCAAGCTTCTCATTGAGACCATGAGGGGGCCACCCTGTCCAGCAGGTACATCCATTTAACCTCCCTTTATAATAACAATCTATCTCTATTCCCTCCTCTCGCCAGAGGGGGAATTCTGTCCAATATCTGATAACGTAACTGAGACACATTGTGCATCATTTCCCTAAAGTGGCGAGCAACAGAAAGTTCCGATGTAGGGTTGCGGATAGTTGTTTTGTACTTGGAGATCCGATCTTTAAAGGGTCTAGTTGTTTTGCCGACATATCCCCGACCACACGAACATTTCAACAAATAGACTACAAAGTCTGACTGACAAGTAAAGAACCTTCGTAAATTTATGTTTTCACCAGTTCGTGGGTGTGTGCATGTATTAGGAGGTTATACAGAGAAACAGGAGTTATATACAGAATATTAGGAGCTATATACCAGATTACATGACGTGCTGGTGGTGAGAGTCCACAGGAGTGGTGTGGTGTAAAGTGTATAGGAAACTACATGAGGAGTGGATCATGACATTTACTGGCTGGAGAATATAATCTCCTATAATGGAATGTCTGCTCTGTCTCCAGGGATTAGAGGAGAGATGGTCAGGGGATTGCCAGAGCTGCCCATACAAAGGCATGCCTGTCTGTCCTTATCTTTACCCACTACGCATGGTGTCAGTCTGATGCTTCTGCTGCCCCAAGAGCTCTGACCATATGGACCACTGCCCCTCAACACTTTAAAGCTTTAAGGCATCCCAGCAGGGGGAGGTGCTGTGCTGCAGGGCCTGTGGTCACCCCCTGCAGGGGAGTTCTATTAGGGTTCCCACCCATTCGGGTTTGACCCAGACCCTCCGGTTTTCGAGTCAATTGTCCTGTTTTAACACCCCCTGCCACCAGGCCATATGACTCGGAGCCGGCTTGGAGTCCCCGCCATATCTCATACATACGCATGCCGCCCCGGTCCTCCTGCGGCAACTTCTTCATGAGCGAGAGAGACACTCCGTCTGCATTGCCTAATCACTGACAGTGTGGGAGTGGTGCGGTGGGTCGGTGACGTTTCTTCCTTCCTGCACAGGCGCAGCGGCTCACATGACCACGTGACGTGCCTTGTCACGTGACTAAGATCACGTGCTTGCTCGAGGGGTGCAGCGTGTCCGGCTCCCAGCTCAGTCTACGAGACAAGTTGCAAGTTGTTGTGAGCGCAGCAGTATCAGCTGCTCTGTGCTGCCAGTGTGCCAGTGCCTGCCAGCCCAACTGCATCATTCAAATATCTGCTTCTGGTCTCTGGATCCATTCCATTCCTCAGGCTCCATCGAAGCCAGCATTAATGTGAAAACAAATTGATTAAAATATCGCAGAAAAGTAAAAATATCCCCTCTTATTAATACCAGTGTCTTGTGCCATGCAGACCAGTGTGCTATAATATCAGCGTGCCATGCATACCAGCCTGCCGTAATACCAGCCAGACGTGCATACCAGTGTGCCGTAATACCAGTCCTACATGGATACCAGTGTACAATAATGCCAGCCTGACATGCAATGCATACCAGTGAGCCATCATAGCAGTCTGCCATGCATACTACGTGCTATAATATATACCCATAATATAATATACACATAATGTATACTCTACAAAAAAAGTGGCCGCCCAAGCCCAACACTTGGGTTGTTTGGGTTTGGGTTTGGCTTGAAAATAAGGTGACAACCCTAAATTGCATACAAAAGAGACTTCTGGTCTCCCCTCACTGATGCTGTCTGGAGAGGAGGCAGGGTTTCCTTCTGCACACAGCGCAATGTTCTCTCCCTACAGAGAGACAGCCTGACAGGGAGAGCCCACACATGCATCAGAGATGCTTCGGGCCGGAGCTACAGCGAGGCCTCTTCCTGCCATCACCTCACTAGTGCTGCAGACCTCCGCTGGGCCATTTTACGGGCGGAGCAGAGTGCACAACACCCTGGAAGAGCAGGCAGTGCTTATGTGCAGAGGGTGATTTCTTGACATAAGAGACATGGCAACCCCCAAAGAATGTTTCAGCCTTAGAAGGCCTCGTTAGCAGACTGTAGTGCATACTTCCCTATGCACTGAGCTAAGAATTAGTAGAACTTAAAATTGTACAACTGTTTATCTTTTTTAAAATGTATATTACTTTTATACATCAATGTCTCATCTCTAAATGATTCCATTTATATAAAAAAAAATACTGCACAACCAAAATAAAGATGCATCTAGTTAGTCCTTTCGCACTTGTTCAACTGGAAGGGCTTGTTCCCATTTAATGCAGGAATGTGGAGCCTTCAGTACTTGTATTGTACAGTATATGCTCTTTGCGCCTGCATTGTATACCCCCCCCCCTAGATATTTTGGATTCCACAGCCTGTGCCAGATTTGTGGTTGTGGAAAGTGACAGGCTTAGGGAAACTGGGACAGTTGCAGGCCATGGATCATGGATATGGTGGCAGTAGAAGATTTAGAATGGATTGGCAGTTGGACGACTTTGACAGGGGTCATATTAGGATGCAGTGCCAAGGACAAGATTTGGGCACAGAAATGGGATTGATTGGTGTAGGTGTGGAAGGTTGAAAAAGTTTGTGTTGTATGTGCCATCCAAATGCAGGGGCTTAGTGCTGCCCAGAACCTCAGTTCAAGGATATTGGCCAGATCCAATGGTATCAAAGCGACAGCCTTCCTACATCACTGGATTGGCTGGATCAACCAACCTTTCTGTGGTTACATGACATGTTTTTCTGGAAGCCTGTCATATCTTGCGGAGATCAGGAGGAGACTGGTGCTTGATTTTGATTTTTAATGGAAATTAAAGCATTAAAACAAGAGGGGGAGTGTGGAGGTGTTAATGTTTAACTGTTTACTACCCCCTTTTGTTTTATCCCTATATTTTCCTTTTAAATGCTTTAAATGGCCATGGTGTGAGGAGTGTCACTGGGATTGTGAAAGCACGTCAGGGCTGCACGACACACAGATGGACACAGCAGGAACTGTGCTAGACACACAGACGGACAGAGCAGGAACTGGCCTGGACGACACGCAGAAGGACAGAGCAGGAACTGAGCTGGACGACACAAACCTGGATACGGCAGACACGGGAACAAAGCAAGAGTCTAGGTTTATAGGATGCTGGAAACACAGGATACACAGCCAGGATACAGGTTACTCCTCAATGTTAGAATCCTACTTCAAAGCAAATCCCTTGCTTTCTGGAGCAACACCTGTTAATAGGTAGGCCCAGGATCCTCTACAGGAGAGGTTCCACCCGTGGGTTGCTAGCTGGAAAGACAGAACTCGGGGCATGGCTCCCACACAAGGCCAGTAAGGAGGTGAAAAATCAGGAGTGGATGCAGATCCCAGGGGTGCCAGCCTGCACACAGGGCTGATTTCCTGATCGTCAGTCACTCAGATCATTGTATTGTGTGGATGGATTCACAGAACATCACTGGTGGTAGATTTAGAAGTCTTTTTAAGCTCTCAGTCTTATCTCCTTCACTGTCAACTCTTATCTCGAGTAGCCTGGAGAACACAATTGCACCTCTTGGTACGTAATCTAAACATTCCCACCTCCACCTCATTAACTGTTAAATACTGTAGAAGATAAAGCACAGCCACAAAGTAAGTCAATTGCATGGATTTTGGTAAATGTTGCTTCATGGGAAAAATCAACAAAATGGAAACCAGAGATAAAAAAAAAATCCTTTTTACATGCAATTACGTTCTACAAAGAAAAAAACCCAGCAGCATGTGTTTTTTATAAGGTGGTTCTGTTTGTAATGCATAAGTTATCTAGTTACAGCTTATGCAAGTGTCCCTTTTAAAGGAAAAATCGATCAGTCCATGCTCAGCACAGATGCTCCATCAATGTCTTCAGTGATGGAGGTCTGCGTTTAAGAATGGGTTGAGTATTTTTTTTCACCTATTTTAGAAAATCTGTACATTTTCTAGAATGTATAGAAAGGAATTCAAGTCCTATCCTATGAGCAAAATAAAGCTGTGCATGACAAATTCACTTGAAATATTTTACAGTTCTGGTTGGCCATTCTTAGCCCATCGTTACATTGTGCACACTTATTCTGTGTTCTACGTTTTAACATCTCTTATCCCTTCTAACAAGTGTAACCATAATTAGGTGTCGACTGATTATGGATACTACAGATAATAGGGCCCGATATTGTATATTTTTAAGGTTATCGGTATCGGCTGCTACATTGCTGATATATAGATAACCAGGGCTTTTTTCCGCCAGTACGCTCTGGTATTCAGTACCGGCACATACTGGCAGGGCAGACGTAGCTCTGCTGAGTTGCAAAGGACGTCTGCAGCTCAGCTGTTAAGTTCCACTTGCTCGGCGCCTATCGCGTACTTCTCCTGCAGGGTGCCCCTCTTCTTGGAAGATGTCAGCTGTCTGTGGGACCAAGCACCGCCCACGGACATCATCTCACATGGCTGAAATGACATCAGAAAAGGGACTCCTCCTCCCCGGCCAGGAATTCCCTATGGGGGAGGTAGAATGTTCTTTGGACCCCCATATCTCCTGAACCATAGATGCTAGGGGGTCATATAGTTTCTCAACTCCAATCCTCGGGACACACTACAGGCCAGGTGTTAAGGATCACCTTGGGGAAATTCAGCTGAATCCTGCAATCACTGAGCAGCTAATTAGATCACCTGTGCTGTGCTTCAGCTATCCCACAAACCTAGTCTGTTAGTGGGTCCTGAGGATACGAGTTGAGAAACACTGATGTAGAGCATGGCCTTTCCAATGATCTATAAACCCTGGTTATGCATGGTAACAGAAATTAAATAAAATAAAAAACCAATGGTGCTCTGTGACACACACACCTAAAGTTTTGAAATGAACCAATATAAAACGTAATCTATATTAAACAATACATACATAAATTGTTGGTGACCAAAGGTTCACCAAGAGTTTTATTCGTGTTCAGCTCTGTGATACGCTCATGCACACCGCAAATTACTGTATCATAGCTGCACAGTAACAAAAATCAAAGCAATGTGCGGTGTGTATGAGCGTATCACAGATCTGCACAGCAACAAACGCTCATACACACTGCACATTACTGTCCGCTTTGTTGCTGTGCAGTTCTGTGATACAGTAATTGCCGTGTGTATGAGCATATTACAGAGCTGCACAGCAATAAAACTAACAGTGATGAGCAGTGTGTATGAGTGAGTTTTGTTGCTGTGGAGCTCTAGGATACCCTCAAACACCACACATTGCTGTGAGTCACTCGGAGCGCTGAAATTCTTTAACATAAAACATTGTCTAGCTTCCTAGTAGTGATGTTTAGTGTTATATTTCTAGGGGAGGGGTTTGCCAATTTTCGGTGTTCTGGAAAGCTATTTTAAAAGCGCTTTTATTTTTCTCAGTTGTTGTAATGCTTAAAATTTTTACACCAGATTTATGTTGAAATTGTGATTTTATTTTCTTTCAAAAATTTCACTGTACAGAGTATCGGCGCCTGAAAGGTGGCCAAGTATCGGTACTGGAAAAATTATATCAGTCTATCCAGAACCAAAATATCCAACTGCCAAAGATTAAAGTTTAATTTACTGAACTAATTTAGGATTGGTTTGTTTTATCCATGTTGTCTAATTTACTGGTTCTGTTTGTGAGATTGTGTATCTTACTCAGCGGAAGCAGGCCAACGCTCTCATGTGTGTGTAATTGTGTAACACATGTTTCTTTGCTGAACTGGCTCATTAGTGGCATTACAGTACAGTACGTACTTAAAGCATGGAAGCTGTAAATATGAATAGAGTATGTATTTGAAATTGATCTGTTTGTTTATTTTACATTATATAAAAATGATTGCAATGTGAGCTCCTTACTTTTTCAATTTCCACACATACAGTAAGTTAAATGCTTAATTTTATTATGTAGTATGCTTCTGCGCTTTAACAGTCTTCCTTTTTTCACTCCTTTCCCTGTTTATTGTAATCAGAATCGATGTTACAGAAGTGCAGATCTTCATCATAGTCATGCATTTGTTGGCTGTGATCGGCGGACCGGATCTGTGGCAATTGATGGTAATTTGGAATAAGTAATTTTTTGTTAATTTGATGATTTGCATCTTAATCTATGAAATTCACCGACGGGGCTAATCTTGAAAGAGAATGAACAAAAATTGTGAATTATTTGCCATAACTGTGCGACACCATATTTGTGGTATTAGAAGACATAGAGGCCTCTCCACGCAGATCTAAGCCCCGAAATTGCATTGTGTGTATATACATAAACAAACACGCCTCCACAATTCTTCTTGTGTTCTATGTCTTTTTAAAAGGTTTATTTTTTTTTAGTATACCTAAAAAAAACCTTGCCAGCATCCGTCCCTTTCTTAATTGTGACTCTGCTAAAATGCTCATCCACGCTCTTATCTCCCGACTGGACTACTGTAACCTCCTTCTCTCTGGCCTTAAAAGATCCCAGATTCTCCCTCTGCAGTCTGTTATGAATGCCTGTGCCCGACTCAAACACCTCACATCCCGCACCTCTCACACCTCACCCCTTTGTCACTCTCTACACTGGCTCCCTGTTTCCTTCAGAATCCAATTCAAAATACTGGTCCTCACTTACAAAGCTCTCCATAACCACAACCCTGCCTACGTCTCCTCCCTTATTAGCAGGTACACCCCGTCCCATCCACTTCGCTCTGCTTATGATCTGATGTTATCAGCTCCTCGTACCCGAACCCCCAACTCCCGCCTTCTTGACTTCTCCCGAGCTGCCCCCTTTCTATGGAACTCCCTCGCAACATCAGACATTCCCCAACTCCAGTTCTTCAAGACATCGCTGAAAACCCATAGGCTCACTCCCTAATCCCCCATTGTTCATCTCTTGCTCCTTCTTCCCACACTGCCTACATGCAGCTCGTTACTTCTTGTACTTTATTCACCCTCACCTAGCGTGTCACCCCTCTCCTCTTAGATTGTAAGCTCTTGAGCAGGGTCTTCTCTCCTACTGTTTGGTGTGTGTGTGTAATGTGTATGTATATTTGTTACTCTGTCTCTCCCATTGTACAGTGCTTTGAAACTTGTTGGCGCTTTATAAATACTTGTAACTGTATTTTAAATCCTGATTTTTGTTCTGAAAATGTTCAGGTAAGTCATTACACCAAATTGTATTGGTGTTTGGCCTCTTTTGTATCTGTATAAAGAAAAATCTATTTTGTGAACGAGATCACGTTCATGTGGATTTCCCTTATCTGTATGCATCAAATGCAATGAAACAAAAAATAGACTTGGGGCTAGGATTGTACACAGATGTAGTGGTGCACCGAAATTGAAATTTCCAGCTGGTACCGAAACTGAAAATTCAGGATCGGTTCGGTCAAAAATCAGTCATGAGAACCTGGGCCTGGAGGCCGGGCCGGGGACTCGTCGGAGGCCGGCCGAGCAGGTTGCTTGGCGTGGCTCGCATAAGCCTGGAGGCCCAGGTTCGGATGACTGATGGGGAGGGGGGGGTTTAGAACACCCTTGCACCTACATACTCAACTACATCCACCTACTTCGGCCCTGAGCTCTTCCAGTGGTGGCAGTCCCGTGGTGACAGTCCTCCGGCAGCCGGTTCCTGCTCTCCATCAGACGCAGGGATGACGTCGCTGAGGCAGAAGCCTTTGACCCTGCAGACAGCCGGGTCAAAGGCTTCTGCCTCCGCAACATCATCCCTGCGTCTGACGGAGAGCGGGAACCACCGGTTGCTGGGTCAAAAGCTTCTGTGACGTCACCCCGACGACTGTCATCTGACGGAGAGCGGACACTGGATGCAGGAGGACTGCCACCACCAGAGGTGCTCAGAGCCGATGTAGGGGAGTGTGTAATACTCTCACTCGCCCCCCCCCCCAACAAAATCCGTCACTTGGGCCTTCAGGCCTGCCCGAGCCCCCTGCTCAGCTGGCTTTCATACTCGGGCGAACCCCTGCTCGGCCGGGCCTCCAGGTCCTATTTCAAACGGAAAATTTTCGACCCTTTTTTTTTTTTTTTTCCCCCTCCGCTGAATTTCCCATTTCGGCGAAAGCACCATTTTCGGCCGATTTTAATTTCGGTGCATCCTTACACAGATGACAAACCTTCTTTTGGGAGCCTAGGAAATTTCCTTTGTCCAATTGAGCTTGGGAAGCCTTCTAAGTGAAGTCTTCAAAGTGAGCACTTAGAGATCTTCTGGAGATACTCTGGAGGTAGTCTGAGGTTAGACAGGAGGTAGAAAACCTACAACAAGGTAAGATTTGTTGGTTTAAATCCATTCTTTTATAATGGCAGGCTTGGTCCAGTGTAAGAGCTGTCATGCATTTGTTTTTAGATCCAATTTTTGGAGGTTTGGAGTGTGCCTGATATGTAGGCAGCTCTCTTTATTGCAGCAGGAAATTGCCTTTTTGAAGTCTGAGATTTGTAAATTATCTGTTACACAAACTCAGGCCATGGCTATGACTGTTACAAAGCCACTGCCACAGAGGCCTCCTAGGAGTGGCAGATGGACTACTGTAGGATCTGGTAGACTTAGAGTTGTGGATAGAAGGCATGTCCCACAGTCTGTGGCTCTTAATTCTTTTGAGGCACTTTCAGAGTATAGTGGTGAGACGGAAGTAGGCTCAGACACCATAGTTGAGGAACCACCATCCCCTATGCCTAAGGTATGCAGGACTGCAACCAAGAACAATAAGGAAAAGGTGGGACATGATAGAATCACCCAGCAACAATTGCCTTCTATCATAAGAGGTGTTGAGCTGGAGAGTAGTGGTTTGGTGAGATGTCTTCCTGGGGCTACTGCTCGTAGAGACAAGAGACGTATTCTCAATATTGTCAAACAAGCAAAGCAGCAAGGGGAAGTGGATGTTCTAGTCCATCTAGGGACAAATGACTTGGCTAGCAATGAGGTTTCTGAGATTAAGGAAGATTTTTGTGTTCTTGGAGGTGAAATACAGCAGATTGCGTCCACTGTGTCATTCTCTGAAGTTTTGCCTGTGCATAACATTCAAGATAGGAAGATGCACAATATGGAATTCAATTTGTGGCTTCGGGAATGGTGTCGGGAGCAAGGATTTGGCTTTGTGTCCCATGATAGCTCTAATTGGAGCAGAAAGGAACTGTATAAAAAAGATGGTTTGCATCTTACTCATAGGGGAACATATGTTCTCAGTGAGAAGTTCAAAGGTTTCGCAAAGAAATATTTAAACTAGGAGGGGGGGACAAAAGGGTAAAAAACAATCTGCCTGATTGTCCCCCAAAACTAAATCGGAGGGTGCAAGCAACATGCGGGGGAAAAAATGACAAGCTCAGAGTCGGGTCTATAAATGCTCGCAGTTTAGTCAATAAAATCAATGAACTGGAGGCAATGATGGCAGCTGAAAAAGTAGATTTAGTTGCGGTTACTGAGACATGGTTCAGTGAGAAAAATAACTGGGACATAACAATACCGGGGTACTCTTTATATAGAAAAGACAGAGATGGTAGGAAAGGAGGAGTGGCCCTGTATGTGAAAAACAACATAAAAACGAACCAAATAAAAGTGAGCGAGGTGAACATAGTCAGTTTGGGTTACGCTAACATTTGGCAATCATACAGTAGCTCGTGTAAGTGTGATCTATAGACCCCCTGGACAAGTAGAAGAGCTAGATAATCTGCTGCTTGAGGAAATAGCCAAAATGGCAATGAAGGGGGAAGTTATTATCATGGGGACTTTAATCTTCCTGATGTGAACTGGAAAACCAAAACAGCTGGGTGCACCAGGAGTACAAATATTCTAAACTCCCTACTGGATTATCTCTAACACAAGTAGTTGAGGAGCCGACCCGTAAAGAGGCCATATTGGATTTAATACTCACAAATGGAGGTTTGGTATCGGACGTTGTTGTAGGTGAAAAATTGGGATCTAGTGATCACCAGTCAGTGTGGTTTAATATAAGAACAGGGATGGAGCCGCACCACACAAAAACAAAAGTTTTAGACTTTAAAAAAACAGATTTTTCTAAAATGAGACTTTGTGTGAAGGAGTCATTATCAGACTGGAGGAGTTTAAAGGGAGTCCAGGAGAAATGGGATTATTTAAAGGAAGCATTATTGAAGGCCACAGGCAATTGCATTCGACTTGTTAGCAAAAACAAAAAAGGGAAGAAACCACTGTGGTAGACTAGATGGGCCGAAGGGTTCTTATCTGCCGACATTTTTCTATGTTTCTATGTTTCTATGGTACTCTGCAGAAGTGGCCAAAATAGTGAAGAACAAAAAGACAGCATTCAATAATTATAAAACAACTCAGAGTGAAGAAGATAGGCAAACCTATAAGATTAGGCAGAAAGAGGCAAAGCAATTTATAAGAGCTTCCAAAGCACACGCAGAAGAGAAAATAGCTCAGTCAGTAAAAAAGGGGGACAAAACATTTTTTAGATACATAAACGAGAAAAGAAAAGTAAAACAAGGATTAGTTAGATTAAAAACAAAGGAAGGAAGGTATGTAGAAGAGGATAAAAGTCTCGCTGACTGCCTCAATGAATATTTTTGTTCAGTCTTTGCAGAAGAAAAGGAAGGAAAGGGACCTCAGTTAGGAGGAAACACTAACGAGACAGAGGAGGAGGTTCTACAGCAGCTGTCTAAAGTAAAGACAAGTCAATGGGGCCTGATGGGATCCACCCTAAATTATTAAAAGAGCTCAGTGATGTAATCGCAAAACCGTTAGCAAGGATTGGTTAAATAAATCTGTTAACGGGAGTCGTCCCAGAAGACTGGAAATTAGCAAATGTTGTGCCCATTCACAAGAAGGGTAGTAGGGAGGAATCTGGGAACTATAGGCCAGTTAGTCTTACGTCAGTAGTGGGGAAATTAATGGAAACCATGTTAAAGGAAAGGATTGTTGAACATCTAAAAACACATAGATTACAGGATCAGAAACAACATGGGTTTACCTCAGGGAGATCATGCCAAACTAATCTTATAGATTTTTTTTGATTGGGTAACAAAAATAATAGACACAGGTGGTGCAGTAGACATTGCTTATTTAGATTTCAGTAAGACTTTTGATACTGTTCCGCATAGAACGCTTATCAATAAATTGCAATCTTTGAGCTTGGATTCCAATATTGTTGAATGGATTAGGCAGTGGCTGAGTGACAGGCAACAGAGGGTTGTGGTAAATGGAGTTTATTCGGCGCAAGGTCTTGTTACCAGTGGGGTACCTCAGGGGTCCGTACTTGGACCCATTCTATTTAATATTTTTATTAGTGATATTGCAGAAGGTATTAATGGAAAAGTATGTCTTTTTGCTGATGACACAAAGATTTGCAACAGGGTTGACGTTCCTGGAGGGATCAGCCAAATGACAAATGATTTAGGTAAACTAAAAAAATGATCGGAGCTGTGGCAATTGAGTTTTAACGTGGAGAAGTGCAAGATAATGCACCTGGGACGTAAAAACCCAAGGGCTGAATATAGAATATTTGATACAGTCCTAACCTCAACATCTGAGGAAAGGGATTTAGGGGTTATTATTTCAGAGGATCTAAAGGTAAGTAGTCAATGTAATAGAGCAGCAGGAAATGCTAGCAGAATGCTTGATGGTGTGTAGGGAGAGGTATTGGCAGTAGGAAAAGGGAAGTGCTCATGCTACTGTACAGAGCACTGGTGAGACCTCACTTGGAGTACTGTGTGCAGTACTGGAGACCTGTATCTCCAGAAGGATATAGACCTCTTTGAGAGAGTTCAGAGAAGGGCTACTAAAATGGTGTACGGCTTGAAGGAGAAAAGTTACCAGGAAAGGCTTAATGATCTTAACATGTACAGCTTGGAAAAAAGACGAGACAGAGGAGATATGATAGAAACAATTAAATACGTAAAGGGAATCCACAAGGTAGAGGAAGGGAGTATATTTAAAAGGAAACAAAGTAGCAAAACAAGAGGACATAGTCTTAGATTAGAGGGGCAAAGGTTTAAAAGTAACATCAGAAAGCATTATTTTACTGAGAGGGTGGTGGATACATGGAACAGTCTTCCAGTTGAAGTGGTAGAGGCTAAAACAGTAATTGAATTTAAGCAGGCATGGGATAGGCATAAGGCTATCCTAAACATAAGATAAATCCAGGTAATCTATCCATGTAATTGGGCAGACTAGATGGGCCGAAAGGTTCTGATCTGCCAACATTTTTCTATGTTTGTTTAGCATGAATTTGAGAAATCTGCAGAGGTTTCACATCCTAATAATGTTTATAGTTTCTGGAGCATCTTCTCTTCTTTTTTTTTTTTTTCTTTTTTATGATTTTCTGTTTTACATCCATGCAAAACATTAGTTTAGCTTGTAGTAATGTCTTTATGTTCTTCTTCGATAAAAGTCCTAATGGATGCAATGAGATATGTGCATATTTTTCAGTTGTGATGACATAGGAAAATGGACTACAGTGGCAAGAAAAAGTATGTGAACCCTTTGGGATTACGTGGAGTTTTGCATGAATTGGTCATAAAATTGCTCTGATCTTCATCTAAGTCACAACAATTTGAAAAACACAGTCTGCTTAAAATAATACATCACAAACATATGTTTTCATGTGTTTATTGAACAGAACATGTAAACATTCACAGTGCAGGGTGGAAAAAGTATGTGAACCTTTGGTCTTAATAACTGCTTGACCCTCCTTTGGCAGCAATAACCTCAACCAAACGTTTCCTGTAGTTGCAGATAAGACCTGCACAACGATCTGGAGTAATTTTGGACCACTCCTCTTCACAAAACTGTTTCAGTGTAGCTATATTCTTGGGATGTCTGGTGTGAATCGCTCTCTTAAGGTCATGCCACAGCATTTCAATCGGGTTGAGGTCAGGACTCTGACTGGGCCACTTCAGAAGGCATATTTTGTTTTGTTGAAGCCAATCTTTTGTTGAATTACTTGTATGCTTTGGGTCATTGTCCTGTTGCATCACCCATCCTCTGCGGAGCTTCAGTTGGCGGACAGATGGTCTTACGTTTTCCTGCAAAATGTCTTGATAAACTCTGGAATTCATTTTTCCATCAATGACAACAATCCGTCCAGGCCCTGAGGCAGCAAAGCAGCCCCAAACCATGATGCTCCCTCCGTCATGTTTTACAGTGGGGATGAGGTTTTGATGTTGGTGTGCTGTGCCTTTTTTTCTCCACACATAATGTTGTGTGTTTTTTCCAAACGACTCAATTTTGGTTTCATCTGTCCACAGAATATTTTGCCAGTAGTGCTGTGGAACATCCAGGTGCTCTTTTGCAAACTTCAAACGTGCTGCAATATTCTTTTTGGACAGCAATGGCTTCCTCCGTGGTGTCCTCCCATGTACTCCATTCTTGTTTAATGTTTTCCTTATTGTAGATGTGTCAACAAAAATTTTACCGTTACATAGGCTGAAAAAGACATGCGTCCATCGGGTTCAGCCTCTCCCACATGACCTACTGCTGTTGATCCAAAAGAAGGCAAAATACCCAGTCTGAAATATGCAACATACTAGGAAAAAATTCCTTCTTGACCCCAGAATGGCAGTCAGATTTCTCCTTGGATCAAGAAGCTTTTACCCACATATTAAATATTATAACCCTTAATATTCTGTGTCTGCAGGAAGTCATCCAGTCGTTTTTTAAAAGTCTGTACAGACTCTGACCCAACCACCTCAACAGGCAGAGAATTCCACAGCTTTATTGTTCTCACCGTAAAATAACCCTTCCTATGCTTTAAGCTAAATTTTCTTTCTTCCAGTCTAAGGCTAGGGTCAGACTGAGGCAGTGCGAACGCGCGTGCAGGCGCACTTAATCACGGCCGCACTAGCAGCAGATGCCGGGCAATGACGGCCAATATACGAAGTACGGTCGCACAAAAGTCCGGCTGCGCAACGCAAGTGGAAAATGAACGCATTTTTTCGAGAACGTGAAACCGCAGGTACTGACGTACAGAGTGCGCTGCGTCCGCTAGCGTTGTGTGTGCGTGATTAGGAGACGTCAGACGCTGCTAATGTCCGGCCAACATAACGTCCAGACACAAAAAGGGTTTTATTGATGATCCGTACAAAATCACGGACGAAAATGCGCATAGTATGACCACTATCACGTATTCTGTGAAAAAATGCGTCCATTCGTTCGAACGCACTTTTTCACAGACAACATAAAAATGCGTTCGTCTGACCCTAGCCTAAATGGATGACGACTTGTCCTGTGTATAGTCCTGTTAATGAATAGGTTATCAGACAATGGTTGATAATGGCCCCGTATATGGTACCATGTGCCAGAGATTTCTGTAAGTCTTTAGCTGACACTCTAGATTCTTCTTTACCTCATTAAGCATTCTGCGATGTGCTCTTGCAGTCATCTTTACAGGACGACCACGCCTAGGGAGAGTAGCAACAGTGCTGAACTTTCTCCATTTGTAGACAGTCTGTCTTACCGTGGACACATGAACATCAAGGCTTTTGGTGATACTTTTGTAACCCTTTCCAGCTTCATGCAAGTCAACAATTCTTGATCGTAGGTCTTCTGAGAGCTCTTTTCTGCGAGGCATGGTTCACATCAGGCAGTGCTTCTTGAAACCAGTAAACCCAAAACTGGTGTGTGTTTTTAAAGGGCAGGACAGCTTTCAGCAACACATCCAATAATATCACACTGATTGGACTCAAGGTTGGCTCACTCCTGGCTCCAATTAGCTCTTGGAGAAGTCATTAGGCTAGGGGTTCACATACTTTTTCCACCCTGCACTGTGAATGTTTACATGTTCTGTTCAATAAACACATGAAAACATATAATGTTTGTGTTGTATTATTTTAAGCAGACTGTGTTTTTCAAATTGTTGTGACTTAGATGAAGATCAGAGCACATTTTATGACCAATTCATGCAAAATTCCACGTAATCCCAAAGGGTTCACATACTTTTTCTTGCCTCTGTACATCAAAATCATGCATTTGTGCAATGTCCATTTAACAAGGAAGACTATTGTGCAAGTTGAAAACACAGATCAGGATCAGTGTCAGAACTATCAACACGAACAACACTGCACCGGATGGGCACTGCTTACTGGCAAATACTGTACCATTCACTGCATTCGCATTGAGGTGTGTTTCTCGACCCTGCCCTCAGGACTCATAAACAGACCAGATTTTAAGGATTATCTTGTGGAAATGCAGACAGAGTACTGCAATCACTGAGCAGCAAATCCTATCACCTGTGCTGTGCTTCAGATATTTTGCAAATTGACCTGTCAGTGGGTCCTGAAGACAGATTTGCAAAACCCTGACTTCAAGTATCCCTAGAAGCACAAACCTAAATAAAGCTGCTGCCTTTCCATGTGACATGTACAGCACAAAATGTAGGTACCAGAGACAACTGACAAATGTTTGCATAAAGCTCCAACTGAATTCTTCTACAAGATTTAACTTGCGGTATTGGACATCAGTTACAGTTGCAAGTATTTTATAAAGCACCAATAGATTCCTTAGCGCTATACAATCGGAGAGACCGAATAACAAATATACATACACGTTACACACATGGAACAGGAGGAGTGAGGACCCTGCTCGAGAGCTTACAATCTAAGAGGAAAGTGGTAAGTGAAGTGCCGGGTTGCAGGAGGGCTGACTAGAATGGGAGCAGGAAATAACACTGGGGATCATAGAGCCGATAGGCTTCTCTAAAGTAATGTTTTCCGAGACGTCTTGAAGGACCGGAGAGACGGGGAGTCTAATGTTGCAAGGGGACGGAGTTCCATAGAAAGGGAGCAGCTTGGGAGAAGTCCTGAAGGCGAGAGCTGGGGGTGCGGGTACGATGAACTGATAGTACCAGATCATTGGCAGAGCGAAGTGGATGGGATATACCTGCTAATAAGGGAGGAGAGGTAGGCAAGAGCGAAGTTATGGAAAGCTTGGTACATGAGCACCAGTATTTTGAAATGGATTCTAAAGGAAACAGGGAGCCAGTGTAGAGCTTGTCAAAGGGGAGAGGTGTGGGAGGTGAGGTGGATGAGCCTAGCACAAGCGTTCATTACAGACTGCAGAGGGAGAATCTGGGATCTCTTAAGGCCAGAGAGGAGGTTACAGTAGTCAAGGCGGGAGATAAGAGCTTGGACGAGCCGTTTAGTAGAGTCTGGATTAAGAAAAGGATGTATGAGTGCAATGTTTTTTAGGTGGAAGTAGCAAGATTTGGTTAGAGTCTGATTGTGAGGAGTAAAGGATAGATTGACGTCAAAGAGGACCCTGAGGCAATGAGCCTGAGAGGTAGAAGTAATGGTGGCACAATTCACCTGCAGGGAAATGGGCGCAGGGAGGGAGGGAAAATGAGAAGTTCCGTTTTCGGGAGGTTGAGCTTTAGGAAACAGGAAGTCATCCAGTCCACGAAGTGCTAGCGATTGCCGGCAATGCTCAAACTGGCTAAAATTGCCAGTATTACAGAGCAGAGAAAGGCTGGCGCTTCTCAAATCTAAAAGCTAAACAGCAAATTAAAAACTTTTATAGTAAAGCTTCTGAGAAGAGCCATCATTTCTCCGCACTGCAATACTGACGATTTTAGCCAGTTTTCAAACCCTGGCAAACACAGCAACTTCGTGGATAACTTCCCATAGTTTACACTTTGTCCCTTTTTATTGTAGGATGTCGTCCTGCATATCAGAACACGTTTTAATCTGTGTTCTTCAGTCTGAATACAGGTCAACAGTACAATGATGACCCTGGCTCTGGCATTTATTGGAAACCAGTATCAACACTGGTTGCATTGAGACCATACAATCTGTAACCTGGAGTTGCTATTCAGGTTAACAGCTGCAGAATAATAAGAATTCTATCAATTGTCATAAATTACATATACAGGGTAATTCAAAGAGATCCGAATTGCTTGAGAAAGGTAACCGAACGCTGAAAATCAGCTTTCGGTTACCTTTCTTGGCCATTCGGCTATCCAGAGAGCAGGCAATTCGCCAAATCCTGGCGAATTGCCTGCACATACGGTGCCTGTTTGAGGGCAGTGAAATCCCCATGAAAAAGCACTGCTTCGGCTATTCAGAGAACACAAACCAGCAGTGACAGGTTCCCGAAATGCCCTGCCATTCGGTGGTTTAATTCGGCAAGTTTATTCAGGAGAATCCCATAGGCTTCAATGTTAAAAATATTCCCGTTTTAATTAAATATATAATAAACCATCCATTATAAAATTCTGCAGTAAAGAGTCTCTTTATTTATAGATTTTTTAGGATATTTTAAGAAGTTTTACTGTATTTTTTTCTTTTTTTAAGTTAAATTTTTTCTGTAACAGCCCTTTTTATTATCATTCATTGGACCTCATATGCAAATTTCAGACATTTTCGCTCAGTAGTTTCTTTGCAAACAGTGTTTCACTTTTCAATCATTCATGCAAACTGTTTTTCTAATTTATTCAATGCCTCTTCTGCGGTCTCGGCTTTTTCCGGCGGCTGCGATAGTCTCCTGCTCGGGTTTTTCCGTGGTGTTCGGTGGGTTAATCCAGATGTTTTTTCGGGTTTTTGGCGTGCATTCGCCAGGTTTTGCGGTTAGTTTTTGTCAGGTTTGCGGCAGCTTTTCCCTGCAATTCGGGGGCCCTGTGGTGCTTGCTGAATACACCGCAGGGTCACCGAAATGGGATCGGCAAAAGGAACCGAATTGAAGAGAACGAAAAGTCACCGAACGTGCGGGGACTTTTCGAATCTCTTTGAAATACCCTGATAGTGAAAGGGGAGTTTGTGAGGGTCCTGAGGACAAGCAACAGCACTAGTGGCCTGCTCTACGGTGGGGCCCGCTCAGGCCTCACAAGGTTTTAGCTTGCTTGTGCCATTACAGGGATGAATGCTCCATACGCAAATCAGCCTGCTCTCACCCAAAAAGGGTGGCCAGTACTGACTGCCAAGGACGTCATCCCTGCACGAGAGGTGCAGCAACCTCGACGATCGTTTCGGCCTTGTTAGGCCTCGTCGGGTGGGTATAGCTGCACCCCTCTAGGCACATCAAGCAAGGGGTCCATGTCTGGATGACCCTGTACTTATACGGAGAGAAAGGGGGGTTTGTGAGGGTCCTGAGGACGAGCCACAGCACTAGTGGCCTGCTCTACGGTGGGTGCCCGCTCAGGTCTCACAAGGTTTTAGCTTGCTTTTGCCATTACACGGATGAATGCTCCATATGCAAATCAGCCTGCTCTCACCCAAAAAGGGGGACTAGTACTGACTGCCAGGGACGTCATCCCTGCACGAGAGGTGCAGCAACCCCCGACGATCGTTTCGGCCTTGTTAGGCCTCGTCAGGAGGGTATAGCTGACACCCCTCTAGGCACATCAAGCAAGGGGTCCACGTCTGGATTTGTCCCTGTAATGGCACAAGCAAGCTAAAACCTTGAGACCTGAGCGGGCACCCACCGTAGAGCAGGCCACTAGTGCTGTCGCTCGTTCTCAGGATCCTCACAAACCTCTTTTTTCCTCACTAATAGTTTACAGGTTAATCCAGACGTGGACCCCTTGCTTGATGTGCCTAGAGGGGTGTCAGCTATACCCTCCTTGCTTGTCCTCAGGACCCTCACAAACCTCTTTTTTCCGCTCTATAAATTACATATGTAAGATGTATAAAACCGAAAAGTGTGAAAAGTCTTTTTTTTTGTATCTCCCCATCTCTCCAGTCCTTCAAGAAGTCTCTGAAAACACATTACTTTAGAGAAGCCTATTATCACACTCCATAATGCCCCTCTGTCCATTTCCCACTGCATCTTCCCACATGCACTCCGCTATTTCACATTCTCTATTAACCCTCACCTACTGTGTCACCACTATCCTTTTAGATTGTAAGCTCTTGAGAGGGTCCTCTCGCCTACAGTACTGTGTGTTAAACCTGTATGTATATTTGTTGTTCTGCCTCCCATTGTACAGTTCTACGGAACTTGTTAGCGCTTTATAAAAACCTGTAACTGTATCTTGAAGATAGTCTGTTCCATCCTGCAATGAATGTCCTAGTAGCGTTGCTCTCAAATCAGTATCATGGACAGCACTTCAAGGGATTTTCTGATATACATTTTACACTCCTGGATCTTTGTATCTTTGACGAGATATTTTCAGGTCTGGTAGAGGGTCCAAAATATTAAAGGGCATGTTGCTGCAATAAAGTGTGTAATTTTGTGGGGTTCTTTTAATTTATGCATACATTTCATGACAAACTGAGCATGGCTGGTTAAGTGCTCTGGGGTTTGTATACTTTTTCCAATAGAGATATAAACTAATATGCTGGAAACATGCAGATTTTTTGTAGAGTTGTATATTTATGTTTTGCATGGTGTGACGATGGGTATATAAATGTTCCCACAAATGGTAGGGAGCCAAAGAGATCTCATGATAGCTCTTAATGTTCATTTTAAAAGTACATGAAGTGTTTATAGGATCCATGGTTCATACAGTTTTCTGAGCCTCACGTCATTCTGATGCATATCTCTTTCCCTATGCTTCTCAGATACCGATACTGAACCTTCCTCTGAAGCTTGCTCCAGCCTTCTGTACAGTTGCAGGCACAATATTTTCTTGTACGAATTACTTCCAAGTTATATTTTCTGGGGGTGTTGGGAAGAATGGATCCACTATTGCAGTAAGTTTATGGTTTTTCTTCTTGGATTTTGATTTTTTTTTATTTAAAAAAAAAAAAAATTACCCTTCATGATGTTCTTTCAGATAGAGAGGAGTAATGTCGCTGTATAAATTTGAATTGGTCTCTTTTAGAAGGTTAAGAATAAAAAATAAGAAAAGGGTGTCTGGACTTTTTTTCGCACTTCATCGTGAATGGGTTAATAATACATCATAATGCAGCACACTACACTTGCTATAAAGCTTCTAAGATAGTATGAAAACCCTTTGCATAGGTAAAAGAGAGATTTATATGGTTACAAGATCTGACCATACATTGCAACAGACTACCACAATGTCAGTCTCCTGCTTAGAACAAGCCGGAAAGAGCAGTGACCGTAAAATCAAATGTCATGAAAGAAGTGGGGTGAACAAACATGCACGCCAAGTTTCCCTTTAGATCCTCAAATGGTGTTTTTGTTCAAATAGCAAAACTGATGTTTGTATATAACTACATTTTATAAATAACATTTTTTTAGGGAACCAGTGTCCTGTCCCCTATGTTACACATTGGATCCGTCATCATTCTGGCAACAATGATCTATAAGAAGTCGGCTGTACAGCTATTCGAGAAGCATCCTTGCCTCTACATTCTTGCATTTGGCTTTGTTTCTGCAAAAGTTACAAATAAACTAGTGGTAAGATGTCTTTTCCTTTTTACTTAATTTCCGGTCATCATTAAATAGAAGGAAAATCATGATGGGAAGTTAGAATGTTGCTTTTTAATTTTTTATATAAAACTTACAGAAAGGTTTATGAACCCATACTTTTTTCTGCAGCATTTCACCTGACATACACAATATGTACGTCCCATAGTGCAAAATTCTAATACTTTGAACAATAATGTACTTATAGAATAGAAAATGAAGTGCGCTTGAGTATTTGTCAACTCCATTAATTTTATTTTATATACAGGTTGCTCATATGACAAAGAGTGAAATGCATTTGCATGATACTGCATTTATTGGCCCAGCACTTCTCTTCCTAGATCAGTACTTTAACAGCTTCATTGATGAGTACATTGTGTTATGGATTGCACTGGTAAGTACATTGTGGTTTATAGGTCTGCTACTTCTGCTCCCCTGTTACCCGTAGTTTATTTACTACATCAGTATGTGTAATACTTTCACAATCCGGTATTTTGCAGATTTTTGACTATTTGATTTGTATATCTTACTCCTTCGCCAACACACAGTTGGCCGTATACAAATACTCCAGGGGTTATAAATGCTACAAAATAGTAATTTTGAAAAGATGTCTCGGGGTATTTATATTTTCCGTGGGTATTGTTTTCTTTTAATCAGGGTTATCCAAAGAGATCCGAATTGCTTGAGAAAGGTAACCGAACGCTGAAAATCAGCGTTCGGTTACCTTTCCTGGCCATTCGGCTATCCAGAGAGCAGGCAATTCGCCAAATACTGGCGAATTGCCTGCATATACGGTGCCTGTTCGGTGCCTATTCGAGGGCAGTGAAATCCCCATGAAAAAGCACTGCTTCGGCTATTCAGAGAACACAAACCAGCAGTGACAGGTTCCCCTAATGCCCTGCCATTCGGGGGTTTAATTCGGCAAATTTATTCAGGAGAATCCCATAGACTTCAATGTTAAAAATATTCCCGTTTTAATTCAATATCTAATAAACCGTTCATTCTAAAATTCTGCAGCAAAAAGTCTATTTATAGATTTTTTAGGATACTTTAAGCATTTTTCTGATTTTTTTTTTTTTTTTTTTTTTTTTTTTTTTATTAAAAGTCCGATTTTTTTTTTTATTATTTTTTTTCAGTTTACTTATTTTTTTTGTAACAGCCCTCTTTATTATCATTCCCTGGACCTCCTGTGAAAATTTCAGACATTTTCGCTCAGTAGTTTCTTTGCAAACAGCGTTTCTTTTTCCCAGATTCATACAAATGGTTTTTCTAATTTATTCACTGCCTCGTCTATGTCACAGCTGCTTCGGCTCTGTGTGATTCGGCTCATGTTCGGCTCCTGTTCGTCTTTTTCAAAGGTTAATCCAGATGTTTTTGCTTGTTTTCAGCGTGCATTCGGTTAGTGTTCGGTGGGTTTACGGCAGCTTTTCCCTGCAATTCGGGGACCCTGTGGTGTTTGCTGAATACACCGCAGGGTCACCGAAATGCAATCGGCAAAAGGAACCGAATTGAAGAGAACGAAAAGTCACCGAACGTGCGGTGACTTTTCGAATCTCTTTGGATAACCCTGAATGTGTCTGTTGTTTAGCAGTCTGAATTGGAGTCAAACGGTTATGTGCTTTTTTTAAATTGCAAAATAGTGTTCATTTTGTAAGTAAGCAAAAACAGCTGTTTTCAGTTAAAACCCCTGGATACAGCAGTGTACAGTATGTATTTTTATTTGTTTGTACATGTGCACACTACATTACCATACATTGTCCTCTACATGTCACAAACGTCAGATTATTTCATCTAATAATCTGGAAACCTCTGAAAAATTGCAATTTTTAAACTTAAATATCTGAAGGATTGCTGGATTTGGTTACCACTTGGTTGATAATGTTCTCTATTCTAGGTCTGTTAATCTTTTTGAAAACATTGAGGGCAGTATTACAAAGCTAGTGCGAATTTAACCAGAGCGGTTGTAAACTTACCAGTAGTGCACCGAAATGGAAATATCTGGCCGATACTGAAAATCAATCATTAGAACCTGGGCTTGGAGGCCGGGCCGAGCCAGGGACTCGCTGAGGCCGGCCAAGCAGCCTGCTCGGCTGGGCCTCCAGGCCCAGGTTCGTATTATTGATTGGGGGACACACGTTGCACCTACATAGTCGCCTACATCCTCCTACTTCGGCCCTGAGCTCCTCCAGCGGTGGCAGTCCCGTGGTGACAGTCCTCCAGCAGCCGGTTCCCTCTCTGTCAGACGCAGGGATGATGTCGCAGAGGCGGAAGCCTTTGACCCTGCAGACACCCGGGTCAAAGGCTTCCGCCACCAACGTCATCCCTGCGTCTGACGGAGAGCGGGAACCGGCTGCCGGAGGACTGTCACTACGGACTGCCACTGCTGGAGGAGCTCAGGGCCGAAGTAGGAAGATGTAGGTGATTATGTCACCTACACATACCTACATCAGCCCTGAGCTCCTCCAGCGGTGGCTTACATAACGTGATCCCAGCGACCGGAGGAGAGAGGACACCGGATGCAGGAGGACTGTGACCACTGGAGGAGCTCAGGACCGATATAGGTGAGTGTGTTAACGCTCTGACCCCCCCCTCCCCCCACCAACAGAATACATCACCTGGGCCTGGAGGCCCGCCCGAGCAGGCAACCCGGATGGTCTCCAGGCTCCGTTGAGCCCCTGGCTCAGACGGGCTTTCAGGTCCTGGTTCGAATGGAAGATTTTTGGCTGAAATTTATTTTTCTGGCTGAATTTTCCATTTCGGCCCATAATTTAAGTGCATCCCTACTGCCCTGAGTGTAGAATGTCAACGTCCTTGGCTTTCCAGGTGTTTTGGAACTACATATCCTATGTTGCTTGGCCAACTTGAGGAGTATTTGAGTATTGTGGGGATGTAGTTCAGAAAAATCGGGGGTGGGGTGATACTGACCACTGTTTTAGGGTTTTATCTGGTTCATTTCAGCTTTGGGTCATGAGGAGACACATCTTCTACCAGTATTATCACTTTACTGTTTGGAAAGATTTCTCAGAATAGCTCTTGGGTCTCTGACAGTGTCTTATTTCAGACGTTTAGTATCCGGTACCAAATTGCTTCCTGTCCTTTTTTAGTTTAGTTATTTATTATCAAATGCCAATTGATATCCATTTTACTATATGTCTCCTACCTCTTATCTGGAAATACTTCATACAATTATTATTCCATCTTAGGCTAGGGTCAGACGAAAGCATTTTTCCCCGCGAACGTGAAAAAGTGCGTCCGAACGCATTGACGTATTTTTTCACGGAATGCGCAAAAACGGTCAGACGACGCGCATTTTCGGGCGTGATTTTGTACGGATCGTCAATAAAACTCTTTTTGCGTCTGGACGTTATGTAGGCTTGACATTAGCAGTGTCTGACATCTCCTAATCACGTAAACACGCCGCTATGCCGCAGCTGCGCACTCAGTACGTCAGTACTAGCGGTTCAGCGTTCTCAGAAAAATGCGTTCAAATTCCACTTGCGTTGCACGGCCGGACTTTTGTGCAGCCGTACATCGTATATTGGCCGTCATTGCCTGTCATCTGCTGCTAGTGCGGCCGTAATTATGTGCGCCAGAACGCTCGTTAAAAGTGCGCTGGTCTGACCCCAGCCTTAAAGTAGTGGTTTGTGTGTTTCATTCGAATTCTCTCAGCGCATTATAATAATGAAGTGTTTTTAAAAATTCCGCTTGCTCTTTGTTTGAACCATACTTTAAAATGCACATGTATTACTCTGTTTTTTACTATTTTCTGAAATGGTAACTCATTTGTATAAACAACTTAAATAAGGAAATGATGAGTGATTCACATGTTTTGTTTTTTTTCCTTTTCATGATGTATTGCATTCTTTTTTTAGGTACTTTCATTGGTAGATTTGATCCGGTATAGTGTCAGCGTCTGCAATCAAATAGCTTCTCACCTTCATATTGAAGTCTTCAGAATAAAGACAAATGCTACAAATTTTAACCATCACTAATGACCTAAAATGAATCAAATAGAACAATTATGACATGCATGATTCCTGTGAAAGGAGAAAAAGCTAAAGGAAAGCAGATAAAATTTGTGTCTTTACACTTTGGTCTTCAATTACCCGCAGAAGTTTACTTTATCCAAGTAATATGTATAATGTTTGTTTTAATAAAATGCTGACAGTATACTAAATATTGCCTAGTGGATTACCAGCTCTGCATTGTGGTGCTCATTGGAAATAACTTAACAGAGGCATGCTAAAAACGTAAAGATTTTGACTTTAAAAAAAGACCTCAAATTCAAAAACTGCAAATATCGCAATAGTAGTTTTAATTCTTTTAAAGCAATACTTCACGTAAATGGTTTTAAAAATAAAGCTTTTTAAATCTATTTATCAGAAAAGATACATGAATATTTAAGGTCCCCTTTGCATAGTCAGGAAAGAACAAAGAAATCTGCCTCTAATTTACAAGTATTGAATTTGGTGTTTAAGACATCCTAGAAGCAACTCTGTTCTGCTGTAGGTATGAGAATGGCACAGCAAAAGTAAGATTGTTTTATATTATAAAGTATTTCTCCCTTCTGTTAATATATTTGCTGTTTATATTTTGTATAAATCCCAAGGAGAATATGTGCCTATAATAAACAGTGAAGTTCCACATTGTCAGTTTTTGTTTTCTATGTATGTGCAAACAGTTCATTTTCGTCTCATCCAGACTACCTTGCAAGAGCTGGACCAGGATGCAGAAGATGGCGCACATCCTTGTAGAACTGCCCTACAAAGAGTAACCAGGAGGTGCTGGCTTCTGCCTAGTGGGAGTAGGCACGGGGCAGGTCTGGCTACACAGGCCTAATCCAGAACAGCTAAATCAAATACAGGCTGGTAAATCACCAAACACTCAGGCAGTATTACAATCCTCACGCTAAAACAGGGATGTTAAGGAGGAAAACCTGCCTCTGCAGGTTTCTCCTTGGTGTCCCCGTTTTCGCTCCATATTACGGGCAGATGCTGGTTCAGCAGCCTGCCCCATAACACATTGCTAACGTGCCGCCCTGAGCATTCCCTCCTGGAGTCAATAGGCCTCCATTGAGGCTTCACCTGCCAGGTCACATGCCCTGCAGGATCTCGCCTCTTGCGAGATCCTGCAGGTCTGCGGAGGGAGACTGGGAACTTTTTTCCCCACAGTCTCACTCTGCTCCTGGTGGCCAGAAGAGGTGGATCAGGCTGCCGTTCTTGCCGAGATGAATATCAGATTTTTGAGGGTTTTTTTCAGCAGGTGCTGTTAGCACCAGCTCCTAGCTGTGGTTAACTTTTCAGTTAACCATAGCAGGGTATAATTAGAAACTCCTAAGTTACTGTTGATTGCCTTGGGTGGTCTAGTGCGACCCTTAAATTTCACTGTCTAACTATGCTGACATTTGTTAAGTAAACACACTTGATTGATAATAAATGGCTTCAGCCAAACACTAACCATGAGTGAAGGAAATGTTTTCGTGTTATTCATATTCTCTGAACAATGGCCCAAAAATCATAAATTCTGCCAGGATATGTAAACTTAGGGCCACTTAACATTAGGTTAACACTTACATACAGTTGTGCTCATATCACGGGCCTGCCATATTATATTCTGAATGCTAACGGGTAAAGAAAAAATATATATATATTAGTGCATCGGAGATTGCACCAGTTTACTGCACTTTGCACTCCCTATGCTTAACATAGGAACTCACTCAAAGAATAATAGTAGAAGCAAACAAATTGAGTCAGCACAAATCAGTGTTCGGTCGTCTTAAGGTGTCTCTCTAGGGGACCAACAACGTCCCCAGCCGGGAATAGTAGTCATCGTGGGGGGGGGGGGGGATGATAGAAAATCAAAGCAAAAATACTCGGCGGGGGGGGGGTGTCTGCATAGGGAGGGGGGTGACATAAGAAAAAACAGTTCTGCATCAAAAAGGAGAAAAGGCGGTTGAGAAGACTGCTTCAGCCCATGTCGAATGGAAAGGCCCATCAATCCGCGGCATCAATTGCTCCAGAATTTGGCCAAAGGCAGCTGCCCCCGCAGGTCCTCCATCCACCCGCAAGGCCCACTGCTCCAGCTGCGGCCGCACCGCAGCGTAACGCTCATTACAGCCAGCACAGAAGAGGAAAGTCCCGGGCAGCGCCGCCACAGAAGGCGGGGGTAAGTGCTTCAGGCCTCCAACAGACAACCCTCCAGAGGTCCGCCGCGGCTCCGTCTCAGTGTAGGCATAAGCATGGGGCGTTGCGCTGGGTCTTCCGATTCTCCGCCAGCCGCCTCAGGCAGTAGCTCCTCCCCCACACCGCTCCGGGAGCACGGCCCCCTCCCCCGAAATTTATTCTTGACAGCTGGTGGAGGATCCATCCTCCAAATCATCTCCAACCAGAGCCTCCACCCGCCGACCGATCCCCAGTACCGCCATCAGTTGGCGCCGCGTGTCAGCGGACTGTCGTCATCTCCGGGCATCGACTCCAAACAGGCCTCGAGGTCCTCCCAATACGGATCCCAGGGGGTGAGTTAGACGCCACCAGTCCGTGCCCCATGCCGCTCTGGGGACCGCCACAGCAGTCGGGAGATGGGGGCCCTCCATACCCACAGTTCGCAGCAGCCGCACACCCAGGCAAGCAGCTGATCTCTAGGCCCCAGGATGGCTGACAGGAGGACGCGCTCGGCAGGGAACAAAGGCCCCAGATGATGTGTCTCTTGCCCGGGGAGAGGGAAAAAGCGGGCCCCGAACAGCTCGGTTCCGGTGGCTAGCCCCCTAGGCACCTCAAGGTCAGAAATCTCTGTGGTAGTAGTCAGCTGGAGGTCCCTAAGGGTAGGAGCTCCACCAGAACACGCCTGCTCCCGATGGCAGCCAGCCACGCCCCCCCCTGTTTACTCTTTAAATCAAAATGGCAACAGAAACAAACCCAAATGACACTGATCAAAAGTTTACATACCCTGGTGATTTTGGCCTCATAACACGCACACAAGTTGACACAAACGGGTTTGAATGGCTATTAAAGGTAACCATCCTCACTGGTGATCTGTTTGCTTGTAATTAGTGTGTGTGTATAAAAGGTCAATGAGTTTCTGGACTCATGACAGACCCTTGCATCTTTCATCCAGTGCTGCACTGACGTTTCTAGATTCAGAGTCATGGGGAAAGCAAAAGAATTGTCAAAGGATCTGCAGGAAAAGGTAGTTGAACTGTATAAAATAGGAAAGGGATATAAAAAGATATCCACGAAATTGAGAATGCCAATCAGAAGTGTTCAAATTCTAATTAAGTGGAAAATGAGGGGATCTGTTGAAACCAAACCACCACTGTTCGGGATGCAAAGAAAAACCCACAAATAACTTCAGGTGAAATACTGGACTCTCTGAAGACATATGGTGTGGCTGTTTTAAGATGCACGATAAGGAGGGACTTGAAGAAAGATGGGCTGTGTGGTTGAGTTGCCAGAAGAAAGCCATTACTACGCAAATGCCAAAAACCGCACAGAGACAAGCCTCAAACCTTCTGGCACAAAGTCATTTGGAGTGAGGAGACTAAAATTGAATTTTTTGGTCACAATCATAAACGCTGCATTTGGAGAGGAGTCGACAATGTCTATGATGAAAGGTACACCATTCCTACTGTGAAACACGGAGGTGGATCACTGATATTTTGGGATGTGTGAGCTACAAAGGCACAGAAAATTTAGTCAAAATTGATGGCAGGATGAATGCAGTATGTTATCAAAAAATACTGGAGGAACATTTGCATTCATCAGCCCGGAAGCTGCGCGTGGGATGTACTTGGACATTCCAACATGACAATGATCCAAAACACAAGGCCAACTCGACCTGTCATTGGCTACAGCAACATAAAGTGAAGGTTCTGGAGTGGCCATCTCAGTCTCCTGACCTCCATATCCTTGAGCCACTCTGGGGAGATCTCATGCGTGCAGTTCATGCAAGACAGCCCAAGAATTTACAAGAACTGGAGGCTTTTTGTCAAGTAGAATGGGCAGCTTTACCATCTGAGAAGATAAAGAGTCTCATCCACAAATATCACAAAAGATTTCACGCTGTCATTGCTGTTAAAGGAGGCAATACACGGTATTAAGCTGGGGTATGTAAACTTTTGATCAGGGTCATTTGGGTAGTTTCTGTTGTCATTATGATTTAAAAAGAGTAAATACACTTGATTGCTAGTGTTTGGCTGAAGCCATTTATTAACCATAAGTGAAAGAAATGTTTTTGTGTTATTCATATTCTCTGAATAATTGCTAAGATATCATAAATTCTGCCAGGGTATGTAAATTTATGAGCACAACTGTAGCTGAGCGCTAGCGTTAAGAATGTAATATAGCCCTCAGTGTATGCAGAGAACAGAGTAAACAAGTCTGGAGAAGGCTGGATATATACAGGTGCATCTCAATAAATTAGAATGTCGTGGAAAAGTTCATTTATTTCATTAATTCAACTCAAATTGTGAAACTTGTGTATTAAACTACTTCAGTCTGTGTGCATTGAATTTATTTAAGTCTTTGGTTCTTTTAATTATGATGATATGGCTCAAATTTAACAAAAACCCACCAATTCACTATCTCAAAATATTAGAAATTGTTGACTCAAAACTCCTGCAAAGGTTTCCTGAGACTACAAAATTGTCTCTCAGTTTGGTTCATGAGGTTACACAATCTTGCGCTGAGCATGTCCTAGCACAGGAGGCAGAGATTGGACGGTATTCCGGCCAATCACTGCTGCCCCCTGGTGTGGGCTGACATCTTGGATGTCAGCCCAGCCTCCGGGACCCAGATGGGCACGATGATGTCTATTACAGGCACCCCCCCCCGTGCCAGTGGGAAGGGGGAGGATCTCCCTCCCCATCCTTACAGGGCAGCAAAAAAAGGCAGGCACCGCTTTGAAGGGCACAGCCTGACCTTCCAAGTGGTGGCTGCCGTTAACCCCTTGCACGCTGGATTGCGATTCCGATCGCAGTCCCCTCCCGGAGCTGGCCGACATCTTGGATGTCGGCCAAGCTTCCGGGATCTCTCCCTGACGACTGGCGTCATCGCTCATAGCGCAATGACCTCAGTTCAGGAGTTAACCCCTAGCTGCCACCTATGGTGGAGATAGGGGCTTCCAATGAACCCATCAGGGACGTGCAGTCAGGGGCCTCATCTGCCATTACAGTGACTGTGGTGTGGTTATAATATTGAATAAAATATGAAATTTATAAAAGTTCTCATACTCACCTGCTCCACGCTCCCTCGCTGTCCTTCACTTTTTTTTTTCTTTCAGTTTGCCGGCTGCTGTGTGTATGTGATTCATCACACAGACAGCAGTGGCAGCACTGAGCCAGCCTAGCCTACGCAATTTGTGTAGCTTAACATTACGTTAATTGCGTAGCTCGAGCTGGCTGAGTGAGTCAGAGTTCAGACTGAAGTCTAGAAGCACTGAGAGCAATTGATTTGCTTGAGCCAATGGGAAAGCTCCATTGGTCTCAAGCCATTCAATTTTTTTTTAAATGCCTCCCATGGGTTGATTGAAGCAAGACAGTCATGTGACTGTCCTAGTCAGTCATGGGGGCGTTGCTGCAGAGGGGGGCAGAGCTTAGAGCACATGTGTGGTACTGTGCTGGGGGTGTGTGGCCTCAACCTCTGACACTGTCTTTCTGAGTCAGGCAGTGTCAGAGACGAGTAGGTCACGTGACTCCTGGAGAGCGAGAGCAGGAAAAGCATGGCCGGATTAAGATCTCTATGGGCCTGCAGCTGAATATTTTGATGGGCTTTTTTGGAATTTAGTGAAATGAAAACACATGTTAGATTATTTAATAGTGCACATACGGTATATCTAACCAGGCAGATACTGTGTAAATTTCCGTTCCGATTTCAATCGTTTACAGCATGTAAAATAATTTTTTACATTTTTATCATCCAAACCTTTGTAGTTATATATTCTATAGGGAATTTTTGTTAACGAAATCGAAATGGGAACCTGTTAATTTTTCTGAGAAAATATACAATTTTAACCAATTTTTTTAAAAAAAAAAAATATTTCCCTTGTGATTTGGAGGATGGTGTTTTATGAATAATATGACTATGTATAAACCACTGACCTTGCTCCCAGCGTGGAAAATGAGAAGATGAGTAATGGCAGTGATATTGATCATTTTATACGTGACAAATGGACAATGCCATCACTTTGGAACTAAGGCTAGGGTCAAACGAAAGCATTTTTACACGGGAACGTAAAAAAGTGCGTCCGAACGGATTGATGTATTTTTTCACGGAATATGCGAAAACGGTCATACGATGCGCATGTTCGTGCGTGATGTTTTACGAATCCAAACCAGGAAACTTTTTGCGTCTGGACGTTATGTTGGCCGGACATGAGCAGGGTCTGACGTCTCCAAATCACTGTCAGGAACGTGGGGATGGTACCTGGGTGGCACCTGGATGGCAGGGGTATGAGCCCAGGATGCAGTGTCCCGCACTGATAAACTGACCGGATGATTCTCAGAAGGATGATGGTGGAGTTGCAGGAAACATAAATAATAAACAGGAACAGATGGGTATAGCAGAGCAGCGAGTTAGCAGCACCTCACTCTCTCAGCACAAGAGCTGTAATGAACCAGCAATGTTAATTGTGGGGCAGAGCCCTTTATTTTGTGTGTCACGTGTGTTGGTTGTGAGTTAACTGTTGCATTGCTGGATGCTGATAGTGAATGCTGGTTACAGGGCAGGAACAGTACATAGAAGTGTACCACTGGGGGGGGTTTCAGGATGGCTACAGCCAGGGATCCTGACAGTACCTCCCCCTTCAGGTCACGCTCCGAGTGACCAAGGATGGCAGCAGGACTGCCCATGACCAGGCACGGGTCACTCTAGTGGGTGCTGTTTCCAATAGTCGTAGCACCACTGGAGGGCAGAACGAGGGTCAGGAGTGGTAGTACAGGGTTGGGCACGTGCCTTCCTCTGACGCCGCCGTGCCTTGGTCTTCTTGTGGATAGCAGATACCTCGGGAAGGAGAGTGCCCATGTACCCAGATGGCAGTCTCTCTTCATTGTCTTCAGTCGCAATGGGTGAAAAGCAATCACGAGATAAAATAAAGTCCACATCAGAGTCTTTAGGGATCCTGGGGTTATGCTCTTTTCTCATAGGTGATGCATCAGGAATGAGGGTGCCCACGTAATTGGATGGCACGAAGGTGGGTATAGCATAGATGCCCTGCACCGTATAAGGAGCTGGATCCTCAGGTAAGGAATCTGGAGCAACAGGAATGTCCCTGGAACGTCTGGCATTGGCGACAGAGGGCAAGAGATGGGAGGTAGAGTCACCCTCGAACCTGGTGCCCACATAGGAAGAAGGCATCAGAGTAGGCATCTTCTCCATTTCTCCCGGTTCCCCTTCTAAACATGATCCATCACTAAGGGAAGGATAGTCGCACAGCCAGGACTTAATGCCCTCGTCCTCTTCTTCTTGCTCTTCCCAGCCACAATCCCTTTCTGATACAGATCCATCGCTGGATGAAGAACAGAAGCCTCGCCATGCCTTTATAGGGGTGTCAGACCCCTGGTGTTGACCTGGGGGTCCCTTTGAGCGTCGGGCTGTCTGTCTCGGTGGGCTCTCCTCAGAGACAGCGATGTCCTCTGGGTCATATTCAGGCAGGGAAGAAACACAGGAAGACAGCGGCGGATTGTGCTGGCTGGGAGTGATGGGAGTTGTGATCGCCATAAGGGAGTTCTTAATCTTCTGGGCTTTCTTCAGCCTGGCCTTCATTACCTGTTTGAAAGGGATCTGTGTCACAGTAGAAACTGGCATGGACATGATCTCCATAGGGGTTGGTAGATCTGTCTCCACAGGTACGGTGGTCTCCAGATCCATGGGAAGGACAGGTTCTATGGGCACAGTGTAATCAGTCTCCATAGGCATTACAGGGTTCGCATACTCCTCTTCTGAACTGACCTCCAGAGATGTCACATGCCTGGATACAGCAGGTACAGTTCGTCTGGGGACAGGTGTAGGTGCAGGAGTTGTTCGAGGTGCAGGTTTGGGTTCAGGAAATCTCTTGGGGGCTGGTTTGGGCAGGGATAACAGCTTAGGTGCCGCAGGTCTCGGCATAGAAGCAGGCCTGGAAGCCTGGGTTTGCTTCAGAGTTCTAAGCACTGGAGCGTGCTTGGCAGTAGTAGCAGGCTTAGAAACATTGCTTTGTTGATTAAAAGCAGCGGTACGTTTCTGGGGTCTTATAGGACATTTTTCGAGCCAGTGGGATTCTGCCCCGCAGTACAGGCACAGATTGTTAGTCTGTCTCCGGGTACGTTCTTCACGGGACAGGGGTTCTCTGTGCTTGTTAGCTGCAGGAATGCACTCCTTAGTCGAGGAACCCCAAATATCTTGCAGCAATTGCACCAGGGAATCAGCCAGGTTTTTAAACAGTTCCTGGAAGGTCCTTTTCAGTAACTCCACCATAAAGTGCAGCACTGCGGGCTCAATTGTATTGGGCTGGTTCATTCTGTCAGGAACGTGGGGATGGTACCTGGGTGGCACCTGGATGGCAGGGGTATGAGCCCAGGATGCAGTGTCCCGCACTGATAAGCAGGCGGGAAGGGGTAGGGAGGATGATGTGGAAATAAACTGACCGGATGATTCTCAGAAGGATGATGGTGGAGTTGCAGGAAACATAAATAATAAACAGGAACAGATGGGTATAGCAGAGCAGCGAGTTAGCAGCACCTCACTCTCTCAGCACAAGAGCTGTAATGAACCAGCAATGTTAATTGTGGGGCAGAGCCCTTTATTTTGTGTGTCACGTGTGTTGGTTGTGAGTTAACTGTTGCATTGCTGGATGCTGATAGTGAATGCTGGTTACAGGGCAGGAACAGTACATAGAAGTGTACCACTGGGGGGGGTTTCAGGATGGCTACAGCCAGGGATCCTGACAATCACACACACACACCGCTAGCGGGCGCAGCGCACTCTGTACGTCCGTACTAGAGGTTCTGCGTTCTCGAAAAAATGCGTTCATTTTCCACTTGCGTTGCGCGGCCGGACTTTCGTGCGACCGTACTTCGTATATTGGCCGTCATTGCCCGTCATTTGCTGCTAGTGCGGCCGTGATTAAGTGCGCCAGAACGCACGTTAAAAATGCGCTGGTCTGACCCCAGCCTAAAAATAAATAAAGTTATTTTTGTTTTCTTTTCTTTTAGCTTTTACATGGTCACGTTTGGTATCAATGCAAAGGCCAGACTCTGACCTGTCCAATGACACCTCACTTGATCTTGTGAGGTGTAAACATTAGTGACACAGGATTCCAAAATCCACCACCCCTGTGCTCTTCGCTGCAGTGTGGCATTTAGGTTAATCCATAATAACGGATTGTGCTATCACCTCCACACTTGTTGGTGACATGAGAAATGAGATGATGAGTTAGTGCAGCATCATTGTTCACTTTATCATTGAAAAGTGAAAAATAGTGCTGTTAGAAAGAAAAAATAAATATATATTTTTAATTTTTATATAAAACCTGGTCATGTTTGGTATCACTGGAAAGGCCATGCTCTGGCCTTTCCAGTGATACCTCACTTGAACATATACCTGCTAGGGAGTTGGAGACACAGGGGTCCAAATGCCCATCAATGCAGACATAGTTATCCTTCCTCTGGGCCTATTCTGTGGCATGGGTCTGGAGCTGCTGCTCCATCAGCCCCTATGTTAATCTGGCCCAAAGGAAGAGATCCTGGGGAACCCTGAAGCCCTGGATCTGGGTTAGTAGTGGCTTTAATACCTAATCCAGTGATGCGATATCTAAGTGATTGTGATGTTCCCTGTGGGATATCATCTAGAAAGTGAACCTGGTCATTACAGGTGCACTTCAAAGGGATACTCCCAAAATAAAATTGGGATAAGGTGAAAAGAAGTACAGAGGGGACACACATGAATCCTGCCTGATCCCACTCAGCCATTCTCATGTTTTCCTTACAGAATGCCCATTTCTACCTTTAAAATAAAATATTATCTCCCCCAGTGTCCCCCCTCCCTTCTCTTCTGATAGGCTACTCAAGTGGGCTGCAGTAGAATGATGGCTGTCAGTCTGATGCCATACAATAACATCAGCAATTACTTGCCAGCAATGTAGAGAGGTGTACATTTCCACTCTAAACCCTAGAAGGCTGTCCAGCGTGGGCTGATTGACAGCATTCAAGGTGGAGGACAGTTCAACAATAAATGGTTGCTAGAGTGTCCCTTTTAATTTGCATCAGATGCCAGGTTACACTTGACACACGGTATTTTGGAGAAATCGTATGTGTGACTTACGAGGCAAAGTCCTCTAGAATACCACCCAAAGACTGAACTTTATAATTATTTATGAATAGTGAGGGAGATCAAGAGATTAATAGGCGTAACGAATAAAAGGAGTGGAGTTACTTCTTAATTAAAGATCTATAAGACTGTGGCCATGATGTATACTTGTGGGACAGAGGAATGACAATGGAATTAATAAATAAAAGATTGGAGTGATAGTAATAGTACATCAATTATTAACTCTTATTAAATTATGGCTTGGCACATCCAGGAGCTAGGTGTCAGGTCACGTAACTACTGGAGAGCCCTGAGAGCGGCAAGAGATCCTGGTAAGCACTGAGAGCAGTCAGATCCTGGGGAGCACTGAGAGCAGCCAGTTCCTGGGGAGCACTGACAGCAGCCAGTTCCCGGGGAGCACTGAACCTGAACATACGTAACCTGTGTATATCTGGCTCTGATACTAGCCAATTCCTCACCAGCCACTGACCTCACCGCACGTCACTGCCTGACTTGCCATGATTTCAGAAGTACATTGAAGTGCATTTTAAACTGTGTTACTGGTAGGGTAGGGAAACACATTATGTGATAGGGCTTACTAGATACACCACCCTCCTTCCTCTTACAGCCATGGAAATGGATATCTGCTGTACACATGATGGGATTTCCTTTCTCTGGCAGTGGACATTCAATATATGTCTTCTAAGTAATAGCCTTAGTGGCCTTTCTTGTGAGGTAGGATTAATACCCCAAATTGGTTCATACTTTTGTGGGTGGGGAAATTATTCAGTTTACATATTGCCCTGTGTGCCTCAAACAAGCCAGGACATGCATGTAGTGGTATCGGATATGGGGTAGAGTGCAGCCTGATTTCCCTCTAAACCCTCATGTTTCTAGCATCTGTCTTTATTTGTGTGTGTAGATATGAGCATTAACTACATTTAATGATGCCAAAAAAAATTGTGTTTTACCTTTACTGACTTGGTTGATATGCAGTAAGTGTGATGGCCATTCAGGTACCAATGTGCATATACTCTGTCCCACTGGCAAATCTTGTACAGAGAAATAGCGGATAGAGTAACAGGATGGGTCCGATCCTATGGCTTTGGACAGAACCGTGCTGTGAACATAACCCAGTGATGTATCTTGGCCTAGGCCGACAAGGCCTAGGGCGGCACTTTCAGGGGGCGGCAAAATAAAGCCGCCCCACCACTCCGTGGGACCCAAGGCCACCGGCCCGGTTTAAATCTCCGGTATTGCGGCTACACGCAGAACGTGCCTCCCACTTCCAAAATGCAGCGTGCGTGCATGTCTCCCACATTGAAACCATGAGCACGACATGCTGAATTGGCACCACCCCTTCATCCATGTGACCAAGTCACGTGACACGCAGTGGCTGTCAAAATGGAGGAACGAGGGTGCAGTCAGAGCCTGTAGCCAGCGTCCAGTGGAGACAGCCAGCCTGCCTGCGTGAAGAAGCTGGAGGACAGAGAGGCCTGCCGGGAGCGATTTGGACAGGTGATGGTGGTGAGTGATGACCCCCTGTGCCTGTGTGACTATATAGTAAGATTTAAAGTGAGGGGGACCTCACTTTATTCTCCCCCCGCAGCAGGCAGCCCCCCTCACTTTATTTGGTCCATCCCCCCTCCCTCACAGCAGGCTGGCATTCTATGTGTGCCATTACTCTATTATAACAAATTCATATTAAAGCAATGCTGGGCCTAAAGTGAGGGGGTGCTGCCTGCTGCCGGGGGATAAATTGAGGGGGTATGCTGGGGAAGGGGTGTAAAAAAGAATGGGATGGGACTGGGGGAAAAGAATGGGGGGGGGGTGTAAAAAGGCTGTGGATTCTCTGATACACCCAACACTGAATATTACTATGGGTTTTAATGCTGTGGAGCTCTGTGATACACTCATACCCAGAGCACATTACTGTGAGTTTTATTGCTGTGGAGCTCTGTGATACACGCATACACACCGCACATTTCTGTGAGTTTCATGGCAAAAAAAAATGGCATAACTGTGATGTATGGGTTGTTAGACTGTGTAAGAAAATATGGTGTGTGTGTGTGTATTGCGAGGTATCGACTGTTGTTGGTTGTGAATGATGCTTTGCTTTTCTTCTGCCTTACTACTTCCTGTTCTGCTCTGAGGTGATTACTCACTTCCTGTTGTCATTTGGGGGGGGGGTGTTCTGGTAGATGTAAAAATGGCAGCTGAAGCAGAGCAGTGTTATGAGGCAGCTTTGTGAGGAAACTGTTATACACCGATTAATAAACTACAACTGTGGAAAACATCACAATAACATTGTATAAATATATATGTTTGCTTAGCAAAACCGCTCCTACTTACACTTTTCAAAAGCTACAAGCTCTCCAGTGAAGGTTTTACAGGTGTTGGTGGGCCAATCTGTCTGCCCCAGAGCGATCCACAACGGTACACATGTCCGCCAAAATAAAAGTGGAAAAGACACCTAGGACTCGTCAGCGAAATAATGCTCCCATCCAGCAATCATAGCCAGGTGGGCCATACCTGACCCGTGGACTCGTCATCCTGACATCTATATCTTCTGGGTGAGTGTATATTTGCCTTTCAATTACATGCACATATTCGCGGTTTACTCCAATGCCTGTCTTTTCCACTTTCATCTTGGAGGACGCGTGTACTGTTGTGGTTCGCTCTGGGGCTGACAGGTTGGCCCACCAACACCTGAAAAACCTTCACTGCACTCAAAGTGTGAGTAGGAGCTGTTTTCCTAAGCATACATATATATAAATATTATGCCATTGTTTTTTGGGTTTTTTTGCTCCATTTTTCTCCTGAGGTTGCCTTTAGAAGGACGGCCTAATTGAGCTGAACAATTCTGATGTATGATCGCTTTGGGAAAAGAAGATCTTTAATTTTCCCTTTGTGTAAGCATATCTTATCTGTGGTAATACACACATGTGCTTGTGAAGTGCTGCCCCCACTGTATAAAGCAAACAGTGTCACTGCACTAATTCACCTTTTCATTTTCCACACTGAGCAAATTTGAAAGGGATGGCATAATGCGTTAATATGCATTATTTCATCTAAAACATGGGGAGAGAGGGTGCTAGGGGAGGACTTGCCATGTAAAGCCTGTCAGAGAGTGATAGGACTCTGAGGCAGGCTGTACATGCTGAGATATCAGTGATCTTAAAATAATAGATAGATTTGAAATGGTATACAAAATATACAAGGTAGGCACTTGGTTCCCACTTTTAATATACAGAGAGGTAAAGGTGGAGCCTAGAGATGAAGGGGCAGGGTTTAACGATGAAAGTGTGTGTCAAATTTAAATTGGGGGTGCACGAGTTTAGTCAGGCCTAGGGCAGCACAAAACCTAAATACACCACTGACATAACCAATGCCATTCAGGGTTATTCAGAGAAAGATGAAAAGCAGGAGAACTGGTAGGAGAAGAGAATCTAGTCCAAATAGCTGATTTGGAACGTGAGATGAATGGGAGATTTTTATCTGATTTGGCTATTTTGACCTCGAATTTTCACTTCTCCAGAGTTTCAAATTTCTTTGAATAGACCTGATTATCTTTGTTTTTTCAAGGACTGACTTGAGTTTTGAGTTTTAGGATAGTTATTGTTGTCCATGTGTCCGTGTCCAAATGTGCAAATATTTTTTAGAAGTGTGTTTAACTGCATAGTTGCATATGTCTTGGAGTTATGGTTTACAAATGGCAATAAGATAAAGAGGACATGTATATTTTGTATCTAAGGTGTCATAGTTTAAATCTGTGGTATAACGGTTATGTAAAAGCTCCCAATAATTTCATATTTTGTGACCAGGGGCGGACTGACTGGTCGGACATTTTGGGCGCCAACCGGGGGCCCGTGGGAGGGGGGGCCCGGATCTTCTGTGTGGAGCAGGGAACTGGCCCTGCATGTCCCTGAGACAGGCAGCACATAATGCTGTCCGCACTGCAGGGATTTCAGTTTCCTGGCAGCACAGGGGTCCAGCAGCATCCCCTGTGCTGCAGCTGCACTGACTCCTTGTGATTAAAACAATCAATTGCATAATGTGGTTGGACCAGTTGATCCATATCCCCAGAAACCAGCCAAGCAAGCCAACATATTTGATGCCAAATATAATGCACATAACTCCCATTAAACTCATAATAGACATAAATTTTCTGCCGTATTTTAAAAGCAACAGATTTTATACCCAATGGGGGAAGTTGCACATATAAGGGCTCCTATTAAAGCAACACTGGTATAATTAATGCAACACTAATATAATTAAGAACAACCCAGGGCTCACTAAACCCACCTGAACCTAGAAGCTAGTAGAGATGAAATTTTGCTCCACTTAAGCAACGCAAACACGTATAGACAATTGCCCAGGGATCCGGGAATGCGATTTGGCAAAGAAATATTCCACGTGTTGCGCCAGGCTTTTGAAGCAAATCTCATCTCCAAACAACTTTTTGATTTCTTACATGTTCAATTTCCTAAATGCCCCATATTGTATACAGTGCCTAAAATCCACAAACAGTTGTTACATCCTCCAGGCCGCCCGATAGTTGCAGCCATTGGCGGTCTATTACAACCTATTGGTGTTTGGCTTGACCAAATATTTTAAGGTCCAGTACAGTCATTATCTACCTGCGTCCAGGACACAGGGGAAGTAATCAACCGTTTAAATTCCATTAGAGTGGTACCATTACAAACTTTACTCATTACCATCGATGTTAACACAGCTTGTATACCATCATCCCTCTTCAAGCAGGCTTAGAAGCGATGCGACAGGTCTTGGTGAATACTGCGGAGCCGATCAATTATCCTATTGAATTTGTCTTATCAATGTTGGAGCTTGCCCTCACTAAAAATTATTTTAAATTTGAGAACAAATATTACTTGCAATGCACCGGGACATCCATGTGGGCATCTATGGCCCCAATGTATGTGAAAGCCTATATGCATGTGTACAAACTAGAACATATTTTTCCGTTGTTTGGGGATAGGGTACTGCTCTACCTCCGCTACATCAATGATGTCCTGCTCATCTGGCAGGGCTCCCCTGAATTGCTTGAGGCTAATTTGAATAGGTTAAACAATTAGAGGTCCCCTGTACACTTCACATGGCAATGGAGCCATTCTAAAATCAATTTCTTAGAACTGTCTATCACCATGGCCGAAAATAGACTTGAATATAGTCTATACCGTAAACTCACTGACCGAAATACACTCCTAAATGCGTCAAGCTTTCATACACCCAGACTCAAAGAGTCACAACCAGTGGCTCAGTTCCTTCAGATTCTTCACAATAATTCTGTGATAGAATCCAGGGACATCCAAGTTCGTGAAATGTTTGCTCGATTCATGGTTATTAGATGGGGATTATGGGTGGAATATTGGGATAACACATGCAAAGGAACATATTTAACACTTTTTTTTTTTTTGGGGAGAAAGGATACATTGAGATTTCTCTCGTTTTCAAGTATGTCCTGGGTGGCAAGTAAGTACCGTTAAGTGTCTCGCCCAAGGACACTTACTGGAGAGGAGCTCTTGCTGGGATCAAACTCATGTCTCCACAGGCTCTCTCCATGCAGAGCAGTGATGTTACCTCTACTCCACCCAGTAGGTACTAAAAAGAATGTTGGTCTATTTTTCTTAGATGGGGTTTATGGGTGAAATATCACAGTAACACATGCCAAGGAACATATTTAACCTGTTACTAAAAGGAATATTGTTCTAATTATTTTTCTAGATGGGGATTATAGATGGAATATCACGGTAACACATGCCAAGGAACATATTTAACAAATAAACTCAGCTATTCTGCACACTGCACAAGGAAAGGGTGCTAATTCATAGACAAAGGCTTCCCTAAAAACCTCCAATCATAGATCATGTAGAAAATTAGAACTGCACACCAGATTTTCCAAAAGGCAATGGACAAATTACCATAAATATAGCATACATTTGCTATATTTATGGTAATTTGCCCATTGCCTTTTGGAAAAGCCGATCCGACATATTAGCAGTGTATTTATTTAATGCGCTCCTTTCTATACAATTCCATGTGCAACAAAACACTATCATAGGTTTTAGTTTGCTCATGTAATATACATGAACTGGGCTGTTACTCCTGGCTGTTGCAGCGGCTTTGAGTACAGGCGCAACGCCATTTTTTTTCTGTATGTATATTATGCTGTAACATCATTTTTGCTGCTGTTCCTTTTTCCATGTTTTTGTTTTCAACTCCAAATGGGAAGTGCTTGGTGCGTGTATAAGTAAAACCCACCATTTTTCTGCCTCTCCTAAACTGAAAAGCAGCAGGAGAGCATGTAGCTGCTCAGCAGAGCAGCTTTTGGTACATTGGTAAGGACTCACTCTACAAAGAGGTGCCTTGTTGGGGTGAGTGAGCTTACGTTTCAATGGCCATTAAAGCAAACTAAAACCTCTGATAGTGTTTTGTTGCACATGGAATTCTATAGAAACGAGCGCAGATGACATCATTTTTTTTCTTGTTATGTTTTATACATGAACTGGGCTGTTACTCCTGGCTGTTGCAGCTGCTCTGGTGAGTACAGGCTCGACACCATTTTTTTTCTGTATGTATATTATGCTGTAACATCATTTTTGCTGCTGTTCCTTTTTCCATGTTTTTGTTTTCAACTCCAAATGGGAAGTGCTTGGTGCGTGTATAAGTAAAACCCACCATTTTTCTGCCTCTCCTAAACTGAAAAGCAGCAGGAGAGCATGTAGCTGCTCAGCAGAGCAGCTTTTGGTACATTGGTAAGGACTCACTCTACAAAGAGGTGCCTTGTTGGGGTGAGTGAGCTTACGTTTCAATGGCCATTAAAGCAAACTAAAACCTCTGATAGTGTTTTGTTGCACATGGAATTCTATAGAAACGAGCGCAGATGACATCATTTTTTTTCTTGTTATGTTTTATACATGAACTGGGCTGTTACTCCTGGCTGTTGCAGCTGCTCTGGTGAGTACAGGCTCGACACCATTTTTTTCTGTATGTATGTTTATTGAATGCAACAGCAGGGTGATACTTGTGCTTCTACGGGTTGCTCACTGTGTATGCGCCATGTGGTTTGGACGCGTGCACGTGATATATCCGCTGACACAGGAGAGTGTGACGTCATTGACATGCGACTCCTATTGCCGGAAGCGGTGGCCACGATTACATTTATGTAATTCACCTGTTCATTACTGGTTCCCCCCGTGGAGACTTCAGGTATGTATATATATATATATATATTATATATATATATATATTATATTACAGTGGACATGCATATTAACTTTATCCCTTGACAATGACTGCTATTGTCAAAACGTTGGGGTATTCTGGTCCGCTCTCTTCACACTTTATCCAGGTGCCGGGTAATGTTAGGGATTGATATCCCTATGTTTTGATTTATTGTTATATTTGACATTATTGGGAGCGGTTGCTTGTTTCATCATTACTGCATGTGCTTCTTTGCCATTTGGCTTGTGATTAAGTCTATGTATTTGTACATGACTTCAGCTCCCTGTAAAATGTATATTTTTAATTTTTGTGTATGTTTAATAAAATTTGTGTTTATTGTTCTTGCAATCTGGTGTGCAGTTCTAATTTTCTACATGATCTATGATTGGAGGTTTTTAGGGAAGCCTTTGTCTATGAATTAGCACCCTTTCCTTGTGCAGTGTGCAGAATAGCTGAGTTTATTTGTTAAATATGTTCCTTGGCATGTTTTAATGTGATATTCCACCCATAATCCCATCTAGAAAAATAATTACACCAATATTCCTTTTAGAAATGGGTTAAATATGTTCCTTGGCATGTGATACTGTGATATTATTATTATTTATTAAGCGCCGCCGCCAACACATTCCGCAGCGCTGTATAAGGTGCAATGGGTAAAGACAGGACAATTCTACATATTCTGACTCAGATCGTTGTATAGCGATTTATCCCTTGCAGAGACCTCTATGCCTGGCCTGTATAAGTAGATGCAATCACCGAGGACAATCCTTATCAGATAGCTGAACTCACCAGAACACCGTTTATTTCCACGACTTGCTTTATTCCATATATCAGGTTACAGCAGATCACAGGATACAGCAGATGATGGAATGAGATGTTCTTTGCGGTCAAAAAATGATTCTGTCCTAACTTGAGGATGAATATACATGTGCTGCTGGATAACTACACCATGCTGCAGCTCTTACAAGAAGGAAGGGTGGAACTAAACACACACAGGAAGTGCATCATCATAAAGCGAGGGAAAAAAGAAGGAAAGCATGTACAATACAGAAAGACCACTAGGTGGCAGCATAAGGCAGCATAAGGATATCTATACACTATAAATCCCCATCTAAATGAATAACTGTAACAGCACACTCCCCGTCTGGCATTGAAAATGTCACTATATATACATCATAACGGTAGTTATGCAAGTGCAAATAACGACAGTGTAATTTGCTAGATGTCTTGAAAACCTACGTAAGTTCAGTCTCCAAGCGGTAAGAGCAAAATAAGTTCCGTGATAGGTGTGATAAAAGTCTTTACAGTTCCTTGTCTTGCGACCTTCACCTCCACCTTACGTACCTTACCATCATCGCTAGAGATGCTCTTTTTAATAAGTCCCATAGGCCACTCTATCCTTTCGGCTTGCTGGTCCTTGAGGAGAACGAGATCTCCAACTTGAACGTTCGGGTTCAGGCGTTGCCATTTCCTGCGTCCTTGCAGAGTGGAAAGATACTCCATCTTCCAACGATTCCAGAAGCAGTTGGCAAGGTGTTGTACTCGCTTCCACTGGTCGTAGCACATTTTTCCTGCTTTAAAGTTTCCAGGTGGAACAGGAACAGTCCCGAGTTTCTGGGTAAGAAGAGTAGCTGGAGTAAGGATGGTTGGGTTCTCTGGATCTGTAGACACTGGAACAAGTGGTCTAGAATTGATTATGGCAGATGCTTCTGCCAGGAAGGTGATTAGAATCTCATGGGTGAGTCTTGTGGAGTTCAAGTCCATAAGCATTGAGTCCAGTATTTTACGTGTAATGCCTATCATTCTTTCCCATGAACCACCCATGTGGGAAGAATGAGGAGGATTGAAAATCCATGTACAGCCCTTTTCAGCTAAAAGGTCTTGGATAGGCCTTGAGTTAAGCTGCAACTCTCGACAGGCTCCAACGAAATTAGTTCCACAATCAGATCTCAATGTCTTGACTGGACCTCTAATGGCGAGGAATCGTCTTAGGGCATTAATGAAACTTGAGGTATCCATAGATTCTATTACTTCGATGTGTACTGCACGCACACTCATACAGGTGAACATCACTGCCCATCGTTTACTATTTGCTTGGCCACCTCGAGTTCTGCGGGCTGTTACCATCCATGGTCCAAAGACGTCCAGACCGACATGAGTGAAGGGTGGGTCAGTGCTTACTCTGTCAGCTGGCAAATCTGCCATTTGCTGTTGCTGCTGTTTCCCTCTCAGTTTGCGGCACTGAACACAGCTGTGCAGTGTAGCTGTAATCTGTCTTTTTGCTCCTACAATCCAAAAGCCTGCAGCTCTTATGGCACCTTCTGTGAAGTGTCTACCTTGGTGCTTAACCCCTTCATGGTAGTGCCGTATGAGCAAAGTGGAGACGTGGTGGCGAGCAGGTATGATGAGAGGATTCTGTTCTTGCTCTCCCAACTTAGCCTTGTTTAAACGTCCACCGACCCTTAGCATGTCATTACTGTCGATGAATGGGTTCAAATTAGCAATTGGACTGTTTCTTAGAACGTCCGTCTTGTCACAAATGCATTTAATTTCTGAGCCGAAGACATCCTGTTGTACACTGCGTATTATGATCAGTTCGCCTTCAGCAATATCCCTTGCAGAAAGAAACCTTTGGCACGTGTGCCAACCTTGACAGTGAGCCTCTGCGGGCTTCGTGTGGAAGCAGTGTGCAATATGGACTAACCTCGCGATGGTGCGTACAAGCCTTGTCCACTTGGAGAAACGTTCAAAGCGTTGACAGCCCAAGACGAGTCTTTGTGCAGTTCTGGTGAGAAGAGTCTTAACCTCAGGACGAATATCTGGATCTTCGTCAGGATTTTGAAGACCAAAGACGTCAGCTGTTGTTTCTTCTGGATGAGCCAGCAGGAAATCAGGACCTGTCAACCAAGAAGAATTTGCGAAGACACTTGTGGACACTGGCCTGGTGGCATGATCTGCAGGATTAAGTTCGGATGGAACATAATGCCATTGTTCAGGCTTAGATGTTTTCCTGATTCTTTCTACACGGTTGCTGACATAGACATAGAAACGTTTAGTCTGGTTGTATATGTAGCCTAAAACGACCTTGCTATCTGTGTAGAATTTGATGTCGTCCATCTGAACGTCTAGCTCTTGTAGTACGAAATCTGCAACTTCTACGGCTAGCACAGTCCCACAAAGTTCAAGCCTGGGAATTGTGTGTTCAGTCTTAGGTGCTAACTTAGCCTTCCCAAACAGAAATCCTATGTGGGTTTGATTGGAGGAGTCTCTTACCTTAAGGTAGGCGACAGCTGCTATGGCCTCTGTAGATGCATCTGAGAAGATGTGAAGTTCCTTTCTCTGACTTGTGGCAAGAGAAGCTGGAGTGTAGCAGCGTGGTATGTGAATTCCATCTAAGGCATGTAGAGATTGCTTCCAGGAATTCCACTTTGAAAGCTTGTCTATTGGTAGTGGAGCATCCCAATCTGTAATAGTCTCTGAGAGCTGTCTAAGTAAGGATTTACCCTGTATGGTAATGGAGCCACGAATCCCACTGGATCGTATAAACTGTTCACCACCGACAGAACACCACGTTTGGTAAATGGCTTGTCTGCAGAGCCGACTTGGAAGCCGAAGGTGTCCTTTAATAAGTCCCACCGCATGCCTAGGCTTCTCTGTACGGGTGGCATGTCCATTCCCAGATTTAAGTCCTTAAACCCTGTGGCATAGTCACCAGGTTGAAAGGCCTTCATGACAGCAACACTATTTGAAGCAATCTTGTGTAGTCTGAGGTTAGCTTCAGAAAGCATACCTTGTGTCCTTTGGAGCAGGTCTATGGCTTCTTCATTTGTGGGTAAGGATTTAAGTCCGTCGTCCACGTAGAAGTCTCTTTCAACGAAGTGTCGAGCATCTTCTCCATACTCCTTTTCTCCGTCAAGAGCAGTCCTTCGTAGACCATATGTTGCAACAGCAGGTGAGGGACTATTTCCGAAGACGTGTACCCTCATGCGGTATTCAATCATCTCATTGTCCATGTTGTTGTCACGGTGCCACAGAAACCTCAGGAAGTTCCTATGGTCTTTTTGTACAATAAAACAATGAAACATTTGTTCAATATCAGCAGTTATGGCGACTGGCTCCCTTCTGAACCTCATGAGTACACCTACGAGGTTGTTGGTCAGGTTAGGACCAGTGAGAAGAACATCGTTCAGGGATATGCCTTGATGCTTGGCACTGGAGTCAAATACTACCCTGATTTGTTTTGGCTTACGTGGATGATATACTCCGAAGAAAGGCAGGTACCAGCACTCCTCATGTTCTCGAAGAGGTGGAACTGGTTCAGCGTGATTATTGTCAAAGATCCTTTTCATAAAGGCGATGAAATGGTCCTTCATTTCAGGTCTGTTCTTTAGTGTTCGTTGTAGTGACTTGACTCTGGATAAAGCTTGTTCACGATTGTTTGGGAGTTTGACCCTTGCAGCACGAAGAGGTAATGGTGCTACCCAGCTGTTAGACTCATCCTTGAAGAATTCTTTGTCCATTACTTTGATAAATTCTCTGTCTTCAACTGATAAAGCTGTTTTGTTGTCATCGCTTGTAGTACAAAACACTGTGGTACCTAGGTTGTCATCACAGAGGATAGGAGTGACGTCGGACACGCAGATAATGTCAAGAGGCTTCTCCTTTACGTCATAATGGTGAGGACACGATTTGAAGTGGGATACACGTCCGTTCCCTAACACGTGAGTTTTGAATGAGTGGATCTCAGATGACGTGTGCATTTTATCCAAGCATACATTGCCCACTATTACCCAGCCCAGGTCAAGTCTTTGTGCATAAGGGGCATCGTCTGGTCCGTCGCACTGTTCGCGTACTTTATGTACTCTGAGAATGTCTCTTCCTAGCAGGACCAAGATTTCAGCATTCATGTCCATTACTGGAATCTCATCTACAAGATGCCTTAAGTGCGGATGATGATATGCAGCCTCTGGAGTAGGAATCTCTTCCCTTTCGTCTGGTATCTGGTCACATTCAACTAATGTTGGTAGGAGTATTCCCTCTCTCCCCTTGACGTGAGAGACCATAAACCCGTTGGCCCTTCTGCCGAAAGTCTCTACACGACCAGAACAGGTTCTGAGAGTATACGGTGTTGCGTGTCCCTTTATGCCGAAGATCTCAAAGAATTTAGGCTTAACAAGCGATCTGTTGCTCTGTTCATCTAATATGGCATACATTTTCGTGGCTTTCTCAGGTTGACCCTCTGGGTATATCTTGACTAGGCATACCTTGGCACAGCATTTGTAATCTAAGCCTTCTCCACAGACCTCCGTGCATGAAGAAGAAATATTCCTATAGTCGGAGCATTACCTTGTTGCTCCCCGCCATGATTTGAGACAGGTGCAGAGGTAGGTAGCTGCTGTGGATTGTCTGGAAGTGGAGTGGGGTGCATAGCGGTAACATGTCTGTCGCTGCTGCATTCTGTACACTTGATGACAACTTTACAGTCTTTAGCAAAATGTCCGTAAGAGGCACAGCACCTGTAGCATACCCCAAGTTTTTGAAGAATCTCCCTGCGCTCTTGTAAAGTCTTTGCCCTAAGGCCACGACATTTCTTTAAAGGGTGAGGCTTTTTGTGAATAGGGCACTGACGATTAGGGTCTTTATCGCTATCACCTGAATCCCTCTGGTTTGCAGAGAGGACACGGGTGGTGAGATGTCTGTCCTTTTAACAGATATTGTTCTATTAAAGTCTCTACGTTTAGCCGCTGTGTTATCATACCTTGATGAGGATGCTGGTGATGATGATGAAGCTGGCAAGTTGGTTTCGCTGAAGCTGAAGCTGGGATCGTTTCTTGTCCAGGCTTGTTCGCTGATGAACCTGCAAAAATATGAGAATGGAGGGAAGGATACGTTATAGTCTCTTTTGTATCTTGAGCCGTGTTGCGCCCATTTCTCTTGCAGGCCGTATGGCAGTTTAGACGCCACTGGATTGACACCATGAGCAGTGTCCAGGAAGCTTAGTCCAGGTAGACGTGGGTCTGTCTTTGCCAACTGCAGCTCCATGAGGAGATCACTCAGTTCTTGGAGCTTGCGATAGTCCTTGTTACCTATTTTTGGGAAGTTTTGCAGTCTCTTGAACAGAGCGCCTTCTATGGCTTCAGCGCTGCCATAAGCTTGCTCAAGTCTTGCCCACGCAGCAACGAGACCTGCATCCGGGTGGTCAACATGTACTGTTCTCAGTCTTTTAACACGATCTGTGGATTCTGGCCCCAGCCACTTTATGAGCAAATCAAGTTCCTCCTTGGTAGTAAGGTTCAGATCAGCAATAGCAGCCTTGAAGGTTGATCTCCAGGCCCTGTAGCTCTCTGGACAGTCGTCGAACCTTGAGAGGCTTGTGTTAATGAGCTCTCGGCGTATCATATATCTGGCGAAGTCAGTCAAGTCTGATCTCTCACTCTTTGGTGCCAAAGTAACTTGAGGAACCGCTTGGGTGTTAAAGTTCTCTGGTGATGAAGGGTGAGGTTTACCAGGATAAAATGACGTTGCAAGAACGTTTAACTTTGGTGTAGTCTCTAAGGCTTCTGCTGGCTGCGGCTTGAGCTGCAGCTTGTCACTGGGATTCACCTTGCTGGCAGACTGAGTTGATGTGATTTGCTGCGTAGATGTTCTTGTGTTGTGGACTGGAGGAGGCTCAGGCATTTGGAGCTGAGAGATCTCTGCGTTGAGAGTCAGAACAGTGTTGGGAGGAGGTACAGGAGATGACTGTGTATTGTTGCAAATGTTATGCTGTAAAACGTATTTGCTAGTGCGTTCGACTGGGTCTTCCAGTTCTGCTGGGATAGGGCAGTCTGCATTAGTACTTTGTCCCATTGCTTCTTCGAAGACCTTCAGCCTCGCTACGGCAGCTGCTTCCTCCTTTTCCATTTGCAGAATCTTGATTTGGGATGCCGTCTCTGCTTGGCGGGCTTTGCTGTGAGCTTCTAACTCTGCTTGGCGGCTTTGCTATGAGCTTCTAACTCTGCTAACTCTGCTTGGCGTACTTCTAACTCTGCTTGTTTTTTAGCAAAGGAGCCTTGCACTTTCTTTGACTCCGCTTCAGCGCGGGCCTCTATTAGCTTGTCGCTTAACGTTGAATGTCTGGAGCGAGAGGTTCTGGAAGAATGTGCAGTGTGCTTGGTTGATGTGGTTCTGTGCGATCTGGTCTCTTGCAGTTGAGCAATGCGGAGTTCTGCCCTTTCTTTGGCAACTTGCACTAGGAGGTCTCTGTTGATTTAGTGCATCAGTCTTGGTCAGTTCTGCTGAAAAGTCTTCCATATTAGAGTCCTGCAAGAAGTCTGTGTATTTTTCTGACAGCCTCTGGTAACGTTTATATGCAGCAGACAGACGATCTATAGAGTCTCTTAATTCAACTGGGTGATTGTTAAAGTGTGGTAAAACTGACATGCATTGTGACGTTCTGTCCCACAGGTCCGTCAGATTGCTGGAGAGCTCATCTCTAGTGTATTCATAGTTTTCTCTGAGTTTCTGTGTCGGTTTTATTGTGCGTTTGGGTTTTACACTCTGTTCGACAAACTCTGCAGAATCTGCTCCTTGTACGTCTGCAGGTTCAGGGACGTGATGAATCTGCGTCAGTTCAGCCATAATAGAGTGCACAGAACCTTGTCTGGACATTTTATACGTTTTTGCAAAAATAGTACTGTCTCTTTAAAAAGATGTACGGCAGCTTAGACAGGCAGGTAACACAGTTAAATGCAGAGAAACCGTTTTCAATATTCAGTCAGATGCAGTATAAGTGAGATGCAGTAAGCTTATGCGACCATGTGCTTCCCAAGATGGCCGATGGCATTGAGCTTGATTGCAGATTAAGCACACACATACAGTTGTGTTCAAAATTATTCAACCCCCACTGAAATTGAGTGTTTTGGCCAGTTTGACATTGATTTTGATCATTCAGTCATCTTGCTTACAATTAAATCAAAGAGGCACGTGTAGGTCAGGCAAATATAACATAACATTTATAATGAAATAACCACAAATGTCTTTTCTGTGCTCACATCATTATCAGTTTTATTCAACCCCCAAGTGACATTCAATCTTAGTACTTAGTACAACATCCTTTTACAGTTATAACAGCTTTTAAACGTGAAGCATAGCTTGACACAAGTGTCTTGCAGCGATCTACGGGTATCTTCGCCCATTCGTCATGGGCAAAAGCCTCCAGTTCAGTCACATTCTTAGGCTTGCGCACTGCAACTGCTTTCTTTAAGTCCCACCAGAGATTCTCAATCGGATTTAAGTCAGGTGACTGCGATGGCCACTCCAAAATGTTCCAGCCTTTAATCTGCAACCATGCTCTAGTGGACTTCGAGGTATGCTTGGGATCATTGTCCTGTTGAAAGGTCCAACGTCTCCCAAGCCTCAGGTTTGTGACGGACTGCATCACATTGTCATCCAATATCTCCTGGTACTGAAGAGAATTCATGGTACCTTGCACACGCTGTAGCTTCCCTGTACCTGCAGAAGCAAAACAGCCCCAAAGCATGATTGACCCCCCGCCATTCTTCACAGTAGGCAAGGTGTTCTTTTCTTCATAGGCCTTGTTCTTCCTCCTCCAAACATAGCGTTGATCCATGGGCCCAAACAGTTCTAATTTTGTTTCATCAGTCCACAGAACACTATCCCAAAACTTCTGTGGTTTGCCCACATGACTTTTGGCATACTGCAGTCGACTCTTCTTATTCTTTGGAGACAGCAAGGGGGTGCGCCTGGGAGTTCTGGCATGGAGGCCTTCATTACGCAGTGTGCGCCGTATTGTCTGAGCTGAAACTTCAGTACCCACATCTGACAAATCTTTTCTCAGTTCCTCAGCAGTCACACGGGGACTTTTCTCCACTCTACGCTTCAGGTAGTGCACAGCAGTCGAAGTCAGCATCTTCTTTCTGCCACGACCAGGTAGCGTTTCAACAGTGCCCTTTGCCTTGAATTTGCGAATGATGCTTCCTCTGGTCTCTCTTGGTATGTTTAACATCTTTGCAATCTTCTTATAGCCATTGCCCTTCCTGTGAAGAGTAATCACCTCTTCTCTTGTCTTCCTGGACCATTTTCTTGACTTCACCATGTTTGTAACCACACCAGTAAATGTCTAGAAGGAGCTGAGTATCACAGTCATTTTAAAGCTGCCTAATTGGTGCTTATTATGCTTTATTGCTGCTCCGTGACATCCACAGGTGTTTTCAATACCTGATTGAAAACACTTGAATGAACCTCTGTTCTTCAGAGTGGTAGTCTTTAAGGGGTTGAATAATTGTGTCAATGAAGAATTCACAAAAGAAACATTTACTACTGTATTACAAAACCAATTGATGTCATTTTAGTTGCATATGGTTCTTTAAAAAGTCCTTGTAGGATTTCATTCTGAATACAATTACAAATGTACACTAAATTCCCTAAAACCCTTTACAGCATTGGGGGTTGAATAATTTTGAACACAACTGTATATAGTAGCAGGCTGTAGGATTCTACACATTTTTTGACTATTCTGACTCAGATCGTTGTATAGCGATTTATCCCTTGCAGAGACCTCTATGCCTGGCCTGTATAAGTAGATGCAATCACCGAGGACAATCCTTATCAGATAGCTGAACTCACCAGAACACCGTTTATTTCCACGACTTGCTTTATTCCATATATCAGGTTACAGCAGATCACAGGATACAGCAGATGATGGAATGAGATGTTCTTTGCGGTCAAAAAATGATTCTGTCCTAACTTGAGGATGAATATACATGTGCTGCTGGATAACTACACCATGCTGCAGCTCTTACAAGAAGGAAGGGTGGAACTAAACACACACAGGAAGTGCATCATCATAAAGCGAGGGAAAAAAGAAGGAAAGCATGTACAATACAGAAAGACCACTAGGTGGCAGCATAAGGCAGCATAAGGATATCTATACACTATAAATCCCCATCTAAATGAATAACTGTAACAGCACACTACAATACATACAGGAGACAGGTCAGTATTCCTGCCTGCAGATACATGAGGATATGAGGACCCTATTCCCGTGGGAATTTACAATCTAGATGGATGAGGGGTTTAGAAACAGGAGGGGGGGGATTGCAGTGATGAGTTAATGCAGGGAGAGGTGACTGTTTTTTGGTCGGTCGGATGCCTTGTTACGGAGTCGGGTGGTAAGCTTCCCTAAACAGAAGGGTCTTTAGGGAGCGTTTAAATGAAGCCAGATTTGCGGACAGTCTGATATTCCATACATAATCCCCATATAGAAAAATAAATAGACCAATATTGCTTTTAGAAACAGGATAAATATATTCCTTGGCATGTGTTACCGGGATATTCCACCCATAATCCCCATCTAGAAAAATAATTACACCAATATTCCTTTTAGAAATGGGATAAATATGTTCCTTCACATGTGTTAACATGATATTCCACCTATAATCCCTATGTAGACTCATTTTCTCTTGTTTCTGAATAATTTGCTTTGATTCCATTTTACAGTTGTTTGTATATCAGCACGTGAATAGTTAAACATTTTCAATAAACCTTTGCAACTTCTTATCCAGAACTGCAGAAAAGAACAACATATATTGGGCCATTAGCAGCTGTGTATGTTATGTATATTGACACCTATTGATAGAGCTGTGAATTGCAATCAATCATCCAATCATCCCATCATCCCATTATTCTGTTTAGCACGTCCCCTAATTCCTAACCCTAAATTTAGACTAACGCAGTATTAACGTGCGTTTAGCTGCACTAAATCACGGCCGCGCTAGCAGCAGATTACATCCAATGCTGGGCAGCATACGAAGAATGGCCGCACAAAAGGGCGGCCGCGCAACGCAAGTGGCAAACGAACGCATTTTTTCGAGAACGTCAAACCGCTAGTACTGACGTACAGAGTGCGCTGCGTCCGCTAGCGGCATGTGTGCGTGATTAGACGTCAGACGCTGCTAATGTCCGGCCAACATAACGTCCAGAAGCAAAAAGTGTTTTATTGATGACCCGTACAAAATCACTGACGAAAATGCGCATCGTATGACTGCTATCGCGTATTCCGTGAAAAAATGCGTCCATTCGTTCGAATGCACTTTTTCACGGACAACGCGAAAAATGCATTAGTCTGACCCTAGCCTAATTCCTAACCCTAGCTTCTAACCCGAATATCTAACCCTAGCTTCTAACCCGAATATCTAACCCTAGCTTCTAACCCGAATATCTAACCCTAGCTTCTAACCCTAACTAACTTCTAACTCACATTATTGTAACTTTTTTATTACTGTGGCGCTCTGTGATACTCTCATATACACCACACATTTCTGTGAGTTTTATTGCCCTGGAGCTCTGTGATACGCTCATACACATTCTGCATATTACTGTATCAGTAATGTATAGTATCCTATAAACCTGGAATGTAGTCAGCAGATAATAAAGTTTGCCACAGGACCTTCTTTTTTTTTATACCATTCAAAATTTTTATTTCATGAAAGAAAAAAAATCATCGTATAAACAGAGTGAGGGCCGCGCAGGGCCACAGAAAGCCATCAACATAAGCACTTCGTACGAAAAATAATAAAAAGCAAAGCAAGGCAGGTACAGAACTAAAGATACTTCTAAATTTAAGCAAGTGGCCAGGGACCAACAGCGAGTGAATCAACGATCTTGTAAAATACACAAAACATCGAATAATAATGTGTATAAGAGTCCTCTAAGAACGACAGTGGTATCACTGGCATCGCAATGTGGGGGCCGGGGCTGCGGCCCGCACCAGGTGACAACCGCCCTTAGGGTGACACCGTCACCCTAAGGGTGGGTGTCTCACCCTGCGACGCAGTGTTCGCTCCCTGTGAGCGTCCGAAGCTATGGAGCTTCGGCGCTTGCCTGGGGGAAACACGTCACCAGCCGAGTTCTCGCGAGATCGCGGCTGGTCACGTGGCTCCCCCAGGCGAGCGCCCAAGCTCCATGCCGCCGGACGCTCAGAGGGAGCAGAACACGCGACGGCAGGAGGTGAGCTGGGGACAGTATCAATCAGAGGAGCTGGGGGCATTATCCATGAGAGCAGCTGGGGCATATCCATGAGAGGAGCTGGGGCAATATCCATGAGAGGAGCTGGGGCAATATCCATGAGAGGAACTGGGGCAAAATCCATGAGAGGAGCTGGGGCAGTATATCCATGAGAGCTCCTGGGGCATATCCATGAGCTGGGGACAATATCCCTGAGAGCTGCTGGGGCATATCCATGAGCTGGGGGGGCAATATCCATGAGAGCTGCTGCGGCATATCCATGAGCTGGGGGCAATATCCATGAGAGCTGCTGGGGCATATCCATGAGAGCTGCTGGGGGCAGTATCCATGTGTGCTGGGGGCAGTATCCATGTGTGCTGGGGGCATATCCATGAGAGCTGGGGCAATATACATGAGAGCTGGGGCAATATCCATGTGTGAGCTGGTCTGGGGGCAATATATACATATGTGAGCTGAGGCGCAATATATCCATATGTGAGCTGGGGCAATATATATCCATGGGTGAGCTGCTGGGGCAATATATCCATATGTGAGCTGGGGGCAATATATATCCATGGGTGAGCTGCTGGGGGCAATATAACCAGAGCTGCTGGGGGCAATATATATCCATGTGTGCTTTCACTGCCTTCGAACAGGCACCGTACTTGCTGGCAGTTGGCAAAAATTTGTGTGAGCATATGAGAGAGCTCCACAGCAATAAACCGCACAGTAATGTGCGCTGTGTGTATGAGCATTCAGTGTTATATGGGAGTACTGATTTAGGAGTAAGAGTAGTTAAAATAAAATCCGTAAAACACGGGGGGGGGGGGTGACACCATAAGTTACCGCACCGGGTGACACCAACCCTAGTGACGCCACTGAGTGGTATCAAAATACATCCCCAAGTGGGGGGTCTCATCAAGGTAAAAAACTCAAAACATATATAATTTAAAAAAAAAAAGTCGGGATAAGGAGGGGAGGAAAAACAGTACAAAGGGGTAGAGGCAAAGGCCCAAACTGTGCCGTCCCTGGTAGAATCCACAGGTCCAAAGGACCGTGGGAGGCCAAGGGGGTAATTGGTAGACATGTGCACAGCACAAAATTTCGTTTTGAACTAATGGATTAGTCCTAAAATGCAATTTATTTAGTTACTAAAGAAATTCGTTTTCAGTTCTTTAGTATGAAAACTAATTTCATTCATCCAAAAACCAATGGATACAATTACTATTGTAGTGGCTCCTCAGAAGGCTGAGATCGCTGCTTGTTACAGTATCTCTCACTCTCAGCACAATGTGGACCATATTACATAGTTGGTGCTAACATAACCAGAGCTGTTGTAAACTTCCCAGAGCCATTATAGCCAATGGAGGTTTTCAGTTTACAACAGCTCTGGTTAAGTTAACACCAACATTGTAATACTGCCCCGTGTCAGGCAAAGCTGTTACAGTAACTGCTGCTCATCACAGCGCTCAGAGTTTCAGTAAAACTAGTAAATAATATTTTTATAATAAGAGGTTAGAACAATATTATTTCCTTGTTTTAATGATACTCTGAGCACTGTTACAGTCAGTTACTGTAACAACTGAGCCTGATACATTGTACTGAGAGATAATGTAACAAGCAGCCGATCTCAGCGCTCACAGCCACTGGATTTAAAGGGCTGAAAAAAAAGGATCCTCTCTATTTAATGTTTAGAACATCCTCCTGCATTAATTAATACCCCTCTCTGTATAATGTATACAACATCCACCTGCATTAATTAATACCCCTCTCTGTATAATATATAGAACATCCTCCTGAATTAATTAATTACCCTCTCTGTATAGAACATCCTCCTCCATTTATACCTTTCTCTGTATAATGTATATAACATCCTCCTGCATTAATACCCCTCTCTGTATAATGTATAGAACATCCTCCTGCATTAATTAATGCCCCTCTCTGTATAGAACATCCTACTGCATTGGCATGTGGAGGATTCAGATCTTCGGATGTTGCGTTCTTCATTGCTGTTCTCCTTCACTCATCAATGTAATATCGCAAAAAGGACTGAAACTAAAATGTAGTGCATTTTATTTTAGTTTCTTTCGTTTTTTGTACTGAGCAGTTTCGTTTCTCTTGAGTCATACTAAAACTAAATTATCCCAAAATTCTGACTAAATCGTTTTAGTACTAAAACGAATGCACATGTCTAGTAATTGGCACTAGGCCCGGGCACTCGGGGGGGTCACGGTCCACGAGACATCCCGTTACGCCAAAAATAAATGTTAAAAGCAATTTAAAAAAAAAAAATTAAAGGGGGGAGATAATGTCCTCAAAGCGTGTCCAAAAAGGATCAAAAATAAAAGTTCTTCGCATAGGGAAAAAAAAGGGGGGTCTCATTGAAAAATGAAAAATTCTGCATGTTAGGGGGGAATGGCCGTAGGGGTGAAAGCGAAAAATGTCATTGGAGGGAGCAAAAGATGGAAAAGAAAATCAAGGGGGCAAAACAAAGCAAGACACCACAGAGGATTCTTCAGCCCTCATCTCGAAAAGGGAACTCTCGTACTGCAGGCCGGACACTCCAGAGGAGGCCAAGATACGTCCATCATAAAACAAGCAGGTCAGCGCCACAAATCACATCCACCACCAATCTCCCAAAAGCTTGATCAAACACAGTGGTCTTCCCTATACCAGGTGAATGGAAAAAAAACATATGTATCTTGATCAGCGCAATAAAAATAGTTTTTTCTTCTATATTGTTCACAGATGACCCACACCTTACACGGCTGTTTCCCTTCACATCTCAAGGAACCATATAAGACAAGAAAAGACAGCGCAACTCTGCTTGTGCAGAATGAAAAATTTAAGTGTATATATGCTTTTCAGCCAATTTTTCACTTACAGTTGTTGGAGCTTCAATAGCTCTAAGGTTTGCGCATATGGATTTTTTCAGGCTCGGGCAAATCCACAAACCACCAAAAAGACACAGGCTGGATCTTCTTTTCGAAATAAAATTTAATAAAATAAAAACATGTAAAACAAATGGATAAAAACAGGTACCCAGGACGCGTTTCGTCGCACTAGGCGACTTCCTCAGCTGAGGAAAAAGAAAAATTGGCTGAAAAGCATATATACACTTATATTTTTCATTCTGCACAAGGAGAGTTGCGCTGTCTTTTCTTGTCTTATATGGTTCCTTGAGATGTGAAGGGAAACAGCCGTGTAAGGTGTGGGTCACCTGTGAACAATATAGAAGAAAAAACAACCCAAACGTGCAGTTCCACTTAGAGCCAGTGCTAGGCTCTATGTTTGTGAGTGAAACATCATTCATTGCATTTTATTTATAGTATATATTCGATATACTTCACCATTGTGTATTTTTAGATTTTGTTTTATGTACCAAAATATGGTCTGCTGATCTATGATAGACACCAAGATCCTGATAGCAATTTTTATTGCGCTGATCAAGATACGTATGTTTTTTTTCCACTTACAGATCCATCGTTAGAGGACCAGTCCCCCAGCACCTGAGGCTCCCAAGCCACGTCGTGGGACAGGACACCAGCTCCAGGTTCCAGAACCGCAGCCGGCAGCGGAGCAAGGGATGAAACTGGTGGCCCAGATCGTATCATCCTCCTGGTCAGCATGGAAACATAGAAACATAGAAAAATGTCGGCAGATAAGAACCTTTCGCCCCATCTAGTCTGCCCAATTACATGGATACTTTACCTGGATTTATCTTTTGTTTAGGATAGCCTTATGCCTATCCCATGCCTGCTTAAATTCAATTACTGTTTTGGCCTCTACCACTTCAACTGGAAGGCTGTTCCATGTATCCACCACCCTCTCAGTGGAAGGGCACTCCCCTGTCTGCAGACACAGCATCTCCCTCGATCCCACGCAGGCAAGCACCTCCCGGCCGGAGGGCACCCCCGTGTCCAGTAGCAGGGAGAGCACTGTAGCGGGGAAAGCACGCAAGATGATCGGGGGTTCCGGTTCCTCAGCCTCAGCCCACAGTGCTCTGGTCACCTCCTCTTCTGGCACCGGACAGTCACGTGGGTCCACCCCAGGCCGGCCACTCTCGGAGGCAGTGCCATCCAAGGTCTCAGCTCTCCTGCCGGAACGCAACATGGCCATCACGCGGCGCATTACGCCCCTCTTCAGGAGCCTCTCATCATCCTCCAGAAGTAGAAGCAAGGCATCGAAAATGGCCGGGAGACTTTGGCCCTCAGTCTCCACAGCCCTTGTCACGGTCAACATCGGGATCAGGGTACTGGAGGCACGTAAACCGTGGAGCGGCAGGAACCTAGAGGTAGGCCACAAAATGGCCGCCGGCAACACTCTCTCGCCAGAGATGTCGGCAGGCAGGTCTCTCTGGACGGGGTGGGGCGAAACGGGCTCCGGTCGGGGTGCACCCGATGGCCGGCCACGTAGGAGCCTCTGGGAAGAGATCTCGGCAAGATAAAAAACTGTAAGGGCCCCAGGGAGAAGAGATGGCAGCGGAGCTCCTTCAGGATGCGTCCTCTCCCATCCGTGGCCATCCACGCCCCCTCCACAGGACCTTCTGTGCCGCGTCGCAGCCTTAGCTGCAATGAGTGTGTGATGACTGCTGCAGCAGAGCGGTGGCCATCTGTAAGTCTGGAGTGACCATACTGGCTTATTAGCATGTGGGTCAAGTGGATTTTATCTTATTAAAACATTTAATTTGAAAATAGTTCACAGAAATAAAATCTGTAACACAGCAATGTACATCTGTGTGTAGCATTTTGTGGTTTGAGTTTATGTGGGCGTGACCTACTGTCCCAAAGAACCCACTAGTTGTCACTCCGCCCCTGCTTGTGACCATGGCCGGACTGCGGATAAAAAGCAGCCCTGGAAATTTTTTTAGACCTGCCCTATATTGTGATAAGTGCAAACAGAAAGGATACTAACAGTAAGATATGAAAGCACAATCCATCTGTCACAGCAGCATTGTCTCATGTATTTGGTAGGGAACAAGAGCGGTGTGTTCCCGTTACAATCAGTACTCTTATTATAGTTAGATTTTCAGGCATCAAACTCAATATATATGTTTTTACCCCTGTTTCGCGGCTGGTCGGAGTCGTTTGACGGTCAGTTCAGCGATTCCTTGGCTGCGTTCGGTTTTTTGGATCGATTCGGCGGTTTATCGAATGCGTTCGGTGGGTTGATTCGGCACACTTCGGGGTCACTCGCCAAAGTCTGCCGAACGAGAGAGCACCGAAATGTCGCTGATATTTCGGTGCCCTCTGAATAATCCCTTAAATGCATTACGTCTGTTCCTTAATACACTTTGATTTCTTTACAGTGGTTTTTTACAGATCCTAATGATTTCTTCCCAATGTCTGCTCTTCCATTACAAAACAATTTAGTGGTTATACACATGCAATAATTTTTCTCTCCTCTAGATGTCAGCAGCTTCTGTCACTGTAGAATCCACAGCCCAGGCCACATGTTATCTTGCTAAATTGTATCTATTACAACAGTGTTTCAAATCAAATCAAATCAAAATAAGCTTTATTGGCAGGACCAAATACATTTTAGCATTGCCAAAGCATATGGGGTGGAGGGGGAGTAGTGGGACATATATGGGGGGGAATGGGCAAGTCCATGGACATTATCAGGGGTAAGGGATAATGTGAGGTCGGATGGGGGTGAGTCCGTGTTGGGGATTTATAAGTCCTGGATCTCTCATGTCCCTCTCAGTCTGTGACGTATTGGGCAGATATTTTCACCGCCGGCTCCTCTTCTCCCAGTATGATGTGGAGTTTCCTCGTCTCTTCCATAGAGGTGAAGTCCGGGATGAGAGCAGAGAGTCTCTGGAAGTGAATTTCCCTCAGTGCTGAGTACTTGGGGCACTGTAGGAGGAAGTGGACCTCATCTTCCAGGGCCCCCTGGTCACAATGCTGGCACACTCTATTCTCCCTGGGCTTGTAGGTCTGTCTATGCCGCCCTGATTCGATTTCCAGGCTGTGGGCGATCAGTCTGTACCGGCTCAGGATCTGTCTGTCCTTGGGGTCTTGTAGTAGCTCCAGGTATGGGGCCAGTTTGTATTCCCTCTGTAAGGATTGGTAAATGGTGAGTTTCTGGGAGTTTGCTATATCATGTCTCCATTCTCTGATATAGTTTTCCCTGGAATCGTTAATTAGGGCCTTTATTTGATATTTTGTCAGGTTGCATTCATGGGGGCTTTGGATGATCAGGGTGGATATGAGTTGTTGCAGCCCACATGGTTTGGGGTGGTCCTTGTTGGCCAGTAGGGCTTTATGGTGGTATGAGTTGAGGCTGCTGATGTTTAGGTGGTCCCAGTATGATAGCGCCCTCTTCTGTACTGCAAGAAGTAAGGGGAGTCTGCCCAGCTCGGCCCTGCAAGCATTGGTCGAGGTGCTTCGATGGACTTGGAGGAGGTGCTTGCAGAATTCCAGATGGAATATTTCTGTTGGGCTTGTGTCCCATTTGGGTTGGTCAGGGTAGGTGATGGGGCCCCAAACTTCACTGCCATAAAGGAGGATTGGAGCGATGACGCTATCAAAGATTTTAAGCCAGACTCTTACAGGCGGTTTTAGTTTGTAGAGGTTTCTCCTGATGGCATAGAAGGTTCTACACGCCTTGTCTCTTAGGGCCTCTATGGCTGGTTTGAAATTTCCCGATCGGTTTGTTTCTAGGCCGAGGTATGTGTAGCTGTTGGCTTCCTCAAGAGTGCAGTCATTAAGTGTGAAAGAGGAACTCTTGGTTTTTGCGTTCTTCCTTTGGAAAACCATGACCTTTGTTTTCTTTTGGTTGTTGGGTAGTGCCCATGCCGCACTGTATTTTTCCAGCACTTCCAGGCTGTCTTGTAGACCTCTTTCTGTTGGTGACAGTAATAGGAGGTCATCTGCATACAACAGGTACTTCACCTCGGTGTCATGTAGAGTTAGTCCTGGTGCTGAGGAGGATTCTAGAGCTTCAGCCAGTCCATTGATGTAGATGTTAAAGAGGGTTGGACTTAAGCTGCAGCCTTGTCTGACTCCACGAGCCTGCCGGAAGTATTCTGTTCTCTTCCCATTCACCTTTATGCTGCATAAGTTCTCATTATATGAGCTCTTGATGACGTCATATGTTTTCCCTCCTATTCCACTCTCCAGTAGTTTAAGGAACAAACCTGGGTGCCACACTGAGTCAAAGGCCTTCTTAAAGTCCACAAAGCAGGCAAATATTTTCCCATGTTTTGTATTGTGGACATGGTCCTTGATAAGACTGTGCAGGGTGTAGATGTGATCTGTGGTGCGATGGTTTGGCATGAACCCCGTTTGGCTTCTGTTGAGGACGTTATGCTGTGTCAGGAAGCTGAGGATTCTTTTGTTCTGGATGCTATTGAACAGTTTTCCCAGTGTGCTGCTGACACATATCCCTCTGTAGTTGGCTGGATCATATTGGTCTCCACTCTTATGGATGGGTGTTATGAGGCCTTGGTTCCATACTTGAGGGTAGAACCAACGCTCAGAACCAGGTTGAAAACTTTACACATTGCGGTGTGTACTTCTGGAGAGCCGTGTTTAATCATCTCTGGAAGAATTCCATCCATCCCGCTGGCTTTTTTACTTTGCAGGTCTTGAATTTTTTCTGCTACTTCTTGGGCTGTAATGGGTGTATCTAAAGGGTTTTGGAAATCCTTGATTTTTTTTCCTCCAGTTCATGTAGTCTTCTGATGTGTTCCTGTTCCCCAGTTAGCTCCTCTTTGGCAATGTCTTTGTACAGGCTCTTGAAGTAGTTGAGCCAGATGTTGCCATTTTGGATGTGGAGGTGTTTTTTCTTGGATCCTGAGCCGATTTGACTCCAGGTTTCCCAGAAAGAGTTTTCCTGAAGAGCTTCTTCCAGTTGTTGAAGGTTTTGGGAGATGAAGTTTTGTTTTTTCTTTTTGAGGATTTGTTTATAGTTTTTCTGCAGGACACCATGAGTGATCCTCAGGTCGATGTTGTCGGGTCTCTGTGTTTTTTATTTGAGGCTGTTCGTAGGTTGTTTCTTAGTGTTCTGCATTCCTTGTCAAACCATTTATTGGGTTGTTTATTGGATGATTTCTTGAAGTTGACTTTTTTAATGTTGGAGGTCTCTGCGATGGTGTGTAGTATGCTGTGGAGGTCCTTTGCTGCTTGGTTCACCCCCTGGGGACTTAGTACATAGGTATGGTTTTGAAAGTCTGTTAGCTGATCTTTGATGTCGGGTCTGTTGATGACCTCTCTGTAGGCTATGGTAGAGTGTCTGGTCCATTTGAACGATGGTGGAAGGTTGTACAGTCCACTCTGATGGGGTTTTGAGGATGGTTTGTTTGAGGATTTAATATAAAGCAGTAGTTGGCTGTGGTCTGACAGGTGTGTTTGTGGGGTGACGGTGAAGGCGTTGATGTGAGTGGAGTTCATATCTGTGATTGCATAGTCTACCACACTGTTTCCTACATGGGAGCTTAATGTATACCTTCCCAGAGAATCTCCCTTGGTGTGGCCATTAAGGATGTAGAGCCCGAGATTCCGACACAAATTCAGCAATTTTCTTCCACTCTTGTTGGTTGTATTGTCATAGCTGTTTCTTTGCGCCTGTATTGATTCCTGACAGTAGTTTGCAGCTCCCAAAATGTATGTGTTCCCATCTGAGGTCACATAGTCCTTTTCTCTTCCTGTCCTGGTGTTGAGGTCTCCATAGAGAAGCACGTGTCCTAGGGACTGGAAGTGGGTGGCCTCACTCTGTACAACCTCATAGGTGTCTGTTTTGGAGTATGGAGACTCTGGTGGTGCAATGTAAGCTGCACATAGGGAGATGTCTGACTGAGAGGTGAGGATGGAGCTACTTATTTTTATCCAGATGTGGCTCTCTCCTTTCTTGATTGCTTTGATGTTCTCGTGTAGCTCCTCCTTATACCAGATTAATATTCCTCCTGAATGGCGACCCTGTTTGATGCTTTTATCCTTCTGGGCGGGCACGGAAAATTCTCTGTAGCCAACAGGTGTTTGTGGGTCATCCTGTGCCCGGCTCCATGTTTCCAGCAGGATTTGTATGTCCACGTTGTGGAGTCTATGTTTGAAGTCTGGATCGTTTACTTTGGATCCAAAGGCTGAAGCATTCAGACCCTGAATGTTCCAGCTACTGATTGTTAGTGATGTCATTTTATGTTGTTATACCTTGTAATGAGCAAAATTACATGGGACAACCAGGTTGTGGATGGTTGTCATTGTAGTTCATTATGAGATCAATTCACATTAATTTGTTGTATAGTGTGTCGAGAAGGGTCCGTATCTCCTCCAAGTCTCTGTTCTGTGGAGGTCTTGATGTCCATCTTGGGGCGGGTGGTTTCTGCCATTCCTGCCATCTGTTTTGTCCTATTCTTGGTTTAAATGTGGTGTTCTTGTCTTGGTGCGGTTTGTGGTCGTCTTGTGGTGGTTGTTGTTGTGTTAGTTTGGTTTGTGCCCGGTTCGGGGATATGGGTTCTGTTCAGTACAATGTCTTTAAATTCTCTTGCCAGGTGACTCACCCCTTGTTTGTTGAGGTGTTTGTTATCGTAGAGGTGTTCAGGGGTTATGGAAGGGTGTTGGGCCAGATGAATGTTGGGCTTTGAGCTAGTTTTAGCCACCAGTTCTGTGTTGATGTTCTGGATGATGTGATTCGATATGTCCTTCCTTGGAAGTAGGCAGGATAGGATTATTTTGGAGTGGGGGAACTTTTGCTGTGCAGTGTCTGTTAGTTGTGACAGTTTGTCTGCAATGCCTTTCTGTTGTGTCTGAATGTTGTTCGTACCTGTGTGTGTATGATGATTTGTTTGGGGTTCGTGAAGTGTGGATTTGTGAGGACTTCCATTGTCTGTTCAATGGTAGCACAATGGATTTTGGTGACTTTCTTTCCTGGGAAGAGCCTTCTTGTGTTTAAGTACTTCCCATTTGAATCCATTATTATTACAGTTTCAGGGGTTTGTTGTCTGGGATTTGTTGGCCGGCTGGTTGTGGGTTCAGGATTTTGTGAGTGGTTTTGGCTGTCACTGATCTCTGTGTTGTTGATGTATGGAGTTTTGTTTGTCTCATGTTCATTTTCAGGCACTTTGTCTATATTAATCATTGTTGATTCTCTCTCCTGGTTGATAGGCCGTGTTTGTGTTTTAAGTTTCGCCATCTCTTCTCTCAGCTGGATATTTTCCTCTTGAAGTTCTTGGATCTTCATTTGCATGTCCTGTATGGCAGACCTGTGTTCAGATTTCAGGGTGTTTATTTCTTCTCTGAGTTGGTAATCTGCATTTCTGTCACCTGGTTCCCTTTGAAGCTGTTCCTTAAATTGAATGAAGTCTTTCTAATTGGGATATGCAGTCTCTGAGGATTTCGGGTGAGGGGAGATCTTGACTGGGGCATAATGCAGACATGACTCGGGGGGATTTCTTTGCTGTAATGTGTTCCTCACAGGTCTTACTAGCTGGGCGTTCAAGGTCCTTGAAGTCCTTGGCTTGTTCTTTAATTTGAGGGAAGAGTTGCTCAAATTCCTCTAAATGGGTCTCAGTGCCTTGTACCATGATGGTGCCATTGTGATAAATATTTACGGCGAGTACATTACACTCTTTATTTTCCTCATCCGTGACCTTGATCTGGCGGCCCCTGTAGATGCTTCCTTTTGTAATATTATTGTAGTATTTGCAGAAAGCTCTATGCCAGGCCTCAGTGTTCTCCGTATAAAATAATACATTTGTTTTCATCCTACCCTGATCATTATTTGAGAAGTCAACAAACAGAGTCTCTGGATTTTGTTCAATTTGTACTTTTTTTATGGCTTTTCTTGCCTGGTTGCTCTTTTCTGTCTTTGTGTAAACAAACTCCAAGGTGTCGGACCCCTGTCCCAAACCTGTCAAACCAGATTTTACAGATCACCTTGGGGAAATGCAGACTGAATACTACAATCACTGAGCAACAAATCATATCACCTATGCTGTGCTTCAGACATCTTGCAAACCTGGCATGTCAGTGTGTCCTGAGGACAGGTTTGGGAAATACTTGAATAAAGGACACTACCACTTACGCAAACTGTAACTAGATTACTTGTGCATTACAAATAAAACCGCTTTATGAAACACATGATACTGTTTTTTTCTTGACGTTTTTAAAATAATTGCATGTAAAAAGGAAAAATAAATGGTTTTTTTTATCTCCTGTTTCCATTTTGCGAATTTTTCCCATGATGCAACATTTACCAAAATCCATGCAATCATTTTACTTTGTGGTTGTGCTTTATCTTATACAGTATTTAACAGTTAATGAGGTGGAGGAGGGAATGTTTAGATAAGGCAGCCTTGTTGTCAGGGCTACTCAATATAAGAGATGACAGCTAATTTAGATAAAACAGAGAGCTTAAAAGACTTCTAATCTATCCCTTGGAGATGTCCTTTGAATCCATCTCACACATACAATACAATGATTTGAGTCGGTGATCGACCCATAGACTAAATTCTATGATCATAGCCACACAGTGAGGAGCAAGTGATGTAAAGTTATGTTACCACCAACATAGAATCATAGGGGTCTCTAGAGGGGGGCCAAGAGGGACAATTCCCCCACCACCCCCCCATGTGCCCCCATAATGGATCAGTATCCAGCTTCCTCCACTTCTTCGGAATCTCTGTCCTGTGCTTTGTATGTGGTCTATCTAGGTGTCTTTGGAAAGGGCAGAGTCTGGCCTTTCCAATGATATCCAACATGACTTTATTCAGTGTAAAATAAAAATCATAAATAGTAAGATAAAAATGTACAGTGGCAAGAAAAAGTATGTGAACCCTTTGGGATTACGTGGAGTTTTGCATGAATTGGTCATAAAATGTGATCTGATCTTCATCTAAGTCACAAAAATTTGAAAAACAAAGTCTGCTTAAAATAATACAACACAAACATTAGATGTTTTCATGTGTTTATTGAACATAACATGTAAACCTTCACAGTGCAGGTTGGAAAAAGTATATGAACCCCTAGCCTAATGACATCTCCAAGAGCTAATTGGAGCCAGGAGTGAGCCAACCTTGAGTCCAATCAGTGTGATATTATTGGATGTGTTGCTGAAAGCTGTCCTGCCCTTTAAAAACACACACCAGTTTTGGGTTTACTGGTTTCAAGAAGCACTGCCTGATGTGAGCCATGCCTCGCAGAAAAGAGCACTCAGAAGACCTACGATCAAGAATTGTTGACTTGCATGAAGCTGGAAAGGGTTACAAAGTATCTCCAAAAGCCTTGATGTTCATGTGTCCACGGTAAGACAGTCTACAAATGGAGAAAGTTCAGCACTGTTGCTACTCTCCCTAGGCGTGGTCGTCCTGTAAAGATGACTGCAAGAGCACAGCGCAGAATGCTTAATGAGGTAAAGAAGAATCCTAGAGTGTCATCTGAAGACTTACAGAAATCTCTGGATCTCTGGCACATGCTAACATTTTTGTTGACACATCTACAATAAGGAAAACATTAAACAAGAATGGAGTACATGGGAGGACACCACGGAGGAAGCCATTGCTGTCCAAAAAGAATATTGCAGCACATTTGAAGTTTGCAAAAGAGCACCTGGATGTTCCACAGCACTACTGGCAAAATATTCTGTGGACAAATGAAACCAAAATTGAGTTGTTTGGAAAAAAACACACAACACTATGTGTGGAGAAAAAAAGGCACAGCACCCCAACATCAAAACCTCATCCCCACTGTAAAATATGGCAGAGGGAGCATCATGGTTTGGGGCTGCGTTGCTGCCTCAGGGCCTGGACGGATTGTTGTCATTAATGGAAAAATTAATTCCAGAGTTTATCAAGACATTTTGCAGAAAAACGTAAGACCATCTGTCCGCCAACTGAAGCTCCGCAGAGGATGGGTGATGCAACAGGACAATGACCCAAAGCATACAAGTAATTTAACAAAAGAATGGCTTCAACAAAACAAAATAGGCCTTCTGGAGTGGCCCAGTCAGAGTCCTGACCTCAACCCGATTGAAATGCTGTGGTATGACCTTGAGAGAGCGATTCACACCAAACAGTTTTGTGAAGAGGAGTGGTCCGAAATTACTCCAGATCCTTGTGCAGGTCTGATCTGCAACTACAGGAAATGTTTGGTTGAGGTTATTGCTGCCAAAGGATGGTCCTTAGTTATTAAGTCCAAAGGTTCACATACTTTTTCCACCCTGCACTGTGAATGTTTACATGTTCTGTTCAATAAAAACATGCAAACATATGTTTGTGTTGTCTTATTTTAAGCAGACTGTGTTTTTCAAATTGTTGTGACTTAGATGAAGATCAGAGCACATTTTATGACCAATTCATGCAAAACTCTACGTAATCCCAAAGGGTTCACATACTTTTTCTTGCCACTGTAACAGTTTTTTTCATAGGGTGGAAATGGCTTAGCAGTGAAAGCAGGGCTCGAGTCGAGCGGGAACGCGCAGGAACGGCGTTCCCGCACTTCTCCCACAGCGGGAACGCTGCGGGAACACAGCGTTCCCGCTGTGGCCCGAGCCCGAACGCCGCCGCCGCACATTGCGGCGGCCGCGTGCTTTCTGTTACAACGGCCGGTGACAGGAGGTGGAGCCGCTCGCCTGGCTGTTTCATAGATCCCAGGCGAGCGGCTGCACTTCCTGTCAGCGGCCACTGAAGCAGGAAGCACGCGGCCGCTGGCAATGTGGAGCAGAAGCAGCAGCAAAGGTGAGCTGGGGGGGCAATATCCATGAGACCTGGGGGGGGGCAATATCCATGAGACCTGGGGCATTATCCATGAGAGCTGGGGCATATCCATGAGACCAGGGGGCAGTATCCATGAGAGCTGGGGCAATATCCATGAGAGCTGGGGCATTATCCATGAGAGCTGGGGCATTATCCATGAGAGCTGGGGCATATCCATGAGACCTGGGGCATATCCATGAGACCAGGGGGCAATATCCATGAGACCTGGGGCAATATCCATGAGAGGTGGGGCATATCCATGAGACCAGGGGGCAATATCCATGAGACCTGGGGGGGGGCAATATCCATGAGACCTGGGGGGGGCAATATCCATGAGACCTGGGGGGGCAATATCCATGAGACTGGGGGGGCAATATCCATGAGACCTGGGGCATTATCCATGAGAGCTGGGGCATATCCATGAGAGCTGGGGCAATATCCATGAGAGCTGGGGCATTATCCATGAGAGCTGGGGCATTATCCATGAGAGCTGGGGCATATCCATGAGACCTGGGGCAATATCCATGAGACCTGGGGCATATCCATGAGACCAGGGGGCAATATCCATGAGACCAGGGGGCAATATCCATGAGACCAGGGGCATATCCATGAGAGCTGGGGCATTATCCATGAGAGCTGGGGGGCATTATCCATGAGAGCTGGGGCAATATATACCCATATGAGCTGGGGCAATTATATCCAAGTGAACTGGGGGCAATTTATCCATATAACCAGTGCTGTGTATATTATTCTTGGGGTTCAGTGCTGTGTATGTTATTCTGGGGGCTCAGTGCTGTGTATATTATTCTGGGGGCTCAGCGCTGTGTATATTATTCTGGGGGTACAGTGTTGTGTATATTATTCTGGGGGCTCAGTGCTGTGTATATTATTCTGGGGGCTCAGTGCTGTGTATATTATTCTGGGGGTTCAGCACTGTGTATATTATTCTGGGGGTCTGTGCCTGGAGATTATATATATATATATATATATAATGCGTTAGTCCAGTTGCCACAATCACGAGTATACCTGTACGTAGTGATACCTTTCACTGATCAGTATAGTTTCCAGTTTACACTCTTGAAAGCTTGTCTTTTAAATGTAAAGTTAACCCAATAAAAATGGTATCACCGGCTCGTCCGGCTATACTCGTGATATATATATATATATATTCTTCAGGTAATAGGGGTTGTGGAATTCGTGGGTGAGTTCCCTCACTTTTTTTCCCAGGACTTGACCCCTGAGTGAAAGGGTTAATGGTCGGATTATAAATTACACAATATTCATTTTATTTTTTTCTTGAGTAATAGCATTTTAGGAGTTAACCTTTTCGCTGCTGAGCCATTTCACACCTCTGTGCTGAGCTCATTTTTACCGGTTTTGCTCATCATGTTTAAATGCGATTTGAAGTCAGTTTATTATACAACCCAGACAAATTATAAATCGTTCTTTCCGGCTGACTCGGCAGATTCATAATATATCATTATTATATGTATACATCGTGTCCTGCCTGAATATTATAACAAAAAATGCAATAAAATTTGAATTTTCAATCATCTACAGTGTGTAAAGTGTTTTATTCCACATTTTATCATGCAAGCCTTTGCAGTTATATTTTCTATGGGGTGCGCTTGTTAAAAAAATTAGAAATGGGTACTCAATACATTGTTTTGGGGAAAATTACGTGATTTTTAGAAAACTCCCCCCATAGAAAAATTTGTTAGTGCAGCATCATTGTTCACATTATAATTGAAATCGGAACAATATTGCTGCATTAATAAAACCAAAAAAACTGTTTTTTTACTTTTTTTTTTACTTTTAACATGGTCATGTCAGGTATCATTGGAAAGGCCATGCTCTGGCCGTTAACCCCTAACTGCCATGGATCTGGAGATAGGGGGTTCATTGGAACCCCCTATCTCCACCATAGGTGGCAGCTAGGGGATAACTCCTGAACAGACGTCATCGCGCTATGCGCGATGCTGCCAGTCGTCAGGGGGAGATCCCGGAAGCTTGGCCAACATCCAAGATGTCGGCCAGCACCGGGAGGGGACCGCGATCCGGAGCCCTTGCCGCCGAATCGCAATCCAGCCCCCAAGGGGTTAAAGGCAGCCACCGCTTGAACCCCCACATCACCAGAACGGTGGCAGCTAGGGGGTCATGGAGGGTATCATTCAAAAGGCCAGAGCATGGCCTTTCGAATGATACCTAAAAACAAAAAGAGAAACCAAAAAAAAACCAGCAAAATTATCTAAAACGGAACCAAAAAAATCCAAAAATAATTTTAATGCAGCATATGAATCTGCACACTGCTGGGAAGCACCTCCCTGCAGTATAATTAATGCAGCATGTGAATCCACACACTGCGGGGAAGCACTTCTCTACAGTATAATTAATGCAGCATATGAATCCTACAAGAAAAGAGAAGTGAAGCGCACACATGGATTTGAACAAGACAAACATACGCTGCTTCCTTGCTAGATGGACACGTTCATGGCTTACATTGCCTCAAAAAAAAATGCAGCCGGTATACTACAATAAAAATACCAGCCAGTACCAAAATAATCCCATACATTTATTTTCAATGTTAAAAAAATCCCTGTGTTTATTAAAAAATTATTAAACCGTTAATTTTTTTCACCTGCAGCAATAAGCTATTTTGTTTATTTATTTTTTTCGGATTTTTTGGCATTTTTCGGGAATTTTTGGATTAAATTTTAGGTTTCCTGAATCCTAACTTATTTTAAAGAAATTAGGCTTCTTCCAGCATTGGTTTCAATGTAACCTGTGCCTAGCTTCTCCCCGCATCACCTCTTCCCATGATAGACTGCAGGATTTCTCACGCACAGCCCCCATTCTCTGGAACACTCTCCCTCGTACGGTTAGACTTTCCCCTAGTTTCCCTTCCTTCAAACGCTCCCTTAAAACATTCCTATTTAGGGAAGCCTACCACCCAACTCATTGACACACAACCAGTCCACCACTCGCACCTAGCAGTCCACCACTCTCACCTAGCAGTCCACCACTCTCACCTAGCAGTCCTCTCCTCCTGTTTCCAACCCCAACCCTTCTAGATTGTGAGTTCCTATGGGAATAGGGCCTTTATCTCCTCCTGTACTGGTTTGTCAAATGTTGAAATGTTGTTCAATGTATTGTAACCCTGTCTATACTGTGCCCGTTGTACAGCGCTGTGGAATATGCTGGCGCTTTATAAATAAAGATTAATAATAAAAATTCACGTTTTTATTTTAAAAAAAAAATACAAGAGAGAGGGGAGACTTTAATTAAAAGTAGAATTTGTAAAATCTCCAAGATAAACTAAAAAATACTTTCAGGGTTATTCAGAGAAAGGTGAAAACCAGGAGAATGACTGGAGAATTGAAAATTTGAGGTCAAAATAGCCAAACCAGAAAAATTCTCCCATTTATCTTACTTTCCAAATCGGCTATTTGGTCTACATTGTTCACTTCTCCTGCCAATCTCCTGGTTTGAACCTTTCTCTGAATAACCCTGATAGTCTCATGGACATTCCAGTTTTGGTACATACAGTCAGGTCCAGAAATATTGGGACATCGACACAATTCTAACATCTTTGGCTCTATACACCACCACAATGGAGTTGGAATGAAACAAACACAATGTGCTTTAACTGCAGACTGTCAGCTTTAATTTGAGGGTATGTACATCCAACTCAGGTGAAAGGTGTAGGACTTACAGCAGTTTGCAGATGTGCCTCCCACTTGTTAAGGGACCAAAGGTAATGGGACAGAATAATAATCATAAATCAAACTTTCCCTTCTTAATTAGGGATGAGCTGTTCAGTTTGATCGGTTCAGAGTTCGATTCGAACATCGCCTGTTCGCATGTTCGCGAACTACGAACATTTCCGCGTGTTCGCCGCATGTTCACCCACAATGCACCACAATGGACCACAATGCACTTTTCCACTGGCCTGAAGCATGTAATTGGCTACAGCCTTGCACCTGACCACAGGTCAGGTGCAAGACAGGTTCAAGACTATGCCAATCACGGCTCAGAGTCCTGATTGGGCAAAATTTTCCCAATCATGGGCTCACAGTGCTAAGTCCCGCAGCACACTATATAAGGCTTCACACAGTGCTTCAGCACGTGTTTGAGAGGAGATTGTTGTTGTGTTAGTGTGTGTTCTCACTGCCAGTCTGCCACCAGCTACTGGGGGGGGGGGGTCTCATTTCTACAAAATATCTGGGAATTGTTCTAATCTTTGTGTTCTCACTGCCACCCATCAGGGGGTCTCACTGATTTATAGGAGGTTTCTGTGAATTGTAATCTGTGTCTTCTCACTGCCAGCTATCAGGGGGCCCCACATACTTCTAGCAGATTTCTGCGAATTGTAATCTGTGTCTTGTCACTGTTGCCAGCTATCAGGGGGTCCTATCAGGGGGTCTCACTGACTTGTAGGTGGTTTCTGGGAATTGTAATTTGTGTCTTGTCACTGCCACCCATCAGGGTGTCTCACTGATTTATAGGAGGTTTCTGGCAATTGTAATCTGTGTCTTGTCACTGGCTGCCAGCTATCAGGGTGTCTCACTGAGTTATACCAGAGTTCCGTAAATCTTTACTCTTTATACCAGAGTTGAATCAGAGTCCTGTATATATTTAATCTATATATCACTCACCATGTCAGAAAGACCAAAAAGGACAGGCAGACGCTCCCAGGCACAGATAAGAGGGCAAGCAGCCTCTGTGTCGGGAGGCTGTGCCTCTGGTCGTCGTGGACGTGGTGCATCCTCTGCAGGGGCACGCTTGTCCTTTCTAACTGGTGCTAGCCGTCTTCTTAAGCAGCAGCAACATACAGAGGATTTGGGGGATTGGCTAACCAGGCCATCCTCATCCTCCGAGTCCTCTGCCAGCCAGGCTTCTAGTGGTTTACAGTCCACCTTAACTGCCAAAGCATCTAATGCAGCCTCCATGTCCACAGCTACTCCTGCCGTAGCCTCACTATCACACACGGAGTCAGCTGAATTGTTTGACTACAATGACAGTGACATGCTGCTTGAGGATGCGCAGCAACTAGAGTGCTCTGATTCAATCTCTGAGGCTGAGGAAGGGAGTATAATCAACCTAGAGGAAGGGGGTGCCAGTGACACACAAATAACTGGCACTCATGTTGCCTCAGCAGCTGCAGCATACTGCCAAGTTGGCTCCAGTGACGGGATAGGGGGTGATGACAATGATGATGAGGTCACTGACTCCACCTGGGTCCCTGATCGAACAGAGGAGTCAAGTGAGGAGGAGGAGGCACAACAAACACAAGGCACAACATTCTCTATGACCAACAGTAGCACTAGCCAGTCCAAAGCATCAGATGTCAGAGCTGCTCAGGTGCAGAGCGCTGTTGTCTCAAAGCACACATCCAGGAACTCTGCTGTCTGGGAGTTCTTTAGGAAATGTGCAGCAGACCACACCGTTCCTAGTTGTAATCTATGTCAGATGAGGCTCAAGCGAAGCGTGGGAAAGACACCGAATGCTTGGGTACCACGTGCTTGAGGCGACATATGACCACCTGTCACGCATCCCGTTGGCGCAAAACTTTGCGTAGGTCCTCACCTGTCTCTACCCCCACTATATGTCCTGCCAGGTCATTGCCTAAAACCTCCACTGACAGGGATGATGCTACAGTAATGGATGTACCAGGTCCTTCCTCACAATGTGACAGCATCCCATCAGCTGAAGATTTATGCAGACAGATTACGTTGCCCCAGCTTTGCAGCGTAAGAAAAATATAGTCCCAACCATCCCCAAGCACAGCGTCTAAATGCCAGCTTAGCAAAATTACTCACATTACAGCTGCTGCCTTTCCAGCTGGTGGACTCAAAATGCCATTACTTTTCACGGAAGGCCATTCCAGCACTATACCAGCACGTTGAAGACAATGTTATCGAGTCATTGGGAAAGGCAGTCAGTAGCAAGGTGCATGTGACTTTAGACACGTGGTCCAGCAAGCATGGACAGGGCCGTTACATTTCCTTCACGGCACACTGGGTAACTGATTGCAGCTGGGAGGGATCCAAGACGGGGCTCTGTGCTGGAGCTTGTTCATCCACCACGCCTCCATAAAGCTGCTTGTATGAGGTATGTCTGCTCCACCACCACCACCTCTTCCTCCTCCTCCTTCTCTGTCTCTGGCGAAGTGGCAGTTAAACCGACGCATGGCAGGGGCTACGCAATGGCTCAAGCAAAAAGATGCCATACTGTGCTTGACCTGGTTTGTTTAGGGGACAGGAGCCACACCAGGCCAGAAATTCTGTCAGCTCTGCAGGTGCAGAGATGGTTAACACCATGCCAGCTTCAGCTGGGAATGGTCATCTGTGATAATGGCAGCAACCTTCTCTCCGCCCCCTACGCCTGGGTAAGTTGACACATGTACGATGTCTAGCACACGTCCTAAATCTGGTGGTACAGCGTTTCCTAACCAGGTACCCAGGGCTGGCAGAGCTTCTGAGCCAGGCCAGAAAAGTCTGCAGCCACTTCAGACGGTCATTCCCAGCAAGTGTTCGGCTGTCAGAAATTCAAAGAGAATTCCACCTTCCCACAAACCGTTTTGATCTGTGCCCACATGCCCACCAGGTGGAACTCGACATTAGCAATGCTGCAGCGTCTGCACAAGCAGCAGAGGGCCATCAACGAGTACCTGAGTATGGCACAAGGACAGGTTCAGGTCAACTTGTTTTTTTCCCCCCCGCAGTGGCTGATGATCAAGGATGCATGCACTATACTGTCACCATTTGAGGAGGCAACGGGGATGGTGAGCAGGGACAGTGCATGCATCAGTGACACAATTCCTTTAGTGTTCCTGCTGGAGCACACTCTGCGGGGAATTATAGATGTGGCTTTAGAGGCAGAGCAGCGGGAGGAAGAGGAGGCCTTCCCTAGCTCTGAAGGCCCCAGTCTTTTCGCAGACAGCATTCCAGCGGGTCCTCCTCAGATCAGACAGGAGGAGGAGGATGAGGAGGAGGAGGAATATTTAAGTAGTGGGGGCATTGAAGGTGGGGATTCCTCAAGGGAGGGTTGTGTGCCCAGAAACACAAGGACTAGTACATGGCTGGGAGGAGGAAGTGCACAATGGGGTCATCCTCCTCATTGACCAGGAAGACTCGGAAGCTAATGCCACTCCACCATACGCTGCATGGGCTCCCTTATCCTGCAAAGCCTGGTAAAGGACCCCAGGATTCGTGCTATCAAGGAGAGGGATCATTACTGGTTGGCAAGCCTTCTTGATCCACGATACAAGGGTAAAGTTGCAGAGCTCATCCTGCCCGCACAGAGGGAGGACAGGATGAAAAAACTTGAGGACACTCTAAAGCGACACTTGGTAACCTACCAGTGCCTGGAAAGGTGTTACACAAGTGATGACACAGGTGCTTCTGAGGCTGCGGATGATCAGAGGTGTAGGCTGGGGCTGCTTGACTGATGCCTTTTTTAAAATTTTTAGTCCACGACGCCCGGGGATATCAAATGTAGGCACCCCTTGCCAGCGTCTTCACCGTATGGTGCAGGACTACCTAGGGGCAAGGGCAGACCTGAATACCTTTCCAGCAGATGATCCACTGGCTTACTGGGTGTTGAGATTGGATCACTGGCCAGAACTTAGCCAATATGCTATGCAGCTACTAGGTTGTCCTTCATCCAGCGTGCTTTCTGAAAGGACGTTCAGTGCCGCTGGAGGTTTTGTCACAGACAAAAGAGTGCGTCTGTCCACCGACTCTGTAGACCGGCTGACATTTATAAAAATGAATCAGTCCTGGATCAGCAGCTATCAATCCCCTGATGCTGATGTAACTGAATATATATTACCAGATTTATATCATTTTAATATTTGACCGCAGGGTCCAACCCTGCACTCTTCCACAATACCACAGAGGGGTTATGGTGTGACGGCACTGATGCCGACACTAAAGGCCCAATTTTAAAGCACCTATTGTTACTTTCATCCAAAGCCTGCATAAGTTTCACCATAATTTAGCCAAAAAAATCACTAAACTTGTTCTGCGTGTCTTTAAAGGTCTCCTCTTTTAATACAGACTGCCGCCCCAAGCAGTTGTTTATGAATAGATTAAAGGAAAACAGTTTACCGTCATTTGAAACGTCATTTTTTTGTTTTTAAATGTTTCTATACATCCTACAAATCCGCCACTTCACTGGCAGGTTATTGGGACCTCCTAGGCACGATATTTGAAGGAATTTTTAGTTTTTATTTATAACCCTTATTTCATGGAAAACTCACTGTCCCTTTTAAAAACCTTTTTTAACTTTTTGTCCTTCTTTCCTGTCCCCCAGGACACTACCCGGACCCCCATACACCTTTTATGGCAAATATCTTGCATATATGCCCTCTTGCAAGGCAATCTAAAAACCAAACTTTTGAGTCCCATTGAGTTCGGTTCGTGTTCGAGTTCGAACTCGAACTTTTGAAATTGTTCGAGTTCGAATGCGAACCGAACACGGGGGTGTTCGGCTCATCCCTATTCTTAATACTTGGTTGCAAATCCTTTGCAGTCAATCACAGCCTGAAGTCTGGAACGCATAGACATCACCAGACGCTGGGTTTCATCCCTGATGATGCTCTGCCAGGCCTCTACTGCAACTGTCTTCAGTTCCTGCTTGTTCTTGGGGCATTTTCCCTTCAGTTTTGTCTTCCGCAAGTGAAATGCATGCTCAATGGGATTCAGGTCAGGTGATTGACTTGGCCATTGCATAACATTCCACTTCTGTCCCTTCAAAAACTCTTTGGTTGCTTTTGCAGTATGCTTTGGGTCATTGTCCACCTGCACTGTGAAACGCCGTCCAATGAGTTCTGCAGCATTTGGCTGAATGTGAGCAGATAATATTGCCCGAAACAATTCAGAATTCATCCTGCTGCTTTTGTCAGTCACATCATCAATAAATACAAGAGAATCAGTTCAATTGACAGCCATAAATGCCCACACCATGACACTACCACCACCATGCTTCACTGATGAGGTGGTATGCTTAGGATCATGAGCAGTTCCTTTCCTTCTCCATGCTCTTCTCTTCCCATCACTCTGGTACAAGTTGATCTTGGTCTCATCTGTCCATAGGATCTTGTTCCAGAACTGTGAAGGCTTTGTTAGGTGTTGTTTGGCAAACTCTAATCTGGCCTTCCTGTTTTTGAGGCTCACCAATGGTTTACATCTTGTGGGGAACCCTCTGTATTCACTCTGAAGTCTTCTCTTGATTGTTGACTTTGACACACATACACCTACCTCCTGGAGAGTGTTCTTGAGCTGGCCAACTGTTGTGAAGGGTGTTTTCTTCACCAGGGAAAGAATTCTTCGGTCATCCACCACAGTTGTTTTCCGTGGTCTCCCGGGTCTTTTGGTGTTGCTGAGCTCACCGGTGCGTTCCTTCTTTTTGAGAATGTTCCAAACAGTTGTTTTGGCCACACCTAATGTTCTTGCTATCTCTCTGATGGGTTTGTTTTGTTTCTTCAGCCTAATGATGGCTTGCTTCACTGATAGTGACAGCTCTTTGGATCTCATCTTGAGAGTTGACAGCAACAGATTCCAAATGCAAATAGCACACTTGAAATGAACTCTGGGCCTTTTATCTGCACATTGTAATTGGGGTAATGAGGGAATATCACACACCTGGCCATGGAACAGCTGAGAAGCCAATTGTCCCATTACTTTTGGTCCCTTAACAAGTGGGAGGCACATCTGCAAACTGCTGTAAGTCCTACACCGTTCACCTGAGTTGGATGTACATATCCTCAAATTAAAGCTGACAGTCTGCAGTTAAAGCACATTGTGTTTGTTTCATTCCAACTCCATTGTGGTGGTGTATAGAGCCAAAGATGTTAGAATTGTGTTGATGTCCCAATATTTCTGGACCTGACTGTATGGCCCCATGAGGACGAGCAACAGCACTAGTGGCCTGCTCTACGGTGGGTGCCCGCTCAGGTCTCACAAGGTTTTAGCTTGCTTGTGCCATTACAAGGATTAATTCTCCATATGGAAATCAGTCTGCTCTCACCCAATGAGGGTGGCCAGTACTGACTGCTAAGGACGTCATCCCTGCACGAGAGGTGCAGCAACCCCCGACAATCGTTTCGGCCTTGTTAGGCCTTGCTGCCAAGGAGTAATGGGAATGGTGCTCGTAACAAACTATTCCAAGGTTGTTGTTTGTTTGCCCTGTGTCCTCCCTCCATTCAATAATTGTTAAAGACTGCAGGGGCTCAAAAAATACATCATCAGGACGGCAGTGCAACATGTTATCACCCGGAGGGGAGGGGAGGGGACTGCTGCTGAGTGGCTGCTATGTGTGTGTGTGTGTGCAGGCCAGCGCGCGGCCAGTGCGGTGCTGCTGCGTTTAGATGGCTGGCGCTACACACATGCTAGAAACTATTAGTGGCACAAATTTATTTAGAAATTATGCGTCCCTAAGCAAATTGCGCCCCGGACTACCGCCCCGTACCCCCCCCCCCATGCTACGCCATTGGGCCCTGACTATATATTTTTACTAGTGGCATTCAACATTGTTTTTTTGGTTTTTGGTTTCTTTTAAAGCTTGTTTTTAAAATGCAAAATAAATAGTCTGACAAAATAAGCATTTTAGCAACTGAAACTTCAAGGAATTCATTCTATTTATTCAGCTTTGGGAGCATCTATACTTATGTAGCGCTGTGTTTAATTTGGCTCTGGGAACTGAAATCATATTGCCTCTAGAGGGAGCCAGAGTGTATTGCATGAAAAAGACTGTAATGGACTTATGGACTACATCCCCCAGAAACCACTGGGTAAAGAGGAAGGAAGCGAGCGCACTGATGTCAGGAGGTGAAGGGCCTTGTGTGCAGCGTGAGGAGAACGAAAGAAGCGGTGAACAGAGACAGTCGCATGAGAGACACCTTCCGGGATCTGAGCAAGTTGGAGAGCGGAGATTCGGCGGCATCCATTGCTGGAGTGATCGGGGAAAGTGCACATCGATCTGGAGTGTATCCCGCTTGGCTGTTCCGGTGGGAAGTGTGTTTGAGAAGGAGCTTGTGTAAGTAGGCCGCGGACAGAGTGGAGTGCTGGCGGCATTCGTCTTCTGGCTGAGGAGATTCGGTTTGTGAGCGTGGTTTCGACAGCATCGGGTTCCAGGCGAGAGAGAAGGGCTTTCGGCAGAGTTCATCGCTCCGGGACAAGCTGTTTTGCCGGTTGGGTGAGAGGCCTGGGGCCTATCACTTGATAACAGTGCGCACTTATTTGATTGCTTCAAATTTCAGGGCCCCAACGTTGACTAGTCGAAGATATGCGTCCATCCACTGGCAAGTGGACTTAGTACAAGGGTACCCTAGGACATAACTAATGAGTATTATTGAGTGGGACTTGGAACCAAAGAACTGAGAACCTTGCTAAATGTTTATTCGATATATATATATCTATATATATCTATATATATATATATATTATATATCCATGTTACGTATTACCGCCATTCATTTTCCTAGCCTGACTGATTTAATGTTTGAAGTATATGTATCCTTATTGCTGTTTATTGTTTCAGTAAAGTATAACTTAGAAAAATCCATAAAGGTGTGCTGGTGTACAGTGAATTGTTAGTAACCAATCCTGGGGTTATTCAGCGGCTTCTTCGTTAGTGAGCGATACACGTGGGGGCTCGTCTGGGATTTTTGTCTCAGAGTATACCGCAACTAACGGGTCAGTATGGATCCAGATACAGCAGCAGAGTGGTGTAAGGAACAAAATGGCCAGTTAGGGTTAAGTGTAATAATGGACATTCCCGCAGACACCTGGGCAGAAGACCAGATTCGTCGGGCCATGGCAGCGCTGGCACCTGACCATCGGGGGTTAATACTAGACATTAAAGCGAACCCAGAGACTTCTCACACTTATGTTCTTTTTGAATGCAGGAAAGGTGTTCCGGTGTTTTTTCAGGGCGCGAGTATACAACTGGCTGATGACGTGGAAGTTAATTTGACCCAGCCAAATAGACCACGTAGCAGCCCCGAGAACGTTCCTGTGTCAAGCCCGCTGGCCACAATAGAGCCGGAGTTCATTGCTGCCATTGGAGACCTTGTATACAAATGTCAGAGGGCCAATCCTCCTTATACCAACTTCGGATATCGAAGGTTAAGAAATTTTTCCAGAAACTTGCCAACACCGTCGGGTGAAGAAACCTTTGAAGAATGGGTTGAACAGGCGATGCAGGCTCTGGATGAGTGGGACGTCCCTGAAGCTCAGAAGAAGCAGAGAATTACTGCGAGCGTAAAGGGGCCCGCCTCAGAAGCCGTTAGAAACCTGAAACTGAGCAAGCAAGACTGTACTGCCCTAGATTACCTAAACGTACTACAGGATGTCTTCGGAAGGACGGAAAAGGCTGCTGAGCTCATGTATCAGTACGAACACACCTATCAGCAAGGAGGGGAAAAGATGACAGACTACATGAGGCGGTTGGATAAAATACTGCATCGGATACTATTGAAGAAAGGGGCCAACCCCACTACTGTAGACCAAGTTAGAATCCAGCAGATATTGAGGGGTGCTCAACCTCTAGACCCTGTGATGCTGCAACTGAGAACTTGAGAAGGCAACAGAGAGTTAAAGTATCTAGAACTGATCCGAGCAGTTCGGGAAGAAGAGGCTCTTCTGGAAGAGAAGTTCGTCAGAAAGGGAGGAAAAGCCTATGCCCAACCTGTAAGACCTAAAGAATTTGGTGAGGACGACTCGCTAGATGCCTATGGGTCGGAGATTGACAGACAAGAGAAGTTCACGGTCCTCATGCCTTCCGAGGATATTGCCAAAGAGTCATCTATTCAGGCTTATGGTGAAATACAAAGCCTGTCAAAGTGCAGGAGGCTCAAGATGAATTGGAACAGGCTCAAACGGATCTGTGCTGAGTAATCTTGAAGGTGGCTGAAACACAGATTTACATACAAAAGTTTCTAGCCGATATGCGGACAACGGGAGTTGCTGTGGCCTCTAACAGGGGGCCTTCAAATGAGTCACCGGAGAAAATGTACCTCCGCTTTAGAAAAAAAGATGTTTTGGTTGCAGGGAAATGGGTCATTTCAGGGTTCAGTGCCCAAAAAGAAGGACCGAGAGGAAAACGGTCGACGAGCTCCTGAAGGCCTTGGAGGAACTGCTGTCTACCTCACAAGCTGGAAACTACAGAGGGCCCTGGTGAGGGAGAAAACTAGGTGCCGAACTTCTGAAAACCGCTCCGTTTTACAGGTTCAAAATGAAAGACAGGGAGGGTCCAGACCCGTACATAACCCCTTGCCTGCCAGGATTAAAAGTTCCACTCCCTTGATGTCCGGTCCTATGTCACGGGAAAACAATGCACACCCGCAATCACCACGAATGCAAAGGAAGTTTAGAGTACAAGAGACTGGGTCCACACATCCTACTACTATGGAGAAGTTCCCTGATCAGTTGATAGGTCCTTCACCCATCATTCTAATTCAAGGGGAAGGAGTCTACACCAAGGCTCTTCTAGATTCGGGTGCCCAAGTAACGCTGATTTACCGAGATTTCTACCAGAAACATTTAAAGCATATACCCCTGAGGAAGTTAAAGGATCTTGACATCTGGGGTATTGGAACTGATAGACTTCCCTATGATGATATCTACAGCTGAAGCTGGAATTTAGTTCAGACGTCGTTGGACAGTCAGGAGCCTGTGACACGTTCGGGGGCGAATCGAAGTTCTATGATAGTGGGGACGAATACTGATCTGGTGAGACGTCTTCTAACCCCGCTAGTGATAGAAAAGGGTTCTGCTAAGGAAGTGCACCCGATGTTACGGCCAGTCTATCAATGGATGATTGAAGAACGGAGAGCACCTGCCGAAGTGGGACGATTGTGAAGATTGGGAGGAACAGAGAAGGTTCTACATTCGGGAGAAGTGACTAGTTTCCGGGCTTCAGTCAAGTTGAACGGGTCACAACTGGACCCCTATGTGGTTCTGGAAACTGATCCCAGTAATGGGAGTGAATCCGGAGTGGAAGTAATCCCTGAAATAATCTCCACACGAGCTTTAAAACGGGCAAGTGGAAACATTTCTGTCAGTGTATGTAATGTGTTTGACTCTCCAGTGATTTTGAAAGCACGGATGCCAAATTGGACAAGAGGCCTCTGTTTACGCCCCTCTCTCCTACCGAATTAGGGGGGAGTGAATAAAGAGATTCCAGCTGAACGATTCTATCCCAAAAGAACTGTATCCTATCTCATTCGAATGGAAGAAGCGACTCCAATCCCAGATCCTCAAGTGGAAAGATATGTTCTCCAAGGATGAGATCGACGTGGGAAGTGCTAAGAGTACTGAGCATCACATTCTGACAAGCCTTTCCGAGAGAGGTCACGACGAGTTCCATTGGGAGACTTAGATGATTTAAGAGAACAGTTGGCTGAACTGCTGAGGAGTAAAGGAATTCAGGAGTCCTTATGCTTCTCCCATTGTGGTGTTCGCAAGAAAAACGGTTCTATTCGTCTGTGTATAGACTAGCGCACCCTCAACCAAAGGACTATTCCTGACCAATACGCTACTCCTCGAATAGAAGATGCCCTACAGTGTTTGTCTGGAGCTAAGTGGTTTAGTGTGCTAGACCTGCGAAGTGGATATCACCAGATACCAATGCATCCTGAAGACAGAGAGAAGACTGCGTTCATTTGTCCGCTGGGATTTTTCGAGTTCAATAGAATGCCTCCAAGGTCTCACGGGGGCTCCCACCACGTTCCAACGGTTAATGGAGAAGACAGTTGGAGACATGAACCTAATTGAGGTATTGGTGTGTTAGAGATTATTGACTTCTTTAATAGGTCAGGGATATATTAATTATGACGCATATTTTTCTTATTGTTGATATACATAGATATATATATATTATTGACAGTGCCTCCAATACCAGCGGTATAAATTGGTATTTAACCCCTAAGATAGGGATTAATAACCAATCAATGAATATACGTCTTAACAAATATATGGCGCGTTATCCCGAGTTCTTTTGATGCTCTCTAGATATTTTTAAACACAATAAAATCAATAAAGATATGAGACTGCGTAACGGTAAAACAATTCAAACCAAAATTTATTCACACGTCAAGTTTCCTACAATCGTATGTTATCAACGGATTAGCAAACTACAATTTACAAGTGATTATAGATTGTGATTAGTAGCGATACTGCGACACGTAATAATCTAATGGACAGATATTTTAGGTTTATAGACCGCACCACAGATATACACGCCTCAATTCTTAAACACCAAACTCTATTCTATTCACTTAAACCTTTCCATTATAAACCAATCCTCCACCTGGCTAAGATAAACACTCAGTTACTGGCATCACCTGCAGCACAATTTATTATTGTGGGGGCCTATTCACTAAATGCAACTTCCTTCAGGGAGATACATAACACACTCGATAGGGAGACTATCTCTTCCACAGATCAATCACAGCACTTCATTCGATATACGTTAACCTAACGCTTCTTAATGACTTACAGTGCATGCATTCATTCGGAAGGGCTGCAAGATGGATATGGAAGGAGTTATGCTAGGTTACGAATGGGGCGGACAGTACTTGACATAAAAGCTATTTCACGGTCCCAGCGTATCTCACTATAGGTATAAAATTGATATTTTTAGATGTCCACAAACAGTATTCTTGGAATATAAATAATTTCACTAAATTATGGCTCAAGTATGCAGCCGGGAACAGCTTTCTTCCTTAGCAGTCCTCTGCAGTGGACTGTAAAGGCAGAATTTCTATTCTACTGATTGTTAGGCTCAAACAGCAAAATAATTCATTTATATTCCTTTAGTTTGTGATGGACATCTAAAGTCAGGACTATGCAATTAGAAAATAGATATCATATTATTCAGGGATACTTTACCATCTGGTTAGTGAAGATAGAGTGGTGGAAATTAGGGTGTGGTCGGTCTTAAAGGGGCGGCCGATGGTGATTGCCTTTCTTCCCTCCAAGCGTCCCTCAGGTCTCTCCCCAAGCTTTTCTCAGTGTCTGTCCCTCTGCTCTGGAGTGTCCTCTCTATATAGTGGTCTTCCGCCCAGTTTTAGATCTAGCCCATCACTATGTGGCCTCATTTGATTGGAGGATATATATTCATCAACTCCAGGGGTCTGTCCAGGTGTTTATGTTACCTGGCCAGCAGATGGCGCTCTCAGATCAACCATCAACCTTCTGCAGGAATTAATTTATGGGCTTGGCCAATCTTTTACTGGTTTGGGGTCGTTTTATTCCTATATCCTCCATAGATTTTATTAACAAATTAAAATTTATTTCTATTGTGACATCGCCGGCATACTTCGCCACGGCGTGTGTGCATCTCATCCCGCTTTACTTATATCCACAGGGATGTGTATGTGAGGGGACATACAATCATTCATTCGTGGTATCGTTTTTAACAGTCACACGTTACCCGACTTAATCGGCTTCATGCGGGTTAGTACACCAGACATTCGTGATGATCAACTAAATGTGGTAGGGCCTCTGTTTTTATAAGATGCTAAAATTATCAGTTCTAACTAATAAATATTCTCATACCATATAGTACATATTGCCGAATAGCATGGCATTACAAGCTGGTTTACCCAAGCCATTTAACCTTCTTTGGGTTTTTTTCTTTATTGGGCAACCTATTGTTCCATGTTTACGTGGCTTTCAGAGTTTCGATCTGACAAAATAAACACAATACTGAGATATCTATCTTAGTTGTCATTGTGTTCCCTTACTTTTAAACCATTTGATCTAAACCCTGTTTGGTTGTAACAAATAAATAAAATAAACAGAGTCCATTAGACAGTCTTTGATCAATGTTAAATGTCCTTTCTTGTATGCGTAACACTAACGAGTTTAGCTTGTCTCTTGTTCTTGTTATATATTAACGACGCAGACAAGTTGTTTGCGTGACGCAATTCCTGGCCCCAAATTTAAACATTCCTGCGTTATAGAAATTTTATATCTAAAATGGTCTGACAGGTGTATCTGGATGACTTGATGGTTTTTGGAAGAGCATGAACAGCGGTTGGAGAAGGTCTTGAAGTGATTGCATGAAGAGGGATTGAAACTTTCCCTAGAAAAATGCCAATTTTGTCTGCCCTCGGTTACATATCTGGGACACGTCGTTTCGGCTGACGGCATCTCGACGGATCCCCAAAAGTTGGAAGCTGTAGCTTCATGGCCTAGACCTCGAAACGTTACCAAACTTCAATCCTTCCTGGGGTTCTGCTCCAATTATAGAAGATTTGTGGGAGGATTTGCCAAGATAGCTCAGCCCTTGAACAAGCTTCTGAGAATGGAAGAATTGGGAGAAGAATCGAGGCCTCCTAATCTGAGTTCGTCTATTTGGGGGCCTAGAAAGTCTCATGAATCAATCCAAGAAGAGTGGACTGATCAATGTGAGAGAGCCTTTTGTGAAGCTGAAAGAGAGTCTAATTTGAGCCCCAGTCCTTGCCTACGCTGATCCTTCCAAGTCATACAAATTACATGTGGATGCTAGCAGAGAGGGGCTGGGAGGGGTACTGTACCAATAATATGATGGTCTCCTGAGACCTGTGGCGTATGTGAGTCGAAGCCTTACTCCTTCGGAAAATAATTATCCCACTTACAAGTTTGAGTTCCTGGCCTTGAAGTGGGCAGTGGTGGACAAACTAAAAGACTAAGTGCCATATTACAATGCTGGTGCTAACTTAACCAGAGCTGTTGTAAACTTAAAACCTCCATAGGCTATAATGGCTCTGGTAAGTTTACAACAGCTCTGGTTAAGTTAGCACCAACTATCTGTATGGGGCCGATTTTGTGATAAAGACCGACAACAATCCACTTACGTACATCCTTACTACTGCAAAACTGGATGCAACGGGACCGCTTTATCAGGATTCCGTTCTAGTCTTAAATATCGCCCTGGTGCCAATAATCGTGATGCAGATGCTTTGTCTAGAAGACCCTACAGCGCAAAGTGGACTCAATTGACTACTGATGGCGTACAAGCCTTATGTCAAGGGGCAGAACGCCGAATCAAAGGAGTGATTGGAGCAGAGGCTATAGGAGTCATGGCTACGGGTGTTCGAGAATTGTATTGTAATCCCACACAGTTGAGGAGTGAAAGCCTACCTACTCTCACGAAACAGGACCTGAGAGCAGAACAAGCTGAGATCCTCTGATTAGATTAACATTTAAAGCTATGAAGACGGATTAAAGGGGACTCCTGTTGACCAATTCCCCCGAGAAAGCCCGTCTGGTTTATAAAGAGTAGGAACGGTTGAAGCTATTAGATGGGGTGGTCTACCAAAGAGGCCCCTCGAATAACGCAGAGGAGACGCAACAATTGTTCCTCCCAGAGAAGCACAGGGAAGATGTGTTGAGAGCCTTGCATGATGATCATGGTCACTTGGGGGCAGAAAGAACTTTTAAACTGGTGCGAGACATTTTATTGGCCCTGCATGAGATCCGAAGTTGAAAGTTACTGCCATTCCTGTCTAAGGTGTATTCAGAGGAAGACATTGCCAATTCGAACTGCTCCAATGAACCATCTGCAGAGTCAAGGACCCATGGACTTTGTGTGCATTGATTTTCTGTGCTTAGATTCTGACTCTAGTGGGCAGGGGAAAAGTTTAGTGGTGACCAATCACTTCACTCGTTATGCTCAAGCTTTCTCTGCCAAAGATCAACGTGCTCCTACCGTGGCCAAAGTTCTAGTGGACAAGTTCTTCGTTCATTATGGCCTACCACAGAGAATTCACTCAGATCAAGGCAGAGACTTTGAGAGTCGACTTGTCCGGCAGTTGTTAGATTACGGGGGATACAGAAAACTCCAACTTCCCCTTATCACCCTCAAGGTGATGCTCAACCAGAGTGAATCAATTGCACTTTACTCAATATGTTGGGAACACTATAGATCAAAGAGAAACAGAATTGGAGTCGACATATATCCATGCTGGTGCATGCGTATAATAGTACCGAGAGTGACGCTACTGGATACTCACCTTACCGTCTCATGTTTGGAAGAGAAGCTCGGTTGCCGGTAGACTTAGCCTGTCATGCCTGCTGGTGCTCCTGCAGTGCGGCCTTCCCAACAGAGAGGGCGCCAGTCTCTGAATCAGGCCACTTTGAATGCCGCACCTGGTCAGGGATCTAGGCCTTTAAATATCAGTCACTGACTGTGCTCTGGGCCCTGACGTGGTTATTTCTAGCCCTCAGCGCGTGTCTATAGCTTCTGCATATTGGTTTTCTGGTTTGACTTCTGGCTTGTATATTGACTGTGTTTTCTGTGATTATCCCTTGGCATATGTTTATCTCGTGTACCGACCTCTGGCTTGTTATTACTACGATATCTCTCCTGTCCCTGATCTGTACTTCTATGTATTTTAGATTAGTACCTGGCCATTCTAAGGACCCGCTTCTCAGTTTAGGGTTTTTTCTTGCCTTTCTGGGTTTTGTCTGCGTGCTGGGTGACTCTATATCCTTACATAGCCTTTGGTCTATCCCGATCAGACTTCTGTCACTTCCTACCGAAATTATGTGGATAGACTGAGGAGAAATTTAGCTTCTGCATTCGAACAGGCTCGTTCGACCTCAGAGTAGAGAACAGAGAAATAAATGGAACTACGATTTGAGGGTTCGAGAACAGGACTTACAACCCGGTGATATGGTTTTATTGAAAAATGTGGTTGTTTCTGCAAGGCACAAATTGGCTGATAGATGGAGTTCTCAGATTGACATCGTCTGTAAGCAGCTGCCTGGTCTGCCGGTGTATCAAATTCGTCCAGATGGAAAGACTGGGCCGCTGAAGAACTGGCACAGAAATCATCTTGTACCTCTAGGAGAAGCTGTACGTGTACCAGTTGGAAACAAAGTTTCTTTGCCTGATCCGCCTATTTCTCGTCTGGCTCCTGTTACTCGGTCTCAACAGTTGCGTTCTGTTGGAGAAAGTGAAGAAGACAGTGAAGAAGAAGGCTTGTGTCTGGGTTGGGTGTGGCCACCTGAGTCTGTGGACGTCAATCCTGTCTCTGATCAGTGTGTGAGTAACCTGAAGCCTAATACTCCTGAATTTATGCCTCAAGCACCTAAAGCACCTGAAGCGCCTGAAGACGTATCTGAGGATTACAGCTCTATGCCTTCCCTGGAAGGTTCATAGACTGAGGATGCCCCTACTCAGTCCGTAGAAGAGAGAATTGAGCCTGTAGAGTCAACTCTTCCACCTGATGAGGATCCCACAGAGTCCGAGCCTAACCGTTCAGTGTGACCCCCTCGGAGACTCATGTATGATTCACCAGGACATAGTACAGAGGAAGCTGTCACAACTGTGGGAAGGTTGCCAGAAGTTTCACCCCTACTTGCAGAGGTGTCTAGGGATTTGAGCTTAATTGAGGATGTCTATTCTACCCATTTGCTACCTGATGTCGAACCTGACTATATAAGTTAATGTGAGAATTGTTTGTTATATGTGACCTGAATATATTGTATGCCCTTGGAGGGACCCAGGAGTTTAGGGGGGGAGAGTGTAGCGCTGTGTTTAACTTGGCTCTGGGAACTGAAACCATATTGCCTCTAGAGGTAGCCAGAGCGTAATACATGAAAAAGACTGTAATGGACTTATGGACTACATCCCCCAGAAACCCCTGGGTAGGGAGGAAGGAAGCGAGCGCGCTGGCGCCAGGAAGTGAAGGGCCTCGTGTGCAGCATGAGGGGAGAACAAGAGAAGCAGTGAACAGAGACAGTCGCATGAGAGACACCTTCCGGGATCTGAGCAAGTTGGAGCGGGGAATCGGCGGCATCCATTGCTGGAGTGATTGGGGAAAGTGCACATTGATCTGGAGTGTATCCCGCTGAGCTGTTCTGGTGGCAAGTGTGTTAAAGAAGGACCTTGTGTAAGGAGGCCGCGAACAGAGTGGAGTGCTAGCGGCATTCGCCTTCTGGCTGAGGAGATTCAGTTCTGGAGCATGGTTTCGACAGCATTGGGTTCCAAGCGGCAGAGAAGGACTTTCGGCAGAGTTCATCGGTCCGGAACAAGCTGTTTTGCCGGTTGGGTGAGAGGCCCTGGGCCGATGACTTGATAACAGTGCGCACTTATTTGATTGCTTCAAATTTCAGGGCCCCAACGTTGACTAGTCGAAGATATTCGTCCATCCACTGGCCAGTGGATTTAGTACCCACTTATCCCAGGATATAACTAATGAGCATTATTGAGTGGGACTTGGAACCAAAGAACTTTTAACCTTGCTAACCGTTTATTTGCTATATATATATATCCACGTTACGTATTACCGCCATTCATTTTCCTAGCCTGACTGATTTCATGTCTAAAGTATATGTATCCTTATTGCCGTTTATTGCTTCAGTAAAGTATAACTTAGAAAAAACCATAAAGGTGTGCTGGTGTACAGTGAATTGTTAGTGCGGTGAGACCAATCCTGGGGTTATTCAGCAGCTCCTTCGGGGGTGAGTGCTACACTTAACTCTGTGATCCTTATTTTCCTTGTTCACATCAGGAAAGGTGGGCATTTCTATCTATTTGGATTATTGCTAAGAACAGGATAAAGTCCTGGTTACACAGGTTAGATAAAATGTATTATAGCAGAAGATACTCATAAATCATCCAAAAAAAATAAACAAATGTCCCTATATATTTCCGGTACAATTGAACACTACTAGAATATCCCCTTAAAGCAGTGTGTCCCAAACCTCTCCTCGGGAGCCTCAACCAGGCCAGATTTTGCAGATCATCTTGGGGAACAGCAGACTGAATCCTGCAATCACTGAGCAGCAAATCATCTGTGCTTTGCTTCAGATGTCTGGAAAACCTGGCGAGGCGGAGGGTCCTGAGGACAGGTTTGGGAAACACTGCCTTAAAGGAACTCTTTATGCATCCTTACCACTTTATTGATTTAAAGTGGTAAGGATGTGAGGCGTGCCCACTCCTCTCATTCCTCGTCCTGCTGACCTGATGGAGTGTAATCGTTGGCTCAAGTGGAGGAGTTTCCTCCACCTCACCCAGTGTCACCAACAGCCAGGATTTAGAATTTCCTGATTTCCGGTCACCAGATCAGTTACTAGTAACGTTGGCACGCAGATTGTGTCAAAGTCACCCTCTCTGAGAGAAATTGCTGTATCGAGTGGTCTCAGAGAGGCAGTTGATGGATTGATTTGTGCATGCGCACAGCTCCAATTGATCGTTCTGCGCAGGCGATATGGAACTTACGTACATAATGTGTGAAAGTCCCATAGTGGTGCATAATTTGCGATTCCTGTGGTGCGCAAGTTGTGTAAGAACGCAAATAATGCAGGAAATCTACAGGCACTTAAGTTGTCAGAAGTCCCTGAGCTGCAGAGGAGGAGCTGCGCGAGGCAAGGGAAGGAAAGGGGAGTAAAAAAACCTAAGATCTAAGAAAAAACTAAGATAAAAAAATGGCCAGAGGCTGTCACCAGCATCTTCCTAATTATTTGAAGACAATAAAAAGGAACTCTATTTTCAGACCGCAGTATCCCTTTAACCCTTTCACTGCGAACGACGTGTGGTGGGAGACTTCATGCAGTGTCCCTACTGTATGTAAAGGAGTCAGACCCAGCTTTTATACCCCCCCCCCGGTGCACTGATGATGACGTTAGTTTTGCGCCCCCCCCCCCAGCAAAACCGGAAGAGCGCCTGAATAAGGGGGGCCTTTGGACCCCTCTTCTACTTCCCGATCTGGGGGGATAGAGAGATTCAAGAGAGGCATCACTGGAAGGGTCACAACAGCCTGACCTTTCCAGCGATGCCTCTCTTTAACCCCTTAGGTGCCGGACCATGATCTGGCGCCAATCAGTGCTGGATCACTGACTTCTTCGCCCAGAGGTGGCTGACATCTTGGATGTCAGTCAGCTTCCAGGGCCTCCTCCCACCCACTGATGTCATCTCGCATGGGTGCGATGACATCCGTTGGGGAATTAACCCCTAGCTGCCCTATTTCCTATGGAAATCCCTATGGTGGAGATAGGGGGTCCTTTGGAGCAGGTCCTTTGGCCAGAGCATGGCCTTTCCAACGATACCAAACATGACCAGGTTCAGTGTAAACTAAAATAATTAACCCCTTCGCTGCTGAGTCATTTCACATCTGTGTACTGAGCTCATTTTTACCATTTTTGCTCATGTTAAATGCGATTTGAAGCCACGTTTTATTATATGACCCAGACATATTATATATTGTTGTTTCTGGCAGACTCAGCAAATTCATAATATATCATTATTATATGTATACATTATGCCTTGCCTGTATATTATAACAAAAAATTCAATAAAATTTGAATTTTTAATCATCTGCAGCGTGTAAAGTGTTTTTTTTTCACATTTTATCATATGAGCCTCTGCCTCGGCCTTTCTGCGCTTGTTAAAAAAATGAGAAATGGGGACTCGTTACATTTTTTTGGGGGAATTCCGTGATTTTTAGTAAACGCACCCCATAGAAAAAAATCATTAGTGCAGCATCATTGTTCACATTATAATTGAAATGGGAACAATATTGTTGCATTAATAAAAACAACACACAAAAAAAACACATGGGGGCGTGGCTTGGACGCCATTCGGGATGGCCGCGTGAGTACAGAGCTCCGCTCAGACTCCGGCTATATCGGGCTCTCCTGCACTCCCTGACCGGCGATGGGGAAAACCAACAAGACCCCCGGCACCCAGAAACCTCAGGGGATGGACCGGGCGACTGACACCCCTTCCCTGCTCCGATTCCTGCTGGGGCCTGCAGATCCCCCGGCGGATCCGCCGGACAAGATGGCGGCCGAGGCGAGGGCACCAACAGAGCCTGAGATCTCCCCGATTCCTGCGGCAGGTACTATTGAGGCTGTCTCGATGGACCCGGCGACATGGCTTCCCTTGCTGCACAATTTACCCACCAAAAATTACTTAACCACTTCGCTGCTGAGGACGCGCTCAGCGCGTCCTCAGCAGTCCCGCTGGTGTGCTGAGGACGCGCTGAGCGCGTCCTCCCATTGGGGTCAGCGTTCGGCCGGGTTCCGGCCGATCGCTGGCCCCTCCGGTGCGGGCTGACATCCTGGATGTCAGCCCGGCATCCGGACCAGCAGCCGCCAGAATTAGGTGTCATCGCGGGGGCGCGATGACACCTAATTCAAGCGCCCCCCGCATGTGCGGAGGAGGCGCCTGAAAGGGAGGGGGGGAGGTCCTTCGGACCTCTCTCCCTCCCGATCGGCGGCTCTGCGGGGGTTAACCCAGGCATCATTTGGAAGGGCACAGCCTGCTTTTCCAAATGATGCCTGGCATTAACCCCTGGGGAGCTGGATCGCGAATCGGCGCTGAAAAGCACCGGTTCGCGATCCTTTCCCGGAGCTGGCCGACATCTTGGATGTCGGCCAAGCCTCCGGGAACTCCCCCAGAGGACTGGCGTCATCGTGCGTAGCACGATGACGCCAGTCCTAGAGTTAACCCCTAACTGCCACCAACTGTGGAGATAGGGAGTTCCAATGAACTCCCTATCTCCCGATCCGTGGCAGCTAGGGGTTAAATTTTGGTATGGTTGGATCGGCCAGAGCATGGCCGTTCCAACGATACCAAACATGAAAGTGAAAAATTTTGTAAAAAAATGAAAAATAAAAATAAAAAAAATTAAAAAAAAAATTTAAAAAAAAAATTTTTTTTTCTTTTTTTTTGGTTTGTTAATGCAGCAATATTGTTCCCATTTCAATTATAATGTGAACAATGATGCTGCACTAACGATTTTTGTATGCGGTGCGTTTGTTAAAAATAGTGTCATTTTCCCCAAAAAAAAATGTAATGAGACCCCATCTCTAATTTTTTTAACAAGCGCACCCCATACAAAATATAACCGCAATTGCTCGCATGTTAAAATGTGGAAAAAAACACTTTACACATTGTAAATTATTGAAAATACATATTTTATTGCATTTTTTGTTATAATATACAGACATGACATAACGTATACATATAATAATGACATATTATGAATCTACCGAGTCTGACGGAAAGAACGATATATAATATGTCTGGGTCATATACTAAAATAAGCCTTCAAAACACGTTTAAACATGATGCGCAAAACAGGTAAAAATGACCTCAGCATAGGGGCGGGAAAAGCCTCAGCAGCGAAAGGGTTAAAAGATGCCAATACAGAACTGCGCTCCTCCATCATGGCCGCACTGCAGCACGTGCGCCAGGACATCCAGGGTCTCGCGCTCCGGGGGGACACGCTGGAACAAGGGTCAGATTCATTGCGGCTAGCCCACGAAGTGACAGCATCAGTTTTACACCGGTGTTCAAGTCAGCTGCGTAACATGGCCCTTCACCTGGCCGATCTGGACAACAGAGGCCGCCGCAACAACCTTAGGCTGCGTGGCTTACCTGAAACAGAGACGTCTGTGGAACAACTTAAGGGTATACTCTCCTCCATTTTTAATTCATTGCTAGACAGGCCCGAACCCTCGGCCATAGATTTTGTCCGGGCCCATAGAGCTCTCAGACCAAAAGGCCCGCCCGGCAGCCCGCCACGAGATGCGATATGCTGTCTTTATGACTTCAACCTCAAGGAAGACATTTTACGTAAAGCCCGAGAGGCAACGCAATTTTCATATGAAGGGACCGGGCTCCAATTATATCCTGACATGTCACCAGCCACTCTAGCCTACAGACGTGCCTTGAAACCCCTCACCTCGCTCTTACGCGATCAGCAACTCCGCTACCGTTGGCACACCCCAACAGGTCTAGCAGTCATCTCTGAACAGGGCACCCATATTCTGCAGAAGATGTTGAAGCCTTGTCGGCGGACCTACAGTTACGTCCCCCCCTGCAATTCGTATGGCCGGACCCTCTTGCCTTATATAACCAAGCGGCACGGGGCTCACCCCAGACCCCTCTCCCCCCGCGCACGGGGAGAAGCCGCGGTCAAGCGGGGAGACGTACTGCTCACAGTCGTGAATTGAAGACCATCCGCCTTACTTGCACACCCTCAGGAACTGGTCCTCTGTTTTCTGGTCCCGCTGACGGAACACATCACACTACGACCCTTCATCAGCAGTACCCTCTGCGGCACTGCCTCTTGCCTCTCTCCTTAACACATGACTGCCGGCGGACCTGGAGGATATCCTCAGGAGGCTCCTCCACACGCAGATCATTTTGTGTTTTTTCCCCGGATCATCAGGGGACCTTACCCCGTCCTCATGCTGACCTCTCGCGAGTGTGACCTTGGGAAACGACGCCGACGGGGACCTCTGCACATAATGGAGCACTCCTGCGGCCTAGTCCCCGTGGGAATGGAGCGCACCACTATTCCGCATGGGCAGGAGTGCCCTCTTGGGCAGTCACTTGATCCTTACTCATTCGAGAGCTGAGGGCCCGCTCTCCGTCACCTTAGTGATGAAGTGTCTTCATGGCCAGCATGGACGCGATAACTTGCCATACTCCCCAGCAAGACTGGCCTCGCACTGGGACTACTTTTTCGGACTCTGTCGGAGGGCCTCCGCCGATGCCCCAAACCCGGTCAGGTTCGTTTCAATCACTAAGGTTGGCCTACGGCCTCCAGCGCGTTTGTTTGCCCAAAATGTTTTTCTTAGCTGCTACATGAGTCATATTACTGCTCTGCAAAGATTGGTTTCTCTTCTTAGTGTTTAATTGTCAGTCCCGGGTGGGGCCCGACCACGAACCACGTTGAGGTTAGCGGTCACACAGAGTGCGGTCACCGTCTGGTGTTTTCGCTGGGATTGTCGCCGCACCCGCCGCTCGTCACCTCTTTGTGCTTGTATATAGTTACCCCTGATTCTCTGTTCCTTTTCCCTTACCCCTATCCCCCCCTGAGGATATAGACATGTCAGCTGAACAACGCACACCGCTGACGCCTGCTGATTTACTCATCGTTTCTATTAATGCTAATGGACTAAATAGCCCCGAGAAACGCTCCCACGCCATGCGTGACTTTCGCTCCCAGAAGGCCTCTGTTGTGTTTATACAGGAGACTCACTTTCAGGAAGGGAAAGCACACTCTCTCACTAACTCCCATTATCCTACTGTTTTTTTTAGCCATAATGCCGAGGCCAAGTGCAAGGGGACAGCAATTCTGTTTCATAAGCGAATCCCGTTTCAACTCCTTGACTCCGTGACTGACGTGGGGGGTCACTTCATATTTGTGAAAGGGCAGATCCTGAACCAAACTTACACCTTCGCTAACTGCTATGCGCCTAACAAAGCTCAACATAAGTTCCTCTCCACAACACTGCGAACACTGCAGGACTTTGAGGAAGGACTGGTGGTAATAGGGGGGGACTTTAACGTACCTCTAGAACCTACATGGGACACTTCCGCGGGCTGCTCCTCTATCCCACTACACATTTTGCGCTCATGCGGGGGCTCTTTACATAAAGCTAGATTTGCAGATTGCTGGCGCACATTACACCCCACGGGCAGGGCCGGCGCTAGTGTAAGGCAGCACAGGCGGCTGCCTTACTATTCTGGCTTTCTGCCAGTTGAGGGGCGGAAAAATCTGGACCACCCAGCGAGCGGAGGCCTTGCAAGGATCAGGCATAAGGTTTCCCATTTACTCGGCAGCGTGTGGGATCCCACTCCCTCACGCTGCACCGGAAGTAAAGGCCCTGGGGGGGGGGGGTGCAGAGGAGGAGGAAGACGAGGCTGCCAGACCACAGCTCACATGGGAAGATGCTGGCCCCGCCCATCCACCCCCTTCCTCCTCACAGCAGCTAGCAGAGCCTCCCTCCCCTGCTCCTGTGCGGGAAGTGTCCAGCACGTGCAGGGTGGGGGGAGTGGAGAGAGACCAGCTGAGCTGTAACCATGGAGGCAGCCAGGGATTTGAATCCTAGGGTAAGTAGCAAGCAGGGGGTGTGAGTATGGGGGTGAGCATGGGGGAGGTGGGTGTGTAAGAATGGAGTGTGTGTCTGTGTGTGTGAGCATGGGTGAATGAGAGCATTGGGTGTGTGTGAGCATGGGGAGGTGTGTGTGAGTATGGGGAGGTGGGTGTGAGTATGGGGGGTGGGTGTGTGTGTGCAGGGGTGATGTATGTGTGTGAGCAGGGGTGATGTATGTGTGTGAGCAGGGGTGATGTTTGTGTGTGTGAGCAGGGGTGATGTATGTGTGTGAGCAGGGGTGATGTGTGTGTGTGAGCAGGGGTGATATGTGAGCAGGGTGATGTTTGTTTTGTGTGAGCAGGGGTGATGTGTGTTTGTTGAGCAGGGGTGATGTGTGCGTGTGAGCAGGGGTGATGTGTGCGTGTGAGCAGGGGTGATGTGTGAGCAGGGGTGATGTGTGTTTGTGTGAGCAGGGGTGATGTGTGTGTGTGTGAGCAGGGGTGATGTGTGAGCAGGGGTGATGTGTGTGTGTGTGAGCAGGGGTGATGTGTGAGCAGGGGTGATGTGTGAGCAGGGGTGATGTGTGTGTGAGCAGGGGTGATGTGTGTGTGAGCAGGGGTGATGTTTGTGTGTGTGAGCAGGGGTGATGTTTGTGTGTGTGAGCAGGGGTGATGTGTGTGTGAGCAGGGGTGATGTGTGTGAGCATTGGTGATGTGTGAGCAGGGGTGATGTGTGTGTGAGCAGGGGTGATGTGTGTGTGAGCAGGGGTGATGTGTGTGTGAGCAGGGGTGATGTGTGTGTGTGTGTGTGTGCAGGGGTGATGTGCGCGTGTGAGCAGGGGTATGAAATGAATTAAAGGGGAGAATGAATTGAAGGGAGAATGAATTGAAGGGGTGGAGGAATTGAGGGGGAGAATGAATTGAAGGGAGAATGAATTGAAGGGGTGGAGGAATTGAGGGGGAGAATGAATTGAGGGGGTGAAATTAATTGAGGGGAAGAATGATGTGAGCTGGGGCAAATTTACCCATGTGTGAGCTCTGGGGCAAATATATCCATGTGTGAGCTCTGGGGGCAAATATACCCATGTGTGAGCTGGGGGCAATATACCCATATGTGAGCAGGGGGCAAATATACCCATGTGTGAGCTGGGACAAATATACCCATATGTGAGTTGGGGCAAATATACCCATATGTGAGTTGGGGCAAATATACCCATATGTGAGTTGGGGCAAATATACCATATGTGAGTTGGGGCAAATATACCCATATGTGAGTTGGGGCAAATATACCATATGTGAGTTGGGGCAAATATATCCATATGTGAGCTGGGGCAAATATACCATGTGTGAGCTCTGGGGACAAATATACCCATGTGTGAGCTGTGGTAAATATACCCATATGTGAGATGGGGGCAAATATACCCTTGTGAGCTGGGGCTATATATATATATCCATGTGAGCTGGGGGCAATATATATACCCTTGTGAGCTGGGGCAAATATATCCATGTGAGCTGGGGTCAATATATATATATCTGGACATGTTCTGGTCTGAGGTCTCTGTGCGTATATATATATTTATCTGGACATGTTCTGGTCTGTATATATGTATCTGAGTGGGCATGATATTGGTGAATACCTGAAAAAAGTATTGGTACTTGTACTCAGTCTTAAAGTGGTATCGGTGCGACACTAGAGTGTGTATATATGTATGTGTGCATATATAGAGATTATTATGGCACCTCTATCCTGATTGGCTTGACATGACACGGATGGGGGGGCACCAAAACGCACCTTCGCCTGACTAGACAAAAATGCTTGCACCGGCCCTGCCCACGGGTAAAGATTTCTCTTTTTATGCACACCCCTCCCAATCGTACTCTAGAATTGACTATCTCTTTGACCCCCAGTACTACCTCTCTGCTTTGCGCAACGCTTCGATAGGCACTGCCACTTGGTCAAACCACGCCCCAGTAACTATCACCCTCCGCTCACCCATGTTTAAACCCATCGCACCAAACTGGCGCCTTAATGACTCCCTCTTGTCTGATCCGCTTGTGGCTGAGGAAGGTCGGCTGGTCCTTACTGACTATTTTGAAGGGAACGCTACAGGGGATGTGTCCTCACCTATGGTTTGGGAGGCTCACAAATGTGTGATCAGAGGCTATTTCATTCGTAAAGGCGCCGAACGGGCTAAACGCCGCTCGGCTGATATACGAGACCTCCAGCAACAGATATCCCACGTCTCCTCTGACCACAAGCGGGACGGGGATCCTGGAACCATGGCCCTTCTGACCGAGCTGCGTAGATCCCTAGCTAAACTTCTAAACACGAGCTACCACAGGTCATATCTGCGTTCCAAGGCCCTTTTTCACTCACACGGGGACAATAGTGGGAGACTGCTTGCTCGAATGATAGCCAAAAAAAGATCAGCAGCCTACATAGCCAAATTACGCGACAAACAGGGCACACTGCAACGGTTGCCGGTAAAATTAGTTTGTGACTATTATGCCGCTCTGTATGACCTGCAAGGGACCACCAACCCCCAAGACCTGGCGCGCAAACGCTCTGACATTATGTCCTATCTGACCAAGTACTCCACTAAAAAAGTTTCCCGCCAAACATCCGACCTCCTTGACCACCCCTTGAACACAGAAGAGCTTTCCTTGGCACTTAAATCCTCTAAACCCGGTAAAAGTCCTGGCCCGGACGGCCTCCCGGTCAGGTATTATAAATGCTACGCTGCGATCCTCTCCCCCCATCTTTTAACGGCATTTAATGACTTGACGGACGGGCTGAGACTTCCCACACAGACCCTCAGTGCCAATATCACGATTTTGCCAAAAGAAGGCAAAGATCCTGAACTTTGCGCCAGCTATAGACCCATCTCCCTACTGAACTGTGACCTGAAGCTCTTCACAAAAATTCTGGCAGAAAGACTGAAACCCTTCCTACCAGCTCTTGTCCATGCGGACCAAGTAGGGTTTATTCCTGGCCGAGAAGCCCGGGACAACACCATGAGGACCTTGCAGCTTATGCACCATGCCCGCCGCTCCTCCCAGGCACTGGCGCTCCTGTCCACGGACGCGGAGAAGGCCTTTGACCGGGTGGACTGGGACTTTATCTCCCTCTCCTTGACACATATCGGTCTGGGCCCTAATCTACGTGCCTGGATAGGTGCCCTGTATGGGGATACAACCGCGCGCGTATGTGTCAACGGGGTGTTTACGGCCCCATTTACCATCCGCAACAGCACACGGCAGGGGTGTCCTCTCTCACCGCTACTGTGTGTACTGACTCTAGAGCCATTTCTGGAGGCTATAAGATCCGATCCTAATATAACGGGGGTCACGGTAGGATCTCAACAGCACAAAGTGACGGCGTACGCAGACGACCTCCTGGTTTTTATAACTAGGCCGGAGATATCCCTACCGGGAGTAATGACAGCTTTTGAGGACTACGGCAGACTCTCTAACCTGAAGATTAACTTTTTAAAATCTCATATCCTTAATGTCACAGTACCAGAACCCAGAGCCTGGGCAATGAGGCCACACTTTGCTTTTAAATGGATGACTGATAAAATCAAATACTTGGGCATATGGCTCCCATCACAACATTCCCATCTCTACCAGAATAATTTTCCACCACTCCTTGGATCCTTACAACACGACCTAGCTAACGGGAACCACCCATATCTCCTGGCTTGGCCGCATTGCAGTGGTAAAAATGAATGTTCAACCCAGACTCCTATACCTGATGCAAACGATACCTATCGATCTTCCCAAGGCGTTTTTTACTTCCCTTCGGTCTATGGTAGCCACCTACATCTGGAGGGGTAAACGTCCTAGATTGAGTTATCAGGTCCTTACCAGATCCAGAGCAGCGGGAGGATTAGCCTTACCCAATTTTAGCCTCTACCATCAGGCTTGCCACCTCCAACGAGTGGTGGAGTTGTCGAGGGAGGGGTCAGTTAAATTATGGAGGGCAGTGGAACAAGAGTTGGTGGGGAGACCGCTGACTGTCCTTCCCTGGCTCACATTGAAGGAGGGTCGGAGACTGGCCAGTTCGTCGCCATACCTGCAGGTGACTTTTGGAATATGGCGCCGGTCTGCCCATGACCGGTCTGCCCTTCCCCCATGACACCAGTGATACATAATGAGGAATACCTCCCCGGACTTGATCCCCACTCGGTAAGACGACTGGTCCCGGCTCCCACACTACGCATATTACATTTCTTTCACGACTCGACCTTCCGGCCTTCGACGGACTTAATAAGAGATAGTCCCATCTCGTTTCTCCACACATTCCACTATGCGCAGCTCCGACACTATCTTGACAGTTTACCTCAGAAACATCAACTGGGGCGTCCGCTGCGGCCTTTTGAGAAATTATGCTGTACTAAGGGACCTCTCTCACATGATCTATCACTGCTTTATTCTCTACTTAGGGAGGCGGCCTCGGATGTACTGCCGCCGTATATGGGAAAGTGGGAAAACATGCTAGACGTGGTTCTTTCAGACGAACAATGGTCCAAGATTTGCGAATTGACACATCATTGTTCGGTCTCCTCCAAAGCACAGGAAACTGCATACAAAGTCCTTAGCTTATGGTATCGTACCCCAGATAAGATTCATCGCTATGACCCCCAGGTACCAGCACAATGCTGGAGATGCAATGAGGCACTGGGAGACATGTTACATGTGGGAGTGTCCGAAACTACAACCTTTCTGGTCCAGGATTTATGACATACTTAAAGAATTCACGGATTCCCCCCCCCCAGAGTTCACACCGGCCGCGTTCCTCTTACACATAATACTTACTCAATCACTGCATACAAACGCACTATGGCCATTCGCATCCTGAACACCGCCAAGGCCCTGGTGCCACTTTACTGGCTACAACTCACCCCACCACCCCTCTCCCTTTGGTTTACTCGCATGGAAGAACTACATTCAGTGGAACAGTTGGTTTTCAGTGCTTCTGACAGATTACTCCAATACACAGCGATCTGGTCCAACTGGATACTTAAGTCCTCGTCCCGCGCTTTCCAAGCGTTACTTGCCATCCCTGCATAATCACCTGCACACGCTCGGCATTGGAACTCAGACATTTTAGTAACACATGCAAGACTGAATCAAAGCGTTTATCTAGAGTCCCTCAGTTCCCTACCCTTACCTTTCCATTGCTACAGTCAGGTCCAGAAATATTGGGACATTGACACAATTCTAACATCTTTGACTCTATACACCACCAAAATGGAGTCGGAATGAAACAAACACAATGTGCTTTAACTGCAGACTGTCAGCTTTAATTTGAGGGTATGTACATCCAACTCAGGTGAACGGTGTAGGACTTACAGCAATTTGCAGATGTGCCGCTCACTTGTTAAGGGACCAAAAGTAATGGGACAATTGGCTTCTCAGCTGTTCCATGGCCAGGTGTGTGATATTCCCTCATTACCCCAATTACAATGTGCAGATAAAAGGCCCAGAGTTCATTTCAAGTGTGCTATTTGCATTTGGAATCTGTTGCTGTCAATTCTCAAGATGAGATTCAAAGAGCTGTCACTATCAGTGAAGCAAGCCATCATTAGGCTGAAGAAACAAAACAAACCATCAGAGAGATAGCAAGAACATTAGGCATGGCCAAAACAACTTTTTGGAACATTCTCAAAAAGAAGGAACGCACCGTGAGCTCAGCAACACACCAAAGACCCAGGAGACCACGGAAAACAACTGTGGTGGATGACCGAAGAATTCTTTCCCTGGTGAAGAAAACACCCTTCACAACAGTTGGCCAGATCAAAAACACTCTCCAGGAGGTAGGTGTATGTGTGTCAAAGTCAACAATCAAGAGAAGACTTCACCAGAGTGAATACAGAGGGTTCACCACAAGATGTAATCCATTGGTGAGCCTCAAAAACAGGACGGCCAGATTAGAGTTTGCCAAACAACACCTAACAAAGCCTTCACAGTTCTGGAACAAGATCCTATGGACAGATGAGACCAAGATCAACTTGTACCAGAGTGATGGGAAGAGAAGAGTATGGAGAAGAAAAGGAACTGCTCATGATCCTAAGCATACCACCTCATCAGTGAAGCATGGTGGTGGTAGTGTCATGGCGTGGGCATGTATGGCTGCCAATGGAGCTGGTTCTCTTGTATTTATTGATGATGTGACTGCTGACAAAAGCAGCAGGATGAATTCTGAATTGTTTCGGGCAATATTATCTGCTCACATTCAGCCAAATGCTGCAGAACTCATTGGACGGCGCTTCACAGTGCAGATGGACAATGACCCAAAGCATATTAAAAGCAACCAAAGAGTTTTTGAAGGGACAGAAGTGGAATGGTATGCAATGGCCAAGTCAATCACCTGACCTGAATCCCATTGAGCATGCATTTCACATGCTGAAGACAAAACTGAAGGGAAAATGCCCCAAGAACAAGCAGGAAATGAAGACCGTTGCAGTAGAGGCCTGGCAGAGCATCACCAGGGATGAAACCCAGCGTCTGGTGATGTCTATGCGTTCCAGACTTCAGGCTGTGATTGACTGCAAAGGATTTGCAACCAAGTATTAAGAAGGGAAAGTTTGATTTATGATTATTATTCTGTCCCATTACTTTTGGTCCCTTAAAAAGTGGGAGGCACATCTGCAAACTGCTGTAAGTCCTACACCGTTCCCCTGAGTTGGATGTACATACCCTCAAATTAAAGCTGACAGTCTGCAGTTAAAGCACATTGTGTTTGTTTCATTCCAACTCCATTGTGGTGGTGTATAGAGCCAAAGATGTTAGAATTGTGTTGATGTCCCAATATTTCTGGACCTGACTGTATGGCCCCATGAGGACGAGCAACAGCACTAGTGGCCTGCTCTACGGTGGGGCCCGCTCAGGTCTCACAAGGTTTTAGCTTGCTTGTGCCATTACAAGGATGAATGCTCCATATGCAAATCAGTCTGCTCTCACCCAATGAGGGTGGCCAGTACTGACTGCCAAGGACGTCATCCCTGCACGAGTGGTGCAGGAACCCTCGACGATCGTTTCGTCAAGCAAGCTAAAACCTTGTGAGACCTGAGCGGGCACCCACTGTAGAGCAGGCCACTAGACGGTCGGTCTGCAGTTAAAGCACATTGTGTTTGTTTCATTCCAACTCCATTGTGGTGGTGTATAGAGCCAAAGAGGTTAGAATTGTGTCGATGTCCCAATATTTCTGGACCTGACTGTATGTCTTCCTCATTGTATTTACATTGCAACATTAGAAGGGTCCTGCGAGTCCCTCTGTTGATTTTCAAACTGCACTAATGAACCTGCGAGTTCTACGATGTTTGCCTTTATTTTTGGAAAACCAATAAACAGTTATTTACAACAAAAAAAACACGTTTCTATTTCTTTATTATTATTTTTTTAAATTATTAAAATTTTTCTTACTTTTACCGTGGTCATGTTTGGTATCATTTGGAAGGCCATGCTCTGGCCTTTCAAATGATACCCTCTATGACCCTATAGCTGCCACCGTTTGGGAGATAGGGGGGACCCTTTGAACCCCCATATCTCCACCAGGAGATTTCCTTCTAGGACCTCCCGATCGGGAGGGAGAGGGATCCGAAAGGATCCCCCCTCCCTTTCAGGCAATCTACCGGCTTTGCCGCAGACTCGCCTTAAAATTACATCATCGCACATGGCGCAATGACGTCATTTACGTGGGGAGGCCCATAAAAGAGGCGTCTGACTTGCTGGAAATCAGAACGCCGTGGGACCCTGGAGAGAGAGGCGAGTATCTCTTCCAGGGCTCCCGCTAGCGGGTGACGTGTGGGGAACGTCCTCCGCATATAGCAGGAGTCAATGATGACGTTCCCCACACGTCACCCACAGTGAAGGGGTTAATATATAAAAATTTATTTTTAAAAAATGTATTAATGCATCACTATTATTCACTTTTCAATTCTAATGTGAACAATGATGCTACACTAATGAAAAATGTTGTTTATTCATTTTTAGCTAAAATTGCATATTTTCTCAGAAAAATACAGTAGCAGGTTCCCATTTATAATTTTTTTAACAAGCATACCCCATAGAATATATATAACCGTAAAGGCTTGGATGATAAAATGTTAAAAAAAATTTTTTAACACACAATAGAGGATTGAAATTTTAATGGGAATTCACATTATTTTACATTTTATCTTATAGCATTCTGACAGGACATGACGTATACATATAATAATGATATATTATGAATCTGCCGAGTTTGCTGTAAAAAAAGAATATATCATTTGCCTGGGTCGTACAATAAAACATGACTTCAAATCGCGTTTAAACATGATGAGCAAAGTTCGGTAAAAATGAGCTCAGCACACAGTGGTGAAAAGGCTCAGCAGTGAAGGGGTTAACAAAGTCATCACCTGAAAAATATGTAAAAATAAATAGTTTCTGATATATATTGCCAAATACCTAAATGAATTTCCTATGTCCCAGCAGTGGCTGAGGTGATTAAAAGCATCTTCCTTGTTTGGTGACATCTCACTGCAGAGGATAAAATGCAAAACAAGAAATGACAACGGTGAGTAGGTGTATTTGTCTGTATATTGTATTAAAATTGTAATCTCCCCTTAATGCAAGGTTCCTTTCTAGAAAAGATACATTTTAGCCCAGAATTCAGCTCACACTGTCAGGTAAGGCAGACCTGCATGTAAGCTATCCTCATGGTTTTCTGCTTATTATGTGTTGAGGATGGTAGTAGCAGCATTCAATGTCTTTACACTGGTGCTATGTCACTACACTTATTTCTAATAATATACTATTATTCTGCCCCTCTATCAACAGGGCACATTTTTCAGTGCACTTCTCAGTCAGGAGCATCCACCTATAGATCCACCTTATGTGACACATTTTAGAGCATCTCCCTGATCGCTCCACTCAACTGTAGTACAGGTGGAGATAATGATGGTGGTGGAATGTCTGATCATTGACAGTGTATCTGAATGATGGAGAGTTAGTCTGCTGTCAGTCAATGTCATCCTTCCTCCAGATAAGGTATCATCTCTCACCTACAAATTATCCCTTGGTTTCCTAGCAACCACTCTCTAAGCAGGAGATGGGAAGAAAAAAAGGGAGGGGGCAGCTGCTAATAATAAGCTTTGGAAAAATAGGTTAATAATGAGCTTATTTTTCCTCTACTGGACCACTGTATATCTGGATACAGCAGTGACCTACAAGTTCTGGATACAGCAGTGACCTACAAGTCCAGAAAGGCATGAGCAGCTCAGTGGATTGATGCTCTACACTTAAGTCTATAGCAGTACTTAAGCTGCTGAGCTATGGTAAAATGCTTTCCGAATCTGCAAGGAAACTGGATTAAAAATATTGATTATGATATATTTAATTAAGGATTTCCTGTCCCTTCCAATGATCACTCTTATCATCCCAAGAAGCTTTGCATTTAGACCCTTTAATTGCAAGATGGACGAGAGAAGCAAAGTTAACATGAATGCTACAGGTTGGCAGGCATTCTGACGTGTAGATTTTCAGGACCAGTACTGATCCCCCCCCCCCAGCCCAAGTGTGATTGACATAGGCTGCTGCACCCTACCTTTACCCTATGTTTGTGTGTATGATTTTGGAATCAGAATGCTTGCATAGGCAGACTGCCCCTCCTCCCTTCTTCATCTCCCTCCCTTCTCTGCTTCTGCATCCCACTCACATCTTACAGAGGAGAGAGGGGGAGCAGAGCCTGCAGTGCCAGGGAGACAGGGCAGTGGGCATCACTGGAGGACTGGATTTATCAACAGGATCTGTAAGGTTGAAGGGAAGGAGGGGGAAAAACATTTCATCCACCCTGAGACCACAGAGAACAGCCAAACAGAAGAAGGCATTGAGCTACTGCATCTGGGAGAGAGCATCCTGGGGGTAAGTAGCCCTTTCTGAGGTATCAGCAAAACCACTGAGAATCACTTTTGGGAGATAACCATGTTTAATAATGGTTTGTTCTACAGGTTGTATGAAAAACTGAATTTTATAACATTCAGGATTCATTTTCAAAAAATGTGTTATAGATTTTCCAATGTATTATCACTAGCTGCGCCTTACATAATCCCTTCTTTAGAAATGTCTTATGTAAATATTAAGCAAGATAATCGTAGGGCTATATATCAGTTTCAGCCCTGAGTGGTTAATTTGGTTTTACAGCTATGGAGCATACATGAGAAAATAAAGGTTAATAGATTATGAATATTATTTTGTTAGATTGAATAATTAATTGACTGACGAACAGGTGCTTTGCTTCAATTTACATCCTTTGATATATATTAAAAAAAAGAAAGACAAAAGATAACCACACTTTGCTTGATTTTGGTTTTATAACAGGACTGCAGATTTTCTCACCGTTTCCTCCAATCAGTGCTGCTGTGAGCTCTGTATAGTGTGTCATTGTGTAACTGTCAGCTTGGAATTGCCTATGTGTATATTGGTGTTAATTGCATAGTAAATGTCTAACTTTGAGCATGAAAGCATGTACCTTTTGAGTAGTTGATATGTGTATAGTCTATGTGTGTAGACATGATCTGTGTTGTATATAAGGGTCTAGCTGCCAACATCAGTGTAGATTGTGAGTGTCTAGATGTGAGCTGTGTATAGTATGCAACTGTCTAGTTCTGAGCTACATAAAGAATTTGACCATCTACGTGTGAGCTATGTATAGTAGAGAGTCTAGGTATGAGCTGAGTATAGTATGTGTCGAGGTGTGAAACGTGTGTTGAACGTGAGTGTCTAGGTGTATCATATGTGAGTGTTTAGGTATGTACTCTGTGTGTTAGTGAGTGTCTATATGTGAATACTATAGGGTCTATTTACAAAGCACAGAAATTGTGTGGAAATACAGTGAAGTCACTATTTAGCTTATGGTAAACGTATTATGCTGAAATTGGAGTCGCCAAAGCAGTTATCGGACGTCGGCGAAAACCACCAACTTGCATAGATGACCGCCAAAATCGCACCAAATTAGCATCTGCGTTTTCCGCTGAACTGCAAAATAAAAAATAAAAGGAAGACTCCAATTCTCTTAATGGAGTATAAATCAATAAAATATGTCCAAATAGTGAAAAAGGTCTGTTACAAAATAAAAGGTCTTTTAATAAATAAGAAAAATAAAAATGTAATCTAAAAGATAAAAGGAATAAACAGTCTTCAATTTTTTTTAAAAAAAGATTTAATTTTATATTGAAACCTATGGGATTCGCCGTTTTAAGCCTGTCGAATTGAAACACTGAAAATCAGGGAATTTCGACAGAATTTCGGTGCAATTTGACATTCTGTGAATAGAAAACATGATAGTCTTCTATGGGACAATTTCGGTGCTGTCGAATGCCACCGAATTGTGACAAATTGTACGGTATTTTGCTGTCAATACGCCAGTATTTACAGTTACAAGTTTTTATAAAGCGCTAACAAGTCCCGTAGCGGTGTACAATGGGAGACAGAATAACAAATACATACAGGTTCAACACACTGTACAGTAGGAAAGAGGACCCTGCTCAAGAGCTTACAATCTAAAAGGATAGGGTGACACACTAGGTAAGGGTTAGTAGAGAATTTGAACTAGTGGGGCGCATGTGGGCTGTGTGGGAAGATGCAGTAGGAAATGAACAGAGTGGGATTAAGTAGTGAGACAAACGGCTTCTCTAAAGTAATGTGTTTTCAGAGAATTATTGAAGGACTGGAGAGACAGGGAGAGTCTAATGTTGTGGGGGAGGGAATTCCAAAGAAGGGGGGCAGCTCGGGAGAAGTCTTGGAGACGGGTGTTGGGGGTGCGGGTACATGAAGCTGATAGCATCAGATCATTGGCAGAGCGAAGTGGCCGGGATGGGATGTACCTGTTAATAAGGGAGGAGATGTAGGCAGGGGTGTGGTTATGGACAGGGCCGGTGCAAGCATTTTTGTCTAGTCAGGCGAAGGTGCATTTTGGTCCCCCCCCATCCGTGTCATGTCAAGCCAATCAGGATAGAGGTGCCATGATAATCTCTATATATACACATACATATATATATACACACTAGGGTTGCTCATATGGGTATATTTGCCCCCAGCTCATATGGGTATATTTTCCCCCAGATCACATGTGGATATATTTGCCCCCAACTCATGGATATATTTGCCCCCAGCTCACATGTGGATATATTTGCCCACAGATCACATGTGTATATATTTGCCTCCTGATCACATGTGGATATATTTGCCCCCAGATTACATGGGTATATATTGCCCCAGCTGATATGGAGATATTTGCCCCAGCTCACATATGGATATATCTGCCCCCAGCTCTCACCTGCTGCCAGGCACCCCAGGCTCTGCCAGCGTTCCTCTTCCATGGTGGCGAGCAGCCGCTGACATGATGCAGCTTTGCCGCTCGCTGGGCGGGAACCACATGACCAGCGCAGCCGCGTTCTCGCGAGATTGCGCGCTGGTCAGGCCGGGGAATTCCGCCCCCTCAAACTGGCAGGAAGCCAGATATTAAGGCAGCCGCCTGTGCCGCCTTACGCTAGCGCCGGCCCTGGTTATGGAAAGCTTTGTATGTGAGCCCCAGTAGATTGAATTGGATTCTATAGGAAACAGGGAGCTAGTGTAGAGATTGACAAAGGGGTGAGGTGCGAGAGGTGGGGGGAGTTGAGGTGGATGAGCCTGGCACAGGCCAGGGGTGTGGGAATTGTATCCCCCGACACCCGGGACATGAAGATCCGGGCGCCGGGCGAGTAGTTTTTTTGGAGATGTAGTCCGGCGGCCCGCCGGACTGCGGACCAATTCCAGGGAAAACCCCCAATACCGGAAGCCGGCATTGAGCCGGCTTGCCGGCAACCGAGGGGCTTGGGCGGCTGTTCGAATGCTCTATCGGCATACGGACAGCCGCCCCTGGAGCTCTCCGGCATACTTACCTTCCCGAGCTGCGCCGACAAAGTCTTCACGCTTCCGCACGTTGAAGGACCCTAGCCGCGATCACGTGGGAGTCCCACGTGATCGCGGCTGGGGACCTTCAGCGAGCGCACGCGCGAAGACTTTGTCGGGGCCGCTCGGGAAGGTAAGTATGCCGGAGAGCTCCAGGGGCGGCTGTCCGAATGCCGATAGAGCATTCAAACAGCCGCCCCATGTCTGGTCTGGGGTCTGAGCTGGGGGGCAATATCCATGAGAGTGGGGGGCAATATCCATGAGAGTGAGGGGGAGATATCCATGAGAGTGGGGGGCAATATCCATGAGCTGGGGGCAGCATCCATGAGCTGGGGGCAATATCCATGAGCTGGGGGCAATATCCATGAGCTGGGGGCAATCCATGTGTGAGCTGGGGCAGTATCCATGTGTGAACTGGGGCAATATCCATGAGCTGGGGCAGTATATCCATGAGCTGGGGCAATATCCATGAGCTGGGGCAGTATATCCATGAGCTGGGGCAGCATCCATGAGCTGGGGCAGCATCCATGAGCTGGGGCAATATCCATGAGCTGGGGCAGCATCCATGAGCTGGGGGCAATATCCATGAGCTGGGGCAGTATCCATAAGCTGGGGCAATATCCATGAGCTGGGGCGGTATCCATGAGCTGGGGCAGTATCCATGAGCTGGGGCATTATCCATGTGTGAGCTGGGGCAGTATCCATGAGCTGGGGCAGTATCCATGTGTGAGCTGGGGCAGTATCCATGAGCTGGGGCAGTATATCCATGAGCTGGGGCAGTATCCATGTGTGAGCTGGGGCAGTATCCATGTGTGAGCTGGGGCAGTATATCCATGAGCTGGGGCAATATCCATGAGCTGGGGCATTATCCATGTGTGAGCTGGGGCAGTATCTATGAGCTGGGGCAGTATCCATGTGTGAGCTGGGGCAGTATCCATGAGCTGGGGCAGTATATCCATGAGCTGGGGCAGTATCCATGTGTGAGCTGGGGCAGTATCCATGAGCTGGGGCAGTATCCATGAGCTTGGGCAGTATCCATGTGTGAGCTGGGGCAGTATCCATGAGCTGGGGCAGTATATCCATGAGCTGGGGCAGTATCCATGTGTGAGCTGGGGCAGTATATCCATGAGCTGGGGCAATATCCATGAGCTGGGGCAGTATCCATGAGCTGGGGCATTATCCATGTGTGAGCTGGGGCAGTATCTATGAGCTGGGGCAGTATCCATGAGCTGGGGCAGTATATCCATGAGCTGGGGCAGTATCCATGTGTGAGCTGGGGCAGTATCCATGAGGCTGGGGCAGTCCATGTGTGAGGCAGTATATCCATGAGCGGGCAGTATTCCATGAGCTAGGGCAGTATCCATGAGCTGGGGCAATATCCATGAGCTGGGGGACAATATCCATATATCTCGGGGGGGATAAATACATGTGAGCTGGGGCATTTTTATGAGGTCTGTTCTTATTGGAAAGTGGTCACATGACATAAAAGGAAAGTACCGGTGAGTACTTGAAAAAAGTATCGGTACTCGTACTTGGTCTTAAAAAAGTGGTATCGGTGCATCCCTTATACATACATACATAACAAAATAGTGTTTAAATAAAGGTCTTTATTCATCACATGTATCTGACACTGCCTCTATAGGCTGTTATGAACAAGGACCTCTATTTAAACACTATTTTGTTGAAATTATCAGGACAAGTTGATCATCCTGAGGGACAAGTAGATTGGACTACTACTTAGTCCGTTGGACAAGTAGATTTTTTTTAAATTTCCACACTCCTGCAGGCATACATAACAGACTGCAGAGGGGGAGAATCTGGGATCTCTTAAGGCCAGAGAGGAGGTTACAGTAGTCAAGGCGGGAGATAATAAGAGCTTGGATGAGCATTTTAGCAGAGTGCTGATTAAGACAGGGACGGACGCGTGCAATGTTTTTTAGGTGGAAGTAGCAGGATTTGGTTAGCGACTGAATGTGAGGAGTTAAGGAAAGATCAGAGTCTAGGGAGACACCTGGCCTGTGAGGTGGAAGTAATAATGGCACCATTCACCTAAAGAGAAATGGGTGCCGGGCAGGGCCAGATTAACATAGGGGCAGATGGAGCAGCAGCTCCAGGCCCATGCCTCAGAATAGGCCCAGAAAAAAGATAACTATGTCTGCATTTGGACCCCTGTATCTTCAACTCCATAGCAGCTACGGGGTCAAGTGCAAGGGCCAGAGCATGGCCTTTCTAATGATACCAAACATGACCAGGTTTTAAGTAAAAAAATAATAATAAATATATACTTTTTCTTTCCAACAGTAATATTTTTCAGTGAAAACAAATGGTAAGCGCCACACAACACGCCGTCACCACCCAAACTCCAATGCCACACCAGTCAATAGTGGTCTTCCCCACACCATAAAATATAACCAGAGTAAAACGTACCTGGTGAGCGCAAAATGAATGCTCTGGAGTCCGGATGTCTCAAACAGGCCCGCGGCACGTCATATGGTTATATATGAGAAGCAAATAAAAGAAAAATATTTCATAGTGCAATACAGCTAGATATATATAGTAGGGCGATAGATTATATGGTAAATCCACTCACAAATCTAGAGCCCCAGCACCGGCTCTGAGTGGGATTTCGCCTCTGGGTAGTTTTTTCTTCCTCCCTGTTTACAGGTGACCCCCACCTTAGGTTGGAATTTTTCCTCGGGTGCAATACATAAATGGAGGCAAGAAAAAAATAGGCTTTCCTAGTGTAAGTCCTTCTTGTTTGTTAGTGCAGGTTTTTTTTGCTAATTCAAGACTTACATTTGATGGAGCTTTCCAAGCTCGAGAAGGACCGCCCATGGATTTTTTAAGGAAAAAAATCCAAGTAAAAAAACAATCAGGAATCAGGACGTGGTCTTTAAAAGGTTTAATAAAATAAAATGTAAAACAAACCATAAATCATGGCTACCAAAAAACTTGTACTAACAAACAAGAAGGATTTACACTAGGAAAGACTATTTTTTCTTGCCTCCATTTATGTATTGCACTCGAGGAAAAATTCCAACCTAAGGTGGGGGTCACCTGTAAACAGGGAAGAAGAGAAAACTATCCAGAGGCGAAATCCCACTCAGAGCCGGTGCTGGGGCTCTAGATTTGTGAGTGGATTTACCATATAATCTATCGCCCTACTATATATATCTAGCTGTATTGCACTATGAAATATTTTTCTTTTATTTGCTTCTCGTATATAACCATATGACGTGCCGCGGGCCTGTTTGAGACATCCGGACTCCAGAGCATTCATTTTGCGCTCACCAGACACGTTTTACCTAGTAATATTTTTCACTTTTCAATTATAAAGTAAACAATGATACTGCACTAACTAACCATTACATTTCTCACGTCACCAACAAGTGTGGAGGTGATGCGTGATGGTACAATCCATTGTTACGAATTCTTACATCGAAAACCTAAACCGCCGCAATGCAGCGAAGCGCACTGCGGGGACCTTCGGACCCCTGCGTCACTAATCTTTACACCTCATAAGGTCAAGTGAGGTGTGGTGTCATTGGACAGGGCAGAGTCTGGCCTTTGCATTAATACCAAACCTGACCAGGTAAAATCTAAAAGAAAAGAAAATTATTTATTTATTTTTAGTTCCAAAGCAATGGCATTGTCCATTTGTCACGTATAAAATGAGCACTACCTCTGCCATTACTCACCTTCTCATTTCCCACGGTGGGAGCAAGGTCAGTGTTTTATACATAGTCATATTGTTGGTAAAAAAAACATGTTCCAAAACACAAGGGAAATATTTCATTTTTTGGTTAAAATTGTATATTTTCTCAGAAAAATGCAGTACCAGGTTCCCATTTCACATTTTCTTAACAAGAATGCCCTATAGAATATATAGCCACAAATGTTTGGATGATAAAATGTGAAAAAAATGTTTACACTCTTTAAATGATTGAAATCTGAATGAATAATTAATCACACAGTATCTGCCTGGTTAGATATACCCGTATCTGCACTATTAAATAACCAAAAATATGTTTTAATTTCACTAAATTACAAAAAAGGCCCACCAAAATATTCAGCTCCAGGTCCATAGAGATCTTAATCCGGGCCTGGTGCCGGGGTGTTAGCTTTAGAGGGAGGGAAGACAAGAAGTTCCGTTTTAGAGAGGTTGAGCTTTAGAAAACGGGAAGTCATCCAGTCGGAGACAGCCGAGAGGCAGGCAGTAACACGGTCCAGCACAGAAGGAGAGAGATCAGCAGCGGTAAGGTAGATTTGGGTATCGCCGGCATAGAGATGATATTGAAGTCCAAAGGAAGAGATAAGGACAAGAGCGGCGTTACTGATGGAGAAGAGTAGAGCCTTCCAGAACAGAGCCTTGAGGTACCCCAACTGAGAGAGGAGTTGGGGGGCGGCACCAGCGAAGGAGACCCTGAAGGAGTGGAGAGAGAGGTAGGAAGACAACCAGGAGACAGCAGAAGGAGGTGCGAGGGGATGGGCTCAAGTGGACAGGTGGTTGGGCAGGAGGACATGAGAAGTGCTGAGATATCCTCTTCAGAGACTAGAGAAAAGGAGGACATACAAGATGGGGCAGGGAGTGATGGAGTGAATGAGGTGTTAGTAGTTAGTGGAGGAGGGCAGTGAAGAGATTTCTAGTCTTAGTTTAGCAATCTTATCAGTGAAATAGTCAGCAAAGCAGGCAGCGGTGAGGTCCGTGAGAGGTTGGGTGGACGTGGGGCATATTAACAGATTGAACGTATGAAACAGCCATCTAGAATTATGAGAAAAGGTAGAGATAAGGGACGAGAAATAAGACTGTTTAGTGAGAGATAAAGCGAGACTGTAGGAGTGAAGCATGAATTTGTAGTGGAGGAAGTCAGCTGGAGTGCGAGACATCCTACAGCCGGGTTCAGTTGCCCTGGAGCACCGCTGCATGTATCTAGTGTATTTGGTGTGCCATGGTTGACGGTTTGGCCTGCGTTTAGAGAAGTAGGAGTGAGTTCCTCAAATGATGAGGAAAGGATGGAGTTGTAGATATCAGTGGCTTTGTCAATGCAGTTGGATGTAGAGATTAGAAGGAGAAGAGGATGGAGAGTGGTGGAGAGTAGTTTAGGATTCAGGGCACCAAGGTGCCTCCGGAGTAGAAGAGGGGTGGGTGTGGAAGTGGGAGGCTGGGTTGGTGTCAAGAGAAGGTTCCAGGAAAGGAGGTGGTGATCGGAAAGGGGTAGAGGTGTGTTAGAAAGGTTGAAAACTATACAGAGGTTAGAGGAAAAAACGAGAGAAATCTCAATGTATCCTTCCTGTTAAAATACTTTATAAATAAATAAAATAAGGGTCCAGGGTGTTGCCAGCTTGGTGGGTAGGAGAGTTGGACCACTGTGTGAGACCCAAGGAGGAGGAGGTGATAGGGAGGAATTTGGAGGTGAGGGGGTTGGTCAGGGAGTCAGTGGGAATGTTAAAACCTACATGGATGAGAGATGGAATCTCAGAGGAAAGAAAGTGGGGGAGCCAGGCTGAGAAATGCTCCAGAAAGGGTCCTGGAGAATCAGGGGGGCGGTAGATTACCGCCACACCTATGGACATGGGAAGAAGAGGCGGACAGCATGGACTTCAAATGAGGAGAATAGGAGGGAGGGTATGGGTGGAATAGGCTGGAAAGTGCAGGTAGGAGAGAGTAACAATCCACCCGCCCTTGCGTTCCCCAGATCTTGGTGTGGACAATTGGAGACCGCCGTAGGATAGGGAGGCTGGGGTAGCAGTGTCAGAAGGTGAGAGCCAGGTTTCAGTGAGAGCTAGCAGATGCAGGGAATGAGAAAGAAAAAGGTCATGAATAAGATCATGCATTAAAAGGATAATTCACTCTCGGGATGAAAACATAATTTTGCCTCTGTATAAATCAATGGTAAGACCGCACCTTGAATATGCCGTGCAATTTTGGGCACCTGTCTTAAGAAAGGATATTATAGCGCTAGAAAATGTGCAGAGACGGGCAACTAAATTAATAAGGGGAATGGAAGGTTTAAGTTATGAGGAAAGACTAACAAGCTTAAACCTGTTTAGTTTAGAGAAACGGCGCCTTAGACGGGATCTGATAACTTTATATAAATATATATAAACCATTATAAACCATTACCTGGAAACCTTTTCATTAACAGGACTATACACAGGACACAAGGTCACCCATTTAGACAGGACAAAAGGAAACTCAGCCTAAAGCATAGGAAGGGTTATTTTATGGTGAGAACAATGAAGCTATGGAATTCTCTGCCTGTTGAGGTGGTTGGGTCAGAGACTGTGCAGACTTCTAAAAAACACGACTGGATGACTTCCTGCAGACACAGAATATTAAGGATTATAATATTCAATATGTGGGTTAGCTTCTTGATCCAAGGAGAAATCTGACTGCCATTCTGGGGTCAAGAAGGAATTTTTCCCCAGTGTGTTGCATATTTGCGAGCACTTCAGACTGGGTTTTTTGCCTTCTTTTGGATCAACAGCAGTAGGTAATGTGTGAGAGGCTGAACCCGACAGATGCATGTCTTTTTACAGCCTATGTTAACTATGAAAAAGTAAAAGAAATACTATGAAATAAGGATTTGGTGAGGCCGCAGGCAGTGGCGTATTTAGGTTTTGTGCTGCCCTAGGCCTGACTAAACTTGTGCGCCTCCTAATTTAAATGTGACACACCTCTTCCTGTCAAGGTCACACCTCTTCAAGGTTAAACCTCACCCTTCCTCTTTAGGCTCCACCTTTTTCTCTTAGAGCTCCGCCTCCTCTCTGTATATTAAAAGTGGATACCAAGTGCCTACTTGTATATTTTGTATACCATTTCAGCATCATCTCCAAATTGGAACCGCTGGCCCAGTCTCTCTTCTCTATGCCCTCCGGGTCCTTGCAGGCTGGCAATGTCTGTGTGGGAGGCTCCTTGTCCCTGATTCTGCTGCAGCCAGGCTCCTGACGCACCGCTCCGCACACCCCTGTTTTTCCTCTGCCACTAGTACGTCACGTGACGTGGTCACGTGACTCAATCACGTGCCTCAATGGGCGGCGCCAATGCAGCATGCGGTGCCGTGCCGCTGCATATAATGTGGGAGGCACACAAGCATGCTGCATTGAGTTGGGACTGGGCTGGCAGACGCAGTGCGTTGTGATATCGCGGCCGCCAGGGATAAACAAACCGGTGGCCGCAGGTCACACTGAGCGCAGGCAGCAGCCAGGACAGCATTTTTCTGGGCAGAGGGATTTTTTTTTCTTTTTGCCGTGGCACCGCCTCCCTAAAAGTGCCGCCCTAGGCCTAGTCGGCCTAGGCCAAGATACATGCCTGGCCGCAGGCACAGTGGGCATTCCAAAGGGCGCAGCGTAGTGGGAGAGCAGTGGAGGGAAGGGACAGAATATGGATAAGGTTATCAGGATTCTTGGTAGTAGATAGAAAAGTGAGGATAGGGCCGGGGTTAGGAGAGACATCACCGGCGAGCAGAAGTAATAGGAAAATAAGAGAGAGGGGGTGAGAGTGTGAGTTCAGGGAGTGTGCTGATGACTGGGACCTGGGTGTGTGAGAGGGATTGACGAGAAGTGAAGTCAGGACCTGAGTAGAAAGAATGGGAGAAGGAAGGCGTGAGGAAGAAATGAAGAGATTGTGGGGGGCTATAGGAATATAGAAGGAAAGCACAAGTTTAGGGAGAATGCAGGAGAGAGACAACAGTAAGGCGGGGAAGAGCATCATAGAGGTGGATGGGAAGAGGAGAACAAGTTTGGGTGAGGAATGACGAGTAGGGATGTGCGTTTCGGGTTTCGGAATTTTCACGAAATTTCCCGATTCGTGTCTTCGGATTCGGCCAAATTTCCGAATCAGGTCGGACCCGAAAACCGATAGATCCGAAAAGTTTTCCGAGCCGAAACGAAAAAATTTCGGATTTTTCGAATGGACTTGAAATGTGTCAAATCGAAATTTATTTTTGCTCTATTCATGATTTCGGTTCCATTCGTGATTTCGGTTCCATTTCGGTAATTCTGGAAATCGTATATTTAACTATTATCGGTTATATCGCTGATTCTGTAAATTTTGTATTTGTAAATGCGTACCACTTGTTTCTTGTGGCATTCGGGTCAGTTTAGCGTTTTTTAAATCGTTTTGTTCATTTTTTTTGTTCCTTGGCTTTCATACCATTTTAATATGATTAAATAAAGTTGTGAAATGTTTATTCAATTATTCATAAGAAAAAAAGGATCTTTATTTAATAAAAAACACGATAGAATCGCCAGAATTATCGTAGACACTTTGAAATGAGGAGAACAGAAGTTCCGAAAAAACGAAAATTTCCGAAATTTCCGAAAAGTCGATACAAAAAAACGAGCAAAGTGACCCGAAAACACGAAAAATGGTCGATATTCCGAAAAAAAAATGTACACGAAAAACGAGCCGAACCGAACCGAATCGAAACAGAAATCGGTCGAAACGAGCCGAATCGAAAATTTTAAACATCCGAACAAATCGAACCGAATCGAACCGAAAAAAAAATCGGTGCACAAGCCTAATGACGAGGGGTCAGGGAGCAGTGAAGGAATAGAATCAGTGGTGACATGTGAGCGTTCTGAAAGCTTAGTGAATAGATGAATTGGCCTGAAATTATACCCAACGTTGAAATTGACTGTTTGGTTTAATTCAGTGAAAATTCGGAGGTTAGTGAATGACCCCTTATGTGTGATATACCTTTAGACCAGTGGCGAATCATCAGTGGAGGCATATGGAGCAATTCAATTTCACATTTCAATGATAAATGGCTATATTGTTATGATACACTATATTGCCAAAAGTATTCGCTCACCTGCCTTGACTCGCATATGAACTTAAGTTCCATAGGGTTTAATATGACATCGGTCCACCCTTTGCAGCTATAACAGCTTCATCTCTTCTGGGAAGGCTGTCCACAAGGTTTAGGAGTGTGTTTATGGGAATTTTTGACCATTCTTCCAGAAGCGCATATGTGAGGTCACACACTGATTTTGGACGAGAAGGCCTGGCTCTCAGTCTCTGCTCTAATTCATCCCAAAGGGGTTCTATCGGGTTGAGGTCAGGACTCTGTGCAGGCCAGTCAAGTTCATCCACACCATACTCTGTCATCCATGTCTTTATGGAGCTTGCTTTGTGCACTAGTGCACAGTCATGTTGGAAGAGGAAGGGGCCAGCTCCAAACTATTCCCACAAAGTTGGGAGCATGGAATTGTCCAAAATGTCTTGGTATGCAGCAGCATTAAGAGTTCCTTTCACTGGAACTAAAGCCCAGCTCCTGAAAAACAACCCCACACCATAATCCCCCCTCCACCAAACTTTACACTTGGCACAATGCAGTCAGAAAAGTACCGTTCTCCTGGCAGCCACCAAACCCAGACTCGTCCATCAGATTGCCAGATGGAGAAGCATGATTCTTCACTCCAGAGAACACGTCTCCACTGCTCTAGAGTCCAGTGGCGGCATGCTTTACACCACTGCATCCAACGCTTTGCATTGCACTTGGTGATGTATGGCTTGGATGCAGCTGCTCGGCCATGGAAACCCATTCCGTGAAGCTCTCTGCGCACTGTTCTTGAGCTAATCTGAAGGCCACATGAAGTTTGGAGGTCTGTAGCGATTGACTCTGCAGAAAGTTGGCGACCTCTTCGCACTATGCGCCTGAGCATCCCCTGACCCCGCTCCGTCAGTTTACGTGGCCGAGTTGCTGTCGTTCCCAAACACTTCCACGTTCTTATAATACAGCTGACAGTGACAGTGGAATATTTTGGAGCGAGGAAATTTCACGACTGGATTTATTGCACAGGTGGCATCCTATCACAGTTCCACGCTGGAATTCACTGAGCTCCTGAGAGCTCCTCACATTTTGTTTGTGAGTGAGAGAGAACAAATACATTTTAATTAACAACCCCTGGATATAATAACTTGTTTCCCCATCCTTAGGCTGGGTAAATCCTAAATCAATCAGTTGCAGTATGTGAGTGGAACGCCATCCTGTACCACGGCCCTCCACCTATAGCTCTCATCCTGGTGGCATGCCACATGAATGTGAATGACAAGTAAAGTTTGACTGGGAATTGCTACATTTTTACAGTTATAAATATTATTAAAAAAACCAATATATTAGGAGTGATTATGAAATGGCCACACCTTCCAGCGGGCATGAAAAGTGCGCTTTAACAACTGTTGAGAGCTCTGCTATCTAAAACATATATTTAGCAGAGCAAATTAACTGTAGTCAAAAAGGTTATAGGCACAACACAAGAGAAGTGTTTCTTCCAGGGGTAAAGTAACACTGTTTGTACTGCATAATAGGTAACTCAAAGAAATACTCCTCATGAAGGGTTTATCAAGGGGATAAAAGTAGATTTAATTGTATTGGATACCTCATTGATGTTTAAATCCGTGAATACTGGTGTATGAGATATTTTGTAGACCGCTGGATCAGATAATCCTTGCAGTTTAAAGGGATACTCTAAAGCAAAGAAGGACAAGGGGGGGAGAAAAAACAATGGCTTTATATTTCATCATGTCCTATTTGCTTATTTTCAACAGTACTTTGAAGGTGTTTCATAAATATAGAATGCTGTATTTTTTTATAGTATTCTATAAATTCCAGTAACAACCAACATTTCTGTTGTGGTCCTATTCAGCCTACCTCATTGCTGTACATTAGGTGAATTAAAAATTGGATTAGATCATCATTACAGTTTAAAGAAAACAAGTTTAGTAAGTAAAGTTAGAAATCTATAGACTGTTAAACTAATCCGATCCCTCATTTTCTATTCCTTCTGTTGGCTTAGAGGCTATTAGAAATGCGACAGGTAAGAGCAGTAGAATGGTCTTCTCTCTCTCTTTCTCTCCCATGATTGGCTGCTGACACGATAACTGAGGAATCAGAGCATTGACATCACATGACTGACGTCATAATGAACTGCCCAGTGGAGTTCTGGGGATGGGCGAAGGGAAGTTGCAGTAGACAATATCTCCTCAAGTGAATAACCACAATCATCATAAATAGATGGCTTCATAGAATACTGCACAGAAAGTAAAGACAGGTTCACTTTAACCACTTGAATGCTAAGGACGCGCTCAGCGCGTCCTCAGCATTCCCGCTGGTGTGCTGAGGACGCGCTGAGCGCGTCCTCACATTGGGGTCAGCGTTCAGCCGGGTTCCGGCCGATCGCTGGCCCCTCCGGTGCGGGCTGACATCCTGGATGTCAGCCGCGCATCCGGACCAGCAGCCGCCAGCATTAGGTGTCATCGCGGGGGCGCGATGACACCTAATTCAGGCGCCCCCCCCGCATGTGCGGAGGAGGCGCCTGAAAGGGAGGGGGGGGAGGTCCTTCGGACCTCTCTCCCTCCCGATCGGCGGCGCACAGGGGGTTAACCCAGGCATCATTTGGAAGGGCACAGCCTGCCCTTCCAAATGATGCCTGGCATTAACCCCTGGGGAGCTGGATCGCGAATCGGCGCTGAAAAGCGCCGGTTCGCGATCCTTTCCCGGAGCTGGCCGACATCTTGGATGTCGGCCAAGCCTCCGGGAACTCCCCCAGAGGACTGGCGTCATCGTGCGTAGCACGATGACGCCAGTCCTAGACTTAACCCCTAACTGCCACCAACTGTGGAGATAGGGAGTTCCAATGAACTCCCTATCTCCCGATCCGTGGCAGTTAGGGGTTAAATTTTGGTATCGTTGGATCGGCCAGAGCATGGCCGTTCCAACGATACCAAACACTACAGTGAAAAATTTTGTAAAAAAAAAAAAAAAAGAAAAATAAAAATTAAAAAAAATTAAAAAAAATTAAAAAAAAAAATTAAACACTTTTTTTTTTTTTTTGGGTTTGTTAATGCAGCAATATTGTTCCCATTTCAATTATAATGTGAACAATGATGCTGCACTAACGATTTTTGTATGCGGTGCGTTTGTTAAAAATAGTGTCATTTTCCCCAAGAAAAAATGTAACGAGAACCCATCTCTAATTTTTTTAACAAGCGCACCCCATACAAAATATAACCGCAATTGCTCGCATGTTAAAATGTGAAAAAAACACTTTACACATTGTAAATTATTGAAAATACATATTTTATTGCATTTTTTGTTATAATATACAGACATGACATAACGTATACATATAATAATGACATATTATGAATCTACCGAGTCTGACGGAAAGAACGATATATAATATGTCTGGGTCATATACTAAAATAAGCCTTCAAAACACGTTTAAACATGATGCGCAAAACAGGTAAAAATGACCTCAGCATAGGGGCGGGAAAAGCCTCAGCAGCGAAAGGGTTAAAGGGTCACTACCACCAAAAAATGAAATGACCTTATTGTTTTATTTTATGTTGCTGATATCTTACATATGCTTTGTAATTCTCCTGCATGTTTAATTGAGAAATATTTTACTCAATATGTGTAACTGTGTGCATCCATTTTGTGATACTTTGTGTTGTGAACTGCTCCCGTGCAGTATCTGTACTTCATTTACTCCTCACTGTGTGACAAATGGCCATAGAAAGGAGTAAATAGGCCGATCACTGACTCAAATCATTGCATTAATTCCGAGGGGGTACAATAGAAGTCTTTTAAACTCCCTGTCTAATCTCATTCAGCTGCTATCTCTTATCTTGAGTAGACTGGAGAACACCCCAAATTGTCTTATCTAAACATTCCCTCTTCAATCTCATTAACCCTTTCGCTGCTGAGCCATTTCACACCTCTGTGCTGAGCTCATTTTTACCGGTTTCGCTCATTATGTTTAAACGCGATTTGAAGTCACATTTTATTATACAACCCAGACATATTATATATCGTTCTTTCCGGCAGACGGGGCAGATTCATAATATGTCATTATTATATTTATACGTCATGTCCTGCCTGAATATTATAACAAAAACTGCAATAAAAATTGAATTTTCAATCATCTACATTGTGTAAAGTATTTTTTTCACATTTTATCTTGTGAGCCTTTGCGGTTATTTTTTCTATGGGTGCGCTTGTTAAAAAAATTAGAAATGGGAACTCGTTAAATTTTTTGGGGGGAAATTACGTGTTTTTTAGCAAACGCCCCCATAGAAAAAAAACATATACGTATCTTGATCAGCGCAATAAAAATTGCTATCAGGATCTTGGTGTCTCGCATAGATCAGCAGACCATATTTTGGTACATAAAACAAAATATAAAAATACACAATGGTGAAGTATATCAAATATATACTATAAATAAAATGCTGATGTTTCACTCACAAACATAGAGCCTAGCACTAGTTACATTTTTTTGGGGGGAAATTACGTGTTTTTTAGCAAACGCCCCCATAGAAAAGATTGTTAGTGCAGCATCATTGTTCACATTATAATTGAAATGAGAACAATATTGCTGCATTAATAAAACAAAACAAAAAAAAATAGTGTTTTTTTTTTAATTGAAAAATTTTCTTTTGACTCTTTCTTTTTTTTACATTTTACATGGTCGTGTTTGGTATCATTGGAAACATAGAAACATAGAAAAATGTCGGCAGATAAGAACCTTTCGGCCCATCTAGTCTGCCCAATTACATGGATACTTTACCTGGATTTATATTTTGTTTAGGATAGCCTTATGCCTATCCCATGCTTGCTTAAATTCAATTACTGTTTTGGCCTCTACCACTTCAACTGGAAGGCTGTTCCATGTATCCACCACCCTCTCAGTAAAATAATGCTTCCTGATGTTACTTTTAAACCTTTGCCCCTCTAATCTAAGACTATGTCCTCTTGTTTTGCTACTTTGTTTCCTTTTAAATATACTCCCTTCCTCTACCTTGTGGATTCCCTTTACGTATTTAAATGTTTCTATCATATCTCCTCTGTCTCGTCTTTTTTCCAAGCTGTACATGTTAAGATCATTAAGCCTTTCCTGGTAACTTTTCTCCTTCAAGCCGTACACCCTTTTAGTAGCCCTTCTCTGAACTCTCTCTAAGATGTCTATATCCTTCTGGAGATACAGTCTCCAGTACTGCACACAGTACTCCAAGTGAGGTCTCACCAGTGCTCTGTACAGTGGCATGAGCATTTCCCTTTTCCTACTGCTAATACCTCTCCCTACACAACCAAGCATTCTGCTAGCATTTCCTGCTGCTCTATTACATTGACTACTTACCTTTAGATCCTCTGCAATAATAACCCCTAAATCCCTTTCCTCAGATGTTGAGGTTAGGACTGTATCAAATATTCTATATTCAGCCCTTGGGTTTTTACGTCCCAGGTGCATTATCTTGCACTTATCCACATTAAAACTCAATTGCCACAGCTCCGACCATTTTTTTAGTTTACCTAAATCATTTGTCATTTGGCTGATCCCTCCAGGAACGTCAACCCTGTTGCAAATCTTTGTGTCATCAGCAAAAAGACATACTTTTCCATTAATACCTTCTGCAATATCACTAATAAAAATATTAAATAGAATGGGTCCAAGTACTGACCCCTGAGGTACCCCACTGGTAACAAGACCTTGCGCCGAATAAACTCCATTTACCACAACCCTCTGTTGCCTGTCACTCAGCCACTGCCTAATCCATTCAACAATATTGGAATCCAAGCTCAAAGATTGCAATTTATTGATAAGCCTTCTATGCGGAACAGTATCAAAAGTCTTACTGAAATCTAAATAAGCAATGTCTACTGCACCACCTGTGTCTATTATTTTTGTTACCCAATCAAAAAAATCAATAAGATTAGTTTGGCATGATCTCCCTGAGGTAAACCTTTGTTTCTGATCCTGTAATCTATGTGTTTTTAGATGTTCATCAATCCTTTCCTTTAACATGGTTTCTATTAATTTCCCCACTACTGACGTAAGACTAACTGGCCTATAGTTCCCCGATTCCTCCCTACTACCCTTCTTGTAAATGGGCACAACATTTGCTAATTTCCAGTCTTCTGGGACGACTCCCGTTAGCAAGGATTGGTTAAATAAATCTGTTAACGGTTTTGCTATTACATCACTGAGCTCTTTTAATAATTTAGGGTGGATCCCATCAGGCCCCATTGACTTATTTGTCTTTACTTTAGACAGCTGTTGTAGAACCTCCTCCTCTGTAAACTGATATGTAAATATCTTGTTAGTGTTTCCTCCTAACTGAGGTCCCTTTCCTTCCTTTTCTTCTGCAAAGACTGAACAAAAATATTCATTGAGGCAGTCAGCGAGACTTTTATCCTCTTCTACATACCTTCCTTCCTTTGTTTTTAATCTAACTAATCCTTGTTTTACTTTTCTTTTCTCTGGCCATTCCAATGATACCAAATATTAACCCCTAGCTGCCACGGATCGGGAGATAGGGGGTTCATTGGAACCCCCTATTTCCACTATAGGCTGCAGCTAAGGGTTAATTCCAGAACTGACGCGCGATGACGCCAGTCATCAGGGGGATATCCCGGAAGCTTGGCCGACATCCAAGATGTTGGCCAGCTCCAGGAGGAGACCACGATACGGCGCCTGTTGGTGCCATATCGCGATCCAGCCCCCTAGGAGTTAAAGACAGCCGCCGCTTGGAAGGGCAGTCTGTGCCCTTTCAAACGGTGCCTGCCTTTAGCTTCTGGCCCACACGGATGGGGAGGGAGAGAGGTCCAAAGGACCCCCCTTCAGGCACCTTCCCCACACTGGCAGGGTGGTGCCTGTAATAGACGTCATCGCGCTGGCACGATGACGTCTATTGTGCCGGCCTGGGTCCCGGAGGCTGGGCTGACATCGAGGATGTCAGCCCGCACCGGGGTCCACTGCGATTGGCCGGAATCCCAGTTGATCGCAGCTGCAAAGGGAGGACGCGCTCAGCGCGTCCTCCGCAGCGAAGTGTACATGCGGCAGGACGCGCTCAGCGCGTCCTCAGCATGGAAATTAACTGTTAAATACTCTAGAGTAAATAAACAAGCGTGGGTAAGTAAAACTTTTGCATTGGTAAATGTTGCATCATGAGACAAATCCACAAAATGGAAACAGAAGATAAAAAAATTATATTTTTGTTTTTCCTTTTTACATGCATTTACAAAGAAAAAACAGCAGAATGTGTTTTATGATGTTTTTTTATTTGTTATGCACAAGTAATCTAGTTACAGCTTATGTAAGTGGTAGTGTCCCTTTATCCTCTTCATTACCAAGGGATTTTCCAAAAAAGCATTGTCAGAAACCAGTGTTTTTTTGAAAAAAAATTTAAATAAATTCTGCAGTAATACTATTACTGTAGTAACTATTTGGCCAGTAGATGGCGCCATCTACTGCCAAATTGAGTTACAGAAGTTTTACCAGAAGATATATTTTCTGTTATTTCTCCTGCATCGGCTGCTGGCAGCTTCTGAAAGCCCGATATTTCAGAGCTTTCAGCTGCCGATTTTACAGTTTTAGCTCTTTGGACATTATGACCACAGGGCTAAAAGTTTGGGGGCACCTTCTGCTGCCCAGAAGCTAAGGAAATTAATTTGCAGCAAACAAATTTCATTTTTTTTGGGCTGCAGAACAGCACATCGAGATATCTCGATATCGGGATATCAGATGGGGCCTTTGAAACCCGAGATATCTCAATATTGGTAGTGAAGGGGTTAAGCTCTTTCTTAAGCACATCATATTTTTATACCAGAATTCCTGACATGCATGTCATTCTCTTTTATATACCCTCCACCCACCATGCTATATGCCCACACACATTTGCCACCTGTTTTACATTTTAATAAGGATCAATTATCCTCAGGCAAATAACTGTACAGAGGAATAAATCGTTTTATGCCTGAAAATGTGTCAGTCCTAAATGAAATGCTTTTATCCTCTCTGGGACTTATTACTCCATTTATTTAGGCTTCCCTTTTTGTTCATTTGCAATCCCTCAAAAATGCTAGTTTCATTCTGATACCTACTACTGTATCATTGGACAAATGGAAACTAGAGTAAACATGATTTAATTGTTTTTAGTTACTGTTTTCCTTTCTTCCCCTCATTTGCATACACAACACATGGATGTGATCCATTGTATATACATGTCTCTGTATCTGGTGGTAAAGAACTCCACTCTTGGCTCCCTGCCCCATCCAGGCCTCATTTTATGGCTGTTTCCATGGAGACGGCACATTTTGTATCACAAATTCTCTCTGTATCAGGTCTGATGCTTTGTTACTTCTCTTTGAGACTCATTCAGCAGCACAAGATGGAGCCACCATCCCTCTTTCAGCTCGATCTGACCCCCCTCTGCCTTCATTTCTTGTTGTTTCTCTCAGCCTCCGTATTTATTTTTATAGCCCTTATACCCCATGGACACATATAGTGACTTTTATCACATTCATCGTCTGCCTACACTCGTTACTCTGGCTCTTCTCTTTATCTGTCCTTCGGTGTCACATTAATCCGCTCTCCTGGTTTGTATCTCAGTCACTGTCTCAATTATATCTCCAGTATGCCCAGGCTCTTTTATTTCCTTCACTGTAAAATTCGTCCTCCATTTTTGTCACAACCACTATAACTCCATCTACAAGAGGAACGCTGATTTATTTTACAACTCAAAGTACAGATGGACAAATATAAATATATTGATAGTGGTAGGGCAAACTCACCAGCAACGGGAGATACCATGCTCATGCAGTACACGGTAAGCCTCAAGCAAGGCAGCATCAATTTTGTCCTACTTCTCCTTGTACTCCTGTGCATGAAGATGCTTGTACATATGTTAAAAATATTTATTGCAGTCTGAGAAAAAATTTATTTCACCTGGCCTGCATAGTCCAAAGCTACGATGCTCAAGTTCAGGGGTCAGCAACCTTAACCCTCCAGATGTTTTTGAACTACATCTCCCTTGATGCTAAGCCACTCAATTAGGTTAACTGAACATTAAGGGAAAGGTAGTACTAAAACATCTGGAGGACCAAGGTTGCTGACCCCTGCTCTAGGTCAAACTAGACAGATGGACACCTTTCAACTGGATCCAATCTTTAGGTGGATTGTAAAGGTTATCCATCACTGTTGTAGTTTATGTTCACTTGTGAAGGCATATTTTGCCTTTCTGAACTACTGAAAACTCGTGGCCAGTACCCAGGGGTGTATTTAGCCATGGTGCTGCCTTAATGCTCTGCGTTCTGCTTCCCTTCCCCTCTTTAGATAAATTGCTCAGATAAATTTGTCAATATGAATTTAAGAGAGAAAATTTCAAGACCTATCAGTGCCATTTTTGGAAGTTAAATATCTCATTTAAACAAAAGTATTTCTAAAAGCATTATAGTTTAGACACACATTGGGCCACATTACAATCTTGACGCTAAAATCCTAGCGCAAAGTGAAAATCTTTGCGCTAAGCTTTAAAGTTTACCACACACAGATCACCATTGGAATTACAATCTTCGCTCGTGCACACATCTGCCGATCAATAGCGCATGTGCGCGTAACGCTAACAGGACGCGCCCGAATGCACGTGTAGTCCCGCCTTGCGCGAAAATCTTTTCGTGCGCTGTTTTTTTTCTTCCCGATTCAGCCAAAATGAAAATTTTTCTATTGATATAAACTGCAGGTTCCACCCAAGGTGCACGGATCGCTACGTGGGTGCAATCAACAGCCCCCAGGACAATGGGGAAGCCTCCAAGTGCATAAAAGCCCTGTTTCACTCTTTGGAATCCCTCATGGGTGGTAGGGAATCCTATATAGTGGTGCCAGCTGCGCTTCATTGCTAGGATGAAGCGATGGAGCACGATGGAGAAGGTGCCCTGGCTGACACCACCTAATTCAGCTAGAGCCTGCTGGAAGGTGCCAGTGGCAAGGAACCTCAGGCAACACAGCAACTTTGCCATGCCTGGGACAGATATCCGGGTCCCTGGCCTGGACTTCAGATGGGACCGCAGCTGTAGGTAGAGCCTGTTTATCTGTGCCCGGGTCAACCGGTAGCGGAGTCGACACTCAGCATCAGTCAGATGTTCCAATGTCAATTGTGTCCTTTGGACACGAGGTGCCCGTGGAACAGCACACTCCCTCTGCAACTCCTGCTGCCATCGGAGACGAGTTCTGCATCTGTGACGCAAAATGAGCACATATGCTGCAGCAATAATACATGCACACATAACATCATCCATTGTATTAGTTTGGTATGAGTTGAATAGGCAACTGTGCTTTGGTGCATTCATTTTTATGGGTCTGTATATTTGGGGTTAGCCAGGTTGTTCAGATTTGCCATTAGCACTAGTGATGGGCCGAACACCCCCGTGTTCGGTTCACATTCAAACACGAACATTTGAAAAAGTTCGGATTTGAACGCGAACACGATTCGAACTCAATGCAAGTCAATGGGACTCGAACATTCGATTTTTAGAGTGCCCTCCAAGAGGGCATATATGCAAGATATTGGCCATAAAAGGTGTATGGGGGTCCGGGTAGTGCCCTGGGGGACAGGAAACAAGGAAAAAAAGTAAAACAAAATGTTTTTAAAGGAACAGTAATTTTTCCATGAAATAAAGGTTAAGAATAAAAACGAAAAATTCCTTCAAATACCGTGCCTAGGAGGTCCCCATAACCTGCCCCTGAAGTGGCGGATTTGTAGGATGTAAAGAAACATTTAAAAAGAAAAAAAATGACATTTCAAATGACGGTAAATGTTTTTCTTTTAATCTATTCATAAACAACTGCTTGGGGCGGCAGCCTGTATGAAAAGAGGAGACGTTTTAGGACACGCAGAACAAGTTTAGTGATTTTTTGGGCTAAGTTATGGTGAAACTTATGCAGGCTTTGGATGAAATTAACAACAGGTGCATTAAAATTGGACCTTTGGTGCCAGTTAGTGCCTTCACACCGTAACCCCTCTGAGGTATTGTGGGAGAGTGCAGGGGTGGACTCTGCATTTAGCATCAGGGGATTGATAGCTGCTGATCCAGGACTGAGTCATTTTTATAGATGTCAGCCGGTCTACAGAGTCGGTGGACAGACGCACTCTTTTGTCTGTGACAAAACCTCCAGCGGCACTGAACATCCTTTCAGAAAGCACGCTGGATGAAGGGCAACCTAGTAGCTCCATAGCATATTGACTAAGTTCTGCCCAGTGATCCAATCTCAACACCTAGTAAGCCAGTGGATCATCTGCTGTAAAGGTATCCAGGTCTGCCCTTGCCCCTAGGTAGTCCTGCACAATATGGTGAAGACGCTGGCAATGGGTGCCTAAATTTGACGTCCCTGGGCGTCGTGGACTAAAAAAATTGGAAAAGGCATCAATCAAGCGGCCCCCTTCACCACTCTTCCTCTGATAAACAGCAGCCTCAGAAGCACCTGTGTCATCAGTTGTTAACCTACCAGTGTCTGGAAAGGTGTTATGCAAGTGTCGCTTTAGAGCGTCCTCAAGTTGTTTCATCCTGTGCTCCCTCTGTGAGCGCAGGATGAGCTCTGCAACCTTACCAGTCGACGGAAGTACCAGGGTCGCAGCGGTCGCAGTTGCAACCGGGCCCTGGCATTCCGCCACTGGAGGGGGGCCCACTGCCGCCACCAGATCCCGGCAATCAGCGCCGGAATCTGGGAGCCGCGCACTGGCTGTCCCTCTCCCTGCGAGCGGCCACTGACATGCAGCTTGGCTGCTCACGTGGGATAGGAACCACCTGACCAGCGCACGAGATCCTCTCGCGAGACCTCTGCACTGATCAGGTGGTTTCCGACGAGCGGCCAAGACGCATGCTTCCAGCGGCCGCTCGCCTCGGAGAACAATGGAACGCCAGCAGAGGTGAGAGCTGGGGGCCGTATATACCCATGAGAGCTGGGGGCCGTATATACCCATGAGCTGGGGGCCGTATATACCCATGAGCTGGGGCCCTATATACCCATGAGCTGGGGGCCTATATACCCATGAGCTGGGGCCCTGTATACCCATGAGCTGGGGCCCTTTATACCCATGAGCTGGGGCCCTATATACCCATGAGCTGGGGGCCTATATACCCATGAGCTGGGGGCCTATATACCCATGAGCTGGGGCCCTATATACCCATGAGCTGGGGGCCTATATACCCATGAGCTGGGGCCCTGTATACCCATGAACTGGGGCCCTGTATACCCATGAGCTGGGGCCCTATGTACCCATGAGCTGGGGGCCTATATACCCATGAGCTGGGGCCAATATATATCCATGAGAGCTGGGGGGCCCTATATATACCCATGAGAGCTGGGGGCCCTATATATACCCATGAGAGCTGGGGGGCAATATATATCCATGAGAGCTGGGGGGCAATACTATCTTTGTTTTATTTTGCAGTGAAAAATAAGTAAAGATACATAGATCTTTTTTTGGGGGGGCCCTTCGTGGATTCTTGCACCGGGGCCCTCAGGTTTCTAGTTACACCACTGAACCTTACCCTTGTATCGTGGATCAAGAAGGGTTGCCAACCAGTAATGATCCTTCTCCTAGATAGCACGAATCCTGGGGTGCTTTAGCAGGCTTTGCAGGATAAGGGAGCCCATGCAGCGTAGGTTGGAGGTGGCGTTAGCTTCCAAGTGTTCCTGGTCACTGAGGATGACCGTATCGTGCACTACCTTCTCCCAGCCTGAACCTGTCCTTGTGCCATACTCACACAGGTACTCATTGATGGCCCTCTGCTGCTTGTGTAGGCGCTGCAGCATTGCCAATGTCGAGTTCCACCTGGTGGGCATGTCACAGATCAGACGGTTTGTGGGAAGGTGGAATTGTCTTTGAATTTCTGCCAGGCGAACACTTGCTGGGAATGACCGTCTGAAGTGGCTGCAGACGTTTCTGGTCTGGCTGAGAAGCTCTACCAGCCCTGGGTACCTGGTTAGGAAACGCTGTACCACCAGATTTAGGACGTGTGCTAGGCATGGTACATGCTTCAACTTACCCAGGCGTAGGAAGGAAAGAAGGTTGCTGCCATTATCACAGACGACCATTCCCAGCTCAAGCTGGCGTGGTGTTAACCATCTCTGCGCCTGCCCCTGCAGAGCTGACAGAATTTCTGGCCTGGTGTGGCTCCTGTCCCCTAAACAAACCAGCTCAAGCACAGTATGGCATCTTTTTGCTTGAGCCATTGCGTATCCCCTGCCACGCGTCGGTTTAACTGCCACTTCGCCAGAGACAGAGAAGGAGGAGGAAGAGGTGGTGGAGCAGACAGACCTCATATAAGCAGCTTTCTGGAGGCGTGGTGGATGAACATGCTCCAGCACAGAGCCCCATCCTGGATCCCTCCCAGCTGCAAGCAGAGTTACTCAGTGTGCCATGAAGGAAATGTAATGGCCCTGTCCATGCTTGCTGGACCACGTGTCTAAAGTAATGTGCATCTTGCTGCTGACTGCCTTTCCCAATGACTCCATAACATTGTCTTCCACGTGCTGGTATAGTGCTGGAATGGCCTTCCGTGAAAAGAACTGGCGTTTTGGAACCTGCCACTGTGGTACAGCACATTCGGCAAATTGACGGAAGGAGGCAGAGCCTACCAGCTGGAAAGGCAGCAGCTGTAATGCGAGTAATTTTGCCAAGCTGGCATTTAGGCGCTGTGATTGGGGATGGTTGGGACTATATTTTTTCTTACGCAGCTGGGGCAATGAAATCTGACTGCGTATATCTGCAGCTGATGGGATGCTGTCACATTCTGAGGAAGGACCTGGTACACCCATTACTGTAACATCATCCCTGTCAGTGGAGGTTGTAAACATGGCATGACATATAGTGGAGGTAGAGACAGATGAGGACCGATGGGAAGTGTTGTGCCAACGGGATGCATGACAGGTGGTCATATGTCACTTCAAGCATGTGGTACCCAAGCGGCTGATGTTTCTCCCACGCTTGATCCTCTTCAGACATAGCTTACAAATAGCAACGCTGCTGTCTGCTGCACATGTCGTGAAGAACTCCCAGACAGCAGAGTTCCTGGACGTGTGATTTGAGACAACAGCGCTCTGCACCTGAGCAGCTCTGACATCTGATGCCTTGGACTGGCTACCAACCGTCATAGAGGACGTTGTGCCTCGTTTTTGTTGTGACTCTTCCTCCTCCTCACTTGACTCCTCTGTTCGATCAGGCACCCAGGTGGAGTCAGTGACCTCATCATCATCATCACCCCCTATCTCCTCATCACTGGAGCCAACTTGGCAGTATGCTGCAGCTGCTGGGGGAACATGAGTGCCAGTTATTTGTATGTCACTGGCACCCCCTCCCTCTAGGTTGATTATACTCCATTCCTCAACCTCAGAGTTTGAATCCGAGCACTGGAGTTGCTACGCATCCTCAAGCAGCATGTCACTGTCATTGTAGTCAAACAATTCAGCTGACTCCTCCGTGTATGGTGGTGAGGCTACGGCAGGAGTAGCTGTGGACATGGAGGCTGCATTAGATGCTTTGGCAGCTGAGGTGGACTGTAAACCACTACAAGCCTGGCTGGCAGAGGACTCGGAGGATGAGGATGGCCTGGTTAGCCAATCCTGCAAATCCTCTGTATGTTGCTGCTGCTTAAGACGGCCAGCACCAGTTAGAAAGGACAAGCGTTACCCTGCAGAGGATGCACCATGTTCACAACGAACAGTGGCACAGCCTTCCGACACAGAGGCTGCTTGCCCTCTTATCTGTGCCTGGGAGCATCTGCCTGTCCTTTTTGGTCTTTCTGACATGGTGAGTGATATATAGATTAACGATATGCTGAACTCTGATTCAACTCTGGTACATAGATTAAAGATATTCCGAACTCTGCTGTAAGTCAGCGATTTTACTGATATTTTCCCTGCAAGGCTGCCAATGTCCTCTACTCTCTCTCTGATTCACTTCCTCTCCTGCAGGCTGCAACACCCTGATAGCTGGCAAAACACAGATTTAACTCTGAATAGATTAACAGATGAACTCTGATTAAACCGTGTTATTGTATGGTATCTAGAATTAGACTAAAGATATAGAGATTTTCCGGAACAATGCTATAAATCAGTGATATACTCTGATAGCTGGCAACAGCCAGATTCAACTCTCAGTAGATAAACAGATGAACTCTGATTAAACTGTGTTATTGTATGGTATCTAGAATTAGATTAAAGATATACAGATTTTCCAGAACAATGCTATAAATCAGTGATACACCTTGATAGCCTTTGCAGTGCCAACACACAGATTAAAATTCCCAGAACTCTGGTATAAATCAGTGATACAGCCTGATAGCCTTTGCAGTGCCAACACACAGATTCAAATTCCCAGAACTCTGGTATAAATCAGTGATACAGCCTGATAGCCTTTGCAGTGCCAACAAACAGATTCAAATTCACATAACTCTGGTATAAATAAGTGATACAGCCTGATAGCCTTTGCAGTGCCAACACACAGATTCAAATTCACAGAACTCTGGTATAAATCAGTGATAAAGCCTGATAGCCTTTGCAGTGCCAACACACAGATTACAATTCACACAACTCTGGTATAAATCAGTGATACACCCTGATAGCCTTTGCAGCAGCTGGCAGTGCCAACACACAGATTCCAATTTCCAGAAATCAGATATAGCTCAGTGATACAGCCTGTCCCTGATAGCTGTCAGTGACAACACACAGATTCCAATTTCCAGAAATCAGATATAACTCAGTGATGCAGCCTGTCCCTGATAGCTGCCAGTGCCAACATACAGATTACAATTTCCAGAAATCAGATATAACTCAGTGATACAGCCTGTCCCTGATAGCTGTCAGTGACAACACACCAATTCCAATTTCCAGAAATCAGATATAACTCAGTGATACAGCCTGATATGCAACAAACAATCTCCTCTCCTCTCTGATTCACTCCTGCAACAAACACACACTGGGGCTGCGGGGAAGCCTTATATAGTATGCTGCGGGACGTAGCTCTGTGAGCCCATGATTGGGCAAAATTTGCCCAATCAGGACTCTGAGCCCTGATTGGCATAGTCTTACACCTGTCTTGCACCTGACCTGTGGTCAGGTGCAAGGCTGTAGTCAATTACAAGCTTCAGGCCAGTGGACAAGTGCATTGTGGTCCATTGTGGGCGAACACGAACCGAATACACGGAAATGTTCGCTGTTCGACGAACGGTTGAATGGCCAATGTTCGAATCGAACTCATGTTCGATTCGAACCGCCAGCCCATCCCTAATTAGCACCAGCTTTTAGGAGTGGCTAAGATTATCCGAATAACGTCCATGCGGTAATAACGTCAAATAGATCGTAATACCTTACTTATCCGAGCGCACATTTGCGTTTGCGCTCACAATGTTAAGTATAGGACGCGCAAAGTACAGTAAGCTCACGCTAGGTTCGCGCAGGTTCACGCGTGGTACACGATTCCGCACCGTTGTAGCGCTGCGTATGTAATTCGGAAGTCGGCGCAAATGGTTTTACCCCACGCGTTAAAAATTACTTATGCCGGTGCTAACTTTAGCATCAAGATTGTAATGTGGCCCATTGTTGGTAGTTTTATTGCTTTTGCAAGTCTGTTATTCACTTGAACACCTGAAATTTATTGACAACTGGGAAAAAAATTAGCGAATAAGATCTTTTTTTACAGTTTGGTGAATTCACCAGTTATAGAATTGCCACTGTAGTTCGCTGTACTTTTCATTGTTCTGTCTACCTTACTTTCTGCCGAAGCTCTTTAGCATAGTTTAGGCTTAAATAGGATTTCCACTGTTGTTTCCACCATACTAGTTTAGTGTACATTTCACTGCAGTTTCATTTTTTTGGCGTTTCAGGTGAAGTTGCTTATATTTCTTTTAAATATAAAAGGTTGAAAAGGGATATACCACCAAGTGGTCTGGAGAGGCAGCTGACTCCACAAATACGAGATACTGTATGACTTTTATTTTTATTCTTCCCTGCACTGATTATTAAGACTTTCACAATTATTAAGACTTTTACAACCTGGAGTATACAGGATAAGACTGTAAATGTCACATTACTTTGTTTTATCCTAGATTGTTTTATTCTATTTGCACTATTTTACTTGCATTGTATTTTATTTGATTGTATTGAGGTTGTATATTTGCCATTCACCACCGGGTGGCGCCAGTGGCACAGATTATCACCATTTTTATCTTACTTTTCGCTTGTTGTTTTCACTGTAGTTTCAAGAGCTGCTAATTGGTGAAATTGATAGTAATCAATTATGAAATTCGTTGTGAACAAATTTTTCATTATGGAATAGTTGGTTAAGCACTACTTCCGTTGGTTTATGCCAGCCCTAAAATATTGACGTGGGTGTTCGAGGCAATCTGGACAGCTGTGAGGGGGGCGCTCAGCAGGATGCTAGTAGGAAGCTATTGAGGATTTGTCTACCCGTGGAATGCCGGATACGGATTCATCACTCGGCAACGCTTTCCTATTGTTGCAGTTTAAAAATGTTTAAATATGTTTCCAAATATGTGGATGCTTGGGAAAAAAATGGTACATCACGTGAAAACACTAGTGGTAGGGATAGGATTTTGTAAGTTAGGGTTTGTGCTCGCCATGCTCTGGTCAAAAGAAAGAGCAGAATCTGTTACCTAAAAATTATGATATTGGGGAGTCCAGGGGTGGAAGCGGACTGATTAAAGAATTCTACTAGTATAAGGGGACTGACAGAGTTCTCGGAAAACTAAGGGCCTGACATTTGGGCGTCTGTGTGCTGTGATATAGCCACTGGGCAGATATATCAGTGCTTTGGTTTTTGCTTTATTGTGCAGCCTTTGCAGGGTATAATATGAACAAATACAAAATAAACACCTACTCCTGGATGAGGAGGCTAACTTCACATTGCAGCATATCTGTCTGACCTGGTGGACGGTTAACCTCCCTGGCGGTGTTCCCGAGTGTGTCTCGGGGTTAAATTTTCTCCGCTGAGAGCGGTAACCCCGAGACACACTCGGGCTGTATACATCACCTCTCCCTGCGCTCCCTCACTGATCTCTGCCGTCTTCTCCGGCGATCGCGACCTCATACTTCCTGGATTCCTTCTTGCGAGGAGGAAACCAGGAAGTAATGAGGTCGCGATCGCCGGAGGAGGAAGCTGGGGAAACCGAGGGAGCGCAGGGAGAGGTGATGTATCCAGCGGCATCCCGGGTGTTGCTTGGGGTTACCACTTCCAACATAGGAATTTAACCCTGAGCCCAACTCGGGATGCCGCTAGGGGGGGCAAAAAATAAATAAAAATTAACCGCTTTTAGACAGGGAATTTCAAAATAAATAGACCGCCAGGGAGGTTAAGCCTTTACCAACCTATGAAAGCAAACATATTGTGTACCTTCCTCCTGGACTCAGGATTAGGCTTTCTTTCACTCTGTACCCTGCACAAGAGACTACCCTTTCAGAGGGAGGCACATCTCCTATAAAGGGCAGGGCAGACTTAATTATGCACAGGCTGTTGGATAACCCTTTAGGGGAAAAAAGGGAGTCCTCCATCCGCCTGCTGATGAACCTGTAGTCTACCACACTGCCCCTAATCACACTGTCCCAGTGTGTATATACATGGCTTATGAATGTTGTGCTCAAATATATACCAAGGGCCATATTACATAGTTGGTGCTAACTTAACCAGAGCTGTTGTAAACTTCCCAGAGCCATTATAGCCTATGGAGATTTTCAGTTTACAACAGCTCTGGTTAAGTTAGCACCAACTATGTAATATGGCCCCAAGTGTTTGGGGTTGTGGGGGGGGGGGAAATCTAGGGCAAAGACATTACCAGGGACCCACTGAGGCCTAGTCACGCCCCTGGTTGTCAGTGTGTGGGGAAGTACTTTTTTTAAAAAACATTCAATTAACCAGTCCAAAAAATTATCACTAGTTGCAGGGATCAAAAGCTCTACTTTAAAATTGTCAAAGTATCACCAAACACAATGTAATAATGGTAAAAGTAGAATGGCTGCAGTTTGATTTTTACAAAAGTGGGACCATATCATTATTATTTGCAACAATTTGCCTGCCGCTATTGGAATTTACTTTTGTGGAAAGTCAAAATTCACTGTAGTTGCAACAAGGGCAATTTTTACAGTTGTTCGTCACAATGGTGACGTCAGTGCTTTATGAATTACCCCTTTAGTGTTTTCAGATTCTCCACCACTTTCAGGACATATAGGGTTCCTAATCCAAGGCTGGCTCTAAAAGGGAGACAATAAGTAAAAACTTATGTGCAATCCTCCCTTTTAATTTACCTATTCCTAGGTTCACGCATTGAGCACATAACCTTTGAACATGCTTCCACGAGTATCAGCTCCTTTAGTCCACAGGGTCCCTTGGACCCCTGTGCATCTCGGCCCCGAGCTCTGTGCGAGCTTGCACCCACGGGATCGCACAGCTCCAAAGATGAATAGTGAAGGGAGACCGGGGTTTCTGTTTTTTCCCCGTTTCACTCAGTTACCAGTGTGAAGAAATTAGATCATGCCACCCTCTACACCGACGGATGGAAGGTGAGTATGGGAGTTTTAGGGGAAGGAGGTTTAGAGTATGTTAAGTGATTTTTCGAAAGCATCTCACTTAATACCAGCTTTTAGGAGATGTTATCTCTCAAAGAAATACTGTCTCCAAATGGAAGTGCGAGCTACCTTGGAATAGTTTGCACTTCCATTCTGAGGCGCAAACTAATGCCTCCTATATGAAGTATAAAAGATGGTAATTTACAGTATGTAGGTGCAGAGAAGTGCTATACTAGAGGCGCAAGCCCAGCTTGTGCCAAGAATGGAATAGAGAATTCAGTCGATTGATAACTTCGAGACAAAATGTATAATATCTTCGAGACGTTATCTTATCGCCAACATTGGAATAGGGCCCACAATGTGTACAAGCTAATAGGCAGTGTGTGAACAGTGCTGCCCTGCAGTATGTAAAATCTATACACTGCAGGTAAGAAAGCAACTTATAAATCCAGGTGGAATCCATTAATTTGGTAATTGATTTTCATTTTGCAGTGTCTACATGAGGCATGACATCTCCTTGTCTCTGCTACCTCTCTGGATGAAAGAGTAATGTGTCCTGGAAAAGAAGTCCAATCTGGCGACCAGATAAATGGTGCAATGTATCACAAAGATGAAATTGTGTGTCAGTGTGTAACTTGTCAATTTGATCAATGTGAGTCCAGCAGATTTTTCCTGTATATTCCATCTTTAAGTCTTCAGTGTTTCATTCTGAGATGCAATTAAATGGTTATACTGTAATTGGATACGCAAGAGGATTCCAGGTCTTTTTTTTAATAACTTATAACAGGGTAGTTCAAAGAGAATCGAAAAGTCAACGCACGTTCGGTGGCTGTTCGTTTTGCCGATCCCATTTCGGCGACCCTGTGGTGTATTCAGCAAGCACCACAGGGTCCCCGAATTGCAGGGAAAGGCTGCCGCAAACCCGACGAAGGCAGTAAATAAATTAGCAAAACAGTTTGCTTGAATGTTTGAAAAGTGAAACGCTGTTTGCAAAGAAACTACTGAGCGAAAATGTCTGAAATTTACATATGAGGTCCAGGGAATGATAATAAAAAGGGCTGTTACAGAAAAATAAGTAAACTTAAAAAAATCTGATTTTTTTATAAAAAAATAAAAATTCAGAAAAGTGCTTAAAATATCCTAAACAAATCTATAATTAAAGAGACTCTTTACTGCAGAATTTTATAATGAATGGTTTATTAGATATTGAGTTAAAACAAAGTATTTTTAACATTGAAGCCTATGGAATTCGTCTGAATAAACCTGCCGAATTAAACCACCGAATGGCAGGGCATTTCGGGAACCTTTCACTGCTGTTTTTTGTTCTCTGAATAGCCAAAGCAGTGCTTTTTTATGGGGATTTCACTGCCCTCGAACAGGCACCGAACAGGCACTGTATGTGCAGGCAATTCGCCAGGATTTGGCGAATTGCCTGCTCTCTGGATAGCCGAATGGCCAGGAATGGTAACCGAACGCTGATTTTCAGCGTTCGGTTACCTTTCTCCAGCCATTTGGATCTCTTTGAATTACCCTGATAGGAATACTTTTTTGAAGAATAGAGTTCCCCTTTTTTGCCCTTAAAAAATTGGACAGTTGCTGCTGACAGCCTTTGCCCAATTATTATTATATTAGGAGATTTTACTTGTCTTTTGTCTCTCACTGTGTGCCGCACCTCCTCTTCCACTCAGGGACTCCCAAAACCGTAAGTCCCTGAAGCTTTTCTGTGCAATCCCCCACCCCACGCAAGTTACGTAACATCACAGGACTTGCACACTACGTACGCAAGTCCCGTAGCGTCTACGCATATCGGTGGATCAGAGACACATATGTAGTTACAATTACAAGTATTTATAAAGCATTAAGAAATTCCTTAGCACTGTACAATGGGAGAAACAGAATAACAAATATACATACACATTACACACATGAACAGAAGGAGGGAGGACCCTGCTCGAGAGCTTACAATCTAAGAGGAGAGGGAGCATTCATCCCTGTAATGGCACATACAAGCTAAAACCTTGTGAGACCTGAGCGGGCACCCACCGTAGAGCAGGCCACTAGTGCTGTTGCGCGTCCTCAGGATCCTCACACCCCCACTTTTTCTCAAGAGGAGAGGAGTGACCCATTAGGTGAGGGTGAATAGGGTAGGTGAAGTGGCGGGTTTTTTATTTTTTTTTGAGAAAGGATTTTACCAGGAAGGATACATTGAGATTTCTCTCGTTTTCAAGTATGTCCTGGGTGGTGGGTTTGTACCATTAGGTGTATTGCCCATGGACACTTACTGGAGAGGTGCTCTTGCCGGGATCAAACCTGTGTCTCCCAGTCTCTCTCCACGGTTATAGAGCAGTGATGTTACTTCTACTCCACCCAGCCGGTACGGTTGCAGGAGAGCTGAATGGGAAGAGGAGGAAATGACAGTGGGGAGATCATGGAGTGAGCATATAGGCTTCTCTAAAATAATGCGTTTTCAGGGACTTTTTGAAGGACTGGAGAGACGGTAGAGTCTAATGTTGCAGGGGAGGGAGTTCCATAGAAAAGGGGCAGCTTGGGAGAAGTCCTGAAGGTGAGAGTTGGTTGTGCGGGTAGGAGGAACAGATAGCAACAGATCATTGGCAGAGCAAGGTGGTCGGGATGGGATATACCTGCTAATAAGGGAGGAGATGTAGGCAGGGACGCTGTTATGGCGAGCTTTGTATGTGAGCACCAGTATTTTGAAATAGATTTAAAGGAAACAGGGAGCCAGTATAGAGATTAACAGAGGGGCGAGATGTGAGAGGTGCGGGAGGTGAGGTGTATGAGTCTGGCAGAGGCATTCATTACAGACTGCAGAGGGATTATCTGGGATCTCTTAAGGCCAGAGAGAAGGAGGTTACAGTAGGCGGGAGATAATAATTGCTTGGACAAGCATTTTAGTAGAGTCTGGATTAAGAAAGGGACGGACGCAATGTTTTTTAGGTGAAAGTAGCAAGATTTGGTTAGAGACTGTCAGGTACTGTACCAGGGTGGTACAGAAATGGCAGGATTCTGAACCCGGGATGCCAAAACAGGGGTCTGCGGTGAGGGGTGAGGTTGCTGCTGGAGGCAGCAAAAACAAATGAACTAGAAGCAGGGGGAAATCAGGAAACACACTAGGAAAGCAGGGTCTGGAAACACAGGGAATGTTTGGTAACGGCAAGGTTTGGTTCAAGAGAGCCACAACACAGGTTTGCTCTTTCTAGAAGCAGAAAACAACTAATGTTTAAGCAGGGAACAGAAGGGGTGTGGTACTTTAATTAGCAGGTAGGTCAGATGACCTAGAGTGTGTGAGTGTGTTTTAACTGTTTAGTTTGTGGAACACAGCGCTGGAAACAAACAGGACATGAAGTGCAGGATTGGAAGCGTGTTCCCCAGCATGGGTCAGGAGCCTGAAAGAGACTGAATGTGAGGTGTGAAGGATGGATTGGAGTCCAAGAGGACCCCTAGGCAACGAGCCTGAGAGGTAGAAGTAATGGTGGCACCGTTCACCTGAAGGGAATTGGGCGCAGGAATTGAGGTCTTAGAGGGAGGGAAGATAAGAAGTTCAGTTTTTGAGAGGTTGAGCTTTAGGAAACGGGAAGACATCCAGTCAGAGACAGCTGAGAGGTAGGCAGTAACACGGTCCAACACGGAAGGAGAGAGATTGGTAAAGGAATGGTAGATTTGAGTGTCGGCGGCATAGAGATGATGATTGAAACCATAGGAAGAGATGAGGTTGCCCAGAGAGGCCGTATAGATTGAAAAGAGTAGGGGACCCAGAACAGAGCCTTAAAGTACCCCAACTGAAAGAGGAACAGGTGGTGAAGAGGCACCAGCAAAGGACTGGAGAGAGTGGCTTCACTGAGGCCAAGCTGACGCAGCATGAGGAGCAAAAAACGTTGGTCAACAGTATCAAAGGCAGCGGAGAGGTCAAGAAGAATAAGGAGGGAGATGTGACCTTTGGTTTTAGCAGCAGCCAAATCAGTAGTCACCTTGGTCAGAGCAGTCTCAGTAGAGTTCTGGGAGCGAAATCCTGACTGGCATGGATCGAGTAGAGAGTTAGCAGCAAGAAAACTGGTGAGCTGGTTATAGACCAGGCGTTCTAGGATTTTGGAGGCAAAGGGGAGCAGAGAGATGGAACGGTAGTTCGAGAGGGAGGTAGGATCAAGGGGTGGCTTTTTTAGAATACGGGTGATCCGAGCATGTTTGAAAGCAGAGGGCAAGACTCCAGAGGATAGAGAGAGGTTAAAAATATGAGTCAAAGCAGGGACGGTGACTGGTAGAACAGACTGTGTAAGGTATGAGGGGATGGTGTCAAGTTTACAGGTGGTCGGACAGTAGAATATGAGAACTTCTGAGACATCCTCCTTTGAAACCGGAGAAAAGGAAGACATAGTAGAAGAGGGGGCAGGAAGTGAGGGAGTCGGCGGGGTAGAATGCTTAAAAGAGGAGGGCAGGGAAGAAATGTCTAGTCTAAGTTTAGTGATCTTATTGGGGAAGAAGTAAGCAAAGCTGGCAGCCGTGTGGTCTGTGGAGGGTTGAGTGGAAGCGGGGCACATTAACAAATTGAAAGTATGAAACAGACGTCTTGAATCATGGGAAAAGGATGAGATAAGGGATTTTAAAGGAATTTGAGAGATATTGGGGTGATTCAGAACATTATGCTCAGTACAGTGATAAACCACAAGGGTACGTGGGAGACCAGTGGTGCGCGGGGGGACCATATACTATGTAAGATTGATACATAACTCCTAGATGAACATAGCAATGCAGAAAAAACAAACAAAACTGTGAGCCACATAACGATAACAGAGTACAAGGTGACGGTGTAAATCCTGTGATTAAAGGGAAAAAATCGTCCGGGACTTAAAGTGTCTCCTCAATCGAGAGAGGAGGAGACATATATATACCGCAATAGGTGGGGGCAGGCAGTGTGAATCCAGTGGCAAAAACGCGCCACGGAGCAAAAAAAAAAAACATGCAAAAAAAACAATTGAAACAGTAAGTGGAAGAAAAAAAACGGAGAGCAGGCACAATACAATCGCACTCATGAGAACTAATAATAGGGTGATCATGGAACCATGGGGGCCATGAACAAAACAGTCCCAAACAAGAAGACTGCGTCCAGGGCCTGACAAATAGAGGGCTATAATGGGGAACCACAATAAATGAAGCAAAATAAAACAAAAATTCGGGGCTCCGGTGGTCAAGGCGTCGGGACACGGGGTAAGGCCCAGGACAGCAAGCTATTAGTTGATGAGGGAGTGTCAGTTCCAGCACCCTGAGGCGAGAGTCTAGTGTTGGAGGAACGGCAGAATATCAAAAAGTAAGAGACAAGTCATGGCAGGGCTTGCAACTGGGGTAGTAGTAGGCAATGAACGGGACACCGCCCGTCGGCGTTTAGACAGGGTTTGCTGGCACTGGGGGTGAGGTTGCGCAGGGGTGGATTCCAAAGAGGGGGCAGTGAGGTGTAATAGTGAGTCAAGTGGTAGACTTGCCTGATAATAAATAAATGTTATTTATTATGATTAGCAGGCCAGGACTGGGACAAAAAATAGGCCCGGGCATTTTGGACTGAGCAACCCCCCTTTTTTCTACACACCGTTATATTTATGTTTTACTGCTGTGGAGCTTGTGATACCCTCATACACACACCACATATATATAAGCGGTTATTCAGACAGAACAGAAATTTCAGTGCTTTCTAGTTTAGGGCACTTTAGTGCGCCTTTCGGCGATTCCATTTTGTCGACCCAGCGGTGAATTCAGTATTCACCGCAAGATCCCCGAAGTGCGCTGCACACGGAGCTGCCGAACTGACTGCTAAACGATGCTGAACTGCAGACCCCCCCTAAAAAAAGCAATGCTGATATTGTTCTAATAGCACTCTAAACCAATAGAAATGCATTAAGATGTGTTTAAATAATAAAAAAGGTCCCTTAAAAAATAGTAAAATGGTCTGCTACAGAAAATAATAAATAAACGCCTTTTAAAAAATTAGCAAATCTTTTGCCCCCTCGGGGTATAAAATATAAATCTTTTTATTTTGGGGGGAGGGGTTGGGAAGGCAAACTAAAGGGGTTATTCAAAGAGACTAATTTGCCTCGGAATTGCACCAAACAGTGAATTTCCCTGTACATGCAATTTCGTGGCAATTCGTCTATTCAGAAAGCTGGCAATTCACCAAATTTTGGCGAATTGCCAGTGAAATATGCTGCACTTTGTCAGCATCGAAATCCCCCAAAGAGAAGTAATGGTTAATCTATTCAGAGAGCACCGAACAACACCGCAATATCAGTGAAATACCCTGATTTTCGGTGGTTTCATTCGGCAGGTTTAATCAGGCGAATCCCATGGGTTTCAATGTAAAAAATATTCCCGGTTTTATTAAATATTTATTCAACCATTTATTATTTTCATTTGCAGCAAAAAGTTTCTTATACACACGTACTGAAGACCCTCAAAGGAAGAGGGAACAGTGATTACCTTGGGCGTAGGTATAGGGGGTAACCCTTGCAATATAAATAACGACAATGTGCCTTAATGCAAACAAGTGAAGAAATAAAACGTAACTTTTATCAATATAAATGAATAAAAAAACGCAATAAACAGAGCGGAAAGGATTAAATGGCAAATGCCAGTAATATTGTTCAAACAACCACGGTGCACCACCAGAATAAAAAAGAGGAAAAAAGTACAATAATTAGTACAATATCAGTGTAAACAAAAAGGAGAGAAACAATACAAAATATTAAAACGCTAGTTCCCTGAAGTAAATGATCGGGTATTCTCTGGTCAACTCTTGACCCATAGGGCTTTTCTTAGCACTTCTTCGTGCCATTAACACAGTTTACCAGAGAATACCCAATCATTTACTTCAGGGAACTAGCGTTTTAATGTTTTGTATTACATAGTTACATAGTTACATAGTTATATAGGCTGAAAAAAGACATGCGTCCATCGGGTTCAGCCTCTCCCACATAACCTACTGCTGTTGATCCAAAAGAAGGCAAAAAACCCAGTCTGAAATGCTTGCCAATATGCAACACACTGGGAAAAAATTCCTTCTTGACCCCAGAATGGCAGTCAGATTTCTCCTTGGATCAAGAAGCTTTTACCCACATATTAAATATTATAACCCTTAATATTCTGTGTCTGCAGGAAGTCATCCAGTCGTTTTTTAAAAGTCTGTACAGACTCTGACCCAACCACCTCAACAGGCAGAGAATTCCACAGCTTTATTGTTCTCACCGTAAAATAACCCTTCCTATGCTTTAAGCTAAATTTTCTTTCTTCCAGTCTAAATGGATGACCCCTTGTCCTATGTATAGTCCTGTTAATGAATAGGTTATCAGACAATGGTTGATAATGGCCCCGTATATATTTATATAAGGTTATCAGATCCCCTCTAAGGCGCCTTTTCTCTAAACTAAACAGGTTTAAGCTTGTTAGTCTTTCCTCATAACTTAACCCTTCCATTCCCCTTATTAATTTAGTTGCCCGTCTCTGCACTTTTTCTAGCGATATAATATCTTTTTTTAAGACAGGTGCCCAAAATTGCACGGCATATTCAAGGTGCGGCCTGACCATTGATTTATACAGAGGCAAAATTATGTTTTCATCCCGTGAGTGAACTCCCCTTTTAATGCATGCCAGTACTTTGCTGGCCTTGGCGGCTGCTATTTGACATTGCACATTGTTACTTAGTTTGAAGTCTATGATTATTCCCAAATCCTTCTCCTGCTTGGATTTCCCTAACTCCGTACCATTTAGGGTATAAATTGCTTGTGTGTTCTTCACTCCAAAGTGCATAACTTTGCATTTATCTAGATTAAATTTCATCTGCCATTTAAGTGCCCAGTCCCCCAATCTATCTAAATCCCTCTGCAGTGAAGTAACATCCTGCTCACATTGTATTACTTTTCCTAGCTTTGTGTCATCTGCAAACACTGATACATGACTTTCAATGCCTATCTCAAGGTCATTTATAAATAAATTGAATAGTATTGGTCCTATAACAGACCCCTGAGGGACACCACTTACCACTGGTGTCCATCTTGAAAATGTACCATTTATGACCACTCTCTGTACCCTATCTTTTAGCCAGTTTTCTATCCAAGAACAAGTATTTTCATCTAGACCATTTTTTCTTAATTTAAATAGTAACCTTTTGTGTGGAACTGTGTCGAAAGCTTTGGCAAAATCTAAGTAAATCACATCCACTGCGACCCCCTGATCTATACTTCTACTTACTTCCTCATAGAACGTAATTAGGTTAGTCTGACATGATCTGTGTTTCATAAAACCATGCTGATTTTTGCCAATTACATTATACCTCCCAATAAATTCCTGAATACTATCCCTTAGTAACCCCTCGAATACTTTCCCAGTATTGTTTCTCTCCTTTTTGTTTACACTGATATTGTACTAATTGTTGTACTTTTTTCCTCTTTTTTATTCTGGTGGTGCACCGTGGTTGTTTGAACAATATTACTGCCATTTAATCCTTTCCGCTCTATTTATTGAGGTTTTTTATTAATTTATATTGATAAAAGTTACGTTTTATTTCTTCTCTTGTTTGCATTAAGGCTCACTGTCATTATGCAAAATGTTTCTTTATTAATTTATTTTTTAGAAATTCTTGATTTGGATTTTTTTAATGTTTTTTTTTTTTAAATTCTGTACCAGACCTTTTAATTATTATTCAAAGGACCTTATATATTATTTCCATGTGTTTTTTATTGTTGTTTTAAATCCCTTTTAAAAATTGTGGTGTGTGTGTGTTTTTTTCTTTATATATATATATATATTTACCACTGTTTGGCGGCTGATTGGCTTTTTTCGGCGGCTGATCAGCAGTCTGTTCTGGTGCATTAGGTGGATAGTTGGCTGTGTTCAGTGGTTTGTGACTGTGTTCGGCGGATTGTTGGCTGCGTTTGGCGGATCATTGGCTGTATTTGGCAGTTTATCAGATGCATTTGGATGGTCCTTTCGGTGAGTCTGTTGGGGGGGGGGAGAGGAAAATACCCATTTGTTCTGGGAATTATATGGGCAGCTGAGCCAGGAGTCATCTTACCTGACAGGTGTATCCCGGGTCAGCTCCATCTTCTTCTTCTCTGCGGCCTCTGGGGCTGGCCACTGGGGCCAGTTCCTGTGGACTTCAATATGGCAGCCAGCCATCCGTTGTGCCTGTGACCTAATCAATCAGGCCACCATGTTGGAGTCACCGCCAGACCTAAGCTGCAAACGCCTATGTCCTGGTGGCAGACATCACACGGCGCGCCCTGTGACCTAGTCAGAGGGGGGCGATGGTCTGACGGCTGCCTCTGATTAGGTCACAGGCTGGCTGGATGGCCAGCCGCCATGTTGGAGTCACCGCCAAGCCTAGAACACGGCATGTATTCTCCAGGCAGCCTCGCCGGTGGGAACGGGTTTTGCGTGATGGCCAGTCCAGGCTTGATGATGAGCATAATATTTCCCTTAGGGTCCATTCACACCGAGTCTGAGTGACATGAAAATCGCACGTTTTTCTGCGCAATTTTCATATACGCGACATTGAGCGATTTTGCGCGATAATATCGTGCAATATCGCTGTTATTGCACAACACCACCAATGTAGATCGCAAAATCGCAAATCGTGAAAAAAGGGTCATGTACCAGCGACAAGCTACAGCGACGAGCTACAGGCGTCATTGAGCTGTGAGATGTGAACAGCTCCATTGAAATGCATTGGAGAAGCTACATAGAGTGATATCGCGTGGAAATTTGCGCAATATCGTGGCACAAACCGTGCGATAAATCGCTCAGTGTGAATGGGGCCTAATACTCCTAATGCTCAATATATACACAGTATGTCGACAACAATTAATTGGAGTACAGACATTTTGGTGAGTTTATACACTTAGGGCCCTATTACGCTCTTCGCATTAAAACGCGGGCGCAAGGGAGGAAAAACTGCGCCCGCAGTTTTCCCCCTTGTGCCTGCGTTTTAACGCTGGATTACAATGCAGGCGCAAAAAATGCTGCGTGCATTGTTTCCGAGTGTAAAAATCAGGGATGCTCGCGGCAAAATACCGCAGCAAACGTTAATGCTCACGCATGTGAGCGTTAAGGTTTGCGTGAAGAATCTAATAGAGCCCTTAATTTTTTTTAGAACACAACAACTGGTTTATATTTGTTACGTAATTTGTAAAAAAATAATCATACAAATTAGCCCTTTGCTGAAGTTGGGGATTTGTTCTCATCCCCACTTCAGACTTGGTGCCACATTTATTGGACTGTTTTGGTGTATAATTTGTCTATTTTAGCCCAAGTTTCATTCATGTTCTTCTTCATGTCTCCTCATGATAGATCCCTAAATTTGTTTTGTCTGTGCTCTATCTGTTCTTGCATATAGATGTTACGTTTCCACAACCATTTCTTTACTTTTTCAGTACATTGCACATATTTTGGCTGTGATGCTCCTTCCTTTCTTCTCAATCCTGGATCTTAAATTGCGGATGCCGACACTGCAGAGGTTATAAATTATCTCCTTGGTTCTGTCTGAGGAACAAGGTGACTATGCATGAAGACATCTTTCTCTTCTTTTTTTTTCTTTACTGTATTATTCAGTAATGTTCCAAGAGGACACAGTATGCTATTGGATGAAATGATTATTCCTCATTATTCCTTTCAATGCCAAGAAAAATAAAAATGTATGTTTTTGGTTCAAATTCTCTACACTGTAACATCATCTATCTGCTTTTGAGGATGTTTTTTCACAGATCTCAATCTTACATTATTAATCTCAATCTGTTTATCAGTGGGTTATGGGCTACCCTGTAATGTCTCCATGATAAAAAATATATTTATATTTTTCTGTCAGAATCACGACATAAGAGGGATATTTAATCTAGTAGCGTTCAATTGTATCCCAAACAGGGCAGCCATCATAAATCTTGTGGCTCCTTACTGAACCTCAGCTCCTTCCACTGTTAACCCCTTCACTACCAAGTGGTTTTCCAAAAAACCATGGTCAGAAACCAGTGTTTTTTTGTAAAATCATTTTTAATTAATTATAAAATAAGATGTATTTGAGTTTTTATACCTATTGTATGTCTTACTATAAACAACCTATTTTTGGCCAGTAGATGGCGCCATCTACTGCCAAAATTGACTTAGAGGTTTTAAAAGCAGATCTATTTTCTTCTATTTTTCTCCCTGCTTCTCTGCTGAAAGCCCGATATTTCAGAGCTTTGAGCAGCTGATTTTACAGTTGCAAAAGCGGAATCAGTTAGCACCAGCTTTTGGGTGCCGGTAAAAAATCTTTTTAACCCATCGGTAGGGTAATTAGCATTAGGACTTTGTAATACCTTACTTATCCGAACTTTACTTACTGATTGCACTCCCCATGTCAAGCATGCTAGTGCAATCATCGATGAGTTGATTTTTTAACTGTTTAGCATTAAGAAGGTAATATGGAGGCATGCATTAAAGTCACTTATCCTGACGTTAACACTTACTCACCCGAACGCTACAGTTAATGTTCACTAGGGAATAGGGCCCATAGACATTAATATTGTCAGGCCTTACCCGCGGCATCCAGGACTCCTTTCTCGTCACGTCCTGGCTGCAGCACGGGCCAACTTCACAGTTCAGACCTCTGTCTGCAGTGTTTCTCGGGTGGCGGGCAGGACCCGGTTAGTGGTATGTCTCCCACTGTCACGTGCTTCAGCGTCCTCGACCGCCAGACTCTGGATGGGACAGGGGCTCATCTGGCTGTTGGTTGGGTCGGGGTTGGCGGGACGTGGTCCTCTCAGAGGTCTGAGGATGGGGCCCCTGACCTGGGTGCTGGCTCTTGGACATGGAACTGACATGGCCCCTGGGGTTCAGGGCTATTCCATGCGCCACCTCTGTTTGGGGAGTGTCCCCACAGAGGGGCGAGTGGGTGGTGACGAGCAGCCAGGGGGCTGTGGGGGGGCTGTGGCTCCGTGACTGGCAGATTGGGAATTACTGGGGACTCAGGGTTTCGGTCCTCGGCTCCCATTAGGGAGGGATTGGGAGAGCCGGGGGCAGATTCTTCCCATGGCTCCCTATATAAACCCGGCTCACCGGTGGCTAGGTGCTTAGTTGTTTTGCTCTCTGAGTATAAGCTTTAGACCTTATAGTAGCAGGGAATATAAGCCTTCACCATATTATTTGGACACTATGCCCCTTTTCTTACGCTCAAGGCACTGCATAATGGGATACCCATTGAAAACCTGACACATATGGCGTTAACAACTTCCACTCTTCTTGGAATGCTTTTCACAATATTTTGGGGTGTTTCTGTGGGAACTTTTGTCCATTCATCCAGCAGCACATTTGTGAGGTTAGGCACTAATGTTGGACAAGAAGGCCTGACTTGCAATCTCTGTTCCAGTTCATCTCAAAGATATTTGATGGGGTTAAGGTCAGGGCTCTGTGCAGCCAGTTAAGTTCTTACACACCAAACTCATACAATCATGTCTTTATGGATCTTGCTTTGTGCACTGGGAGAGTCATGCTGAGATGGAAAAGGAGCTCTTCAGAACTATTTGTAACTGCAGACTGCATGGCTAGGCAGGGCCGGATTAAGATCTCTATGGGCCTGGCGATGAAGATTCTGGTGGGCCTTTTTTGGAATTTAGTGAAATGAAAACATATTTTAGGTTCTTTAACCCCTTCCCTGTGGATGGCGTGTTAGGAATGTCCTCATTGACTCCCGCTATATGTGGAGGACGTTCCCCACACGTCATCCACTTGCGGGAGTCCTGGCGGAGATACTCACCTCTCTGTCCAGGGTCCCGCGGCGTTCTGGCTTCAGCGTCCTCAGACGCTGAAGTTTAGCGCCTCCCGACGTCAATGACGTCATCGCGGCATGCGCGATGACATCATTTCCAGGCGACCCCCCAGCAATGCCGGGAGATCGCCTGAAAGGGAAGGGGGATCCGTTCGGATCCCTCTCCCTCCCGATCAGGAAGGAGCAGCGGCACAAGCCAGGCACCGCTTAAAAGGGGAGAGTCTCCCCTTTTAAGCAGTGCCTGGCTTTAACCCCTCAGGCACCAGATCACGATTCAGCGCTGAATTGTGGCCTAGCTCCGGTGAGGGCCGTCATCCTGGATGGCGGCTCCACCTCCGGGTCCCCCCTCGCTGCCGGACATCATCACGCATAGCGTGATGACGTCAGATAGCCGGGGAATCCCTAGCTGCCTGGGATTTTCCCAAGGAAATCCCCTGGTGGAGATAGGGGGTTCCTTTGTACCCCAATATCTCCAGAAGCTAGGGAGTCATGGAGGGTGTCATTCGAAAGGTCTGAGCATGGCCTTTCGAATGATACCCAACATGACCATGTTCAAAGTGAAAAAAAAAAATGTTTTTTCTTGGTGTGTTGTTTTCATTAATGCAGCAATATTGTTCACATTTCAAGTATAATGTGAACAGTGATGCTGCACTAATGATTTTTTTCTATGGGGTGCGTTTGCTAAAAGTCACGTAATTCTCCCCATTTCTAATTTTTGTGCAAGCGCACCCCATAGAAGATATAACCGCAAACGCTCATGTGGTGAAATGTGAAAAAAAACTACTTTACACGCTGTAGATGATTAAAAATTCAAATTTTATTGCATTTGTTGTTGTAATATACAGACAGGACATGACGTATACATATAAAAATTATATATTATGAATCTGCCGAGTCTGCCGGAAAGAACGATATATAATATGTCTGGATCATATAATAAAATGTGGCTTCAAATCGTTGCAAATCGTTGCAAATGTGGCGTTTAAATATGATGAGCAAAAGCGGTAAAAATTAACTCAGCACACAGCGGTGAAATGCCTCAGCAGTGAAGGGGTTAATAGTGCAGGTACAGGTATATCTAACCAGGCAGATACTGTGTGAGTAAATTTTCATTCAGATTTTGGGAGGCCTGGCCGACAGCAAGTGGGAGCGGACCTGTCTCAGAGGAGCTCCGCGCGTCTTCACCACTTAAGGACTCCCAGCTGACTCTTTCTGCGTAATTTGTATATTTAGGGGTACCTGTGCTGCTGGCTACCTGTGCTGTGCCGTCTGGAGCCCGTCCAGCTCCCTCTCCGGACCTGAGACTCTTCTGAAGTCGCCGCCTTGTGCTGGAGAGAGACGCCAGCGGCCATCTTGCGGCCTACTTCCTGGCTTCGTATGACTACCGGCATTGCCGGTCTGACCGTTATGCCCTGGACTGAGCCAAAGCTGCGGACTGTGGAGATGGGAGGCCCACATCTCCCGGTCAATCTGGATGACTATCATCCGGGAGCGACGGATGGACCTGTAGGATGGTGGGGGGGTACCCCCCCCCCACACCAGCCGGAGTCAGAGGAGCCGTGGTTCTGGGCCAGGAGACTTGCCTGCAAATTCTGGCGGGGGAACCTGAGGATGGCCTGCTTACCAAAGGGGTCTGGCGACAGATGATGACAACGTTGCGGTGCTACCGGGTGTTAGTGGCCCCGAGGTCGGATGTTTGGCCTCTGGATGTGGAACCTCTGCCGAGGGATCCTGTTGGACCGAGCCTGTCGGATGTTGGTGGTCTACATGCCCGGGCTGTGCCCGCAGAGGCTGAGGTACCCCTTGCTGCCGTGGACCGGTACCCGGAGATGGATGTAGCGACTCCTGTGGAGGCCATGACACTAGAGCCCCTCCGACGCAGTTTGGGGTCCGCTGGGGGACCCCTGCGAGCTATCTATGGCCCCCTCCAGGACTGCTGTAATTTTTGTGCACTGCCCCATGTTTTTCTTTACGCTGTGCTTGGGCACCCCGGAGAGCACAGCGAGGTTTGATCGGAGATAGCCCCGTTCACTTTTCTGGATACGGGCTGACCTTCTCCCTCCTGCATGCTGAGACCCTCCATCCTTATTATTTGCTGTGCTCCCACTGTGGTTCTCCCCTCCCCTGTATTCAGAGACGCTTTTTGAAGTTTTTCTGATCCTGCTGAGACTACCCCCGTTTTGGGCTGTTTTTTGTTTTTTTACCCCCCTCTTCATTTCTCTGACATTTTTTTTTTTAACACCCCCCGTTATATACATATCTTTTTTCTGAAGTATATTTGATGACTCTAAGGCTAGGGTCAAACGAAAGTATTTTTACACGCGAACGTAAAAAAGTGCGTCCGACGCATTGATGTATTTTTTCACGGAATATGCGAAAACGGTCATACGATGCGCATGTTCGTGCGTGATGTTTTACGAATCCAAACCAGGAAACTTTTTGCGTCTGGACGTTATGTTGGCCAGACACGAGCAGGGTCTGACGTCTCCAAATCACACACACACACCGCTAGCGGGCGCAGCGCACTCTGTACGTCCGTACTAGCGGTTCTGCGTTCTCGAAAAAATGCGTTCATTTTCCACTTGCGTTGCGCGGCCGGACTTTCGTGCGACCGTACTTCGTATATTGGCTGTCATTGCCCGTCATTTGCTGCTAGTGCGGCCAAGATTAAGTGCGCCAGAACGCACGTTAAAAATGCGCTGGTCTGACCCCAGCCTTAACCCCCCCTCACGTTTTTCGACATTCTGTAATTTTTTTATGAGCCCCCCCATTTTTCGTTTATGAGTCTATTGTATGACCCTGCGAGGCCTACCTTGCTGGTCGGTTTGTGACCATTTCGTAGTCTGCAAAATAAAAATTTTAAATAAAAAAAAAAAATCATTGAGATTTCAATCATTTACAGAGTGTAAAATAATTTTTTTCACATTTTATCATCCAAACCAAACCACTTCATGGTTATATATTCTATAGGGCATTCTTGTAAAAAAAAAAAAAAAGAAGTGGGAATCTGTTACTGCATTTTTCAGATAAAATACACAATTTTAACCAGAACCAAAAAAATGAAAAATTTTGCTTGTGTTTTGGAGGATGATGTTTTATGAATAATATTGCTATGTATAATATGCTGATCTTACTCCCAGTGTGGGAAATGAGAAGGTGAGTAATAGCAGTGGTATTGGTAATTTTATATGTGCAAATGGACAATGCCATTGCTTTGGAACTAAAAATGAATAAATAAAGAAAAGTGTTTTTTTTTCTTTTAGATTTTACATGGTCATGTTTGGTATCAATGCAAAGGCCAGACAATGACCTGTTCAATGATGCCTCACTTGACCTCGTGCAATCTAATTATTAGACATGCAGGGTTCCAAAAGACCCTCTGCCCCTCGCTGTAGTGTGGCGGTTTAGGTTTTTTGATGGAACAATGCATAATCAGGGCTTTTTTTCAGGGGTATTCGTCGGTACTCAGTACTGGCACCTCACCACTCAGTACCGGCACCTCACCACCAGCCCGTACTAACAGGAGAGAGCATGATGCTCCTCCCTCCTCCTGCAGTGGCCGGCAGCTCATATTGCTCCAGAATGCTTCGGGTTGTCAGGAGTGTATGTAGGGAACGATGACCCCCCTCTTCTCCCAGTAAGTGAATGGAGGGCTGGTTAAATCGCCCCTCTGTTACTTCAGGGCCCCAGCTGTGGCAGTGTGTGTAAACATGCGGCACCCCCCTCTCTCTGCAGCCGCTGAAACTTTGAACAGCATAGGGAGGGGGGTGCAGCATGTTCACACACATCTGCGAGAGCTGTGGATTGTCAGGCAAGCGGTGTGATCAGAGGAGCTGGCACTGTAAGGCGGTACAGGTGGCCGCCTAAGAGAACAAGACCAGGAGGGGGTGCAAAAAAATTTATTTGAGTCCCTGGTCACTTGCCTTGACAGGGATCCAAATTTTTAAACTTTCTGCCTGGCGCTGTGTCCCTGCTGCTCCTCAGTGAGCTGCATTACATCTGCCAGGTCAGAGAGCAGACTCCCCAGGGGTGCTGGATACGGAAGCTTGCGCTCTGTCTTCTCCTGGTCCCTTCCTCCTTGCTGGTGCCTGGCCCCCTCTGATGATGTCAAGAGGAGGGCATGCCAAAAGAAGTCTACGCTGCCGCCTTACTCCCAGCCTCCCCAGCTATTCCAGACAGTGTGTGGTGCACCCTGGAAGGTGAGAAGATGGACATTTAAGTCCTGGCTGCATTGCTCTGCAGGGACTCAGTGACAGGCAGGCCTCAGAACAAAGAAACAAACTGCTGCTGCTTCCAAACACACTTCAAAACAGCATTTAAAAATATCAGCTCTGGACGGGGGGCGTGGCCGGCGGCGAGCAGGAGCGGATGTGTTTTGGTGGAGCTCCGCACGTCTTCACCACTTAAGGAACCCCAGCTGACTCCCCTTCCACTATTTTAGTATTTAAGGGTGCCTGTGCGGCTGGCCACCGGTACTGACCTGTCCGGAGCCCGTTTAGCCACCCTCCGGACCAGAGACTCCACTGATGACTGCTGACTTGTGCTGGAACGAGACGCCGGTGGCCATCTTGCGGCCTACTCCCCAGATCCGGAAGCCTGCTGGTCTTGCCGGTCTGAACGCTACACCATGGACTGGGCTCTTGTCGGGGCTGAGGAGATGGTGGGCCCACGTCTTCTGGATGATTGTCCTCCAGGGGTGGCGGATGTACCTGCGGGGGGGGGGGCGGGAGGACAGATCCCCCCCTTATACTGGAGGTGAGGGAGCCGTGGCTTTGGGCCTGGAGGCCTGCCTGTTGATTTTGGAGGGAGAGAATGAGGTTGGTCCACTTACCAGAGGTGTCTGGCGGCGGATGATGGCTGTGTTGCGGTGCTGCCGGGGGGCGGTGACCAGATGCGCGGTCACTAGACAAGATGCCGCCACCAGCTAGCGTCATTGAGTCAAGTCAGCAATCCATCTGCGGCCTGTACTTTTGTGCGGCACTCGCCGAGGCTGCAACACCCCCTGCTGCTGCAGTCTTGGGCCCAGAGGAGGCCGCAACGAAACTTGGGAAGGCCGAGACGCCGGAGCTGCTGGAATGTTTGTCGACCGCTGTCAGGTCTAGCCAGGCTGGGTGGGTGAGGGTGTGAGCCCAGAATGCAGTGACATAAAGCAGGCAATGTTTCAAATAAGAAAGAGTTTATTTGCATATAACAAACACAGGATAATGGGGAAGATAGGAAGAGGGCTGCCTAACAAACAAAGGGAAAGCTGAGAAATAGGCAGGAAGAGGTTAACCATATGTAGCGCTGTTTAAAACTGTGTTGCTGCAATTACTCGGTTTTAGCCACCAGAGGGAGACAAAAGCCATATGGACTATGCGGGACCTAAACGAACTACAATATCCATCAGGCTTTGCGGCGGATACAGGAAGTGGGTGGAACAGAGGGGAAGGACGTAAGCAGCCTCGTGCGGAGGAGCGCCAGTGTGAGCGGAGCGGCGAAAGACAGAGGACGCAAGTGAGACTGCCAGGGATCGAGACCAGGCTGGAGCGCCGACGCTACCTCGAGGGCGCTGGACATCGGGACAGTAACTTGTGGAGGCATACCCATTATCGCTGAGAGGTTTGCACAGAACTTCAGTTCCAGTTGGACCCCCTGTAAGGAGACCGCGATGATCCATAGGGAGTGCAGGCGGTAGGCCGTAGTTCTTGTGTTGGAGATCGGATGAGCAAGAGAGCGGATTCGGTGGCACAGAGTTCCGGAGGACAAGCGAAGAGACATCCTTGATCAGGCAGTGGGACAGACTGTCTAACGGATGGGTGAGAGGCCTTACAGGCCGCAAGTCCGAGTATAACCCAGCACGCTGCATTATTGTTCAATTCTACAGGGCCCCAACGTGACTAGTCGAAGATTTGCTTATTCCATTCACTGGCCAGTTGAATACGGTACCCGGGTACACGAATCAATACACGTACACCTTTTTGAGACATTACACTCACGGGACTTACACTCCAGAACTAAGGGGGTTAATCCTTTTTCTTTGCCGCGCGTGTTTTTCCCGCATTACGAAATCACGTCGTTCATATACCGTATTTACATTATATGTGTCACTTTATTGGGATCAGTAAAGTATATAATCTATAAAATCCACAACAGTGCTGGTGTATATTTATTCCCTAGTGCGGTGAGACTAACCCGAGGTTAATTCAGCGGTTCCTCCGGGAGTGAGCGCTACACATATAATATGCAGGTTAAGGGGCAGAGAGGGAGAAGTAAACTAACTTAATAAGCAGAACTGGAGCAGGGCTGACAATGCATACAATAGGAAATGAGAGGACACAAGAGGTTAATTTACAGAGAGAGGGATAACACAGGAACAGGGCTGAGAGCAGGGTTTTCTGGAATGTAGAAGAAGTCCAGTAAGGGAGTCCGGCAGCTGGATAAACAATAAGCAGAAGGTCTGTATGAAGGAGTCCTTGGATAAAGTGGAAGGGGGGTCACAGATGAAAGCGGGGTTCCAGGAAAAGCGGTGAGGGAATCTTGCGAGGTATCAAAGGGATGATCCAGAAGGGTAGTCAAATGGAATCCATAGGTCCAGGAATATAGAAGGTGGTAATCCGGTGAGCAAGCAGGGGGTCTGGTACACGTTGAATCTGAATGCTGGGTTGAAACAGGACAGGACAGGCTCCTGGCTGCACAAGCTCCTCTTAGGGAGTGGAAACTGATGCTGAAGCCTCTAGGGAGGGGCGCGGCTCCATTAAATAGAAGCAGTCAGGCTGACTGATTAGGTGCACCTGAGTGTCAGTGCAGAGCTGGCTGAGAAGTCTGTTTTAAATCTAGGGCAGCACCTTTCATGTGCTGCCCAGGGAATTTCAGTGCGCAGCAGCACTAGTTTTGCCTTTGCGGCGACCGCGAGGACCATGACAACCACAGGGGAGATACTGCGAGCTGCCCTTACCCGAAACCGCTGTGGGTGCCATCTATGACCCCCTCGGAGACTGCCTTGATTTTTCCAGTTTTTGCTCCGAGGTGCCTGGGCGCTCCGAAAGACCGCTTGGTGTTCGAGCTGTGGCGGCTCCGTTCCCCTTTTTTGACTCTGGCTGATTTCTTTTCACCCCACTCTCGCTCCAGTATATTGAGTTTCTCACTGCTGTGCTACCCGTGTTATCCCCCCCTCCTTCTGTTTTGAGACGCTATAGACACTATGAGACATGCTACGATTTTTCTCTGATCTCTCGGATGACTCTTTCTCCTATAGAGGACTTATTGTCTGTTCCTGCTGATGACCTATATAACTTTTATTTTTCTTATTTGTCGTACTGGAAGTATTATGGCCCTGCGAGGCTATACCCTGTTGTGGGTTACCTGTCTAACTTTGCAAAAATCAACTCTGGCAACACAGGTATGTTCACCTGGTTCTGCTGTTATCACCATGTGGGGGTGTTCTCAAGGTCAAACACACTCTCATTGGAGTCCCCCAATATTATTCAAACAGTACTTGGTGGATAGTGGAGTTTTACTGCTATGGAGCTCATACACACTGCGCATTACTGTGAGTTTCATTGCTGTGGAGCTCATACATAATCAGCAAAACTGAGTTTCATTGCTGTGCTGCTCACAAATGCTAGGGGATTATCCACTCAGTGCCAGCATTGCAAAAAACAAAAAAAATCGAACTGCACTGCAATACAGACTTTTCTTGCAACAGAGGCACTTAGTGGACAACCCCCATAGGGTTAGAACAATAGTTGTAGTTCATTTAAAGGAACACAGTATTAAAAAATATGGTTCCCTTTTATAGTGTCTTCTTTTAAGTGAGCTATAACTATTGTCTATTAGGACATGAAAATAGTCATAATAATCAGTTTTTCCCTGATCGTGAGAGTACCCCCACCTATTTTTCCAGAAAAAAAGCACTATAATGGATTGTGCCATAGCCTCCACACTTGTTGGTGACATAAGAAATGTAATGGTGGATTAGTGCAGCATCACGGGTCCCTTTATAATTAAAAAGCGAACAATATTGCTGTGTTAGAAAGAAAAAAAAGAAATATTTATTTATTATTTCACTTTTATTGCTACATAAAACCTAGTTATGTTTGGTATTATTGGAAAGGTCTTTCTGGCCTCTCCAGTTACCATGACCCTGTAGCTGCTTCGAATCAGAGATACAGGGGTCCAAATGCCCATCAATGCAGACATTCAGGGTTATCCAAAGAGATTCGAATTGCTTGAGAAAGGTAACCGAACGCTGAAAATCAGCGTTCGGTTACCTTTCCTGGCCATTCGGCTATCCAGAGAGCAGGCAATTCGCCAAATCCTGTCGAATTGCCTGCACATACGGTGACTGTTCGGTCCCTGTTCGAGGGCAGTGAAATCCCCATGAAAAAGCACTGCTTCGGCTATTCAGAGAATACAAACCAGCAGTGAAAGGTTCCCCTAATGCCCTGTCATTCGGTGGTTTAATTCGGCAGATTTATTCAGGAGAATCCCATAGGCTTCAATGTTAAAAATATTCCCGTTTTAATTCAATATCTAATAAACCGTTCATTATAAAATTCTGCAGCAAAAAGTCTCTTTATTCATTGATTTTTTAGGATACTTTAAGCATTTTTCATTTTTTATTTTTTTTTTAAAAAAAGTCCGATTTTTTTTTTTTATTTTTTTTTTCAGTTTGCTTATTTTTTTTGTAACAGCTCTCTTTATTATCATTCTCTGGACCTCCTGTGAAAATTTCAGACATTTTCGCTCAGTAGTTTCTTTGCAAACAGCGTTTCTTTTTCCCAGATTCATACAAATGGTTTTTCTAATTTATTCACTGCCTCCTCGTCACAGCTGCTTCGGCTCTGTGTGATTCGGCTCCTTTTCGGCTCCTGTTCGGCTTTTTCGAAGGTTAATCCAGATGTTTTTGCTTGTTTTCAGCATGCAATCGGTTAGTTTTCGTCAGGTTTGCGGCAGCTTTTCCCTGCAATTCGGGGACCTTGTGGTGTTTGCTGAATACACCGCAGGGTCACCGAAATGCAATCGGCAAAAGGAACCGAATTGAAGAGAATGAAAAGTCACCGAACGTGCGGTGACTTTTCGAATCTCTTTGGATAACCCTGATAGTTATCCTTTCTCTGGGCCTATTATGTGGCATGGGCCTGGAGCTGCAGCTCCAATAGTCCCTATGTTACTACGGCCCTGTGGCTGGGTGCTTAATTTTATACCCCTGTGGCAAAGGTTCAGTTTGAACCACCTGAATTCAATAATTAAGAGGTGTGTCCCAATACTTTTGTCCACATAGTGTAGTTTCCTCGCTGTCAAATGTGAGCAAGAAGATTGGGGGGGAATAAATGATGTATAGGCAGTCTCAAAAGAGGGACTAGGTCTCTGCAGGAGGAAGATACAATGTTTGATTTCTGGGGAAGTGCCATTACCTCTTAAAATATAGCGGTGCTAAGTGCTGCTGGTATTATCAGCTACAGGAGTTTATAGGACTCCATGGAGACAGACAAGAGCTCACACGAGTGAGATACGGCCAGGGGAGGTGGAGGGATACATGGAGGAACACCGGGAACTATTTGTTCCCAGTGTTCTTCTGCCTGCGGAGCGAGGAAGAGGTGGATCGCACTACTCTCGGGATCTGAGTCAAGTCAGAGGCGTAGCAAGGTCATGAGGTACCAGGGGGCAAGTCCTCCCCATAGCGCGACCCCCCCCCCCATGTTTTGGATTAAATAATGCATAGTAACGCATTATTCCATCACTTTCAAATTTGCTCACAGTGTGGGAAATGAGAAGGTGAATTAGTGCAGCAACATTGTTTGCATTTAAAATGAATAACGCCACTGCCTTAAAACAGAGGGGGGGGGGAAGACATTTTGCAATTGCTTGTTTTATTTCACATTTTTATTTTCCTATGGGATTCGCCTGTTTAAACCTGTCGAACTGAACCACGGAAAAAAATGGCCATTTCACCAATATTTCGGTGTAGTTTGCCATTCTCTGAATAGATTAACCATTACTTTACCTATGGGACAAATTCACTGTGGCCAAAGATCTCCGAATTGCAGCGAACTGCACTGTATTTCACTGGCAATTTGCCAATATTTGATAAATTGCTAGTTTTCTGATTAGACGAACTGCCACGAAATTGCACCGTACGGGAAAATTAATTTACAGTTCGGTGCAATTTGGTGGCAAGTTTGGCTAATTGAATAACCCTTTAAGGGCACTATCAGCTGCCCTAAACCAAAACGGGGATAAGGGGAAAAAATTGCGCTCGCATATCTCCCCTTAGCATCCCCGTTGTACCTATAGATCACGGGCTAGGCACTGGGTCCATCAGCCTGCCCCATAGCGGCCGCTAGGCTGTATGTTCGGGACAGCGCTAATGTGCTGTTGCTAGCATCCCCTCCATGGAGTCCATCCCGTTTTTTAATGTAATGTACACTATGTATATCTCACAGAGCTCCACAGTAATAAAACTCACAGTAATGTGCGGTGTGTTTGAGCAAATCACAGAGCTCCACAGCAATAAAACTCACAGTAATGTACTGTTTGTATGAGCGTATCACAGAGCTCCACAGCAATAAAACTCACAGTAATGTACTGTGTGTATGAGCGTATCACAGAGTTCCACAGCAATAAAACTCCCAGTAATGTGCAGTGTATATGAGCGTATCACAGAGCTCCACAGCAATAAAACTCACAGTAATGTGCAGTGTGTATGAGCGTATCACAGAGCCCCACAGCAATAAAACTCATAAATATATATAATTATATAAAAATCTAGGAATTCTAAAAAATAAAAAAAATACTTACTCCTGTGCTGTTATGACTGTGGGTAAATATAAATGATGGTTGGATACTCGCTTAGAGAGCAACAATAGATTTAATCTATAGACATTTCAGTGACAGGAATACAGTGACCCCCCTATCATTATAGCATGTGTTGGGAATACAGTGCCCCCTGCCTTTACAGAATGTGTTGGGGATACAATGCCCCCTGTCTTTATAGCATGCAGGGCCGCCATCAGGGCATTACGCCCCATGCTGTGGTAAGGGGCCCGGGGGGCCCGGCCCACCGGGGCCCCACCGTTAGTGGCACCCTTCCTTTATGTCAGCTCCGATATCGGACTCTAGGAGTCCGAATTCGGAGCTGTGTACTGGTCGGCCGCTTCCTGGCTGACTGGCTGGCTGGCTGGCTGGGGGGATCAAGCAGCGTGCATGTGCCTTCATAGCACATTGCTTTGGCTCCGCCCTCCAGTCACATGTATGAGAGATACAGAGAAGACATGGAGAAGAAGAGAAAACGTGTAGAAGAAAGAGCACAGAGCAGTTAAAGAAGAATCAGAAGAAGAAGGAGCAGAAGACTGGGACAGAAGACCGGTGGAGCGGTGAACCAAGGCCCAGCCAGACCCCAAGGCCTAGCAAGACCTCAAGCCCAGCCAAACCTCAGGGCCCAGCCAGACCCCAGCCCAGCCAGGGCCCAGACAGACCCCAGGGCCAGCATACCCAAGCCCTGCCAGGCCCAGTCAGGCCCCAGGGCGAAGCCACACCCAGGCCCAGCCAGACCCCAGGCCCAACCAGACCCCAGGGCCCAGCTAGACCCCAGGGCCCAGCCAGACCCAGACCCAGACCCAGACAGTCCCCAGATCCCAGCCAGACCCCGGGGCCCAGCCAGTCCCTAGGCCCAGCCAGTCCCCAGACCCAGCCAGACCCCAAGGCCCAGCCAGACCCCAGGGCCCAGTCAGACCCCAGGCCTTCCCAGGCCCAGCCAGACCCCAGGGACCAGCCAAACAAAGGCCCAGACACCAAGGCTCAGCCAGACCCTAGTGCCTAACCAAGGCCCAGCCAGACCCCAGGGCCCAGCCAAACCTGAGGCCCAGCCAGACCCCAGGGCCCAGCCAGGCCCAGCCAGACCCCAGGGCCCAGCCAGATCCCAGGGCCCAGCCATGCCCTGACTGTGAGTTTTATTGCTGTGGAGCTCTGTAATACACTCATACACACTGCACATTACTGTGAGTTTTATTGTTGTGGAGCTCTGATATGCTCATACACACTGCACATTACTGTGAGTTTTATTGCTGTGGAGCTCTGTGATACGCTCATACACACCACACATTACTGTGAGTTTTATTGCTGTGGAACTGTGTTATGTCCTTTTTTTTTTGGAAGGGGGCAAAAAGCTGTTAAGGGTTGAGGGAGTGCACGGGGGCCCTATCGTGAGGTTCAGTAAGGGGCCCCATCATTTCTGATGGCTGCCCTGATAGCATGTGTTGGGAATACAGTGCCCCCTGTCTTTACAGCATGTGTTGGGAATACAGTGACCCCTCTCTTTACAGCATTTGTTGGGAATACAGTGCCCCCTGTCTTTACAGCATTTATTGGGAATACAGTGCCCCCTGTCTTTATAGCATTTGTTGGAAATACAGTGCCCCCTGTCTTTACAGCATGTGTTGGGAATACAGTGCCCCCTCTCTGTACAGCATTTGTTGGGAATACAGTGCCCCTCTGTCTTTACAGCATTTATTGGGAATACAGTGCCCCCTATCATTATAGCATGTATTGGGAATACAGTGCCCCCTGTCTTTACAGAATGTGTTGGAAATACAGTGCCCCCAGTCTTTACAGCATTTGTTGGGAATACAGTGCCCCTCTGTCTTTACAGCATGTGTTGGGAATACAGTGCCCCCTGCCTTTACAGAATGTGTTGGGAATACAGTGCCCCCTGTCTTTACAGCATTTATTGGGAATACAGTGACCCCCTGTCTTTACAGCATGTGTTGGGAATACAGTGCCCCCTGCCTTTACAGAATGTGTTGGGAATACAGTGCCCCCTGTCTTTACAGCATTTATTGGGAATACAGTGACCCCCTGTCTTTACAGCATGTGTTGGGAATACAGTGCCCCCTGTCTTTACAGCAGTTGTTGGGAATACAGTGCCCCTCTGTCTTTACAGCATGTGTTGGGAATACAGTGCCCCCTGTTTTTACAACACTTGTTGGGAATACAGTGTCCCCCTGTCTTTACAGCATGTTTTGGGAATACAGTGCCCCCCTGTCTTTACAGCATTTGTTGGGAATACATTGCCTCCTGTTCTTACAGCATTTGTTGGGAATACAGTGCCCCCTGTCTTTATAGCATTTGTTGGGAATACAGTGACCCCCTGTCTTTGCAGCATTTGTTGGGAATACAGTGTCCCCTGTCTTTACAGCATTCGTTGGGAATACAGTGCCCCCTGTCTTTACAGCATTTGTTGGGAATACAGTGCCCCCCTGTCTTAACAGCATTTGTTGGGAATACAGTGCCCCCTGTCTTTACAGCATTCGTTGGGAATACAGTGCCCCATGTCTTTACAGCATTCGTTGGGAATACAGTGACCCCCTGTCTTTACAGCATTTGTTGGGAATACAGTGCCCCCTGTCTTTACAGCATTTGTTGGGAATACAGTGCCCCCTGTCTTTACAGCATTCGTTGGGAATAATGCCCCCCTGTTCTTACAGCATTTGTTGGGAATACAGTGCCCCCTGTCTTTACAGCATTTGATGGGAATAATGCCCCCCGTTCTTACAGCATTTGTTGGGAATACAGTTTCCCCTGTCTTTACAGCATTTGTTGGGAATACAGTGCCCCCTGTTTTTACAGCACTTGTTGGGAATACAGTGCCCCCCTGTCTTTACAGCATGTGTTGGGAATACAGTGCCCCCTGCCTTTACAGAATGTGTTGGGAATACAGTTCCCCCTGTCTTTACAGCATTTGTCTGGGAATACAGTCATCCCAGCATTTGTTGGGATGACACTCCCTTCCTCCCCAGTAAGGGAAACCTTTTTACTCTTTCCAGGGCTCGAGTACTGCAGGAACACGTGGGAACAGCGTTCCCGCACTTCTCCCTCTGCGGGAACATTGCGGGAATGCAGGTTCCCGCTGTGGGCAGCCGGGGCTGCTAGCGGAATGCATTAACAGCATTCTGCTAGCAGCCATTCGACTGCCCACGTGCCCCCGTGCGCTGCATGGTTCCTCGCGCGGCTGGCTCCTCAGCCCTCTGAAGGCTCTGCTCTGAATGAGGAGCTGCAGTTCATTGGCTCTCCACTAGGAGTCCCATGCTGCTCCTCCGGCGCTAAAAGGTGACGTCTCCCGCGGAGCTGCATCCCTACATGGAAGGAGCTTGTATCAGTCTCTCTGTCAACCCTTCTCTATGTCAACCCTTCTCTGCATCCATCCCTTCCCTCTGTATCCCCCCCACCTGGAACTTTTTAAGCTGCACATGGCTCTCTATATAATATAATGTGCATAATGCTCTCTGTCAGTGGCGACTCTAGGAACAATATTTAGGGGGGGCACATAGGATACCACAGTCAAAACTGGGGGGCACTAATAATTTTCACCACTAAATCATACCACTGAATAAAACTAAGCGCCCTATCACCTGGTGTGAGCTAAAACACCATCACTAAAGGAAAAATTTAGTGCGAGTCCCTAAAACGTAGTGCCTGACAACCTACTAACAGATCACCTTGTCCGCGGTAGTCCATGAACAAGGTCGTTTAGCGCACGCTAGGGAAACTAATGCGGTTGTGTACAGGATAGAACTGTTTTTTTAACAGTGCAGAGTGCCGGGTCATACCTATCCCCCGCCCTCACAAGCTTGAATATGAACATATCCAGTGAATAACTTCACACCCCTGCATTATTAAAATCCTCCACGGTGGTCGTATCATCCATGTTTTGATGCACACATATATTAAGGCTTCATGGACTATTGCATGATAAATGCCACCCAACAGCATGTAGAATCCTTACACTGCATTTAATAGATCCAAAAGGAAGGCCAGGTGAGCGACACAAATTTCCCTGCTGCAGCATATAAAAAATACATGTTTCAGGGCAAGACTTATTGATGTGTCCCTTTAAACATGGTCCACACGGTCACCCTAATAATCAACCGCTTCCATACTATGAATAACCCCCAGCATAAAATGTTTAAAATTAGGCAATATATTAGAATTAGGATATATATGGATAAAGGATACATTTATAATAGAGCCGACTGCAACAGCAACAACATTGCTGACCAGATCCATTACTATGGTGTATGGGGCCAAGAGAACACCTGTGCTGCATTCCTTTACATTGCCTATTAATTGCCTGTTAATTTTGGGCGAGGACCTGTTTTTTTGGAGTTAGCACCAGGGTTGAGCAGTAGATAAAATGTTGCAATTAGCACCCCTCAAAAAATTAGCGATGGCACCAAGTGATCTGTTAGCTGCAAAAGCGCTAAAGATCTCTAGTGCTCCCCATGTTAAGAAAAGGACGCGGAAAGTACAGTAAGCTTGTGGTACAAAACGCTAATAGCAACGCGCTAAGTGATTTTTCCTGTTTGTAGCAGGAGGCAAACAATCTGTTGGTCGGCACTAGACTCTATTAACCTGGCGCTACCACAAATCCAATGCCGACGCAAGGGTTAGCTCACACTAGGTAATAGTGCCCTAAATAAGTATATATAAACAAGATTCCAAAACCCCAGAGTAATGTGATGCAATGATAACTTTTTGTGATACTAACCGGATATTTAAATTCAATATTTTATTTGCTGCAATTCGGCAGTTTTTGCTGAATATCCGATTGCTCCTTCAGCGACTCCACTTTTAGAAATATATAGTGACCATTCGCTAAATAGGGAATTCACCTTATTTTCGGCGAAATAAATTCCCCGAAATGTGACGAAAAGCAGAGGATCTAAAAATGAATAGACCCTTTAGATTCTAACTTCCATAATAACCCCTAAAATGCCATAAACCCAGGGAAAGACAATAAAATTAATAAACAATGTGGCATTTAGCTACCCCTTAACCCCTAACATGCAATTGATCAAGGGAAAACATGAAATGAATACACTTTGAGGCATGTAGCCAACCCATTAACCCCTAAAATGCCATTAATCGATGAAAAAATAAAATATATACTATGAGGGACGAAGCCTACCCATTAACCCTTAATATACAACTAGAACCAAGGCAAAAACTAACGTAATACACAATGTAATGTATTGTCTGAACATTAACCACTTCACTGCTGAGCCATTTCAACCCTGTGAAAACGTTTACGTTTAAGTGCACGTTTTTATTTAATGTTTTATGACTTTTACTTTACACTGAATATGGTCATGTTGGGTATCATTGGAAAGGCCAGAATCTGCCCTTTCCAATGACACCTAAAATGTCCATATACGATGCATAGCAACGGAGATACCACAGTCCGAAAAAGTGTGGGAAGCTGGATGTTGATTTTTGGTGGGGGGGCAAGGAATAACCTAGGGGGGGCAATTGCCCCCCCTTGCCCCCCTGTAGAGATGCCTATGCTATCTGTATAACATGCTCTCTGTGTACATACAGTACTGTGCTGTGTATAGAGTAAATTATACTGAGAGCATTGTTCAGAGCACTGTATATAGAGTATGTTATACAGAGAGCATTGTGCAAAGCGCTGTATATAGAGTATGTTATACAGAGAGCATTGTGCAGAGTGTTGTATATAAAGTGTGTTATACAGAGAGCATTATGCAGAGCACTGTATACAGAGTACATTATACAGAGAGCATTATGAAAAAAATTTTTTGAAATTTTTAAAATGAAACGCTGTTTGCAAAGAAACTACTGAGCGAAAATGTCTGAAGTTTACACAGGAGGTCCAGGGAATGATAATAAAAAGGGCTGTTACAGAAAAAATAAGTAAACTTAAATTATTTTTTTTAAAAATCGGACTTTTAAAAAAAAAAAATCCGAAAAATGCTTAAAGTATCCTAAAAAATCTATAAATAAAGAGACTTTTTGCTGCAGAATATTATAATGAACGGTTTATTAGATATTGAATTAAAACGGGAATATTTTTAACATTGAAGTCTATAGGATTCTCCTGAATTAACTTGCCGAATTAAACCACCGAATGGCAGGGCATTAGGGGAACCTTTCACTGCTTTTTTGTGTTCTCTGAATAGCCGAAGCAGTGCTTTTTCATGGGGATTTCACTGCCCTCGAACAGGCACCGAACAGGTACCGTATGTGCAGGCAATTCGCCAGGATTTGGTGAATTGCCTGCTCTCTGGATAGCCGAATGGCCAGGAAAGGTAACCGAACGCTGATTTTCAGCGTTCGGTTACCTTTCTCAAGCAATTCGGAGCTCTTTGGATAACCCTGTATATGTTGGAAGGTATCGTGCAATATTTTACTGTTCTGAATTGTTCATTTGTATTGTTATTGTTGACCCAGAATTCTTTGGCAAGAATAAAATACAAAATATGTACTGAAACGGTTTTCTTTATCTTATCGTCTTAACATATAGTCGTCATATTCTAAAAATTCTACAAAAAAAAAAATTCTTATGGATGAAATGTGAGAGATAACATATACATATCATACAGTCACTCCATATACCACACATACCAAATACACTGCATATAGAATTTGAGGAAAAGATGCTACTAAAATAGTTTTGTTTTACCATTTCCAGGAAAAAAAAATGTCCCTGGATATTATTTTAAAAATCTGGTCAGCTTAATGCAAGGGCCTCATAAAACAATGTTTAGTAACAAGCATACAATTAGGAGTTCTAGGATTTTCTCAGGCTTTCTTTTGCTTACAATAGTCCAGTCTTTCTAAATCGTTGTTCTCTGAGGTCAGAACAGTATCTTTGGCCAAACTCATCATAATGTCTGATGTTTTCTGGTCCGTCTCCATGGTGACAGCTAATAAGAGGCTCTCTAGAAAGAGAGGAGCTGTGGAAGAAAAGGCATGGGCTGAGGGGGCGAGGGAGAGAGATGAGGGGAGGTAGAATAAGAGGCAGTGGAAAACATGAAGATGGAGCAGTGAGAAGAATATAAAGCGTGATTGGGAAGGCAAAGCGTGATCCTGAGACTGAGGGTGAAAGCAAAGGAGAAGAAAACATGATTAGGCGAAAGATTTGCTAGCCAGTCACATGCGATTTTATTTCTTAAACTAGACAAAATAGAAAGCTATTTCAGACTGAAATCAGGCATTTCAAAAGATAATTTAAATAAAAGATCCTATCAATACAGATAGAACTACACCGTTGTCTTTCAAAAATAGAAATAGATAAAAAGGAGGTAAAAAAAAAAAAGCCTTCTAGAGAGTCAGGGAACTGCTAGCTAGAAGTTTATGTTTTTTCCTGGAGGTTGAGATTGGTATAGATGGATATTAAAATAAATCTTTGGCTTGTTTGCCCATCCATGCTTAATGACCTTGCTGTGAAACAACAGTAGCAACTAGGGTTGTGCATGACTTTTTTTTTGTTTCATTTCTTTTTTGGGGGGGCGTTTTTTGTTTTTGTTTCGGGTCATTCGATTTGGTGATTTGGATCGATTCGGTGATTTGGATCATTTTGGCGATTTGGCTCATTTTGCCGATACTGCTCATTTCGGCGATCCGGATCATTTTGCCGATTCGGCTCATTTCTGGTGGTTCGGATAAGTTGGTTTTTCACTTTTTTATGACTTATTTTGTTTTTTATTGCTTATTAAAGAATGGGAAGTAGATTACTACCAATAGAATGAAAGTTTATTTACTTAATTATTCTTTTAGGATTTTTTAGGCATTTTTTGGGTGAAATTTTAGGTTTCCTAACTTTTTTAAAGAAACAAGGCTTTTTAACCCATAGGTTTCAATGCAGCGTATGAAGCCGCACACTGCCGGGTAGCGCCTCTCTGCAGTTTAATTAATGCAGCATATGAATCCGCACAATGCCGGGCAGAGCCTCTCTGCAGTATAATTGTGGATTATTCCAGCCTTGGTGTCAGAATAATCTTAATTTTAATAAAGACAGGAGGCGAATATTTTGCATTCTCTTTTCTTTACTAAATCAACAGCAGCAAGGAAAGTTACATAGCAACAGCAGTAACCAATCAACAACAAGAGTGTAGTAAGTCCTTAGCCATGCCCTCTCTTCTTGTAAGCTGGACGAGCAGGAGAGACGTGACGGAGAAAACCAGAAATCCAGGAAGATGGAAGGAAAAATGGAAAATGAAGCGGAGAAGATCCAACTAGGCAGAAGTCCAGGAGACTTGAAGGTACAAAACTGGAAGCCAACGGCCATCCGAGACGATGAAAGACCACAGGAGCAAGTCAAACTGAGGAGGAAGCAGAGGATACGTGAAAGCACCATGCACAGGAGGTCTGTCAATCAACAGCCAACTAACAAATCATTTAAAATGAAAACAATCAAATGGTAACCAAAGTCGAGACAATAGTTCGAAGTGAGGCGAACAATACAAGTAAACCCTACTAGGGGGATAAAAACAGGTTAAACAAATGTACACTTATACAATTCTTTCATGTGAGAATTTTTTTTTTTTTTTTGTAATTAATTTTATTTATTTATTTATTTATTTATTTTTGTTTACATGTAGCAGAAGAACACACAGAACAATGTAAGCAAACCTGGGCCGGGGCGGGCGGGAAAAATATTCGCCTCCTGTCTTTATTAAAATTAAGATTATTCTGACACCAAGGCTGGAATAATCCACAATTTTATATCAAGGCAGGAGGCTTCATATTTTGCAGTTTTAAAGCTGCACTAAAGCCCCAGAAGCATGAGAACGAGGACGGAAATAGAAGGTACGAAATGTGACCGCCCTAGACCAATCAGCCGCCTGTAGAATATCGGCCAGAGAACCCCCAGCGTCTGCGACAGAGGAAGCCGCCGCGCCCCGCACGGAGTGAGCGCCGAAATGGGGAGCAACGCCCGCCAGGGAGAGGAGCCAGCGCACCCATCTCGAGAGGGTAGGAGAGGAAACAGGTCTGTAAGGAGGATCAACTGTAGAGGGGCAGTAGCGGGATCAGCCTGTTGTTGCAAACACCAGCTACCCCAAGTTCTCCAGGCGTAACGATAACACTTTCTCGTGCCGGGAGCCCAGGATTCCCACAATAAGGAGCGAGCTGCATCTGATAGTCCCGGCAACATGCAGGGTCCCCGGAAATCGTCCACGCCACTAGAGGAAGATTGTTCTCCAAAATCATCGGATGTGGTCTGCCCTGGGGATCTAACAGAATGGATCGGAAGGACGGGAGCAGGAGTGGGTGGAGGCAGGATAGTTCCAGCGTCAGTGGGAACCAGGGTTGAGCATGCCACAAGGGTGTGAGAAGAAGCATCCGGATCCTCTGTCGGCGGACTTCTTGGATCGTTCGCGTGATCATCGGGAACGGCGGAAAAGCGTAGGCCCCGGACGGTGGCCATGGTTGTAGAAAAACGTCCACCGCAGTTGCCTGTGGGTCCGGAAGCCAGCTGAAGTAGGCCTCTGTTTGATGATTCAAGCGAGAAGCGAACAGATCGAGGTGAAACGGACCCCTCAGTTCCGACAGGCGGTTGAACGTAGACACATCTAGTTTCCAATCGCTGGAGTCCCTCCAATATCTCGAAAACCAATCTGCCACAAGATTGTAGGAACCGGGAAGGTATTCCGCCCTGAGAGAGATGTTCCGTTCCAAACAATAATTGAAGAGGGAAAGCGTGAGGTCCGACAGGAGCTTGGAGCGGGAGCCTCCTAGGCGATTCACGTACTGGACCGCGGAGATGTTGTCCATCCGGAGAAGAAGGGTGCAGTCCCTGAGGTCCTGGGTAAAACTGCGAACGGCGAACGAGCCGGCGATGAGCTCCAGGCAATTGATGTGAAGTTGCCGTTCCTCCGGAGCCCATGCTCCTCCCGTGGATATAGTGCCACAAGTTGCTCCCCAGCCCGACTGGCTGGCATCGGATTCCAGAACGAAATCTGGTAGAGAGCCGAAGATGGCTCGGCCGTTCCAGGCCTCCATATGGCGTAACCACCATAGGAGCTCCACACGAACCTCCGGGGTAATGGAGACCAGCTGGTCGTAGGAGGGGTTGAGTCGGAGGTGTTGTGCCTTCAGACGTTGCATCGCCCGATAGTGTAGTGGGCCAGGGAAGATGGCCTGAATGGAGGAAGAGAGGAGACCCACGACTCTCGCCAAATCTCGGAGACAGATGATGTCCATGCTGAGGACTCCGCGTAGGGATTTCTTGATGGCCCGAAGCTTTTGCGGGGGAAGCCGCAGTTGGCAAGACGTTGAGTCTATATCGAATCCGAGGAAGGTGACGGTTTGGGCGGGACGCAGCGCCGATTTGTCCCTGTTGATAATGAAGCCCAGGTCTTGGAGGAGCGTGACCACCAGGGTTGTATGGTGAGCGGATTGCGCGGGGTCCTGCGCCAATAGAAGGATGTCGTCTATATATATAATCGTCCTGACGCCTTGGGATCGTATGAAGGCCATTACCGGTCTGAGCAGCTTCGTAAAGCACCATGGCGCGGAGCTGAGGCCGAACGGCAGGCAAGTGAACTGCCAGAGGTCGCAATGCCAGAGGAACTGCAGGTACGGGTGGTGAGTGGGATGGACCGGGACCGTGAGGTAGGCGTCTGTGAGGTCCAGCCTCGTGAACCAATCAACGTCTCGGAGGAGATCTCTGAGGAGGTGTATACCCTCCATCTTGAAGTGGCGGTAGGCCACGAAGGTGTTGAGAGTCTTTAGATTTATAACCGGTCGAAGGTCTCCTGATTTTTTGTGGACCAGGAATATAGTGCTGACGAAGCACGGGGAGGCCCTGGCGGGGGTGATGGCACCTTTTAACTGCAAGGAGCGAAGTTCTCGGTCTATCAATGTCGCTTCCTCTGAGGAATAACGGGCCGGGGACGGGGTAGCAGCTTGGACGGGAACCTGGGAGAAGTCGATTAAATAACCCGCTACCGTTTGCAAAACCCACGAATCTGATGTGAGTGTGCGCCATTTGGGAAGGAAATAGCGTAGGCGACCCGCGACCGGAATGTGTGGAAGTGGGAGCGCTGGGGCACTTACCAGTGGAATAGCGGCGTCTGGGTCTGTTGAAGCCGCGACCAACAGGGACTCCGCGCGCCAGGATCGGACTGGGTCTGTACTGCACCTCCTGGCTTGGCGTGAAGCGAGGTCTATAGGTAGCGTTGTAACGGCTGGCGACCCGACCTCTTGGTGCGCCAGCCCTGGAGGAAAAACGTTGCTGGGGGTGGAAAACCCTTTTCATATTTGCCTGAACCTTTTGAAGGTTTGTATAAACGTTTACCTTACGGTTAAGGTCTCTCATGAACAGATCTCCAAACAGTAAGCCTTGTGCTGCTGGACCCAATTCTTTTGTAGCCATGCTAGTTAGCTTAGCATCTAGCCGAAACAGCGCCGCCTTACGGCGTTCAGACGAAATACCGACGTTGGCATTACCCAACAAACAAAGGGCGCGCTGTGCCCATTCGCGGACTAGCGCAGGATCGAGCAGGCTGTTGGTGGCTAGTGCTTCGTCCGCCATCACGAAGATGAGTGAGAGGGGACCGGAGACGTCCAGAAGCTTGTCCTGGGCGACACGGAGACCCTGTTCCAAACCCTTTCTAGGGTCCCTGCCAGCCTTACCCATGAAAGTGACGAAGTCTTCGTCAAATTCAGGGGTAAGGGACACCTTATCGGGTAGAGTCGGGCGAGGGCATTCGGCCGTAAGCGCGCTCTATCCGCTTTATCCAGGGGGCAGCGCAACCAGAAGCGCAAAAATTGAGTGATATGGTCCGGTGGTAACCAAGCGGAGGACCTAGGGTGGGTGGTCGAGCGCGGGTCAAAGAAAGGCAAACCTCGGGAGTCGAGGAGTTGTAAATGGGTGTCCGCGGACGCAAGTGAGCGTGGTGGCGCGGGCATGGTATTAAGTGGCATGAGTGCCATGGCATCGGAACGGGGCTCACCCGTAGAAACAGGAGTGGCCGGTGGGTTACCGGTAGATTCCATATCCTCCTCATCAGGATAATCGGCCTGATAGTCATCCAGATCATAAGTGTCGACACATTTGGGTTCTGGGACACATTTGGATTTTTTAATAGGAGCTTTACCCTTGCCAGCGGATTCCGACTGGCCTTTCCAGGGTCTTTTACGTGAGGGTTCTGCAGACTCGGATATGTCAGAGTGTGAACCCTCGGAGTGGGTCGGAGACTGGGCCCTTGAAAGAACCGGGGGTTCCGTTGGGGGGGCTGGAGGAAGGCTTGCGAGCGCTATGGGGAGGGTTTCAGAGATGGCTGTCAGAAGCCAAGCTTTGAGCTCCTCCTGATTGGAGGGAAGTTGTGGGGGATCCATGGCCAAAGAGACCAGAAACGGGGCTCACCCGTAAGTAATATAATTTTATATTATATTGTTAATTTGATCCGAGTGTGCGGATCGAAACGCCGCTGAGCGGCTTGCCCGCGGTTATTGCGGCTCCTTAAAGTGAGTGCCGGAGCAGACACTAAATTGCGGGGCTCACCCGAGGTTAGGAGATTTTTTGGGTCCGTGCAGCAGGCTGTCTGATCGCAAGGAGGCACCTGCCGACCTTAAAACCGGCACGAGTTGTATTAATGGCGGCAGACAGCGAAGATCAAAATGCCCGCGAAACGCATGCGCAGATGGGGTCGCGCAGTCTGAGGCAAGTTCCTCATGCGGGACTGCGCGCGCAACTAGCGGCGCCTCAGAGACAATGAAGTAAAAAAATATAAATATATTAACGATATTGTGATAGACTAACACCCGGAGGCCAGGGTAGATTAAATCGCCCTATTGTTCCGCCGGGTGAAGGGAAAACAAACAATAAGGCAAGCGCCAGCCTGCAGGCGGGATAGTGCCCACGCAGCAGGCGGAAACCTAAGGAAAAAAACCGTATTAAATACAGAAACCTTGCCTAAACAAAATTAGATATGACTATATATAGCTAATCATAAAAATAACCAAAATATATCCTGGCGTCCAGGAGCTGTTTTAAAAACGACTCACCTGGAGGCCAGCAGCAAGAAAAGAGGGCGTGGCTAAGGACTTACTACACTCTTGTTGTTGATTGGTTACTGCTGTTGCTATGTAACTTTCCTTGCTGCTGTTGATTTAGTAAAGAAAAGAGAATGCAAAATATGAAGCCTCCTGCCTTGATATAAAATTAATGCAGCATATGAATCCGCACACTGCTGGGCAGTGGCTCTCTGCAGTCTAATTCAACATATGAATCCGCACACTGCCGGGCAGCACCTCTCTGGAGATCGATTCATTGATTCGAATCGATAAATTTTTTGATCAGTTATTTTTTCTTTTTTTTTAGTTATAATTAATGCAGCATATAAATCCACACACTGCTGAGAAGTTCCCGGCAGTGTGCAGATTCATATGCTGCATTATTCTGCAGAGAGGCGCTTCCCAGCAGTGTGCGGATTCATATGCTGCATTAATTATACTGCAGAGAGGCGCTGCCCAGCAGTGTGCGGTCCATATGCTGAATTATACTGCAGAGAGGCGCTTCCCAGCAGTGTACGGATTCATATGCTGCATTAATTATACTGCAGAGAGGCGCTGCCCGGCAGTGTGCGGATTCATATGCTGAATTATACTGCAGAGAGGCGCTGCCCGGCAGTGTGCGGATTCATATGCTGAATTATACTGCAGAGAGGCGCTGCCCGGCAGTGTGCGGATTCATATGCTGAATTATTCTGCAGAGAGGCACTTCCCACCAGCGTGCGGATTCATATGTTGCATTAATTATATGGCAGAGAGGCGCTGCCCGGCAGTGTGCGGATTCATATGCTGAATTATACTGCAGAGAGGTGCTGCCTGGCAGTGTGCTGTTTCATATGCTGAATTATACTGCAGAGAGGCGCTGCCTGGCAGTGTGCGGATTCATATGCTGAATTATTCTGCAGAGAGGCGCTTTCCAGCAGTCTGCGGATTCATATGCTGCATTAATTATACTGCAGAGAGGCGCTGCCCGGCAAGTGTGCGGATTCATATGCTGAATTATTCTGCAGAGAGGCGCTTTCCAGCAGTCTGCGGATTCATATGCTGCATTAATTATACTGCAGAGAGGCGCTGCCCGGCAAGTGTGCGGATTCATATGCTGAATTATTCTGCAGAGAGGCGCTTTCCAGCAGTCTGCGGATTCATATGCTGCATTAATTATACTGCAGAGAGGCGCTGCCCGGCAAGTGTGCGGATTCATATGCTGAATTATTCTGCAGAGAGGCGCTTTCCAGCAGTCTGCGGATTCATATGCTGCATTAATTATACTGCAGAGAGGCGCTGCCCGGCAAGTGTGCGGATTCATATGCTGAATTATTTTGCAGAGAGGCGCTTTCCAGCAGTCTGCGGATTCATATGCTGCATTAATTATACTGCAGAGAGGCGCTGCCGGCAAGTGTGCGGATTCATATGCTGAATTATTCTGCAGAGAGGCGCTTTCCAGCAGTCTGCGGATTCATATGCTGCATTAATTATACTGCAGAGAGGCGCTGCCCGGCAAGTGTGCGGATTCATATGCTGAATTATTCTGCAGAGAGGCGCTTTCCAGCAGTCTGCGGATTCATATGCTGCATTAATACTGCAGAGAGGCGCTGCCCGGCAAGTGTGCGGATTCATATGCTGAATTATTCTGCAGAGAGGCGCTTTCCAGCAGTCTGCGGATTCATATGCTGCATTAATTATACTGCAGAGAGGCGCTGCCCGGCAAGTGTGCGGATTCATATGCTGAATTATTCTGCAGAGAGGCGCTTTCCAGCAGTCTGCGGATTCATATGCTGCATTAATTTTATATCAAGGCAGGAGGCTTCATATTTTGCATTCTCTTTTCTTTACTAAATCAACAGCAGCAAGGAAAGTTACATAGCAACAGCAGTAACCAATCAACAACAAGAGTGTAGTAAGTCCTTAGCCACGCCCTCTTTTCTTGCTGCTGGCCTCCAGGTGAGTCGTTTTTAAAACAGCTCCTGGACGCCAGGATATATTTTGGTTGTTTATTGATTATATTTGTTATAGTTATATATATATATATTTATAATTTACGTTTAGGCAAGGTTTCTGTATTTTAAATACTTTTTTCCTTCAGGTTTCTGCCTGCTGCGTGGGCACTCTCCCGCCTGCAGGCTTGCGCTTGCTTCCTGCTTTTTTCCCGTCACCCGGCGGACCAATAGGGAAATTTAATCTCCCTGGCGCCGGGTGCTATTCCATCATTTACTTCCTTCATTATTTTTATTATTATTTCGACTATAAGTCACCGTTATCTGCGCGCGCAGTCACCGCATGAGGAACTTGCCTCAGAGCGCGCGAGCCCATCTGCGCATGCGTTCGTGGCCATTTTCCTTATCGAGCTCGGTCTGCCGCCTTTCAGCTCGTGCCGGGTTTAAGGTCGGCAGGTGCCTCCTCAAAGTTGACAGCCTGCTGCACGGACCCTCTCCTACCTCGGGTGAGCCCCGCATACCAGTTTCTGCTCCGGCAGTCACAATAAAACCGCAAAAATCGCGTGTAAGCCGCTCAGCGGCGCTTCGATCCGCATGCACGGATCAAATTAAATAAAATAAATATAATTTTATTTTACCTGCGGGTGAGCCCCGTTTTGGTCTCTTTTACCATGGACCCCCCACAACTTCCCTCCAATCAGGAGGAGCTCAAAGCTTGGCTTCTGACAGCCATTTCTGAAACCCTCCCCATAGCGCTCGCTAGCCTTCCTCCTGTTCCCAACGGAACCACCGGTTCTTTCAAGGGCCCAGTCCCCGACCCACTCTGAGGGTTCCACTCGGACATATCCGAGTCTGCAGAACCCTTACGAAAAGGCCCTGGAAAGGCCAGTCAGAATCCGCTGGCAAGGGTAAAGGTCCAATGAAAAATCCAAATGTGTCCCAGAACCCAAGGGTGTTGACACTTGTGACCTGGATGACTATCAGGCTGATTATCCTGATGAGGAGGATATGGAATCTACCGGTAACCCACCGGTCACTCCTGTTTCAACGGGTGAGCCCCGTTCCGATGCTATGGCAATCATGCCCCTTACTACCGTGCCTGCGCTACCACGCTCTCTTGCGTCCGCGGACACCCATTTACAACTCCTCGACTCCCGAGGTTTACCCTTCTTTGACCCGCGCACGACCACCCACCCTAGGTCTTCCGCTTGGTTACCACCGGACCATATAGCGGAATTTTTGCGCTTCTGGTTGCGCTGCCCCCTGGACAAGGCGGATAGAGCGCGCTTACGGGCCGAATGCCCTCGCCCGACTCTACCTGATAAGGTGTCCCTTACCCCTGAATTTGACGAAGACTTCGTCACCTTCATGGGTAAGGCTGGCAGGGACCCAAGAAAGGGTTTGGAACAGGGTCTCCGTGTCGCCCAGGACAAACTTCTGGACGTCTCCGGTCCCCTTTCACTCATCTTCGTGATGGCGGACGAAGCACTAGCCACCAACAACCCGCTTGATCCTGCTCTAGTCCGCGAATGGGCACAGCGTGCCCTCTGCTTGTTGGGTAATGCCAATGTCGGCATTTCATCTGAACGCCGTAAGGCGGCGCTGTTTCGGCTGGATGCAAAGCTAACTAGCATGGCTACAAAGGAATTGGGTCGGGCAGCAAAAGGCTTACTGTTTGGAGATCTGTTCATGAGAGACCTTAACCGCAAGGTAAACGTTTATACGAACCTTCAAAAGGTTCAAGCAAATATGAAAAGGGTTTTCCACCCCCAGCAACGTTTTTCCTCCAGGGCTGGTGCACCAAGAGGTCGGGCCGCCAGCCGTTACAACGCTGCCTATAGACCTCGCTTCACGCCAAACCAGGACGTGCAGTACAGACCCAGCCCCATCCTGGCGCGCGGAGTCCCTGTTGGTCGCGGCTTCAACAGACCCAGACGCCGCTACTCCGCTGGTAAGTGTCTCAGCGCTCCCGCTTTCACACATTCCGGTCGCGGGTCGCTTACGCTATTTCCTTCCCAAATGGCGCACACTCACATCAGACTCGTGGGTTTTACGAACGGTAGCAGGTTATTCAATCGACTTCTCCCAGGTTCCCGTCCAGGCTGCTACCCCGCCCCCGGCCCATTATTCCTCAGAGGAAGCGACGTTGATAGACCGGGAACTTCGCTCCTTGCAGTTAAAAGGCGCCATCACCCCCGCCAGGGGTTCCCCGTGCTTCGTCAGCACTATCTTCCTTGCACAAAAAATCGGGGACCTTCGACCGGTTATAAACCTAAAAACTCTCAACACCTTCGTGGCCTACGCCACTTCAAGATGGAGGGTATACACCTCCTCAGAGATCTCCTCCGAGACGGCGATTGGTTCACGAGGCTGGACCTCACAGACGCCTACCTCACGGTCCCGGTCCATCCCACTCACCACCTGTACCTGCAGTTCCTCTGGCATCGCGACCTCTGGCAGTTCACTTGCCTGCCGTTCGGCCTCAGCTCCGCGCCATGGTGCTTTACGAAGCTGCTCAGACCGGTAATGGCCTTCATACGATCCCAAGGCGTCAGGACGATTATATATCTAGACGACATCCTTCTATTGGCGCAGGACCCCGCGCAATCCGCTCACCATACAACCCTGGTGGTCACGCTCCTCCAAGACCTGGGCTTCATTATCAACAGGGACAAATCGGCGCTGCGTCCCGCCCAAACCGTCACCTTCCTCGGATTCGATATAGACTCAACGTCTTGCCAACTGCGGCTTCCCCCGCAAAAGCTTCGGGCCATCAAGAAATCCCTACGCGGAGTCCTCAGCATGGACACCATCTGTCTCCGAGATTTGGCGAGAGTCGTGGTCTCCTCTCTTCCTCCATTCAGGCCATCTTCCCTGGCCCACTACACTATCGGGCGATGCAACGTCTGAAGGCACAACACCTCCGACTCAACCCCTCCTACGACCAGCTGGTCTCCATTACCCCGGAGGTTCGTGTGGAGCTCCTATGGTGGTTACGCCATATGGAGGCCTGGAACGGCCGAGCCATCTTCGGCTCTCTACCAGATTTCGTTCTGGAATCCGATGCCAGCCAGTCGGGCTGGGGAGCAACTTGTGGCACTATATCCACGGGAGGAGCATGGGCTCCGGAGGAACGGCGACTTCACATCAATTGCCTGGAGCTCATCGCCGGCTCGTTCGCCGTTCGCAGTTTTACCCAGGACCTCAGGGACTGCACCCTTCTTCTCCGGATGGACAACATCTCCGCGGTCCAGTACGTGAATCGCCTAGGAGGCTCCCGCTCCAAGCTCCTGTCGGACCTCACGCTTTCCCTCTTCAATTATTGTTTGGAACGGAACATCTCTCTCAGGGCGGAATACCTTCCCGGTTCCTCCAATCTTGTGGCAGATTGGTTTTCGAGATATTGGAGGGACTCCAGCGATTGGAAACTAGATGTGTCTACGTTCAACCGCCTGTCGGAACTGAGGGGTCCGTTTCACCTCGATCTGTTCGCTTCTCGCTTGAATCGTCAAACAGAGGCCTACTTCAGCTGGCTTCCGGACCCACAGGCAACTGCGGTGGACGCTTTTCTACAACCATGGCCACCGTCCGGGGCCTACGCTTTTCCGCCGTTCCCAATGATCACGCGAACGATCCAAGAAGTCCGCCGACAGGGGATCCGGATGCTTCTTCTCACACCCTTGTGGCATGCTCAACCCTGGTTCCCACTGACGCTGGAACTATCCTGCCTCCATCCACTCCTGCTCCCGTCCTTCCGATCCATTCTGTTGGATCCCCAGGGCAGACCACATCCGATGATTTTGGAGAACAATCTTCCTCTAGTGGCGTGGACGATTTCCGGGGACCCTGCATGTTGCCGGGACTATCAGATGCAGCTCGCTCCTTATTGTGGGAATCCTGGGCTCCCGGCACGAGAAAGTGTTATCATTACGCCTGGAGAACTTGGGGTAGCTGGTGTTTGCAACAACAGGCTGATCCCGCTACTGCCCCTCTACAGTTGATCCTCAATTTTTTGGCGCATCTTTCCACGTTGGGGAAGTCCTATCGTACTATTAACCTGTTCCGCTCGGCTATCTCGGCGGCTCACGTTCCCCTGGGCGGCGTTCCTGTGGGTAGGGACCCTTCCGTCTGTCGTCTCCTCCGTGGCATTAGACTCGCTCGCCCGCCGGCTCCGAGATATATGGTATTCTGGGATGTAGCGCTGATGCTTGACTTCCTGCGTAACTGGCCGGATAATGACTCACTAACCCTCCGTCAGCTCTCGGCTAAATTAACAGTTCTGTTGTGTTTGGTTTCCTTTCGACGTGTCTCTGATGTTAGGGCCTTCGATGCGCACGCCGTGGCTTTCTCCCTTGAGGGTGTTGTCTTCTCGCTTACTAGGCGCACTAAAACTCTATCCCGTGAGGTTTTCTACCCTTATTTTCCCACTGATCCTCTCCTGTGTGTGGCTCGTTGTGTTACTACTTACCTCTCTCGTTTGCGTCCTTTGCGCTCCTCTCCGACTGGCCAACTCTTGGTCTCTTATGTCTCTCCTTACAGACCTGTTTCCTCTCCTACCCTCTCGAGATGGGTGCGCTGGCTCCTCTCCCTGGCGGGCGTTGCTCCCCATTTCGGCGCTCACTCCGTGCGGGGCGCGGCGGCTTCCTCTGTCGCAGACGCTGGGGGTTCTCTGGCCGATATTCTACAGGCGGCTGATTGGTCTAGGGCGGTCACATTTCGTACCTTCTATTTCCGTCCTCGTTCTCATGCTTCTGGGACTTTAGTGCAGCTTTAAAACTGCAAAATATGAAGCCTCCTGCCTTGATATAAAATTGTGGATTATTCCAGCCTTGGTGTCAGAATAATCTTAATTTTAATAAAGACAGGAGGCGAATATTTTTCCCGCCCGCCCCGGCCCAGGTTGGCTTACATTTTTTCTGTGTGTTCTTCTGCTACATGTAAATAAATAAATAAAATTAATTACAAAAAAAAAAAAAAAAAATTCTCACATGAAAGAATTGTATAAGTGTACATTTGTTTAACCTGTTTTTATCCCCCTAGTAGGGTTTACTTGTATTGTTCGCCTCACTTCGAAATATTGTCTCGATTTTGGTTACCATTTGATTGTTTTCATTTTAAATGATTCGTTAGTTGGCTGTTGATTGACAGACCTCCTGTGCATGGTGGTTTCACGTATCCTCTGCTTCCTCCTCAGTTTGACTTGCTCCTGTGGTCTCTCATCGTCTCGGATGGCCGTTGGCTTCCAGTTTTGTACCTTCAAGTCTCCTGGACTTCTGCCTAGTTGGATCTTCTCCGCTTCATTTTCCGTTTTTCCTTCCATCTTCCTGGATTTCTGGTTTTCTCCGTCACGTCTCTCCTGCTCGTCCAGCTTACAAGAAAAGAGGGCGTGGCTAAGGACTTACTACACTCTTGTTGTTGATTGGTTACTGCTGTTGCTATGTAACTTTCCTTGCTGCTGTTGATTTAGTAAAGAAAAGAGAATGCAAAATATTCGCCTCCTGTCTTTATTAAAATTAAGATTATTCTGACACCAAGGCTGGAATATTCCACAATTATACTGCAGAGAGGCGCTGCCCGTCAAGTGTGCGGATTCAAATGCTGAATTATTCTGCAGAGAGGCGCTGCCCGGTAGTGTGTTGGATTCACATACTGCATTGAACCCTATGGGTTAAAAAGCCTTATTTCTTTAAAAAAAGTTAGGAAACCTAAAATTTCACCCAAAAAATGCCTAAAAAATCCTAAAATAATAATTAAGTAAAGAAACTTTCATTCTATTGGTAGTAATCTACTTCCCATTCTTAAATAAGCAATAAAAAAGAAAATAAGTCCTAAAAAAGTGAAAAAACAACTGATTTGAATCACCCGATATGAGCCGAATCGCCGAAATGATCCGAATCGCCGAAATGATCCGAATCATCAAATGATCCGAATCATCGAATTGAATCTATCCGAAATTTCAGATTGAACTGAAATTTCGGGTGGTCGATACTTCATTTTTGGAAATGCTCATCTCTAGTAGCAACTGAGCATATCAAGATCTATGGGTGTTTATTTTTTTATCTGCAGTTTATACTTGCTCAATCTGCACCACAGCTGGGCTAGTCCCCCATCAACATTTTACAAAAAAACATATGCAATTCAGTAGATCAGGATTGATCAGTTGCTATTTGCATTATATCTAACGTAGAAGAAGCGATATTAACATAAAATAGAAATAAATTAGCTACATTAGTAGATCTTTGTTAGATTGGTTATTTTGTTAGATCTCATATAATTCCTGAGCTATAAAGTTTGGAGGGAGGAGGGGAACCCCGCATCCAAATTTCTGGAATAATTAACTCAAACTGATAGACCTCCTTTAGATCTGTAAGATCAAGTAGTTTTAATGTTATATCTCACATAATTGCTGATATATAAAGTCATGGAGACTGGAGAACTGGTTGCCCCTCATCAATATGATCATTCAGGCTGATAAGTGTTTATTAGATGAAGTATTTCATTACATTAGAGGCGTAGCAAGGTCATGAGCTGCCCGGGGGCAAGTCCTCCCCAAGCGCACCCCCCCCCCCATGTTTTAGGTGAAATAATGCATAGTAATGTGCAGTGTATATGAGCATATCAAATAGCTCCACAGCAATAAAACTCACAGTAATGTGCATCGGGTATGAACGTATCACAGAGCACCACAGCAATAAAACTCACAGTAATATGCGGTGTGTATGAGTGTACCACAGAGCTCCACAGCCTTTTTTACACTCCCCCACATTCTTTTCCCCTGCAGGCCGATCCTATATTTTTTCACCCCTTCCCCACCAGTCCCCTCACTTCATTCTATCCCCCAGCAGGCCCCCTCACTTTATTCCCCCCAGCATGCCCCCTTCACTTTATTCTCCCCCTCAGCAGGTCCCCTTCACTTCATTCTCCCCAAAAAGGCCCTCCTCACTTTATTCTTCCCCCCAGCAGCCCCCCCTCATTTGTTCTCCCCCCTCAACAGGCCCCCTTCACTTTATTCTCCCCCAGCATCTCCCCTTCACTTTATTCTCCCCAACATGCCCCTTCACTTTATTCTCCCCCCGCATGCCCCCTTCACTTTATTCTTATTCTCCCCCCAGCATGTCCCTTTCACTTTATTCTCCCCAAAATGCCCCTTCACTTTATTCTCCCACCAGCATGCTCCCTTCACTTTATTCTCCCCCTCAACAGACCCCCTTCACTTTATTCTCCCCAGCAGACCCCCTCACTTTATTCTCCCCCTTAACAGACCCCCTTCACTTTATTCTCCCCAGCAGACCCCCTCACTTTATTCTCCCCCTCAACAGGCCCGCTTCACTTTATTCTCCCCCAGCATGTCCCCTTGACTTTATTCTCCCCAACATGCCCCATTCACTTTATTCTCCCCAGCATGCTCCTTCACTTTATTCTCCCACCAGCATGCCGCCTTCACTTTATTCTCCCCAGCATGCCCCCTTAACTTTATTCTCCCCCCAGCATGCCCCCTTCGCTTTATTCTTATTCTCCCCCAGCATGTCCATTTCACTTTATTCGAGATTGAAATCCGCAGCAGCCATATCTGAGTTCCAGTGGAAGGCCGTGCCCAACGAGTCCAATCCACTAAAGCTGAAACTGACTTTTATCATAGGATAATTTCCCTCATGAGGCATCTCACCACCTCAGCTGTCTTTTCAGCCTCAGCTGTCTAGTTTTGCGGGGAAGACAATCTGATTGCTGGTCAACTGGAACCATCCATCTTCTCCATATTTGCCTGGTTCTTCAGAGAGCCATTTCTTCTCTTTTTCTGAATACACAGGTGTCCATTCGTTCAATGGGGCTGGTAGTAGCGGGGCTACTATGGAGTAGGGTGTTTTGTAGGTTTCGGGTTCTTCTTGGAGTCCCCAACTGAACTCTTCTTTTGGGTGATAGTGTGACCAGGCAAAATAGAGCAGATCTTGCTGTTCATGCTTGTTCTTTACAGTGAATAGAAAATAGTTCAGTGCACTGCTCTTCATTTTCGATAAGTATTTCCTTAAGGAAGAACTTCACCAGCGGGGCTTGATATTTTTCAGCTCCCAATTCTCCCAAACTTTGCAGGATGCAGGTAATTCTCAAATTATTCTGAGTATTGGACGTCAGATTCTCGAACCTTGCGGAGAAATTTTCTGCTCGCTCAACTTCAGTTTGTTCTGATTCTTCTTCATCCTCCCCCACCAATTTTAAGCCGAAGAAGTTCAGCATCATCTTGTAGGCCCGAAGGAGCCGTTGCTGAATTTCTGAGGCGTTTCTCATGATAGTCTTTTCAAAATAGGTCAATGGGCGAGAACAAGGATTCTTGCCTTGATCCATGGTAGGAAACAGCCATTGAATATAGTCATGGTTTCTTTCAAGGAGCACATAATTGTTGTGCCAGTTGTTGAGTATCATTTCAATGTATTCACCATTAGATTCAAATCTTGTCCTGTTCATATAGAATTCATAATTCGGTGCTGCTTCAGAAGTTAACACTTCTTGCTTGCATGACGTCATACATATTTTTCTGCTTTGTTTCTGTTTCTCAGAATTTTCATCAACAGCTTTTGCCGCTTCTTTTGCAGCTTGATCAGCCATTCTGGTACCTTTTGGTATTTCATCATTTCCTTTCTGGTGTCCTCTGCAATGCATTATACTGACAGCAATGGGTTTCCAGACATCATCCAGGAGACTCAGTATTTCTGCGGAGTACTTGACTTGTCTTCCTGAAGAAGATAGCAGTCCTCTTTTGTTTGTACAGGGTACCATGTGCATGGACAGTCATAAAAGCATATTTTGAATCAGTGTAAATATTTACTCTTTTATTTTAAGTTAATTCTAAGGCCCGTGTCAGAGCAATGATCTCTGCTAGTTGTGCTGATGTGCTGTGTGGCAAAGGCCTTGCTTCCAGAATTTCCTCCATTGTGACAACTGCGTAGCCGGATAGTCTCTTGCCATGTTCCATATAACTGCTTCCATCCGTGAAGAGTTTCAGGTTGTATTTGTCTAGGGGTACATCTCGTAAGTCAGGCCTGCTGCTGAAAACTTCTTCCATGACCTGAAGGCATTCATGACTTGGATCTTCTTCAGAGTCTGGCAGTAAGTTAGCAGGGTTCAAAGTTGCGATAAGGTCCAAATGAACACGTGGATTTTCACACATCATAGCTTGATACTTTGTCATCCGGCTATTATTAAACCAGTAGCTTCCTTTGGCGTCTAGCAAGGCTTTAACTGCAAGTGGGACTTTGACATGTAGGACTTGGCCCAAAGTTAACTTGTCAGCTTCAGATAGCAGCATTGCTGTTTCAGCCACTGCTCGTAGGCACGGAGGTAGGCCGCAGGCCACTGGATCAAGCTGCTTGGAGAGGTAAGCCACAGGCCTGGGCCATGACCCCAGGTATTGGATCAGGACACCAGTTGCAGTCTGGTTATGCTCACAAACATAGAGCTGGAATGGTTTAGTGTGGTCAGGTAGGACCAAAGCTGGGGCCTCCATCAACAAAGTCTTTAGTTTCAGAAAAGCAGCAGACTGTTCTGCGTCCCATAAGAATGGTTCATTTTCACCCTCTCTGGTTGCTTGGTGCAGGGGTTTGGCAATCTCTGTGAAATTGGGGATCCATAGACGGCAGAATCCTACAGCACCTAGGAATTCACAAACCTGTCTGCGTGTCTTTGGCTGTGGAATACGGCAGACTGCTTCTTTGCATTCTGGCCCTAATGCTCGCTTGGTACCTGTCAACTGAAAACCTAGATATTTCACACTTTGTTTGCAAATTTGGGCTTTCTTTCTAGATAATTTGTAGCCCGTTTGGCACAGTAGTTGTAGAAGGGCTTTGGTTGCGGCTAAACAGTCTTTTTCAGTTGGTGAAGCAAGCAATAAATCATCAACATACTGTAACAACACAACTTTGTCTGGCTGAGAGTTGAAGGACAGAAGGTTCTGGCTGAGGGCGCACCAAAGATAGTGGGCGAGTTCTTGAAACCTTGGGGGAGGTGTGTCCAGGTCATTTGATGTTGCACCCCTGGCTTAGAATCTTCCCATTGAAACGCAAACAGGGGCTGGCTTGCAGGGGCGAGGCGGATGCTAAAGAAGGCATCTTTTAGATCGAGCACAGTGTAGTATTCCGTACTTCCGGGTATAAGCGCCAATAGATTGTATGGGTTGGGGACCACAGGATGCAGAGTTACGGTTGCTTCATTAACTGCTCTTAAATCTTGTACTGGGCAATATTCTTGGGTTCCTTCTTTCTGCACTGGCAATAATGGTGTAATCCATGGTGACACACAAAATTTCAATATACCGTGGTCTTTTAGTCTCTGCAAATGGGTCTGTATAGTCTGTTTAGCTTTCTGCGGGATATGATACTGTCTTAAGGCTACAGGCACTGCTCCAGGCTTCAGATCAACATATACAGGAGGAATATTCACAGCTAGTCCTGGTGGACTGTTTTCTGCCCAAACTTCAGAACTGCCCAGGAGTAGTACATGGGGGTCTGGAGCGACCGGAGTAGACGGTATTGCTCTCCACTCTTCCTCCCTCAGCATTACTAGAGCAATTTTATTGAGTTGTGGAGCTGAGACGGCTGGGTAGTGCTGCCAAATAGAGCTACCACTCTCGGGTTTATCTAATTTAGCATGACCCCCGGGGAGAAACGTAATTTGGGCTTGCAATTTACTCAGGATATCTCGACCGAAGAGCTGGATGGGGCATTCGGGCATGTATAGAAATTGGTGTTCGACCTGGTGACCCCCTAGGCTACATATTCTGGAGGCAAGAAAGGGATACTTGGCAGATACCCCCATCGCACTGACAATGTCAGCCTCCCCCCCAGCCGGTGCAATTGGTTGTGTCACAACAGAAAACTCTGCCCCAGTATCAACCATAAAAATCTCGTCACCATCCCCCACTCTCATGACTGTGGGCTCGCAAGTACTGAGTGGGATCGGCCCCGGTCTGTGTCAATACATCCCTTGTCCTTCGAAGGACGTTCCCGCCAAACCCACAAAACCGGTCCCGTTACTCTCATTCCTTTCATATCTCCCGTTCGTCACTTGCCCACGGGCTACCCCCCCTCCGAATTATCACCCTCAACTCTATTTCTTTCCATTAATTTAGGGCAATTTCCACGCCAGTGACCGACTTCCTTACAGAATGCACACTGGTTCTGACCCAAATCAGTCTGGTGTCCCCTTCCCCTAGTTCCTCTGCCCTGTCCTCTACCAGGCTCACTATCTGTAGTTCCCCCGTACACTCCTCCCGCTCCTTGCCTGTCACCCAGTGCCACAGCTAATATCCCTGCATTAGCTTTAGACTTCCATACTTCTTCTCGCTTCTCTTCTAAATCCCTATTGTGATACACTTTATTTGCAATCTCCACTAATTGACTAATACACATCCCAAAGAATGAATCCCTCTTGTCTCTGTAACTTATTCCGTATATCACTCTGTGCTTGGCTTACAAAGGAGGAGTTGAGAAGCCGGCGATTCTCAACAGCCTCAGGGTCTATAGGGCTGTATAAACGATACGCCTCTAATAACCTTTCTAGATACGCGCTCGGGGATTCTTTTGGTTCTTGTATAAACTCGGCTATTTTACCCATATTAACAGGCTGCTTTGCCCCCCTCTTATCCCCATCAGTACAGCTGCGCGGTAACTGAAGATGTGCCATACCTGCTTCAGTATATGGCCACTGGGGATCAATTTATGGGTAATGTTCTTCCGCCCAAGCTTCGGGGTTTGCCTGACTCTCTTCCACTGCCAACGTCAATAAATATTTACGGGCCGTTGCATTAATACGGGCCCTCTCCTCAGTAGTAAACATTGTCAACAAAAGTTGCTGACAGTTGGCCCACATGGGATTGTGCTTATTCATAATAGATTCTACAAGACTCGTCATAACTGCTTCTCAGAGTAGGGAGGGGTTTGGGTTTTCCAGTTGAACAAATCTTTGGTGGTGAAGGCAATATATGTGTATATATTCGGTCCGGGGGCACCCTCTACACTTGGGCCAGGTACCGTTCTCAACGGGAGTTGGTATTTACCGGGGTGTTGGTACGGCACATGGGGTTTAACAATATTATTATCAGCACAGGTCACCGCTTTGGGATCTGCGGCTGCCCCTTCTGGAGGGTCTGTCATTGGATTCTCTAATATATAGATTACCCCATCTGCGGTTTCGATTTTATCAGCAGTAGTGACAATCTGCGTTTTCACCACCTCATGAACTCCACCACTCGCAGACGGGGCTGAGGACCCAGGCGGAAAAATAGCAGCAGCCTGTTCCCCCGCCTGAGCCGCCATGGCGTCAAGCGCCTGGCGCACCGCCGTGTAGTAGGATGGATAAGGCGGCGGAGGCAGATCAATATCCTCAGGGTGTCCCGCCAGAACAGGGGGACTCTCAGACTTCTGGCCAGTACTCTTATCCTTCTTTTGTCCCGCTAATATAACAAAATGACTTTTATCTTTAACACAATACCTCCAAATGTCAATATATGGGTACTGATCTGGATGCCCGAATTCTCCTGTGACTTGGGAATATACCTTCTGGATCAACACAGGATCCATAGACCCTCCTTCCGGCCATTCGGGGACTAATGCAGGCCAGGCAATGGTACTCAGGGTCTGTAGCTTTTATTTACATAATTCTACACCATACTGATGCGTCTTGTACAAAACCTTAAAACTACGCATCATATACTCTAAAGGTGTTTCTCCCGCCCTTGCTTTCTTAGGGTGTGATGTTCCGTTACCCATTGTTATCCTTTATCAAAAACCACCTTCAAGACAATTTATATTCGACAGTCTGGTATTTCAGGCGACAATTCACTCGTGACGGGGTCGCTTCCTTCCTTGGTAGCCGGCAAAGTTGCCCTGGACGCGGAAACATACCACCGGAGTCCACTCTCAGATTTGCTTCCCTGTTTCCAGGTAGGCGCGCGTTCACTCACAGCACTCGCAGCACTCACAGCACATACTATACCAGATACATTCAGCACAGTACAATTCACAACAATTTATTCCTGCCTCTGAAATAGCAGCGTCTCCTACCCTGTGACTAGCAACACGACAACCTGTAATTCCCTTTATCCAGGGCTAGAGCCACTCTCAAACACCGTCCAGGGCTAAAGCCACTCTCAAACGGCATCCAGGGCTAAAGCCACTCTCAGACACCCTCTAACCTACACTCCCGAACACCCGTTGAACACACAGAAATCAGAAATATTGCTAATCATTAACTACCTCAATTCCGCAAATCACACTTAGTGAACTTAAAATTTCCAGTTATCAACTAGACATTGCTACATATTTTGCAACTAGCAACAAATCTACAAATCCCAATAAAACTGTATGCTGTCCAGGGCTAAAAAGCCTCTCTCAGACAGTCCGAACCCTTATGTTGTCGGCCAAACAAACACTTCTAAGTGCTTGAGTGCATCTAAACCAAAGGCTAACACCTTTAACCCTTATACCGTCAGCCAAATGAGCACAGCTACGTGCTTGAGTGCAACAAATGGGACCGGGACTGTGGTCCCTATTCCCCCACAATAGCTGGGCTACCGGGTACTCGCCGTTTCGTTTACCCAGCTTTCGGCAGCTAGCTCCGGAACTATGGGATAGAGCGTGATCAAGGACTCTCTTCCCCAACTTCGGTCGGAGGCCAACACAAATCAGGTTTACCTGTAATCTCTGCGCTGACGCTGTTTCCTCAGACTCTGAGGCGTCCCAGCTTCCCGGGCCGGGAGTCCGTTAGGGACGAGTCGAGCTCCACTTAGCGGGAAATCCCGCTTGGCGCCTGCAGATGACAGCTCACCTTCAACGGACGCCCAACCTCTGGGACCTCTCGGGCCTGCAGTCAACCACTACTGTCCGGCAGCCACTGCTGATCTGCTGCCGACCGATCCCAGGCGAGCCCCCAGAAATGTTACCGGAATCCACTCAGTTCTGTCGGGAGAAAGGTCGGCACAGTGCTGACAATGACAAGCCAGACACGAGTCAATGGCAGGAAAGGCGTTCTTTATTGACGTCAAGTCTCAAGTTGGAATGTATCACAACAATTGAGTGTCCATCTCAGGATGGGTTTCACTTCTTATACATGAATTCGTAAAAAGGTACATCCCAACAACCCACCCATGGGCGATTTGCCCTCCCCAGGGTAAATGTGCCATCCCCTCATCTTGAACACAAAGACATAACACAAATCGGCAGTTTCTCATGCAATTAAGACAGTTAGATAATTTAGAGTTCGGCTTGATCCTGTCTCTGTCCTCTCCCCAAATGCCTGTTCTCCTCCCTTTACTGATAAGGACACAGATGGCCTAATGGGGCCTTTGTATTCAGCTACGGCTCCATGACCTTGGTGTTTTTAAATCATTGTTCTTGGCACGTACTGTTTATTCAAGCCGTATTCACTATTTAATTGCTATGCCAGCAAGTCCCCTGGAATGTCTGAAATCTATCTAAATCAGTTAATATTCGCTATTTACAAGTACGTGAATCTCAGCTCAACCCAAGATGGCTGCTGAGGAACAACATGGCGGCTAATTTCTGGCCTGTTTCTGTTACAATACCTTTTTATTGTACTAACCTGATACCTAAATTCAATAGTTCGCCAATGTCCGACAACTGCTTCAGTGACTCCAATTTTAGCAAATTACAGTGACCATTCGCTAAATTTGGGAATTTGCAATATTTTCGTAAAATGAATTCCCCGAAATGTGACGAAAAGCATAGAATCTAAAGATGAATAGAGCCTTTAGATTCTAGCTTCCATAAACCCAGGGAAATAAAATAAAAATAATAAACAGTATGGCATTTAGCTAACCCCAGTGTGGCATTGTTATGTATTGAGACTTTATGCTGTCCTCCATTCAGCAGATGGCAGCATAGTAAATGTGTGCATTTGTTCTTATGTGTGGTTAGTGTCTCTTGTGTGTATGTCTCTGTGTCTTAGGTTTATGCTGTAATAAATTTACTCTTCCACATGCTTGTCTGTATCAGTGAGCAGTTATCCATTCAAATACACTAAACTGGCGACGAGGATGATATCTCGGTAAAAGAACACTGCAGAAACATACAGAAATCAGTCTGAGTGAGGAAGTTGAACTTTATTCATACATACTTTTACAAATATCTCCAGCATGGCTTCTCTGGGACACATGGAGGAGTTTGATCGGATTAATCCATCTTCATGGGACTCATATGCTGACAGGTTAAAAATTTTCTTGGAAGCCAACAAGGTGACTGATGCTGTGCAGAAAAGAGCTGTGTTACTGAGTGTTATTGGATCTAAGACTTTTGATACTGTTCGCTCACTGATTTTTCAGAAAAAAACAAAAGACTGCTCTTTTGAAGACATCCTGGCACTGTTAAAAAAATATTTTGCACCCATTCCATCTGAAACAGTGCGGCGTTTCCATTTCAACAGACGAAATCAGCAACCAGGTGAAAGCATTGCAAGAGCATCCGTATCAAATTCCAGCTGTCCATCAAATTCTTACTACTTTGGCAAAAGGAAAGGTATTTGCCAAATTGGATATGGCACAAGTTTACCAGCAGTTACCTGTGGATGAGCAGGGCTGGATTTACCCCTCAGGAGTCTGTAGGGAAAGAAATCTGAAGCCCCCCCCCCCCATAAAAAAGATATTTTTTTCATGGCAAAAATATTTTTATGTAAAACAAAAATAAATCTTACAAATTTTAAATCAATTAAATTCGGTATCAGAACCATTAAGAAAAGTGCCACTGGGGGGCGTGGCTAACCGCCGATCGAGATAGCGACTTAACTGAAGAGCTCTAAGCACAGACCTTGAAAACAGCGACAAAGAGCGTCTTTACACGAACCGAATCAGCACAAAAACGAATCGCCCCGATGTGTGAGATGTCCCAGAGTAAACCTAAGCAATCGGCGGCCAAATCCAAGTTTTTTCCCCGTGCACTGCCCCGAAAAAAATCTGTGGCCGGGATCCAAGATGGCGCCAGCCGCCCGAGTCCGGATCCACCTGCAGTGCTACAGACAGAGGGCCCGGCAACAGGATCCGAATTGAAGGCTCTCTCCACTACTTTAGAAGGTATGCTTACCTCTATGTCCGCTGACTTAAAATCACAACTTAAAGAAGTGGCCAAGGAGATTAGAGCTGATATCCAGAACCTGGCAGACTGCACATCTCACATAGAAGATAAAATGGGAGAATACGCTGATGCACAGAATGTTATGGTCGACAGGGTACAGGAGTTAGAAGATACGCTGGAGGCCTGCTTGACCAAAATTGCTGATCTTGAAAACAGATCTCGCAGACATAATGTGAAAATCCGAGGCGTCCCTGGAAGTGTTAAAACCCACCAGCTTGCTTCTTATGTTACGGACTTCTTTTTACACTTAGTGCCTGAGCTGACCCCTGACTCTCTGCTGATGGACCGCACACATTGTCTGCCACGGCCGTCTGCGATGCCTGTGGACACCGCGCGTGATGTCATCTTACACCTTCACTACTTTAGGCCCAGCCAGGGAACTTATCGTCCAGGCCCTGCGAAAACCTGTCTCCTGAATACGACCATTTACAGGTATTTCCTGACCTGGCAAAACGTACGCTTGATTTTCGACGCTCGCTACAGAGGGTGACCGTTACACTTCGACAACACGATAGTCTCTATCGCTGGGGTTTCCCGCAGAATTTATTGATCACACACGATGGCTCTCAACACGTGGTGACGACACTGGAGCAGGGCCTACAGTTCCTGTCAGAGAGGGACTTAACCCCACCATCACCGAATCGACCGGCCTCAACGCTCCCTCGAAAGATACAGAAGGAATGGAAAAAGGTCCATTAAGGGAAGCCGGGCTGAACGCCCCCTGCTCCTACTTGTCTTGATCAACTCTGCAAAGATTCATCGTGACATACCCTGGCGACCTCTCCACCTTGCTGTGGCGTCTTTTGCGTTCTCCTACGACGCCAAGGTCTGGCGACTCCGTTCAGTTGAGAGATATTCTCTCCCACGTTCCCTCACTTTCTCCCTCTCCTGCTGAGAGTTGTGGCACAGCAGCAGGTTTGCTGCCACATAGGAGATCTTCAAACTATTTTTTGTATATAGTTTTTTTTTCTGATTTGTATTTTTTCCCCCCTTCTTTCTTTTTCCAGGGACTGCCGGACTCACTCTTGCATACCGTCAAGCTACGTCTCTCTTTGTGTTGCATCTTCGACACGCGCACTGAGGGACAATGCTCATTCCAGAACTTGCAGCTCTTTTATTTTCCTCACATCTGAGGTCTCTGTCCGATATGCACTTGGGCAGGGGTCAAGTCCTGGGAAAAAAAAGTGAGGGAACTCGCCCATGAATTCCACAACCCCTATTGCCTGAAGAAAAAATATATATATATCATGAGTATAACAGTACGTGGTGATACCATTTTTATTGGGTTAACATTACATTTAAAAGACAAGCTTTCAAGAGTGTAGCCTCTCCTCTTCAGGTCTGGAAACTATACTGATCAGTGAAAAGGAATCATTACGTACAAGTATACTCGTGATTTTGGCAACTGGACTAACACGTTATATATAATATATATATATATATATTACATATATACAGTATATATATGTAGCCAGGCACAGACCCCCCAGAATTATATACACAATCACTGGACCCCCAGAATAATATACCCAGCACTGGACCCCCAGAATAACCTACACAGCACTGAGCCCCCAGAATAATATACCCAGCACTGGACCCCCAGAATAATATACACAGCACTGAGCCCCCAGAATAATATACACAGCACTGAGTCCCCAGCATAATATACACAGCACTGAGCCCCCAGAATAATATACACAGCACTGGACCCCCAGAATAATATACACAGCATGAGCCCTCAGAATAATATGCACAGCAATGGACCCCCAGAATTATATACACAGCACTGAGCCCCCAAAATAATATACACAGCACTGGTTATATGGATATATTTGCCCCCAGCTCATATGGGTATATTTGCCCCAGCTCACATGGATATATTTGTCCTCAGCTCACATGGATATATTTGCCACAGCTCATATGGGTATATATTTCCCCCAGCTCACATAGATATTATTGCCCCCAGTTCACATGGATATTATTGCCCCCAGTTCACATGGGTATATATTGCCCCCAGCTCACATGGATATTATTGCCCCCAGCTCACATGGATATTATCCCCCCCCCGTTCACATGGATATTATTGCTCCCAGCTCATATGGGTATATATTACCCCAGCTCATATGGGTATATAGTGCACCCAGCTCACATGGATATTATTGCCCCCAGCTCACATGGATATTATTGCCCCCAGTTCACATGGATATTATTGCCCCTGCTCACATGGATATTATTGCCCCCAATTCACATGGATATTATTGCCCCCCAGTTCACATGGATATTATTGCCCCCAGCTCATATGGGTATATATTGCCCCAGCTCATATGGATATTATTGCCCCCAGTTCACATGGATATTATTGCCCCCAGTTCACATGGATATTATTGCCCCCAGCTCACATGGGTATATATTGCCCCCAGCTCACATAGAAAAATGTCGGCAGATAAGAACCTTTCAGCCCATCTAGTCTGCCCAATTACATGGATACTTAACCTGGATTTATCTTTTGTTTAGGATAGCCTTATGCCTATCCCATGCTTGCTTAAATTCAATTACTGTTTTGGCCTCTACCACTTCAACTGGAAGGCTGTTCCATGTATCCACCACCCTCTCAGTAAAATAATGCTTCCTGATGTTACTTTTAAACCTTTGCCCCTCTAATCTAAGACTATGTCCTCTTGTTTTGCTACTTTGTTTCCGTTTAAATATACTCCCTTCCTCTACCTTGTGGATTCCCTTTACGTATTTAAATGTTTCTATCATATCTCCTCTGTCTCGTCTTTTTTCCAAGCTGTACATGTTAAGATCATTAAGCCTTTCCTGGTAACTTTTCTCCTTCAAGCCGTACACCATTTTAGTAGCCCTTCTCTGAACTCTCTCTAAGATGTCTATATCCTTCTGGAGATACGGTCTCCAGTACTGCACACAGTACTCCAAGTGAGGTCTCACCAGTGCTCTGTACAGTGGCATGAGCACTTCCCTTTTCCTACTGCTAATACCTCTCCCTACACAACCAAGCATTCTGCTAGCATTTCCTGCTGCTCTATTACATTGACTACTTACCCTTAGACCCTCTGAAATAATAACCCCTAAATCCCTTTCCTCAGATGTTGAGGTTAGGACTGTTTCAAATATTCTATATTCAGCCCTTGGGTTTTTACGTCCCAGGTGCATTATCTTGCACTTATCCACATTAAAACTCAATTGCCACAGCTCCGATCATTTTTTTAGTTTACCTAAATCATTTGTCATTTGGCTGATCCCTCCAGGAACGTCAACCCTGTTGCAAATCAGCAAAAATCAGCAAAAATACATACTTTTCCATTAATACCTTCTGCAATATCACTAATAAAAATATTAAAGAGAATGGGTCCAAGTACTGACCCCTGAGGTACCCCACTGGTAACAAGTACCCCACTGGTAACAAGACCTTGCGCCGAATAAACTCCATTTACCACAACCCTCTGTTGCCTGTCACTCAGCCACTGCCTAATCCATTCAACAATATTGGAATCCAAGGTCAAAGATTGCAATTTATTGATAAGCCTTCTATGCGGAACAGTATCAAAAGCCTTACTGAAATCTAAATAAGCAATGTCTACTGCACCACCTGTGTCTATTATTTTTGTTACCCAATCAAAAAAATCAATAAGATTAGTTTGGCATGATCTCCCTGAGGTAAACCCATGTTGTTTCTGATCCTGTAATCTATGTGTTTTTAGATGTTCAACAATCCTTTCCTTTAACATGGCTTCCATTAATTTCCCCACTACTGACGTAAGACTAACTGGCCTACAGTTCCCCCGATTCCTCCCTACTACCCTTCTTGTAAATGGGCACAACATTTGCTAATTTCCAGTCTTCTAGGACGACTCCCGTTAGCAAGGATTGGTTAAATAAATCTGATAACGGTTTTGCTATTACATCACTGAGCTCTTTTAATAATTTAGGGTGGATCCCATCAGGCCCCATTGACTTGTTTGTCTTTACTTTAGACAGCTGCTGTAGAACCTCCTCCTCTGTAAACTGATATGTAAATGTCTCGTTAGTGTTTCCTCCTAACTGAGGTCCCTTTCCTTCCTTTCCTTCTGCAAAGACTGAACAAAATTATTCATTGAGGCAGTCAGCGAGACTTTTTTTTTTTTTTTTTAGAATGAAAAGTTTTTTATTTCAACAATGCAGAAATACAGGAATATTAAGCAGTACATTACATCTTCAATGCAGCAGACATGTTTTAGAGCTAGAATGTTTACAAAATAATCCACTATATAAAGTCCGCGTCACAAATCTGCCAGTATAGAAAGAAAGAAAGCAAAGTCACATAAATACAGCATAACCAAGTAGTGCTACTGAAACGTATGGCGGGATTCTATTGTCGTATGCTACAATCAAAGTGTACCATATCGTCAGTAAGTAGCTAAAAACAGATAATGGAGTGTAGCTGAACATTTCAAATTTAAGGTTCAAAACCCTTTTGACCTCCCTCAATGTGCGTCCCCTGCAACACTGACAACGCTCGTATGAATCCCGAGGTAGAATGCAAATAGTAGCTTTAAGGCCATGGGTATTCAAAAAGAGATCCTTATGAGGACCTCAATAGTCAATAAAGTGGGGGTATGGAAGTAAGGACATGTATGAGCAGGATAAACCGCTAGTGGTATTAATGAAAAGGGGAAAGAAGCGAAAGAGTAAGTGTAGAAGAAGAAAGGAGAGAGAAGGATGGGCAAAGAGGGGAGAAAACGATATATAAGAAGAGAAACAAAAAATAGAAAAAAAAAGGGGGGGAGGGTGAGTCAACCACCCTTGAATTTTCTCCTCTTAATGCGAACTTTTGCCTTCGTAGGCGTCATTAAAATATCTTTTAGTGTCCTACAGTACCAGTCTCTCCAGCGCCTCCGTCACCTCCCTCCAGGGCCCTCTGAAATCTCGCCGAAGAGCAGAAGGACGACCAATGAAACCACACATCTAGAAAATGTTGAGCTGCCATTGAGGGCGAGAGAGCAAGTTCCTCATTAGATCTTAGTATTTCAAGTCTATCGACCAGGACCCGTCAGCGAGACTTTTATCCTCTTCTACATACCTTCCTTCCTTTGGTTTTAATCTAACTAATCCTTGTGAAATATTACTACCAGAAGGTAAAACGTAACAATATAATAATGCCAGGACAATTTATATTGAATGGAAATTGAGAAGGTCCTGAGAGACCTGAGGGTTTCCCCCTAATTACTTGATTTGAATTCAATTATTCCAATGTGACCATCAGAATACAAGTGTCTCCCTGAGACCAATAAAATTAAACTTTTATTGAAAATTAATTAAAAATAGCGACTTTGACAACATAGATAGACAGTGCTCGAAAAAACAAACATATTAAGAACAAGGCAACAAGTGGTGGTATTATGTGGACAGCAGTAGATAGAAGTGAAAACTCCATTCAATAAGTGATCTTCAAGGATCACTTCAATTGATTACAGCTGACATTGGTAGAACAAGATGATAATGGAGCATAATATATATGCTGTTATGGAAAGTTTGGTGTTTGCGCATAAAGTCCTGATGCACCAAAAGGGTACACTTCAGTATTAAAGTGCGCCCAGTACAAACAAATCCGTCACTATAAAAATACACGCTATATCTAGCTCTTTCTGTATAAGAACGAAGTACTTCTCTGTGTCCCAAGAGGAATCAGACAAACACGCTGCTTCAAGCTGGAAATCCTCTGGCCCAAGTGCGCTGTGGCTCCTGGATTGTATAATTTATTAGACAATCGCACACGCCCAATAGCCCCCTGGCTGTACAACAGAAAAGCCAGGTTGCCCAGTAATTACATTTACATATCAAAAGGACAGGGGCGTAGACCAGAATGACCGACCGGCCTCCTGGAGATGACTCATCCCTGAGCCATCTCCATGATCCCCGTCAGCCATGTTTGTCCCCATCCCCCGTCACTTGTCACTCATCAATATGGACCCCACTCAGATACTGCTCAGAGTGATCAGTATCTGAGTGAAGATCAATCTACGTGTTCCTACGGGTTATGGACATATCTGCGGGGACAAATAAAGTTATTATCTCAACACGGTACCAGTGTTGAGAAAAGGCTTAAAATGTCTTAAAAGCAGGTATGTCTCTAAACCCAAAAGAAGGTTTTCATACTGACGGTTTTGCCGCTGGTTTGGATTTAAAACCACATTCAAATCTAACACAGGGAGACAGATGACAAAATTATTACGCACATCCTAGAATATAATGTCCACATAATAAAATTTCCACGACAATGCAAAAAAGACACCACAGTTGTCAAAAACCACAGCTAGGGTACACCTTTGAGACAAGTTAATCTGCTGAGAATTTAGCCCAGATAAATACCGCAAAACATTGACCAATTGTATTATAATGAGAGCCCACCAAGGGTTAATGAGATTGGTAATGCTGGCGGAATGAACTAATTAAGCAGAGGGTCCCGGGCTGCGGCTGCACCCGACGTGCGTTTCGCCTGGAATGGCCTAAGGAATCCATACCTTAGGCATAGGGGATGGTGGTTCCTCAACTATGGTGTCTGAGCCTACTTCCGTCTCACCACTACACTCTAAAAGTGCCTCAAAAGAATTAAGAAGAGCCACAGACTGTGGGACATGCCTTCTATCCACAACTCTAAGTGTACCAGATCCTACAGTAGTCCATCTGCCGCTCCTAGGAGGCCTCTGTGGCAGTGGCTTTGTAACAGTCATAGCCATAGCCTGAGTTTGTCTAACAGACATGGGTATATATTTCCCCCAGCTCATATGGGTTTATATTGCCCCCAGCTCACATGGATATTATTGCCCCCAGTTCACATGGATATTATTGCCCCCAGTTCACATGGATATTATTGCCCCCAGCTCACATGGATATTATTGTCCCCAGTTCACATGGATATTATTTCCCCCAGCTCACATGGATATTATTGCCCCCAGTTCACATGGATATTATTGCCCCCAGCTCACACATGGAATTTTTTTGCCCCCAGCTCACCTCTCCTCTCTGCAGTGCCAGGCCCAAAACGATTGAGCTGGCTGCACATTGCCGGCGGCCGCTGGCAGGAAGTGCAGCCGCTCGCCTGGGATCGATCAAACAGCCAGCCCCGATCTCGCACCCCTCTTTGCTCTGGCCCAACTACACCAGCCAATTTCATTCCACGGGTCCTTCTAAATCAAAAGGGGTTTCTATTCTTATTAGAAATTATGCTGTGTTTGAATTTCACCGGAAATTGTCAGACTCGGCTGACAGATACCTTATTTTAGTGTGCTCAATGAACTCAAGTTTATACTATTCTCAATGTGTACGCTCCTAATGACAACCAAGTGGTGTTTGCTAGGGCTATGCTCGAAAAAATATCTTCTGTCCTTACTGGTACCCTTATAATGTGTGGCAATCTGAATTTCACCTTAGATCTGCTTAAGGACACCTCGGGTTTTGGCTCTCGTCCCCTGACTAGTAAACGTAAAAAAAGTGGACAAATTCCAAGACTACTAGAGCACTACAGGTTCGAATCAGCGAGCATATCAACAATATTATTAAGGGCTACGACAAACACAGCGTCTCCAATCATTTTAAACTCAAACATGACAGTAATCCAGTAGGTTTAGAATTTTTCGGGATTGAGATGGTAGTTAGAAACTGGCGAGGGGAAGACCTTGAATTGAAGCTTGCTAGAACTGAGATGCGATGGATATATCAACTAAATACACTCGAACCTAATGGCTTAAATATGGAATTTGAGATATGTAATTTTCTTATAGATTGTTCCTTTTTTTAATTAATTTTTTTTCTATCAGCTGCATAATAGGTATTTTTAATTGTATGTGTTATGATATTATTTTATATAGATTGTTTCATACTAATTTTGGGGTAAATCTATTTAAAAATCAATTTGGTATCATTATAAATTCGATTATTAAGTCCCATCACCATTAGTAAGATTAATGTATGGGATAGAGGTCGGGTTCATTACTTCGAGTTAATTAAGCTAGACCCAACACACTGGACTTACAATGCTATTGACTCCAATTTTAGGATTTTTATATATTTGTATAATCTAACCGTTTATTATCTGTGCCCATAGTGCACACGATCGGGTAAAGATCAACTTTATATTATTTGTCGAATGCATCGAATATAACGGAACCCACTATGGAGAACCGGAAGTTTTTACAGGAAGGAGAGTCTGTGGAATGCACGCCCGAACTATGATTGAAACACACGTGCGGTCATCGCATACAGGTGATGGGCATATTGAATTATGAAGCGATTATTTATAGCCACATGAAAAAAGACAGATTTTTCAAGGCTTAGGAAGCCTACAGAAGGATTAGGCGAAACGTGTATCTTTTATTATTTTATACAATTACATTGTTGTTTTATATACTGGAATAAACGTTTTTACTTCAAAATCCACTTGAAGTGCAGATTGGTGATTCCAACTGGCGTATTCTGGTCCAAAGAAGCTGACCACATCGCTATTCCACTGCCCATTATACTGAGCCACTTGATTGGGAGAGGCTCAGAAAATTTGCCCAAAGTGTCACCTATTGAAGATCCAAGTGTGAACTATCGTTTGTCAAGGGGTGTGACCCCCCCAGAGCGGTCAAGAGGCGATTCACCTTGAGCCATTTTAGGGCTCTCCCCTTGTGAGTTTTATATACAAAGCGTACCCATTCAATTGTGACTGATTTAAACGATATTGCACCATCAAGTTTTCCTTTTTTTCAACTAATAGGTTTTGTGTTGAAGTTTATTATTTTTCTAAAGAATAAGACGAACATTGTTGAAGTATATTTCGAAGATACTCATAACAGATAAGTGCGCTCACACGGGCCTAGTGCCCATTTGTTTTTGCTGTTTATTATATGTATAGGGTATACATGGGTGTTTGAGCTACAAAGGTATATAACATCATTGAATTAAAACTAGCGCCACGTATCTCTCTATTTATAATTTATTTAAATTCCAAGACTTATTGACTAAATATCATCTTCATGATGTCTGGCGCTTATTCCACCCTAACGAGGTAGATTATACATTTTATTCTGAAGTGCACAAGACACACACCAGAATTGACTATATGATGGTACAAGGACAAACGCTCCCATGGGTTGAGAGCTGTTCCATTGGCACTATTTCTTGCTCTGACCATGCCCCAGTGACCTTACTCCTAAAAGATGACTACAAACCGTTTGGTCACTAACCATGGCGTCTTAGTGACTCAGTCATGTCTGACGAGATAGCTAGGACTGACCTGGCTACTCAACTGAGCACGTATTTTGAACTGAACGCAAGTGACGACTTACAGGCTGCGACCATATGGCAGGCCCATAAGGCGGTCTTGAGAGGACATTGTATATAATGGGCATCTCATTTTAAGAAAATCTAAGGTGACCGCTCATCTTCTTCTTTTACGGAAACTTGACTCTCTCTATCGGTCACACAAACCAACCCCCTCAGACGCCACTGCTCGTCTCTTAAGTGTGACCCATGACGAACTACACGCACTTGATAGACAATACCATCTTTCCCACCTGCCGCGCCTCAAGGCTCGATTTTACACTTATGGAAATAAAGCTAGCAGACTATTGGCGCAAAGATTGTGCACGCTCCAACCACGATACCACATAGTCAAACTTCACACTGCTAACCATTCGGTAGTACACAAACCCACTGATATTGCTGAAGAGTTTATTTATTATTATTATTATTCCTCTCTTTACAACTTAGGAGCCGACAATACTATTTCGCAAACCCACACTCGCGGATATTTAATATATCAAATGGCACACGTCAGGGCTGCCCTCTATCGCCTTTATTATACGCTTTTATACTAGAACCCCTGGCCCAAGCCATACGACAGGACGATCACATATGTGGTGTGCAAGTAGGTCCTGCAACATTTAAACTAAGCCTTTTTGCTGATGACATACTTCTGACACTTACTAACCCTGTATCCTCTTTACCCCCACTACACACTGCCTTGAGTGACTACAGCTTGGTCTCTTACCACTCTATCAATATGCCTGAAACTCAAGCAATGGCTTTAAGAGTCTCTTCTGAAGACTTGCAGTCTATAAAGGCTCGGTACTCCTTTGTTTGGAAGCAGCAGGGTATCAAATACTTGGGGTAACGATTCCTAAACTGCTTGAGCGTGTCATGTCTTCAAACCATATCAAGGTCTTCTCTGAAGTCGCTCTTAATGAGGTGGAGGAAAGTGAGATTGTCTTGGCTGGGCAGAGCTGCAGCTGTTAAGATGACGATATTACCCAAATTGTTATATGTTTTTCGATTGTTACCTATTTCTATACCCCGCTCCTTCCTTAATTTAGTTCAACGGGACATCTTCTCCCTTATATGGAATGGGAAGCGCCCACGTATTCCACTCAAAGTCCTCACCTCTGCCCCGGATAACGGGGGCCTTAAAATTCCCCAGATAGTCGTTTATTATAGAGCAGCTATCGTAGCCTCCTTGAGTGAAACATTTTATGTAAACTAGGGATGCACCGATACCACTTTTTTAAGACCGTGTACGAGTACCGATACTTTTTAAAAGTACTCACCGATACCAAGTACCGATACTTTTCTTTAATATCATGTGACCATTTTCCAATAAGAACAGACCATATAAAAATGCCCCCAACTCACATGTATATATCCCCCCCAAGATATATATATATATTCATACTGCCCCAGCTCATGGATATGCCCCAGCTCATGGATTTGCCCCAGCTCATGGGATATGCCCCAGCTCACGGATACTGCCCCAGCTCACAGATATGCCCCAGCTCATGGATATGCCCCAGCACATGGATATGCCCCAGCTCATGGATATACTGCCCCAGCTCATGGATATGCTCCAGTTCATGGATATGCCCCAGCTCATGGATATGCCCCAGCTCATGGATTTGCCCCAGCTCATGGATATGCCCCAGCTCACGGATACTGCCCCAGCTCACAGATATGCCCCAGCTCATGGATATGCCCCAGCACATGGATATGCCCCAGCTCATGGATATACTGCCCCAGCTCATGGATATGCTCCAGTTCATGGATATGCCCCAGCTCATGGATATGCCCCAGCTCATGGATACTGCCCCAGCTCATGGATATGCTCCAGCTCATGGATACTGCCCCAGCTCATGGATTTGCCCCAGCTCATGGATTTGCCCCAGCTCATGGATATGCCCCAGCTCATGGATTTGCCAAAGCTCATGGATATGCCACAGCTTGGAGAGCAGCTGCAGGGCCTGTCCGAATGCCGATAGAGCATTCGGACACTCGCCCCAGCCCCTCGGATGCCGGCTCAATGCCGGCTTTCGGTATCGGGGAAAATATCGGGGGTACTGCAGGAGTACCAAGTACTCCTGCAGTACCCGGTATCGGCACCGATACCGATACTAGTATCGGTGCAACCCTAATGTAAATCGTCCGTTATGTACGTATATACAGTCAGCAATGATACCCACCCATTCCTTTACATGCTTGCTCTTTACGCCTTTTAAATCTAGACCTCCCCTCCCATCAGCCCTTCAGATAACTAAATGGTACTTTCACATGTGGGACTGTCATGCTCGTAATTTAACCTCCCTCTACCCTCTGTCTTTAGCCACACCAGTATATGCCCTCGTTTACGTACTCCCCTTTTTTAACCCTAAACCCTGGACTCAGAACGGGGTCACGCATGTGTTTCAGTTCTTTCAGGCTTCTTCTCTTCTTTCCTTCACCCAACTACAGGATAAATACGGGATACCTTCTTTTGCATTTCTCTCGTTTCTCCAACTGAAATCCTAAATGGGAAAGCTAAAAATATTGGGATTACCTTACAGGGGGCCTCCCATACTCTCACCCCTTGAAACTTTTGCTACTCTGCTACTTTTGCTACTTTGCTATCCCTCACAGACCACCAAACTCCTTTCCCCTCTGTTAAAATCATTGTTGTCTGCCGCTGACTCTCCCCAATGGTCATTTCAAAAGGCTTGGGAAAACGAGCTTAATGTGTCCCTCTCAGCGGAACAGTGGACTCATATATTTCTGTTTGACAAAGGGGTATCCCGGTGCATTTCCCTTTTTGAAACGAGACGTAAAGTGCTGTACAAATGGTACTTGGTACCTGTCAGAGAACGCCACTTTAATAAAAATATCACTGACACGCAGGGCCGGTGCTAGGCTATTTTGCGCCCTAGGCCAGACCAGCTACTTGCGCCCCCCCCCCCTCCAAAACAATAAAGCAACACAAATGAAAAGGTTTACTGATCGGCACCCAGGGGGATGACCACTAGGTTCTGCAGTCCGAGTTTTATGGCCAAATCAGCGTTATAGACTGGGCACTGAAAATGACAGCGTTATAGACTGGGCACTGTGTGTGAGCGTATCACAGAGCTCCACAGCAATAATACTCACAGTAATGTGCAGTGTGTATGAGCGTATCACAAAGCTCCACAGCAATAAAACTCACAGTAACAGGCGGTGTGTATGAGCGTATCACAAAGGTCCACAGCAATAACACTCACAGTAACAGGCGGTGTGTATGAGCGTATCACAGAGGTCCACATACCCCGACCCAATGTTACACACATCCACACACAGTGTCACATACACATAAACTTACCTTTACAGCCCTGGTTGAGGCCTGGCTTCGGGCCTGGTCTCCCAGGCTTCGGGCCTGGTCGTCGAATCCACTGTGGCTGATAGGGCTCAATGATTAGATTTTTCTTTAAGCTGATGATTTTTACTTTGTGGCAGGAAGAAAAAACCCCTTTACTTCTCCATTTACAATTTATTTATACTCATTTCTTTAACCACCGGCCAAAGTTGGCTTTCCAAGCCGGAGTCCGGCAATTGAGGTGGATAAAATTGTAATCTTGGCACCGCAGGGCGTCTTTCTTCCCGCACTTTCCCGCTGTGCAAACTGGCTCCTCGACAGAAGAGCAGGGCATTTTTCGTCTTACGTAAAGTGCAGGTTGTACTTCCTAAAAGCCGCAATAAAATCAAAACATTTTATTTTGATCTCCTTAAAGAGTTGCATGAAGCCCGTCCCTCTGCACGCATTGTATTCGGCGCACACAAAGCATGCGCTCGGCGATCTGGCCCAGCGCTCGCTCATTTACCTCTCCCTGTCTTCGGGTGCCTGCCGGCGGTCTCCTCCTCCTTCAGGCCGTGGGGGGATTTCCTGCTGGTGAATAGGGCGGGCCGCTGAAGTGTAGGGGCAGGCGCTGGCATGCTGAGTGAGGCGGGTGGCGTGGCCTGGTTTTGCGGCGTGCTTCAGGGCCGTCCTGTCCGGGCAGGGGCGCTTCATGCCGCGGCCTTTGACAGGGCGGCAAAATGCCGTACCTGACAAAGCCGCCTGCTCCATGGACGGCCGGCCCTGCCTGTGGAGCTCGGCTGCGCCCTGGCGGCGCTGCGCTCTAGGCGGCCGCCTAGCGGCAGCGCCGGCCCTGCTGACATGTGTTGGAGATGTCTTGCTACACGGGACACTATGTTACATGTCTGGTGGACCTGTCCTGTCCTGTCCTGTCTAACCTTTTTGGCTAACGGTGGCGAAATTTGTGGATAAAGTTCTAGGCACACCAGTTCCATTTTCCCCAGAACACTACATCCTGGGAGCCCTCCCGGGTGCAGTGAGAAAACTATCACGTCAACTATTTTGTATTGTTGTGTCCTGCTGCTTTCTTCTCATAGCTAGACTCTGGAAACAAATTACACCTCCTACCCTTCCTGGGCTGATTAAGATGGTCTCTGACTTAGCTTCCTCTGAGGCTCTGGCCCTGTCACATTTCGACCTTTCCACGCCGAAACAGGACCCCTGGTCATTGTGGCGGGAACACTTGCTTTATAAGTCTATTTAATATATGGGGTTTCTTCCCCCCGATTTACTACATATTATGCCTTACTTTACTTACGCCGGCAGTTCTCTGGTTTAAACACTTATATCACCACATTGTATTCATTTTGCTACCTGTTCTTATTCTACCATTACTGTTTGAGTCCAATGATGTAATCTCTCTGATCTTTCCATACTTTCCCCTTCTTTTACCCTCCCCTCCATCTTCCCCTCTTCCTTCTCTCTCTCTTCTTTTCTTCTCTCGCTCCTTTCCCGTTTCCATCCCCCCCTTTTTTTTGTCTTGTTTTACTTAATCCTTTATATGGGATTTGTATATTTGATTGTTATCTAATTTTATGACGATGTTTCAGTTTCTAAGCCAATCTGTAGAGCAATTGTTGATGGTTACAGCTCCTTATCATCGTTAAATTATAACCATAAACAAACAAAAACAATTTTCCTATTGTAATTACCATATGTGGAATCCCAAAAAGTCTGTCATTTCTTTCTTATATATCAAAAGGAAGCAAAATGCTGCGCTACGTCATGGCGGAGACACCAAAATCAGCCACACACACAGTGTAGCTTCAGGTCATGTCTGAATATCTCGTCGTTAGTCAGACCAGTTTATTATTTCAACATCCAATAGAAACGTTCGTTGTAGAAAAGAGGTTCCTATCCACCCCACATAGGAATGTGATATAACAGCCAATCAGAGCAGATACATTTCTACACTTCATATAACAAAGACTTTACAGGAAATGTGGCTAAATTCTGCAGGCTAACATCCTGTGTAAGAAAAGACTGTCTACATACAGAATTGACACTTAAAATGGGCTGTGACACCCCTTTCTATCAGAACAGGCTTTTCACACTAATGCATATTGAAATATGGTACGTATTTCAATCACAGGAAATTTATATTCATACATAAAATTAAAATCTAACAATTCTTTCCTTTGATCACATATCACCTGTGATCATCTAAAAAAAAAAAAAACTTTGGCAATTAAACTAATTATACCTGGGGCTACAGTGTCCTCAACTAAGACCTTTAGATCATTCTAGACGCTCAGAGGGAAAGAAAAAAATTTGGCAATTACTCCTAAAATACCTCTCTACCTTTATGATATACGAAAGGGATTCCCCAAGGAGGCCCTTTTATGAGCATAGAATACACTTATCTATCTAGATTCACTCTTCCAGCGAACCACACTTGGATCCTAGGCCAAAATACCTAATCTAGACATTAAGTAACTATTTATTCTCATGTCCCAAAATGTACTTCACCGAACAAGAAAAATGTAAAAGTTTATTTATCAAATAATCAACATGAGTCAGATCTATATCTGTGTGTTTTCTTATGCTCATCTTCACTCCACAAAACGCATACACACCTGCATTCACAGTTCACACACTCAAGAAATACCTTCTAGTTTTCACAAATCCAATCCTTTCTCACACTTATCTAGGGAATTAAATTTAAAAAAATCTCATAATCTAATACCGTAGTCCAAAGTGCAAGATCAAGGTTTGGTCTTTTTCAACATCCCGGGCTTGAGACGCATAATCATTGAATGTCATCAGAGCTCCCGCCATTGGGACTCCTGAACAAGCTGTCTCTTTACGCTGGTTGCTTATTACCTGTGACCTTTGACCTTGACAGAAAATGTCCATGATTCGTTCCATATGCAGTCATTGTGACTGTCAGATTTCTGGATGATGAAGATGTGATACGGTTTTAGCAAAAATAAAGAAATAAAAAAAATAAATATGGTATACCCACTAATCATATACATCCATTCACTCATTGTCACTCTCTAGTGCACGAAAACAATAACAATTTTGTTAATTATACAAGAGACACAGATAATAAAATTTAAAAGAAAATCATACTACTTCTGACTCATTGCATTATTGAAAAATATATACTATATTCGCAACTTTGGCTCAAAAGGGAAATAGCTGAAGTGCAAACTTCACCCATTTTAATAAATATCAAAAAAATAAAAATAATTTATTGATATCTTATCCATTCTTGTTTGGTGTTATGAAACAAACTGGTGTTTATAAAAGACACCAATCCTTAATAAAATCAAAAAAATAAAAACAACTTATAATTTTACCGAATTAAAACTTTCCTACAATTGTTTAGACCTGAATTAAACTATATTCCATTTACCACTATATATGTCATGAAATGTATTTATGCAAATGCCTTAAATTATATGTTCCTAGATACATTAATTAACTCTTAATTTTAATTGGATGTGATCTCCAATAATCCTAAATGTGTCAGGGAATTTGAACAATATTGATTGTAACCAAACAACAAAGATAATAAAATATAAAATAATAAAAGATACAGAATAATTATCACTTGGACAACACAATGATAATCCATCAACATATGAAAATACATTATTTTTCTTCTTTCTTTGTCTTCTGTCTTATTGGTTCAAAATATAACTGTTTTGTGAAACTGACATGTCAGTGATTGATGTGATTCACGTTTTATTTCCAAATCAATGATCTCCTTTAATCGCATGAATAATTGATGAGTTGTTGATAAAATGTTTTCTTCCTTCATTAATTTAAAATGAAATACAACTCCTTTTGTTAGAATGTTTTATTGCCCAGTGTCTAATATTTCCTTTCTTGTTATCCGGTGGATATAACATTGCAATGTGAAATGATAATGTGTGTTCGAGTAAATTTCCTTTAATTTCAATAGCTATATCGATATTGGAATCAAATAATCTTCCATCTAGCTTGATCCTATCAGTTGCAATATGCGTTGGCATGAATTACTCGGGTAATTTTCACTTAAATTAAAAAAACTTGGAAAAAAAATATTATTAATAACCTGTCAAAAAGTTTAAAACTTACATGGTTAAAACGTGTAACGTTCAGCAATAAATACTTTAAAGAAACCAGGAATCCATTTTAAAAAAAGGCAGCAAATTTTGGACACAAAGAAAAGAGGAGGGGTCATGAGAGAGACAAGATGGAGGGGGCTAGGAGAAGAATGTGAAAACTGCCTTTTACTTTTGCAACGGTCACCATTTTTCTTAAATGCTCTTGTATATTCAAATAAAATACACATAACACAGATATCATAAACTGGGAAAAAAAACGTATAGAAGGGCATGTTAAAAATAATTATCAAATATTTATGTGCACAAATCCCCAATCAGCAATATGACCTAATTAACCAAATGTTTCCTGAAAAGAAAACAAACAATACCCAGGATACTAAACTACAACCTTCCATCTCCCTTTGTCAACAAAAAAACCATCTATCCCCACTCATCACCTGAATACCAAATAAATCTGCCTAATTTCCTTTTTTTTCTTCTAAGTCCTAACATACATACTTTAACATTACTTTGTACAGTGCTACAGAACCTGTAGGCTTCATCCTCACCATTCACGTAAACTATAATCCTTCAATATCACTCTATCCTTTTAGATTGTAAACTCTTAAACAGGACCTCTTTGCCAACTGTATTATAATGAACCTATATATATTCCATTATACAGGTTATAAAACCTGTAAATGACTTCAGTCATTTTGACAATTATTTAATAGGGGATTCAAATATCATTATTATTATTATTATGTCTTCAATAGAGATCATCATTCGTTCAGCAACAAAGAAGACTACACAGGCATGCACGTCCCTTATACAAAACATAGAACCTATATTAAGGTGTGGTCAATCCCTTTGTGCTGGACTCAAACAAAGACCAGAGAAAAAAAAATAACCGACTGCGAACTTTCAAGCAAACTCTTTTTTGTTTTTTTCACCTCGTCCGTCTACATGTCGGCTTTTTCTGGTGAATGCTCTGCGCTGTGATCGGCGGCTAGTCTGGTTTCTCCGGCGTGTTCAGTGTGGTTAATCCAGCTGTTTCTGCGGGTTTCGGTGAGTGTTCGGCGGGTTTTCGGTGAGTTTTCTCTGCACTACGGGGGCCCTGCGGTGCTTGCTGAATACACCGCATGGTCGGTGAACTAGGATCGCCGAATCGCCCCGAAGTGCGGGAAACGAAAAGTCACCGAGCGTGCGTTGACTTTTTGAATCTCTTTGAATGATCCTGTTAGTTTGAAGATATTCCACTTATACTCCATTCCACTCTGTGTTTTTCCCGTGAAAGAGTTCTGCAAGTTTATTTATTTGCAAAGGATTTTACCAGGAAGGATACATTGAGATTTCTCTCGTTTTCAAGTATCTCCTGGGCTCAAGAACATTGATTTGTTATAGTCATTACATAAATACAAAGTAATAGAAAAGCAAGATATTAATCCTCTAAGGACCAATGACGTAACTGTTACGCCACAAATGCATTGACTTTAAAGACCCTTGGTCCTTAAGGGCTCAAAAACAAAACACAAATATACAGATCAACATTTCATGGGAAGGGCTAGATCCTTGGGCTAATTAGGGTTATTGGCAAAGTGGAAGCAGCTGGAAAGGAAGCTACAAATTTTAGACCAGCCCTGAGTGGGACAGCAGAGTCCAGAAGCAGGCCCTGTGCAGAGGATGATGTGAGATGGAAGATGTGTGAAAGAAGAGGTTGCAGAATTACAGAGTGTGGGCTGTATATGCCAGATATTTACGATGTGGGGAGGGGGTGGGGAGGCAATATGAGAGAGCAAGTGTTTAACAAAGCAGAGCAAAAAGTTAACAAGAAAACAATCAGCCAAAATATTAATAGATAGATGCAAACGTAAAATATGAACGGCAGAATTAAAATCGAGATTGTGGAGTAGAATGGCAGAAGACATGTTGATTGCCGATACCTTGGGTTCAGAGTCCAGAAGCAGGCCCTGTGCCGTGGATGATGTGAGATGGAGGTCAATGACATTGAGAGCTTCCATTATTTTAATGAAGTTGGCCTTTTTAAAATTATTTGTTTTAGCATGTCCCTATGAATGTGCTTTTGAGTTTATTTCAAAAGACACCATATTGTGGTCACTGTGTCCCAACTGCTCCATTACTTGAATATTTGACAAACAGTGTGTCTGTCAGTGTATTCTTCATTGTCTGTTTATGCCAGTGTGTTTTTGTCTTTTAGGGTCTATTAATGTTTCTGTCATTGTCCTTGTCATTCTCTGCATTTATTTGCTATAGTCTCTCCACATGTCAGTGTCTCTGCCTCTGAGGTTTTTTGCTAGTGTCTCTGTCTCTGATATTGAGTCTGTCAATGTATCTATGTGCATTTGTAATTGTCTCCTTTCTTCGTATGCCAGTCTCGGTGTGTATGTTGCCTGTTGGAGGCATTAAAGTGTGCTACAAATTGGGGAGATAAATGTTACAGGAAATTGAGATAATGGAGAAATTGTTAGTGGAAAAATTATCAAAAAGAAAATTTGGTGGGTCAACTTGGACAAGAGATTGGCCTGAGTGTGGGAGGGAGTTTGGGGGAAGGGACTGAACCAAAAGGGGGGATGACAGCTCCGGATCTAAGTGAGGGAGTTGAGGGGTAGTGGCTCAGGACCCCAGCTCCACGTAAGGATAAAACACCAGCAGTACAGCTCCTTCACCCAGTGGCAATATCCAGGGTCTGTGATGTTAGTTTTCCTAGTTACAAACTAAATAAAAACAAACTGGTTACATCTGTCATAACCCTAGAGCCAAATCATAGAGAGTAAAGTATTTAGCACTTCTCCAATCAGCTCTGAAGTAGCTTCCGAGGTTATTAACGTTTTATTCAGTCTGACTATAAACAGTGTGTGCTGAAGACATGCCGATTAATTGACAAACCAATTAATCGATAATGAAAACAGTTGTCAAGTATTCTCCTTATCGATTAGTTGTTTCAGTCCTAGAAACAATTGTCTTTCTTTGCTTTCTCAATTAAATATACTAATCTCTATGTTCTAACCACAAACTTTTTATTTTTCACAGAACCCAACATCACATGAGAAGACTAAATGATGTCATCATTTTCAAAAACAGGAAATGCCCACAGGGTTCTCAGTGACAGAGGAAACGTGTTAACACATACAGTGGCCGACTGAATTGACTTGGAATACATCTACACCCTCCTCGCCTCCCCATTAGTGTTTTTTTTTTGCCAGTAAATTGTCTCTGTACTTAGTTCACTCATGGGGAAAGGCATCTGTGACCCTTCTCCTAACTACAGTATGGGACAACTTCAAATGGAATTGGTCCTTTTATGGGCATCATCAGTTCTTGCTGGTATTCCTGCTGTTCCCTGGAAAGTATCATGCCCATCACAGTGTGTATGTCAGATACGACCCTGGTATACTCCAAGGTCCGCTTACAGAGAGGCCAATACTGTGGACTGCAATGACTTATTTGCTTCAGATGTTCCAGGTGCTCTTCCATCAGGTACTCACACACTTCTCTTGCAAAGCAACAATATTGCTCGCCTGGAGCGGCAAGAGTTAGCTTATTTGGAAAACCTAACAGAGCTTGACCTTTCCCAAAACAGCTTTTCTAACATCCATGACTTCAATGCTAGACACCTTCCTCAACTGGTCAGTCTTCATCTTGAAGAGAACCAGCTAAGCCAGCTGCCCGATCATAGCTTTTCAGGCCTTGACATGCTGGAAGAATTGTACCTTAACCACAACCAACTTTCATACATTTCACCCAAAGCCTTTTCAGGTCTACAACGTCTTCTTCGTCTGCATCTGAATTCTAACTTGCTGACTAGCCTGGATAATAGATGGTTTATAGAGTTACCAGCACTAGAGGTATTAATGGTTGGGGGTAACAAAGTGAGTTTCATCCAAGATATGAATTTCCATTACCTTTTGAACCTCAGAAGCCTTGTTTTAGCTGGTATGGGACTGAAGGACATATCTGACTTTGCTTTTGAAGGGCTAGCAAACTTGGAAAGTCTGTCTTTCTATGATAACAAACTAGTCAGAGTACCCAAGAAATCCCTTCAAAGAGTGCCAAGCCTGAAGTTTTTAGACCTCAACAAGAACCCATTAAGCATAATTCAACAAAAGGACTTTGCCAATATGGCCCAATTAAAAGAGCTGGGGTTAAACAGCATGGAAGAGTTGGTATCTATAGATGAAATGGCACTCATAAACCTACCAGAACTCACTAAGTTAGAAGTTACAAACAACCCTAAACTTTCTTTCATCCACCCAAGAGCATTTCAGAAGTTACCTCGCATGGAAACACTAATGCTTAACAACAATGCTCTCAGTTCTTTGCACAGGGAAACTGTAGAGTCACTGCCCAATTTGCAGGAGATTGCTATGCATGGTAACCCACTGCGATGTGACTGTGTTATCCGTTGGGTAAATGCCACTGCCCCCCATGTTCGATTCATGGAACCTCAATCTACACTTTGTGCTGAGCCTCCTGAATTAAGGCGCACACAGCTGCGATTAGTTCCATTTCGAGAAATGAGTGACCGTTGCTTACCCCTTATCCCTGTTCCAACTTTCTCACCAAGGGTAAGGGCTTCCAGTGGACAAAGTGTAACCTTGCACTGCCGAGCACTGGCAGAACCAGAGCCAATGATATACTGGGTCACACCGTCTGGAGAGCAGTTAGGGTTGTCTGCTGATTGGGGAGGCTACAGGGTAAAGGAAGAAGGGACCCTTGAGATACAAATTGTGTCTTCTGCTCATGCAGGACTATACACTTGTGTCGCACAAAATTTGGTAGGAGCAGATTATAAGAGTGTCCATCTGATGGTTAACCAGCTGTACCCATCCAGAGATGACCCTGTCCAGTTACAGGTCGGTGAGATTGGCGAGCGCCACTTGTTGCTATCATGGATTCCACCTCTTAATGCATTAGGATGCAGTTTACGCTGGAGCTGTTTGACCCCAGGTGCCAGTGTAGAAAGGGCAAGACTCCCTGTAGGACTGAAATCTTACAATGTTACAAGACTCCTGCCAGGAGAAGAATGTAGGGTATGCCTACGGGTATCTGTCTTAGGAGGACGTGTGAAAACAGCATGTGCTAGTGCCAGGACTAGGGACAGTGGTGCTGGCTACCGATACAGGGGACAACGAGCACTGTCGGCTTTGGTTTTCTGTTCACTGCTAACCTTGGTCGGGTTACTTGCACGTTATCATCAAGGTGGCAGATCTGCAGCGCTATCAACTTGGGCTCAGTCCGAAAGAGTTATCTACCCACCCGTTATCCATCAATGGGACCAGAGTAAGAAGGAAGAGCACCTGTCAAGCATTAATGTCCCAGCCACCAGTCTGTGCTAATAATTTCCTAAAGCGAGTTGCCTCAGAGACTCTCCCCAAATGCCAGGAGAAAATGGAGATCCATTTGAGCAAGTAGTGCCTTGAAAGTGAGCTTAGAAGGGGAGAAAGCCTTAAAATCCACATGCAGAGGCAAAAAGGCAATCTGGCGATGTGGGCACGAGAACTTGTACAGATACAAGTGCACACAGTAACATTGATCATTTCCACACCACAGAACTTTATCTATATACAGCTGCAAACAAACAAGGACAAATATTAGTATACGTTACACATCAAGTAGCAAAAGAAGATCCACTCTGCAGTGAAATATCAGCATACACTTCCATTCCTATGGGATCTGTTTATGTACAAATGTAAACACACTATGACAATTTGCAATTTCTAAGAAGCCAGATAGACATGCCAACACATGCTGGTACACAAAGCGAAAGGTGTACTGTGATGTATGTGATATGCAGATGCTGTAAACTATTGGTGTGGTTTTATCCCTTCAATTTTCCTGGATTTGTCAGCCCTCTGGTTTGAAATTCGCAGGGTCTATACCTTGCTCTGAAGAATAGAATATGTAGAATCTCTGGCAAATGCATTCATTTAATTCAATACCTGAAGGTGTCAGATAGCAGGATGGTGTGGGAAATGATCCTTCTCTCAATCCCTGTTTGAAGGATCCACTTTTTTATAATTTGGAAATAAACTTGGAAATAAAATTAAGTCGGAATTAAGACTCACCTAAGTAGGATATGTCTTTACAGTCTCCTACATGAAATGTACAATTGTGATTGTAATAATAAAGCTCAAGAAATCATCTGCAAGGAGTGTTACCTTACTCTAACATGACAAAGTATATTTTCAGGGTAACCTCATCAGTGATTACTTCTGACGCTCGATGTTACAGTAAAGGTTTACAAGCTAATTTACTGCAACACCAACCAGGCTTGTAAATAAAGGCCAGATTGCTGTAACTCGGAGCCTTATTATATAGTCCACACCTGTAAGAGATCATCTTTAATGGAAAGCTACTAGCAAAGTCATGCACTTTCATCCAACTGAGTCTCATTGGGGTAAAAATGTAAGCAACCTAATTTTAAATATAAGATTTTCACTATTATGACAACTGAACATGGGCCTTATTCTGACACTGCCTTATACATAATGGTATCAGCTCTTCATTTAATGGCTGTGGCTGCTCTTCCGACTTTGCCACTATCTTTGATTGCAGCTTGGGTTTAACAACTCTTTACTATAAATGGTTCCTATACATTGTACTGAGACATTATTAATGGCTCCTATATAAGAACAGCAAAAATATTACCTGGTAGCTTGCTGCTCACAGCTCATGCTGGTATCTTGCACAAAAATCCCCCAAACATACAAGGCCTCAGAGCCTGGTGTGAAGTGATTTTGCTGGAGATGCAACTAATGATTATTACAGTGAGTGGGGAGAGGGACCAGAAGTGGGAGTGAGTTTGGGCAAGGGACCGGATTCAAGGGTGGGTAACAATCTGGGGGAAGAGACTGGACTGTAGAGTGGAAGGCAGAGAGGGGGAGGGGAGGTTGCTCCGGATCAGAGAATGGAAGGCAGGGAGAGGTGGTACAGGACTCCATCTCCAAGGAAATATAAAAAACCATTTGCAGTACTGCTCCTCCACACAGTGGCAGTACCCCATGGTCTATATGATAGAAACAGAAGGTTATAAGTGATAGAAGGTTATGTCTAAGGTCAAAATCATACAACTAAATTATATTGAGTAATGCAGACGTCCCATCTTCCCCGATCAGTTTCGAAGAAGCATCTGAAGTTATTAAAAGTATACCTCAGTTAGACTCTAAACAAACAGTGCATGGTTTACGCAGACCAAAAAAAAATCAACCAATTAGTCGATAATGAGAATACCTGACAAGTATTCTCATTATCGATTAGTTGTCTCAATCTTAGATTTTGCAACAGCAAAATTACTTAACACGGGGAAAAAAATCCAACTAATTTTTTTTTATAGTTACCCCTGATCCTGCAATGCAGAGGGTGGTGCAGTTCACCACCTCCTCTGGTCGCTTGCTATGGAACACTGAGAACAAATACTTCCCAGTGTCCTGCCACTAAGATGCTAAGGAGAGATGCTAAGGATTAATGCACCAATATTTCTCATTAGTGGCTCGCGGTAACTGACAACAGTGGAATAGGGCCCTGTGACTCTATGAAGCTTTAAGGAACGTATACAACTGTACAGATTTTTAAGAGTAGCCAGAATGAAATTTAAAATTCTAGATTTCATATTTATCCATATTACTCCTCTCTTTCTAATCCAGAAAACTATCTTGCATGTGTTATTTTGTACAGTGACTATTTATCATTTCTTTAATTTCTGTGGTATATAATATTTTTTTGTTAATTATAATATTTAGCTGGGTGGTGGTGCCATACAAAGGTAACAAGAGGGATGAAATCAGAAGATGCACCTCCTGCTCAGTTTCAGACCTGAACAAAGGAATACATATTTTTAGCTACGCACTAAGCAATTAATGAGACTATACTGCAGTTATCTCAATGTTGACTACACAATGGTTTACAGAAGGAGGTGAAGATAGACATTTGCAAGCTTGATTTGAAGCTGCAATGATGATCTGTGAGGAAACCATGTCATATCATTAGCAGAGCTGTCTTAATGGGGCTGGAGCTACACTTTTGGTGGTCCTTTCTCCCACTCCCTCTTGCCCTACTGGGTCTCAATCTCATCCCTCACACAACTCATTAGGTCTTCTTCATCTTCTTTGATCCATATTTTGCCATTGTTACATACCATTACATGATGGTAGCAAAATTTGACAACTTTTCTCTGATCCTGATCTGCGACATGGGCCTAGCTCCTTTAGACCCTATGTTAATCCAGCCTCGATGACTACCTTTAATATGACCAAAGAGTATATCTACCATAAATAGCACCTATATTCTAAAAACACAAAATAACATAGCAGCCTAAATGTATGTGTGGCGGCAGAAAAACCCTCCAAACGCCACCATATACCAGTTAGATAAATAGATTTGAAACCTCACGGCACAAATATCTGTAAAAATGAGTTCTTATGTAAAGCATTATCAGTAAACGACAGTGTAACCGTCTGCAATTCACAGTGTTAAAACCTCAGAAATGTAATTTATCATAACTCACACTGTCCAATATTAAAACATATAGGACCCTATTCCCTACCTAATGCTAACGCTAATTACGGATTGCAAATCCTATGCTTAAGATTCCCAAACCTCTGGTACTAATGATCCTGTTGTCCAGTAAAACTCCCCTGGTCTTCCTCAACCCTAATCCCTCTAGACTGTAAGCTCCTTTGAGCAGGGCCCTCTACACCCCTTGTTTCCATCCTATGTCTGCTTCTCTGTATCTCACTCTCTTTGGTTATTGTAAAGCGCTGCGGAAACTGTTGGCGCTATATATATGATGATAAGAAGATGATAAGCAGAACATTGGGAGCAAAAAGTACAGTAAGCTCACGCCAGCTAGTGCAATTACCGATGCACTAATGGATTTTTCATGGGTTTAGCGTTAGGAAGATAATATGGGAGGCATGCGCTAAAGTCACTTATCCTAGCATTAACACTACAATTAGCGTTCACTATGGAATAGAACCCATAGAATCTAAAGAACATGTATATCCCATTAGAAAAAAATATATACAGTGCTTGTGGTGCCCACTATGTCACAATAATAATAAATCAAAAAAGTAATTTTTAAAGAACTCAGGTTTACTTGCCCCTTGGCAATTTGTTCCTCCTGGGCCCTTTATATAGTCCAAAGTTACATACTGAACATAGGCCAATTTCAGTAACACAACAGTGTATGGTACAATGCAGGGTTCTTCACTCATCTCATTCAGCAGATCTTGGAATTAAGCATAAAAGACCACCTTCCACATAATAAATAAGAGAAGATACAGTCACCCGTTCATGAGCCGCATATTAACCTGACTAGTGTTTATGCCTTTGGCACCCTTTTTTGGAAGTGTCCAGCCTTCCCTGGCTATGTGTTGCAGCAGCAGGCCTTTGGGTCATGTATTCTCTTGCCTCTCAAATCTGGTTTCCAGATCCGGCCTCCTCTGCCTTTGGTGGTTCACCCTTAGAGTCATGAACCAGGAACAAGCCTATGGGGTCCGGTGTCAAGAGCGAGTCTTTAACTAGTTAGGGAAGAGGACTCCAAATACACCCCTTATAATAAAGAATGCAATATTTATTAAATTCCCAGTATCATAAAAACAAAAATGAAAAATACATAAATTGATTAAAAAATATACAAGTAAATTGAGACGCGTTTCGCCTGTGTATAGCCGGAGGCTGTACATTATGGACTGTATTTAAGGAGACGTGGGAACCTTAGCAAAATTTTCTGCATTTTATATTTGACTGAAGAAGCCTGTAACTTGAGGCGAACATGCTACCAAATTGCATGATCATGAATTTCACTGAACGGTGCAACTTCGTAGCAGTACGGCTATTCAGAAAGCTGTCAATTCGCCATGTATTGGTGAATTGCCAGTGAAATATGGTGCAGCTCGCCGTAGATCGACACTATTCTGTGACCTTCAGCAGCAGTGAAATTAACCATTACTTCTCTATGGGACAAACTATTCAGAGAATGCCAAACTACACCAAAATGTTGGTGAAATACCCAGATTTTCGGTGGTTCAGTTCGATAGGCTTAAATGGGAAAAAATATTAGTGGTTTTATTATTTTGTTTATTGAACCATTTATTCTTTTCATTTGCAGCAAAATGCCTTTATTTTTTTAGAAGTTTTTTAGGCAAAATTTTTGATCCCCATTTTTTTTAATGGCGTTTTTTTCTGTAATAGACCATTTTTTTTTCAATATTTTTATTGTTGGATCAGCATAAGGATACAACGGTAAGAGCAACGTACAATACATGAGTCATGACTAGCAGTACAAAACAGAACAATGACATCCAGCGTTTAGCAAGGAACAATAGACAGGCTGAGGTACAACAACAATCTAAGTGGGGCCGCAGAAACTGGGAAAGTTTCACCTAAACCAACGTGGCCCAGTACCAGTAGGAGCAAGCGGAGGAGGGCTGTGCGGATGTCTCAGGGTGTCCATGCGGATGTTTCGGGGTGTCAATGCGGATGTCTCGGGGTGTCCAGTAACAGACCATTTTATTGTTTTTTATAGGACCTTCTTTATTATTTCCATGCATTTTTATTGTTTTAAACACCTTTTTTTAAAATAGCAGAGCTCCGTTTTTTTTTTTTTACCAGTTTGGCGGCTGATCGGCTTTTTTCAGTGGTGTGTGGTGGTCATTTCGGTGGCTGATCGGCAGCATTCAGTGCACTGCAGGGACCCTGTGAGGAAGTGAATTCACAGCAGGATTGGCAAACTGAAAATGCTGAAGGGCACCGAAGCGTCCTGAAATTTCGGTGCTCTCTGTATAACCTCTCTAGTAACCGAGAACTGGGAAATTCAAATTCGCCAGCTGCTGGTGATACTGGGTGGGATGCAGGAAATTCCTCCACTTCACCCAGAGTTTTCTACCAGTTTGGCTGGGCAGGGAGGTGGGAGCACTCCTTACATCCTGACCACTTCTAAAATATAGTCGTCAGAATGTGGAGAGTGTTCCCTTTAAAGAATCTCGTATTGCTGGTGTAGGAAACCTTAACGTTCCAGATTTTTTCTCCACTGTGGTTGGCTCCTCACACTCTCAAAATGCAACTGAAGTTAAGATGTGCTGGCAAAGCATGTATTTCCCAGTGGCCTGCTGTAACACATCTAGCAGAACCCTCCCCCTAGCCACCAGGATTGTGGCTTTCATCCAGAGTGTACCAGAATGAGACTTATTTTTGCTCACTGTAGTCTCAGTGGGCTAATATGCACTTTTCTGGTCCACTGGCAGCTTTTCTAAAACAAACATATACAAACAAAAGTTGTGGGTCTCTTCCACAACTTACACTTGATGTCCTATTACCCCGGCCCTTAAAGGATGCAATTTCTAGTCTTCTTGCCGCTTTATGCACTATAATGCCATTTACTAGCTTTGCATAGTTCCTGATTTTACTATCGGTCAGACTCCATACAGTTGGTCCTATACCTGACCCCATATCATATTCAGTATTAACTGTAGTGTTGCCTGTGACATTTACCTGAGACATGCACACATAATCATTGGACATGATAAAGCTGTTTAACAAGACCACACTTAGTCTTGTGTGTTGCTATTGGGGGGGGGGGTACTATTTTTAACCTTTATTTTCTCCTTATGTGTCTTTTCTCGGTATCGTTTGTACTTTGAGCTAATAAAGTTATATTTTAAATACAATTCAAGACACAATCAAGATTGTTCATATTTCAATTATAGTGAACTTCAGCTCTTCAAAGAAGCAAAATTCAACAGAAGTTGATGCAAACAACAGTGAACAAAGCTGTACTATGGTACCACCGTTATTCTTCCATAAAATGAATAAACTATGGCTGTTCTCGCTAGACAAAGTCTACTGAAACTATGTTGAAATCTAGGAAAAATAACTACGTCAGAAACCGAGCTGAAAGTGAAGAACCCCTCTACACCGAGTCAGTTTGCCTGATGGAGGTGTGTGGACTCTTGCTAGTACATCTGATCTTTTGCTCCTTCCAGGTTTAAAATATCTATCTCAAGATGTCTAGAAGAATATTGCAGAATTGACCTGATCTGACTTCCTTTTTTTTCCCCCCCAATGTATTTTTTATATATTTTTTCTTGTTTTTATTTCTAAATGAAAGGTCACAGGTCGACCGACAGTAGTTGACTTGCAGGGCCACAACAAGAATAAACATCAAAAGTAAAATATATGGGGCGGAGCTAACAGCAGCAGCGAGCAGTCGTGTTTTGGAGGAGCTCCGTTACAGCATCGGTCTTAAAGCGCATTTTTCTGCTCCTACAGGACTTCTTGCTGTGCCCGATTGACCCAGGAGGGTCTGGGGAGAACCGAGCATCTGGTGTGCCCTTTGCCTGCGCGCGCCAGGGTTTCCTTTGTCAGCCTCGTATCGATTTGGGCCTGGTGATGGCGGCCATCTTGGACGGCCTGGACGTGATTTTCGGGCCTGTTCTTACCTGTGTGCCTGCAGTATCTGATCCGTCATGCCCGGCAGTCGTGTGCTGAAGGGGGGCCCTCGCCAGCGGGACATCCGTGAAGCTCTGGCAGGTGGGTCGGCTCCCAGAAGAGGGTTGGGGTCCTCGTCTCTCCCTCCAGGCTATGGATCATCGGGGACGATGATAGTTCCTGGTCCCTCGGAGGTGGGCCGGGGACTTCATGGCTCTCCCCGCCATCACAGGCACCGGAACTGCGCCCTCTCTCCGCAGCTGGGAAAAAACGTGCGCAGAAGAAGCGCAAGGCCATTTTGGCAGCGTCTCCACAGACGGCGGTGGCCCAGGAGTCATCGGAGGAGGGCCTGACCGGGGACCCCCAGCTCTCTGCCATCAGCAGTGCGGCGTCTGAGCGACGACCCGGCCCGAGGACGGACGGAGGAGACGCAGAGCCTCGACAACGGGAAGAGGATGACCATCTCCCATCTACAAAAGGTGACCTGCGTAGAATCCTGGATGAGATCAGAGAGATAAGGGAGGTATGGCGCCCGGAGGTGGCAGTGGTTAGAGAAGAGGTTGCTGCGGTTCGTGCTCAGGTGTTGGAGGTGCAGTCGACGGCTGCTGAGGTGAAGTCGGAGCAAACGCTGTTGTCCGGTCAGGTCGCTGCCCTGAGATCTCAGGTGGATGTTCTATCTCGCTCCGTGGAGACTTTAGAGACCAGACATAGACGCCGCAACATCAGGGTCAGGGGCATACCAGATTCGATTGCGGCGACAGAACTATTGCCCTATGCTACCCGTTTGGTCCTTCAGGTCGCTGGACTTCCACTGGACACTCCAGACATACTTGGCACTGCGTTTCGGGTCAGGAGACCGGCGACGTCCTCCAGAAGCACACCCGGCGACGTTGTTATAGCTTTTAAGGAGGTTGCCCTGAAGGGAAAAATGATGTCCTCTCCTGGGGCGCGAGACCCTGTGCCATTTGAGGGCTCCTCCCTGACCTTGTTTCACGACCTCCCGTTCCAGACCCTGCTGGCACGTCGCCGCTTTCGGAATGTAACAACGATCCTTCGAAGAACCGGGATTCGCTACCGTTGGGGCATGGCGGGTTCGTTAGTAGTTACGTATGCCAATGTTTCATATACCATTACTGACCCCGCACAGGCATGGAAGGATCTAGAGGCAGCAGGTATCTCCCCGGACCTCCTGGAAATACAACCGGGATGAGAATCATACCACCCCTCACCAAGCACTTCTGTTTTTAGTTCTTCACGAGTTTTTCGGACAATTTTCTGTATGACCTCTGAGTGGATATTTTAGAGAGCCATGGACCGGTTCTTGAACTTTCACGCGTGCCTTTTTGTCCTATGCCGGACTCTGTGCTCCTTTTTCCGCTCGTTCTAGTTTAATCCACGCTACTCCGCTGTTCTACTCGTAAGAAGTTTAGCTGGCCCTGCGTGGCCGTATTTCTGTTCGTGTGATTTCATGACTTTCTTTGTGTGTTTTGAATCTTTAAATAAAGAATTTAAATAAAACAAATAAAAAAAAGTAAAATATATGACTAAAGAATGTCACAGGGGATCGCGACGAGAAACGTAATGAAATGCCAGTATTATAAGTAGAATCCACAAAAAACTGTAAATGCACAAACCGTAAAAGTTACGAAGGGAAATGAAAATGCAAGGGGGAAAGAAAGGGAACAGATAGGGTGTGTGGCACAGTTTGCTGCGAGAGGGGGTTGAGGATGTCTCCTCTGACTAAGACAAAAAAAAAGGGGGGGTGGGAGTAGGGGACGAGGAAAGTGGCAAATACCAGAACCGTGACTCTCCTGGCACGCTCCCGAGAGGGAGGCCATGGAGGGGTACTGTCACGAGGCCCGGGCGTACGAGGGCCAGGCACGGCAGACAATACCTTGATGGCGCACCTCGTACCCCACCCGGTGTATGCCAAAAAAAAGGGGGGGTAGGGGTCGTGGGATGAGGAGATCATCAACTCCCACAAGACTAGCACCCCGGGTAGATAAAAACGAGGAGGGAAAGAGGGTGATGCTCAAGGGAGGGTCGCAGGACCAGCCACAGCAGGACAAAAACTTAGGCATAGGGTATCAGGGGTTACACCCTGAACAGTGCAGTCTCAGTCCGGGCCGCCTGTGGGTGAGGGAGAGCCACCAGGCAGAATCACAGTCGTCTGGTCTGAAGTGACTTGGAGCAGGCCCAGGGACCAAAGATGATCCTCAGCCTCCTCCGTCGTAGTAGACACATGAGCATGCCCACCTGGAGAGGCAATAATATGGGAGCCAGAGGCGCCCCATTTTTATCCAACAGCATGTGCGCGGAGGATGGCCGTAACGGTCGTCGAGTTGCTAGCACTAAAAAAGAGAGGTCCCGGAATACGGCAATGGACGCCTCTTCAAACCAGGGGCGGATCCAGACACAGGTTTCGGGGGGGGGCATTCTACCAGTTTTGGCTAAGAGCTGGTGTTGGGTTTGCAGTGACAGGCATATTTGCCCCCAGATATTTGCTCCAGCTCACATGGATATATATATATATATTGGCCCCCAACTCACATAGATGTATATAATGCCCCAAGGCAGCTCACATGGATATATATATCTGCCCCCTGCTCACACATGCCCCCTGCTCACACATGGGTAATATTTGCCCCCTGCTCACACATGGGTAATATTTGCCCCCTGCTCACACATGGGTAATATTTGCCCCTGCTCACACATGGGTAATATTTGCCCCCTGCTCACACATGGGTAATATTTGCCCCTGCTCACACATGCCCCCTGCTCACACATGGGTAATATTTGCCCCCTGCTCACACATGGGTAATATTTGCCCCTGCTCACACATGCCCCCTGCTCACACATGGGTAATATTTGCCCCCTGCTCACACATGGGTAATATTTGCCCCTGCTCACACATGGGTAATATTTGCCCCTGCTCACACATGGGGAATATTTGCCCCCTGCACACACATGGGTAATATTTGCCCCTGCTCACACATGGGTAATATTTGCCCCCACCTCAGTTTAATGAAGTGTAAGTGCTCATGTCGACATGTCTGACATGTCTTGTGAGCTAAGAGCTTTGCAAACTTTTTTTACCTCTGCTGCTCAGACTCAGCTCACACTATGAGGAGCAGATCTGTTGCTTCAGAATCTTATCCAGCTTGCTTGCTTTGGGAAACCTCACCTTGAGAGTCTCAGACAGTCACAGTGTGGCGCCTCCTGGCTGAGCTGGCTCCTGTTAGCTTTCCCGGCCGGCTTGAGGCTTCCCACCCATGTGACTGACACTGACTCACCATGTGACCGGCCCATGGATTGACACGTGAGGAGGGGAGGGGGCATGGCTGGCTTGCTCACTTCCTGTTCCTGCTCACTCCTCACTGGCACTGCTTGCTCACATTGAGTGAGTGCGCACTGCGGCCGCGGCGGCAAGGCAAGCCTGGCCCAGCGTGAGAGCGCAGCAGAGTTTTCATTCAATTTCAGGACAGGAGACAGTGACACAGAGTGACACACAGACGGAGTTACAATGCAGTCTGCTGCTAAGCTCAGAGCTGAAGGCAGAGAGGCAGTAATTTTTTTCAGAATCTCGGGGGGGGCAATGCCTGGATCCGCCCCTGCTTCAAACCAGACCATTGGCGTATTTCGCACAGCACGAAACAGTGATGAGGGTAGGGTTATCTCTTTAAAGGTGATAAGAACATCGCGTGGCGCTTTTGCAGGAGCCAAGGCCGCCTTCCGCACTCGGAAGGCTGTGAGAACAGAGTCCCGTAGGTGTTCCAAGGGACCAAGAACCACCTCTAGAAAGCGCGTGGCATAGGACAGAAGATCTGAATCTGGCACGGTCTCGGGTACCAGCCTGAGCGTTGCATTTCGGCGTCTGTGCCGCGACTCGTGTCACCACCGCAGATTGCAGGTTGCAAATTTGCTGTTGGAGGGCTTGCATTGAGGAAGAGGTTGCGGCCTGTGTACTCTCCATCGCTTGCATGCGGGTCTGTAGGTCCTCCACCCGAGTCTGAGTCTCCGTCGCCCCAAGGGCTTGGAAGTCCATCTGCCAGGATTTCCTGGCATCCTCTAATAGGGCTCGAATGTCCCCTTTAGTGATGGGAAGCGCATCGTCCCACGGGCCAGGCGGGGCCGCATGGAAGGCAGGGGGATCAGCGGCCTCCTCCACTGCTGCTGGATCCCCAGCGTCTGACAAAGCCGGGCGCAGTAGTCGCCGGCCCAGTCCCCCTCCAAGTGATAGGCGGATGTCTGGAGTGCTGGGGTCCTCCACCGCTCCGGCTCCCTTACCCTTTTTCCCCATTCTGGGTTATAGTGTCCTGGTGCAGGGCAAAGCGAGCGGAGTCACGACAGGCCTCCAAGATGGCCGCCACTGAACAGGGATGTAGCTGTTCTGACGGTCCCCACCCGAGTTACGGGTTCGAAGGGGGGAACCAGACAGGCTCCGGAGATTCACCACCTGTTGGCCGACGGCAGGGTGTCAGTCAAAATAATTTTCCGCTCCACAGAGTGCCAGGAGATCCGCTTTAAAAGATAACAGGAACGGAGCTCTGCAAACATACGTCTGTTCCGTTCTGCCACCGGCCACGACCCCGTATTTTTTATATTTTAAATATTTTATATAAAACAAGCTCTCAAAAAGTAGTACATATGCTTGAAATGTAACAATACAGAGCTGGGAGGTGAAAACAATGATGTTATGTACAGTATCGCACAGAAGTGTGTACATCCCTCACATTTTTGTAAATGGCTGTTTAGACATTAATGGCTTTGTGTTGATTTATTTTGAGGGGACAGCAAATTTACACTGTTATACAAGCTGTACACTCAATACTTTACATTGTAGCAAAGTGTCATTTCTTCAGTGTTGTCACATGAAAAGGTATAATAAAATATTTACAAAAAATGTGAGGGGTGTACGCACTTCTGTGAGATACTGTATACAGTGGCAAGAAAAAGTATGTGAACCCTTTGGGATTACGTGGAGTTTTGCATGAATTGGTCATAAAATGTGCTCTGATCTTCATCTAAGTCACAACAATTTGAAAAACACAGTCTGCTTAAAATAATACCACACAAACATTATATGTTTTCATGTGTTTATTAAACATAACATGTAAACATTCACAGTGCAGGGTGGAAAAAGTATGTGAACCCCTAGCCTAATGACTTCTCCAAGAGCTAATTGGAGCCAGGAGTGAGCCAACCTCGAGTCCAATCAGTGTGATATTATTGGATGTGTTGCTGAAAGCTGTCCTGCCCTTTAAAAACACACACCAGTTTTGGGTTTACCGGTTTCAACAAGCACTGCCTGATGTGAACCATGCCTCGCAGAAAAGAGCTCTCAGAAGACCTACGATCAAGAATTGTTGACTTGCATGAAGCTGGAAAGGGTTCCAAAAGTATCTCCCAGCGCTGCGGAATATGCTGGCGCTTTATAAATAATGAATAATAATAATAATAATAATAATCTCCAAAAGCCTTGATGTTCATGTGTCCACGGTAAGACAGACTGTCTACAAATGGAGAAAGTTCAGCACTGTTGCTACTCTCCCAAAGCGTGGTCGTCCTGTAAAGATGACTGCAAGAGCACAGCCCAGAATGCTTAATGAGGTAAAGAAGAATCATAGAGTGTCAGCTAAAGACTTACAGAAATCTCTGGCACATGCTAACATTTTTGTTGACACCTCTACAATAAGGAAAACATTAAACAAGAATGGAGTACATGGGAGGACACCACGGAGGAAGCCATTGCTGTCCAAAAAGAATATTGCAGCACGTTTTGAAGTTTGCAAACGAGCACCTGGATGTTCCACAGCACTACTGGCAAAATATTCTGTGGACAGATGAAACCAAAATTGAGTTGTTTGGAAAAAACACACAACACTATGTGTAGAGAAAAAAAGGCACTGCACACCAACATCAAAACCTCATCCCCACTGTAAAACATGGCGGAGGGAGCATCATGGTTTGGGGCTGCTTTGCTGCCTCAGGGCCTGCACGGATTGTTGTCATTGATGGAAAAATGAATTCCAGAGTTTATCAAGACATTTTGCAGGAAAACGTAAAACCATCTGTCCGCCAACTGAAGCTCCGCAGCGGATGGGTGATGCAAAAGGACAATGACCCAAAGCATACAAGTAATTCAACAAAAGAATGGCTTCAACAAAATAAAATACGCCTTCTGGAGTGGCCCAGTCAGAGTCCTGACCTCAACCCGATTGAAATGCTGTGGCATGACCTTAAGAGAGAGATTCACACCAGACATCCCAAGAATATTGCTACACTGAAACAGTTTTGTGAAGAGAAGTGGTCCAAAATTACTCCAGATCGTTGTGCAGGTCTGATCTGCAACTACAGGAAACGTTTAGTTGAGGTTATTGCTGCCAAAGATGGGTCAACCAGTTATTAAGTCCAAAGGTTCACATACGTTTTCCACCCTGCACTGTGAATGTTTACATGTTATGTTCAATAAAAACATGAAAACATATAATGTTTGTGTTATATTATTTTAAGCAGACTGTGTTTTTCAAATTATTGTGACTTAGATGAAGATCAGAGCACATTTTATGACCAATTCATGCAAAACTCCACCTAATCCCAAAGGTTTCACATACGTTTTCTTGCCACTGTATATGACATTTGCACTAATTACATCCTTTTTTCTTGTTATGTTTTATAATTGTCAAATAGAAGGAAGGAAAGACAACAAGTATTCTACTAATGTTGCAGGCAGTGTGCATATTAGTGACTGCTCATGTTGGGGAGGGGTTACTTCTCATCTGGCAATGCCCAATTAGGCAGTAAAAGTAATGTATTGGAGATGAAAAGGACAGTAAAGGGGTTCGAGGAATCCTACTGTGGCCCACTGTTGTGAAAGGTACACCACCCTGACCACACATGGCCAAAGATAGAAAAGGTACTGTGGATCCTAGAAGATATTTTTGCATAAACACTCAGTTTGCAAACAATTAATCACGAAGGGGAATGGTGGTAGATTTGGGGACAAACAAGCGTTGGCTATCACCGTTTTAGGCTGCGGTCACACGAGCACACTCAGTGCGTCTGTGACCGCATCTCCGGCATTCGTCGCAGCTTCGTGATGGATCGACGGTGATGGTCTCACAGGGTAGAGTGCGCACTAGTTGCGTGCGTTACCACCAGACGTTAAAAGCCCTCCCCATCAAAAAAGCTGCAACGGATGCAGCCAGGGCTACAAAGCGCGATGCTCCATAGGAGGATCGAGCTTTGTAACGCTGAGAGCACTAGCTGCGTCAGCGAGGTGGCCACACGTGCACCAGAGGGGAAGGAACGTCCACTCTCACGGACGTTCCTTCTGCTCTGAAAAATCCTTGTGTGCCCGCAGCCTTAGCTGCACCAAGAGCAAACTGAATAAAGGTCCTTTGATATTGGTTGGTGGTCATTGGGAGAAAGTTTAACAGGAAAATCGCTATAGAAAGGGGAAGGTTTGTACCCCATACAGCATGTAATAAGCTGTTGGACCCACTCCCAGTATGTGGCCAGCAAGGGGCACGACCAAAAAAATATGTGATAGGGTTTACCCTGCATTGACACTGCCAACAGGTAGAAGGACAGGTATCGGATATATGGTAAAGACAGGCACGTACATGGCAGCTGTATACAATTAATACAATTTTCAACTGTGACTCTTATGTTTGTACATTTAACATATTTGCGCACCATGTTTAGAGTAGTGACCCATTGTTCAATAGGGAAAGACACACCCAGTTCTTTCTCCCATAGAACCCCATATGGCAGTTTAGCAGACATAGAGCAGAGAGGGATTTATAACAGAGTGAGATAGGTTTGGCAGTTTGTTTATGGCCAAGGCAGAATTCATGAAAATAGGTAAGATATTTTGTTTTAAATGTGGCCCTAATGTATTTGGTTACAATGTGTTTTCCTCAAAGGTAAATGAAGCGTTCTCTGTATGGCAGGGAGTAAGAAGAACACCACTCTGGGAAAGGTCTGACACCAGTACTGGAGTGGAGAGCATTAAAGTCATATGTCTTTAACACTAGATATGACGAGAAGCACTCCAGAGTATATACAGGGGCCTTATGTAACAACAGTAAAGTATTGATCAACCTCTCCCCACCATTGACTACACGCAGAAATAGACATTCGCGAGGAAGGAAGTAGCTTCGGTAGTAGTGTCCTACGAATGCTGAGCAACCATATTTCACCCTGTTTCCCCAAAAATAAGATCTAGTTGTACGGCAACTTGAAGAGCCGTGGGGGAGAATCACTGATGCAGGTGCCAGAGGAAGCGAGGTGGCAGAGGGAGCAGAGCTGCATAAGGCTGCAGTCATGCGAGCGTTCTTTGAGCAGAAGGAACGTCGGTAAGAGTGGACGTTCTTTCCACTCAGATGCCTGTGTGGCCACCTCTCTGTGCGCAGATAGTGCGCTCAGCAGGGCAGCCATCAGAAATGATGGGGCCCCTTACTAAACCTCACGATGGGGCCCCCCCCCAGGGCCCCCCCCTCAACCTCTAACAGCTTTTCTCCCCCTTCAAAAAAAAGGACATAACATAGCACCACAGCAATAAAACTCCCTGTAATGTGCAGTGTGTATTAGCTTATCACAGTATCCACAGCAATAAAACTCACAGTAATGAGCGGTGTGTCTGAACATATCACAGAATCCACAGCAATAAATCTCACAGAAACGGGCTGTGTATGATGGCCTTTGGGTCTGGGGTCTGGGCCTGGGCCCTGGGACTAGGCCTTGGGGTCTGGTCCCTGAGGTCTGGGCCCTGGGTCTAGCCTGGGCCCTGGTCTCTGGGTCTGGTCTCTGGGCCTTGGGGTCTGGGTCCTAGGGTCTGGGCCCTGGGTCTAGGCCTTGGGGTCTGGGCCCTAGGGTCTGGGTCTTGGGGTCTGGGCCCTGGGTATGGGGTCTGGACCCTAGGGTCTGGGCCCTGGGTCTGTATTTGGGCTTTGGGGTCTGGGGTCTGGGCCTAGGGGTCTGGGCCCTGGGTTTGGGCCTAGGGGTCTGGGCCCTGGGTCTGGGCCTAGGGGTCTGGGCCCTGGGGTCTGGGCCCAGGGGTCTGGGCCTAGGGGTCTGGGCCCAGGGGTCTGGGCCCTGGGTTTGGGCCCTAGGGTCTGGGCCCTGGGTCTGGGCCCTAGGGTCTGGGCCCTGGGTCTGGGCCTTAGGGTTTGGGCCTAGGGGGTCTGGGCCCAGGGTCTGGGCCTAGGGGGTCTGGGCCCAGGGTCTGGGCCTAGGGGGTCTGGGCCCAGTGTCTGGGCCTTGGGTCCTGGGTTTGGGCCTAGGGGTCTGGGCCCTGGGTCTGGGCCCAGGGGGTCTGGGCCCTGGTGTCTGGGCCCTGGGTCTGGGCCTTGGGGTCTGGGCCCTGGGTTTGGGCCTAGGGGGTTTGGGCCCAGGGTCTGGGTCCTGGGTTTGGGCCTAGGGGTCTGGGCCCTGGGTCTGGGCCTTGGGTCCTGGGTTTGGGCCTAGGGGTCTGGGCCCTGGGTTTGGGCCTAGGGGTCTGGGCCCTGGGTCTGGGCCAGGGGGTCTGGGCCCAGGGTCTGGGCCCTGGGCCCTAGTGTCTGGGCCCTGGGTCTGGGCCTTGGGGTCTGGGCCCTGGGTTTGGGCTTAGGGGTCTGGGCCCTGGGTCTGGGCCCTGGGTTTGGGCCTAGGGGGTCTGGGCCTAGGGGGTCTGGGCCTAGGGGGTCTGGGCCCAGGGTCTGGGCCTTGGGTCCTGGGTTTGGGCCTAGGGGTCTGGGCCCTGGGGGTCTGGGCCCAGGGGGTCTAGGCCCTGGTGTCTGGGCCCTGGGTCTGGGCCTTGGGGTCTGGGCCCTGGGTTTGGCCTAGGGGGTTGGGCCCAGGGTCTGGGCCTTGGGTCCTGGGTTTGGGCCTAGGGGTCTGGGCCCTGGGTCTGGGCCTTGAGTCCTGGGTTTGGGCCTAGGGGTCTGGGCCCTGGGTTTGGGCCTAGGGGTCTGGGGTCTGGGCCCTGGGGGTCTGGGCCCAGGGGGTCTAGGCCCTGGTGTCTGGGCCCTGGGTCTGGGCCTTGGGGTCTGGGCCCTGGGTTTGGGCCTAGGGGGTTTGGGCCCAGGGTCTGGGCCTTGGGTCCTGGGTTTGGGCCTAGGGGTCTGGGCCCTGGGTCTGGGCCTTGAGTCCTGGGTTTGGGCCTAGGGGTCTGGGCCCTGGGTTTGGGCCTAGGGGTCTGGGCCCTGGGTCTGGGCCTTGGGCCTTAGGGTTTGGGCCCAGGGGTCTGGGCCTAGGGGGTCTGGGCCCAGGGTCTGGGCCTTGGGTCCTGGGTTTGGGCCTAGGGGTCTGGGCCCTGGGCCCAGGTCTGGGCCCAGGGTCTGGGCCCTGGGCCCTAGTGTCTGGGCCCTGGGTCTGGGCCTTGGGGTCTGGGCCCTGGGTTTGGGCTTAGGGGTCTGGGCCCTGGGTCTGGGCCCTGGGTTTGGGCCTAGGGGGTCTGGGCCTAGGGGGTCTGGGCCCAGGGTCTGGGCCTTGGGTCCTGGGTTTGGGCCTAGGGGCCTGGGCCCTGGGTCTGGGCCTTGGGTCCTGGGTTTGGGCCTAGGGGTCTGGGCCCTGGGTTTGGGCCTAGGGGGTCTGGGCCCTGGGCCCTAGTGTCTGGGCCCTGGGTCTGGACCCTAGGGTCTGGGCCCTGGGTCTGTATTTGGGCTTTGGGGTCTGGGCCTTGGGGTCTGGGCCCAGGGTTTGGGCCTAGGGGTCTGGGCCCTGGGTCTGGGTTTGGGCCTAGGGGTCTGGGCCCTGGGTCTGGGCCCTGGGTTTGGGCCTAGGGGTCTGGGCCCTGGGTCTGGGCCCTGGGTTTGGGCCTAGGGGTCTGGGCCCTGGGTCTTAGGGTCTGGGCCCTAGGGTCTGGGCCCTGGGTTTGGGCCTAGGGGGTCTGGGCCCTGGGTCTGGGCCTTAGGGTTTGGGCCTAGGGGGTCTGGGCCCAGGGTCTGGGCCTTGGGTCCTGGGTTTGGGCCTAGGGGTCTGGGCCCTGGGCCTGAGCCTAGGGGTCTGGGTCCTGGGTTTGGGCCTGGGGTCTGGGCCCTGGGTCTTAGGGTCTGGGCCCTGGCTCACCACTCGCTGTCTTCTATCTTCTTTTCTTCTGTCTTCAGCTTTTCTTTTCTTCACCTTTTCTTTAATCTTCTTCTCTTCTTTTCTTCTGTCTTCTTCCTGGTCCCTCCAGCTCCAGCGCGCAGCTCCACTGAGTGGAGGGCGGAGCCAAAGCAACGTGCTTGGGAGGCCCCTCACACGCTGCTTGGCCCCGCCCAGCCAGGAAGTGAAGCTGCCAGGAGCCGGAGGAGACACAGTGTCTCAGTCTCTTCCGGCTCCTGCAGCAGCAGCAGGGACACAGCTCCGGATTCGGACTCATCGAGTCCGATACCGGAGCTGTTAAAGGGCGACGCCGCTGCCGTCGGGGGCCCGGGATCCTCCCCCCAGGCCCCGGCGGCCCGGGCCCCCACCGGGCCCGGGCCCCTTACGGCAGTATTGGGCGTAATGCCCTGATGGCGGCCCTGGCGCTCAGCGCTGCAAAGCGGGAGCCTCCTATTGAGGATCACACTTTATAGCCCTGTCTGCGTCCATCGTAGCTTTTTGACGGGGAGTCTGAAATCACGTCCAGTGGTAGCGCGTGCAATTCGTGTGCACGGTACACCACACGGCCCTCGCTGTCCAGCCTTCACAAAGCTGTGATGGACGCAAAAAAAGTGCGGTAAAACGTACGCACTCAATACGTTCCTTCTACTCAAAGAATGCACGTGTGACCGTAGACTTAGCCGATGCTTCCTCTAGTGCCGGCTCCTGTCACAGTCGGAGTGATACCAGACGTACAACACAAGAAAAATCCCCACCAACCGCAAAATAAATAAGTCGTACCCCGAAAATAAGACCTAACGTGTTTTTTGGGGGCCAAAAAACAGACAGTAATTTTGGGGAAACATGGTAACTGCAGTAAAGTATGCAGAGCAACCAAAGTTTGAGTAGGAGCCACATATGCAGTGTTTTAAAGGCACAAGCCCCCAGGATCTGGGAAAGCAAAGATGCCTTGTAATATTGTCTTAAATTTGGCAGTCCCAAGCCATCAAGGTGGCTAGGCACAGATAGAGAGATGTTCGCCAATCGACAGGGCCTAAGTCTCCAGTTGTGAGCATGTAAATGTTTCTGTAATTGTTGGAGCAGGCTCGCTGGGATAAAGACGGGCAGTGGGTGGAAGAGGTACAATATTTCAGGATGTATAATTCTCAACACATATATACTTCCTATTCAGGAAATATCCCGTTTGCTCCACTGATTTAATTTCCTTTTTATTTTGGTAAAAAGAGGTGCAAAATTTTCTTTGGGGGCAGCTGATCTTAACTTGAGTTTAGGGGGGCTTTCCTCCAGTCAAAGTGGTTTTAGGGAAGGAAAGAGTGGCCTGGTGGAAGTTATGTGGCAGGGCTTGCAATGTGAAAACATTTTTTGTAGTAGGACACAGCAATATCTAGGCAAAGTATGAAATAAATCAGGGAGGGATTTTTCAGGATGTGCTAGAAAAATCAAGATGTCATCCAGAAAAAGTGCGAATTTTTGCTCATCAATAAGAATGTGAAGATCTGAGATAGCTGGGGAATTTCTTATGTGAAGCGCAAGAGACTCCAGTGCTAAAATGAAAATAAGGTTAAAGGGAACCCCTGTTGAGTGCCGTTAGATATGTGGAAATTACGTGATGTGATGCCAGAATATAAAGCCCTAGATGAAGGCGTGGAATATAATGCCATTGATAAATAATACTGGAAAAGCGTAAGAGCGTAGAATCCTTCGTCATATTATTCCAGGTGAGGTGGCTAAGGCCAACCGAAGGCCTGACATATTAGTTTTATGTGCCAGGTCAATCAGTGTTGTCCCCAGCTTGCGTTGCCAGGTCAAAGCCTGACTGATTGGCTGAAATGAGTTGGGCTAGAAGAGGGGATATGTGCTTTGCCAGAGGTTTTGCATACAATCTGGCATTCACATGAAGTAGGGATATAGGCCTGAAGTTGGGACATGAAGTGGGCCATTTCCCTGCTTTAGGGAGAGTAAGAATGTTAGCTTCCAACATCTCCTGAGGGATATTCCGATGATTTAATGTTATTAAAGACCTTGGTGAGGAAGGGAAGTTGGATATCACTATACTTTTGGTAATAAAGGTTGGGGAGGCTACTCAGCTCAGCGACCTTGTTGCGGGGGAGAGATTTAATGGCCTCAAGGACCTCCTTATTCGTAAACGGGGCAATAAAGTCTGTTGGAAAATAAAACAAAATAGAAGCTTGAAGTGAGAACACCGGTATACCAGCACTCACATATACCACCTAATGATTGGCATTGCAGAGCTTCTTAGCTGAGCCTCATGGAAGAGTACACTAAATGCAATACAATACAAAGCGTAGCATAGTGTAAAACCGTAAAGATTTAATAGTGTATTAAAAAAAGTGAATGGAACTACTCAGAAGAAAAGTGGCACTTCATATTTATTTATTTGCAAAGTATTTTACCTGGAAGGATACATTGAGATTTCTCTCGTTTTCAAGTATGTCCCGGGTTCAAGAACATTGAAATTTTTACAGTCGTTACAGAAATACAAAGTAATAAATGCAAGATATTAAAAACAAAATACAAATATACAAGTTAGCACAGAAAAAAACATAATAAGCAGGAAACAGTCATTATGTTACATGGTTACAGGTACATTCCGTATCGAGGTATGTTAATAGGGAGCTCGAGTGACTTAATACTAGGGGAAGATTTGATGGCGTCTAGGTGGTTATTCCATATTTGCGGTGCTCTGTAGGAAAATGAGGATCGAGCCACTTTCTGTTTGTTTCTGTACAGGACACCTAGTTTAGGGTAAAGTTTAGATTTATTTTATTTATAAAGGATTTTACCAGGAAGGAAACATTGATATTTCTCTCGTTTTCAAGTACGTCCTGGGTTCAGCAACATTAAATTGTTACAGTGTTACGGAAATACAAAGTAATAAAGTGCAAAAATATAAAAAAATTGCACAAATATACAGATTAACAGAAAATAAATATATTCACTATGTTACATATTTACAGGTGCATTCTCTTTCGAGGTATGTTAACAGGGAACTCTTAAGTGACATTAGACTGAGGAAGATTTGATGGCGTCTGGGAGGTTATTCTAGAATTGTGGTGCTCGGTAGGAAAATGAGGATCGAGCCACTTTCTTTTTGTATTGTGGTATTGCAAGTAAGGAGCTGGTCCTGGATCGGAGGTTATAGGATGAGGGAACTGCTTGGGGAAGCAGCCTATTCAGGTAGGGTGGTAGCTTCCCAGAAAATCTCTTAAACACCAGGTTGGAAAGGTGAAGAGTGTGTCTAGATTCCAGCGACGGCCAGTTTAGGTCTTTTAACATGTCACAGTGGTGGTTATGTAGTTACATTGTAGCACAAAGCGGCAGAATGAGTTATACAATATTGTAAGTTTCTAAAGGTGTGTTTGCGGGGCAGCTGCATACACTACATCTCCATATTCAAAAGCTGGCATAAGCATTTGCTGTACAATCTGCTTTCTTACCGCGGGGCTCAGACAGGATTTGTTTCTGTACAGGGCACCTAGTTTGGTGTAAAGTTTAGATGACAGTTTTTCGATGTGAGGGCCAAAGGATAAATTTGGGTCTAAACACATACCTAGACATTTGAGAGAAGTGACTGTGGTCAGCGTGCCGTTTGATTTTGTCCTGACACATAGATGGAGAGTTTGCAATTTATGTAGTTTAGGTGCGGTTCCAAATAGCATCAATAACAAAATAGGAATGTAAACAGGCATAAAACCTATACTGTATTCATCAGCAGTCACTGTAATCTGATCACCAGTATACCCTCCGTCCTCCGGTGGAACCTGTGCAGCCCAACTGTCAGACCTCAGGATCTCTGGACTGGCAACCGGTGATAAGGTAGAAGTGCCTAGAAATGGTGTCACTATGCCGGCCACGCTTGATGGGTTTCGTCTATCAGTGTGACTTCCTCAAGACTTGTGCCCAAAGGCAAAAAAAAACCTTTAAGTAGTCCCTGATCTTTATCTGTGTGATCCCAAGTAGGGCTGCAACTAACGATTATTGTCAATATATTAGTTGGCAGATTATTATTTTGATTAATCGATTCATTGGATAAAAATTTTTTTAACTTAAAAAGGAATTTTATGTAAAAAATAACCACAACTCCTGCCCCTTTTTTCATAAGCAATTTGTGTAGTGTACGTAACTTTCGTATGTACATATGCAAATTGCGTATCTTGCGTACTTTTCACACAAGGTATGCGAGTGCATGGTCAGAGGGATGGGTCAGAGGGATGGGTTGATGCTGCATGCGCAGCTTAAGCCCAGGTTTGCTTTCTCAAATGAACGCAGCTATTTATTTATAAACGATTTTACCAGGAAGGACACATTGAGATTTCTCTCGTTTTCAAGTACGTCCTGGGTTCAAGAACATTAAAATGTTAGTTGTTACAGAAATACAAAGTAATACAATGCAAGATATTAACCACTTCACTGCGGAGGACGCGCTCAGCGCGTCCACCCGCAGTATCGTTCCTTGCGGAGGACCCGCTGAGCGCGTCCTCCCTTTGGGGCCAGCGTTCGGCCGGGTTCCGGCCGATCGCTGGCCCCCCCGGTGCGGGCTGACATCCTCGATGTCAGCCCAGCACACGGAACCGCCGCCGGAGTAATTAGGTGTCATTGCGGGGGCGCGATGTCAACCTAATTCAGGCGCCCCCCCCGCATGTGCGGAGGAGGCGCCTGAAAGGGAGGGGGGGGGAGGTCCTTTGGACCTCTCTCCCTCCCGATCGACGGCGTGCAGGGGGTTAACCCAGGCACCATTTGGAAGGGCACAGCCTGCCCTTCCAAATGGTACCTGGCATTAACCCCATGGGGGCCGGATCACGAATCGGCGCCGAAAAGCGCCGGTTCGTGATCCTTTCCCGGAGCTGGCAGACATCTTGGATGTCGGCCAAGCTTCCGGGAATGCCCCCTGAGGACTAGCGTCATCGTGCATAGCACGATGACGCCAGTCCTGGAGTTAACCCCTAACTGCCACCAATGGTGGAGATAGGGGGTTCCAATGAACCCCCTATCTCCCGATCCCTGGCAGTTAGGGGTTAATGTTTGGTATTGTTGGATCGGCCAGAGCATGGCCGTTCCAACAATACCAAACATGAGTATGAAAAAATGTTTTAAAAAATAAATTAAAAAAATTCTTAATTTTTGGTTCGTTAATGCAGCAATATTGTTCCCATTTCAATTATAATGTGAACAATAATGCTGCACTAACGATTTTTGTATGCAGTGCGTTTGTTAAAAATCGCGTAATTTTCCCCCAAAAAAATGGAATGAGACCCCATCTCTAATTTTTTTAACAAGCGCACCCCATACAAAATATAACCGCAATTGCTCGCATGTTAAAATGTGAAAAAAAAACACTTTACACGTTGTAAATTATTGAAAATTCATATTTTATTGCATTTTTTGTTATAATATACAGACAGGTCATGACGTATACTTATAATAATGACATATTATGAATCTGCCGAGTCTGACGGAAAGAACGATATATAATATGTCTGGGTCATATACTAAAATAAGCCTTCAAAACACGTTTAAACATGATGAGCAAAATCGGTAAAAATGACCTCAGCACAGAGGCGGGAAATGCCTCAGCAGCGAAAGGGTTAAACCCCCCCCACAAGGGGGGTGTGGCTGGCCGTGCGGGGAACCAGACGTGCCTCAGCAGAGCTCCGTCTGGAATCGCTAGAGGTGGCGGTTTTGGACCGGACTTTTTTGATTTATTTGCCCTAACGGGGGTCCCTGCTCGGTCGGTCACCGGGAGGAGTGCTCTGGAGCCGGCTCGGTCCCCCCTCCAGAGCATAGCGGAGATTGCGGCCTTGTTCAGCTGTGGAGACGTCCGAGCGTCGGCCATCTTGGGGCCTATCACCGGGGTCGGCCTCGACCCGTCTCGGGCTATCCGGATCTCCCCCAGTGAGTCTACCTGAGCGGGTGGTCAGCCTAAGCGGCTCGGAGGATGGAGGGCCCCCATCTTCTGAACGCGGCGGCGATCGCTGCGCCTGGGCTGCTGGAGGAACGAGGGAGCGCGACATGGAGGCGGCCAATGATCCCTCCTCGTGTTGGAAGCCTGGAGGCCGTGTTTGCAGACTTAGAGGAGTGCCTGCAGATGTTGCCGGAAGATGAGGAGAGCCCGATTACTAAAGGCTCCTGGCGTGCACTGATGGCGGTACTGCGTGGAGCCCGAGAGCTGACGGAGGACTTAACTGAACGTCCGGAGGTGGTGGCGGTGCCTACCGGACGGATGGTGGTTCTCCCTGAGGCGGTTGCGGATGGTGCAGATGGCGGTGTGCTGATACCTGGAGACAGAGTGGCAAAGGAAGTGACCCCTGAGATACCGCGTGAGTACCCACCGCCGTCGCACGCTGGAGTGGAGGTGATGCCAGACTCATCACTAGATGCGGTGGTGGTCCACGGCCTGCGGAGGCCAGACACCCCCATGCAGACTGAGACGGAAGGGTTGCCATACTCGCGCAGGCGGAGGATGCCGCCTGGACCTCTTCTGCCGTCTCGCTTCATACAGCAACCTGCTGCGGAGGCAGAGGAGCCCGATGGGAGGTCTACTATACGCACTCCCGAGCTGTTTCGGTCGACTTTACCTTTCCGTGACACTGGTTAGGAGTGTGCCTGTGGACTCCCACGTGCGATACCTACATTCGTTGATGACCGCCTCGCTTTCACTCTAGCTGTTTTTCTGATAGACTCTTTATATTTTCCGATGAGACCCCCCAATCGGGGATGAGTTTATGTTACCTTGTGTGACCTCTTTTCTGCAGATTTGATTTTTATTTTTACTTTTTTCTGCTGCCATTCATTGAGGACTCACTGCTTTTTGTTTCCCCAATGCCACCCGCTGAGTATATTAGCTTTGATCTCCTGTCCCCCCCTCCCCAACGATGATTCTTTTTTTTTCCTCATTTATTGCCTGTTTCTTGTTTTTTCTTATAATGTCCTTGCGCAGAATGTTTTCTGATGACATGCGGCCACTTACCCCTGTTGATTTACCGCATGGTCCTGCCTGCGACACCGTGGCCTCCTTTGTTGGACACTGGATAACTTTACTCTCTCGCTGAGCTTCTTCTGTTGAGTTTTTGACATGTCTTTATTCAAGCTGAGACTTTTGTGTTTTTATTTTTTGTTTTTACACCTTTATTCTGCTGACACTTGCTGAGGGCTCACTGTCTCTTGAGGGATCACTAGCTGTGTATTTTGCAGTGCTGATTTTTCTGTTGATGGTCCCCTGCCGACTGATTACTTCTAGAAGTCTTTTTTTTTTATTTTTTTTGTTATTATTGTTTTTATGTTTATATCCTTCCCTCACTTTTTGAAATTCTGATGATTTTTCATATGACCCCCCCACCCCTCTTATGTTGTTTCCTTATGCAATGCTTTTGTTGATGGCTTTACATGTGGCCCTGCGTGGCCCTTACTCTCTGTTTGTAAGATGACTTCTTTCCAAAATAAAAACTTTAAATATTAAACCCCCCCCCCCACAAATATACAGATTATTTCCTACATATTTATTTTCTGTTAAAGTCATTATGTCACGTTTACAGGTGCATTCTGTATTGAGGTATGTCAATAGGGAGTTCTTGAGTGACTTTAGACTGGGTGAAGATTTGATGGCGTCTGGGAGATTATTCCATAACTGCGGTGCTCTGTAGGAAAATGAGGATCGAGCCACTGTCTTTTTGTATTGCGGTATTGCAAGTAAGGTGCTAGTCCTGGATCGGAGGTTATAGGATGAGTGAACTGCTGGAGGAAGCAGCCTATTCAGATAGGGTAGCAACTTCTCAGAAAAGCTCTTAAACACCAGGTTGGAAAGGTGAAGGGTGCGTTTAGACTCCAGCGACGGCCAGTTTAGCTCTTTTAACATGTCACAATGGTGGGTCATGCAATTACATTGTAGCGCAAAGCGGCAGCATGAGTTATACAATGTGGTAAGTTTCTGAAGGTGTGTTTGCGGGGCTACACTACATCTCCGTAATCAATAGCTTGCATAAGCATTTGTTGTACAATTTGCTTTCTTACCGTGGGGGTTCAGGCAGGATTTGTTTCTGTACAGGGCACCTAGTTTGGGGTAAATTTTAATTAGAGTTTTTCGATGTGGGGGGGCCAAAGGATAGATTTGGTTCCAACCACATACCTAGATATTTGAGAGAAGTGACTGTGGTCAGCATGCTATTTGATTTTGTCCCCCCAGTGGTGTATGTTGGCCTAGGCCCAACAAGGCCTAGGCCTAGGGCGGCACTTTCCAGGGGGCGGCGGCCCGCACTGGTGGCCCCACCCCTAATTATTTATTTTTATTTTTTTACTTTTGCAAAGTATTTTGCCAGGAAGGATAGAGATTTCACTAATTTTCAAGTACGTCCTGGGTAGGCAAGGCCTAGGCTTTCACTTTCCAGGGGGCAGCAAAAAACCTCACCACTAAGTGGGTTACTCCCAGAGCACCGAAATGACGCCAACATTTTGGTGTTCTGTAGTTCCCTGCACTTCAGGGAATAAAATTTCCCCACCCTGCAGTGAATTCACCATTCACCGCAGGGTTCCCAAAGTGCATGGAGTCGGCCGCTGAATGTTGCCACCGCAAACCCGTGGCCTGCTGTTTTCAAAAGAACTACTGAACAAAAATGTCTGGAATTTACATATAAGATCCTATGATTGATAATAAAAAGTTCTGGTACAGAATAAAGAAAAACCGCTATTAAAAAAAGGAGGGGAAATTTTGCTGAAAAATTACTAAAAGGTACTAAAAAAAAATCAATAAAGACTTTTTACTGCAGATTAAAATAAATGGTTTATTAGATATTGCATAAAAACTGGATTTTTATTTTTACATTGAAACCTATGGGGTTCGCTTCAATAAACCTACTGATTGAAACCACCAAACATCAGGGCATTTCACTGCCATTTCTCTGCTGTTTGGTGTTCTCTGAATAGATTAACCATTACTTCTCTATGGGGATTTGCAATGCCTTCAAACAGCACCGTACTTGCTGGCAGTTCGCCAAACTTGTATGTGAGCATATAACAGAGCAGTGGTGTACTTAGGGGAGTGGCGGAGGGCAGGCCACCCCAGGTACCAGTGATTATTTGGGTGTCATTAGGGGTACTAGGAGGTACCACTGTCACTGTGTGTCAGCTTTGAGCTGTGTTCTCAAACAACGAGCAGCGTAGCAGGGCGTTTGCATAAGGAATAAAATCGAATAGAATAAAGATCCCCCTTTCCTCCCTCCATAGCTCCTCCCCTGCCCCGCAGCAGCCCTAGGAGAGGGGGATGCGATTTGTGTGCAGAGAGAGAAGATGACAGTAAATGGCAGGTAGAGGGGGGTTGGGTATCAGCAGAATATGAAGCCCTGTCTGCTTACTGCTGTTTAAAGTGGACCTTTTTCTTAACCAGAACTGCAGTGATAGAAATTTGTCATTGAGCTGCCTGGCTCCTGGTGAGGCTGCCTGCGTGCACGTCACGTGGTCCGGCCTCAGGTGGTACGGAGTCTCAGTACCACCTGACTGGCTGAACCACGTGACACGCACGCAGCTGCCCGCCCTTTCGTTAATACGGACTCTCACTCTATTCTGTACTGAACACCCACCGGGAAGGGAATCAAAGCCACAGTGCACCCTCTGGCAGTGGCACCCCACTGCTGACAAGATGGCTCCACGCACAGGCACAGCCGCGATCCTAACGTGGCCTGGAGGGACCTCCTGCTGAGTCCGTACACAGTCCCTGCTAACTCTGCACACAGCCCTACCGTGGACAGAGGCCGGTAAATATAGAATAAATAATGCTGTGTGCTCATATTCACTCGGTTTGCTGGGAGTCTTATTGCAGTAGATTCTGATTCACTCATACACATCACACATTGCATTGCTGGGAGTTTTATTGCTGTGGATTCTGATACGCTGACACACACCACACATTGCATTGCTGTGAGTTTTATTGCTGTGAATTCTGATACGCTGACACACACACACCGCACATTGCATTGCTGGGAGTTTGAATGCTGTGGATTCTGTGATACACACTGCATATTACTGTGAGTTTTATTGCCCATGAGCTCTGAGATACGCTCATACACACTGCACATTACTGTGAGTTTTATTGCTGTGCAGTTCTGATATGCTCATACACAGTGACCATTTCTGTTGGTTTTATTGCTGTGCAGCTCCGTGATACACTCATATGCAGTGCACGTTTCTGTGGATTTTATTGTTCAACCAATTAGAGCGGCTGTGATCCAGTATACTTGACATGTGTGGCTGTTCTTTGTAAAAATGCTCGAATTTAAACATTTCATAATTTTATTTACCTCAATAGATACATTTGAAATGGTATACAAAATATACAAGTAGGCACCTGGTATCCACTTTTAATATAAAGAGAGGAAAAGGCGGAGCTCTAAGAGGAAAAGGTGGAGCTTAAAGAGGAAGGGGGGATTAACCAGGAAGAGGTGTGCCCTTGACAGGAAGGGGTGCCTCAAATTTAAATTAGGGGGTGCACGAGTTTAGTCAGGCCTAGGGCAGCACAAAACCTAAATACACCACTGCCCACACATAGATGGGGATTTTGCAATTTATGTAGTTTAGGTGCTATTCCGAAGAGCATCGTTACCGTTTTGTCAGTATTTAAAAAAAGTTTGTTGTGTTTGATCCACTTTTCTACCTCTGAATTGTTCTTGCAGCACGGCCTCCAGTTGTGGGAGATTTGGTTTGCTGGTATAGATTACGGTGTCGTCTGCGTACATGTGTTACAGTTGAGGCTTTGCAGATGTTCGGCAGATCATTTATGAATATTGTAAATAGCAGGGGGCCGAGTATTGAGCCTTGGGGTACACCGCAAGTAGACTAGGAGGGGGAGGAGCTGCCAGAAATGGACATGTATCCGACCGTTGGCAATATATATGATTTAAACCAGGTTAGCGTGCGATCACCAATACCGGAGTCTTTAATTTTTTTTAACTAGATGCCATGGTCTACTGTGGCAAAGGCCTTGGCAAAATCAAGGAAGACGGCTCCAGTTAGGTTTCCTTGTTCCATCCCCGCTTGGATATCATCGCAGACTTTTAAAAGGGCGGTTGTAGTTGAGTGATTTGGACAAAAACCGGATTGATCCGTGGTTAAGTAGTTCCAATATTGATAATCACGTAATTGAAATGCACTTGGTCATAGATTATGATGATGTCAACATGATATCGGGGTTAAAAAGCTAAAGTGGTCAGGGTGTGTAGAGTGTCCCCTTTAAATAATTTTGTGAACAAACTGAGTGGGAGGAGGGACTCGAGGTGGAAGGGAGTGACTTTGCTCAAGTGACTTGACCCGAGTGTGAGAGGGAGTGGGTATGGGCAAAAGACCAGATCTGTGTGGGAGTGAGTTTGGGGAAAGGGACCAGACCAAAGGTAGGGAATGGCAGTTCCCAACCAAAGAGGGTGTGGCAGGGAGGGTGGGGTGGTGGCACAGGACTCCAGCTTCAAGTAGGGATAAAACACAGGCATACAGCTCCATCACCCAGTGGCAGAATCCTATTGTTTGTCTTATAGTTCTGCTACTGTTGTAAACGGAATAAAAAACTGGTTGTGTCTGACATAACCCTACAACTAAATCATAGCTAGTAAAGCAGTGGCGCGTCTTCTCCAATCAGCTCCGAAGCTGCGGTTATTTACGTTTAACTCAGTCTGACTCTAAACAGTGTGTGCTGTACACAGGACAATTAATCGCCACCGATTAATCGATGATTAAACTATTTCTATTTCCATCATCGATTAGTTGTTTCAGCCCTAATCCCAAGATGATGTGGGATCCCTCATGGCGCACTGTAAATGACAAGACAACACGTCCCACGTGATCCTTCATCTGGCCGGCATCCGAGACCAGAAATTACGTATCACCGTACCAATCTCCATCTTAGACACTGGTAACAACCATAAGAGTGCTGGCAAGGGCAAATGAGTTCACAAATGTCCATAATAACACATTTCCTGCTAAGAACATAAAATAAAAATACATAAAAAAGCTTAAATGACCATATATCTCCCTGAATAAAGAAAGGAAATCCTTTCAGACCAGAACATGAGATTGTATGTCAACATAAAACTTTTTTCGTGTAAAAACAACGTTTGTCACAAGGACAATGGAGTCAGGACCAGCACATTTAGGATTAAACCTATGATATAGTCACAGAAGAAAACAAAGTAGATTGTGGCAAATGTGTCGCAGCTGCATCAGCTAGCTTAGGCTAGGGTCAGACGAAAGCATTTTTATGTTGTCTGTGAAAAAGTGCGTTCGAACGAATGGACGCATTTTTTCACAGAATACGTGGTAGTGGTCATACTATGCGCATTTTCGTCCGTGATTTTGTACGGATCATCAATAAAACTCTTTTTGCGTCTGGACGTTATGTTGGCCGGACATTAGCAGCGTCTGACGTCTCCTAATCACACACACACGCCGCTAGCAGACGCAGCGCACTCTGTACGTCAGTACCTGCGGTTTCACGTTCTCGAAAAAATGCGTTCATTTTCCACTTGCGTTGCGCAGCCGGACTTTTGTGCGACCGTACTTCGTATATTGGCCGTCATTGCCCGGCATCTGCTGCTAGTGCGGCCGTGATTAAGTGCGGCTGCACGCGCGTTCGCACTGCCTCAGTCTGACCCTAGCCTAATACCACTTGTACTGGTTTCAAGTTACGGACATACAATACACATATAACTTTTATTGGATAAATCTAAAATCATGAAATAACGGCAAACAATTCTATGAGAAATAGAGGCACTCGATATTCTGTTGGTTAATCCCACATTGGTGGGAAATGACTAGGGATCCTAGAAGTATATAACCCCTGTTCAATGCTCACAATTCTATCCTTAATTGATTAAATATTAGCAGAAAACAAGTCCCTCCTGCGATACTAAAACCATTTAGTGATCAATAAAGCTAGATAAAGATATATGATTACTTAGCCAAGGAGAGTAATAACTCTCAACTCAATAAAGATGTACAATCCACCGATTGGGGTTGTTTGGATGTATATCAGTTGCAGCATAGTACACCTAAATTATAAATCACATCCTCCTACAAGAAATTGACTTCAGTCCTCATAATGGGAGTTCCACAACAGATATTAAGGAGTCTATACAATTCCCCAACATATAAGAGTGAAAGAAAAAACAAGGATAATATCCCACTGAGTGTTCCCCTTAATAGATGTTGATCACATTAAGCAGTATGTTATAACATGATTAAGTAGGATTGCAATGGCATCAGTGTAGAATTCACCACATTTATAGACTTATAAGTCACTGACTCATACCTTGGAGAGGATCCAAGCTAAAAATAGCTTTAGGTTGTACCCCTAGGTTTGTCCCTAGATCTGATATAATATTCTGTACTGACCCTACCCAAAGCCACACAAAGCAGCATAAAAGGTTTGTCTTATAATTGCTGCAAAATAGCCCCAATGGCTAACAAAATTAATGGTTGATCATATCGCCAATAGCAGCACAAAGCATATCGCCAGTAATAACATAAAAGCAACATAAATAGTTGGTCAACACAAATAATTGATCTTGTAATTGCTGCAAAGTAGCCCCAATGGCTAAGAAGTAATTAGTTGATCATATCGCCAATAGCAGCACAAAGCATATCGCTAGTAACAACATAAAGCAATACAGATAGTTGGTCAACAGAAATAATAGGTCTTGCAATTGCTGCAAAATAGCCCCAAAAGCTAAGGAATTGTTAGTTGATCATATCGCCAATAGCAGCACAAAGCATATCGCCAATAACACCATAAGGTGACACAAATAATTGGTCAAGTAATTGCTGCAGACTGGCCCCAATGGCTAAATAAATTATTTTTTTAGGTAGTCATATCGCCAATAGCAACAGTATGGGAGTGCCTAATAACTGTTAAAATCAAAGTATCATCAATAGCAAACGCTGACGCGCGTTTCGCCACTAACAAAGAGCGGCTTCGTCCAGAGCGTGACTAGAACCTCATACTAGAGGGGGCGTGTCCTGACCTGGGACCAAGATGGCCGCATAAGATAGGAGCTCCTGAGTCCCCTCCGACATCGGACTGCTCTTTGTTGTTGCCTCCGGTGATGGTGCGTGGCAAACCAAAGCTATCCACCCCCAAGACCCCTGCACATCGATCGACCCGGGCCACAGGTCCGCTGGACGCCTTTATCAGCCCAAATCCCGCTGCCGCGCTGGCCTCCCCCCGTGCTAAAATGGCGGACGGACCTACCACCCCGCACGCAGCATCGGACTCCAATGAAGCGATCCGCCGTCTGGAACGCCTAATTTCGTCACTCCCAACGAAAACGGACCTTTCTGCCGTGGTGGCGGATTTGAAGGACAGCTTCGCTGGCGACCTCAGAGAAATCCGATCAGATGTCACGGCCCAATCCACCAGAGTGAGCCACCTGGAAGATGAAGTGAACAGACCCCCTGCTCCGGGACCACCCGCGGCGGACATTGGTGAGTTGAGACGCCACATTGATGATCTCGACAACCGGGGCAGGCGACATAATATCCGGGTCCGTGGTCTGGTGGAAACTGAGGGCCCAGAAGATCTCCGCACATTACTGAGCGAGGTTTTTTGTATGGTGCTGAATAGACCCAATATGGAAAGAATCCCTATGGACAGAGTCCGCGTCCTCCACCGACCTCTCCCCCTAGGGACATCATCTGCTGCCTCCCGAACTACTCCCTTAAAGAGGAAATCATGATGGAATCGAGATCGTCTCGTTTATGGGACTTTAAGGGCAACACCCTAGAATTTTACCAAGACCTGTCTCCCTTCACACTATCGGCAAGACGCTGTCTCCAACCTGTGATACATGCCTTATGCCAGGCAGGGGTTCCGTACCAGTGGAGCTTCCCCTTCGCTTTGACGGCACCGAAGGACGGAGTGAGACATACATCTGCCACCCATCGGATGTTCCTGCATTCATGAAGGCGATGGATTTACCGGAGGTCGCAGTCCATAACTGGGAACTGGAGGATCGCCGCGCTGCGCCGCCGGGCCCGGCGAGACCCAGGCGCCAGAGATCCCGGAATCGCCGACGACGACCCGCTGAGGACCACGCGCCGGTTCCGGTGGACCCGGTAGAGATTGCCCCTTGAGACCCTAGTACTATGCTGGAGCAATGATGCCCACGGTCTCCCGGGCCTCTGCTTCCCCTCCCCCGCCCCGTCTAGGAGCTGCATGAGGGGTGTTTAGTATTCGAGGCTCCCACTGCCTGTTTGCTGCCAGATTCCCAGCCTCCTTTGGCTACACCCTGACGGTCGCTGGGCACGTGAGTTGTGTATGGGAATGACATACTGTGTATTTATGGCAACTTTGATGGGATCTACTGGGCCGGTTTGTCCCGGACTCAGTGGACGACATCGCCTACTGCACGCGACTCGGTTCCTTGCCCTGCGTTTACTGTGGCTGTAGCGGCTACGCAGCGACTGGAGACCATGGTTAGTTGAACCCTGGAGTGACTCTTTGACTGTGCCTCCCTTTCGACACCAAAGTTGCCTACTAGGTTTGCTCCTCCCTCAGACTTGTGACCGCCTGTGATATCGGAATAGCTGGTGACAGGTGGGACATGGACGCAGTGCTGATGCGATGTGCCCACCGTGGACACTGGACGATATTTTTCTTGCCTTCACCGAGGGGTGCTCACTTTATTCACCCCTCCGTGGATATAACGTCCTCGGGTCTTGGTTTTTATACGGGTCGCACCCGATTCTCTTTTTGTTCTGCTCTGGTTGCACTGTTAGGTTTCTTGTTATGTAGTATTCATGTTGTTATTTGCGCCGAACCGTTTATTTTACTACGCACGTGAGTTATGAACTTCAATCTTCCATGCATGGACCTGACACTTTCGCCTTACGACATTTGCATGGACTCATTCTCAAACCACAGTTTGGTATTTAATTGATTATTGTGGTTGCATTGTTTGGTTCCTGTGGTATACGGCTACGTTTAGTGATCACTAGCCGGCTGGCGGATCACTGGGAGAGAGATGCAGTAAATTTATGTGCCATACCGCTGGGTGGGGAGATGTGCGCTAAATGGACTAGGGAATGGCTGGTTTCTCGCACAATTAATTTTTGTGATTTTAGTACTTTGCCGTAGGTTGAAGTACTGTCCGCTTAATGTTTTGCACTCTTAATTTTTACGCCCTACCGCCTGATGGGGCACGATACACATCTTGCATTACACTTCCAATTTGGGAGCCCTGCCGCGGGCTGGAGTGGGGTTGGGGGGGTTTAACCCTACCATGGGCTGGGGTAGGTTGGTCTCTTGCACACTTAATTTTTGTTCTCTACTACTTCGTACTTTTAATTTTTGCGCCCCACCGCTTGGCGGGCATGACACATTTATAGTGGGTTGGGCTGTGGCGGGCTTCCTGCACATTTCGTCTTTGAACTCTGCTGATGGGTGGGTTAATATGGGTTTAAAGGTTTAGTACTTTAATTTTTGCGCCCTGCCGACTGGCGGGGTATGTTACACTTTGGGCATCGCACACAAATTTCGACCCCTACCGTGGGCTGGGGTGGGGTTGGCTTCTAGCACATGTAGGTGTTTGTGCTCTGCTGTTGGGTGGGGTGATGTATGTTTACTGCGTTGCACCCCTTAAGGGTGTTTTTTTTTTTTTTTTCATATATATGCCCCGCCGTAGGAGTGGGAATTATGCACTCGTATATAAAGGTCTATATATGTATCTATATGTTTCTATAAGGGTTTTTACTTTCATTATGCATATTACTGCTCATGATCTGTTTTTTGTTATGCTCTTTTGGAGTCGGAGGGGACTCTTATATAGAGCTTCTTATGTTTTTGTTTCTCTCCCTTTTTCTTTATCCTATATAATTTGTGCTGCTGCATTCCCTGTAGCAGATTGCTCTGCCTCTTTTTTGGTCGGGAGTGGATTGGGAGCCTGACTCCCGTACCCCCGAGGACTAGACGCCGCTCTGTCAGGGGTGCTAATCGGCTCCAAACTGGTTTGGAGCCAACTAGGCCTTCCCCTGAGGCGTCCGACACCTCATTCTCTATCCTGTTCTCATGGATCTAACCCTTTCTCTACTTCCTTTTCCTCTCCCCCCCCTTTTTTTTTCTCTTTCTCCCTCTCTCCCCTATTGCCTTCCCATACCCCCTACCCCCCTCATTCCCTCCCCCTGCAGTTGCCATGGAAGCACCCGGGGGGTTCGCCCCGCGGCCCTTACGCCTCCTCACATACAATGCTAAAGGTCTCAACGTTCCAGAGAAACGCAATCGACTCCTACGAGAGGCCTCGGTCTTGAGGACATCGGTACTTTTCCTACAGGAGACACATTTCCGACGGGGATAGGCCCCGGCTCTACCCGATTTTTGTTTTCCCTTGGGGTATTTCAGCGATTATCAGGGTGGCAAAAGCCGGGGAGTGGCTATCCTTTTCGCCCGGGATGTCCCCTTTGTCCTGGCGGACGTGTTGATGGACCCGGAGGGGCGATTCTTGTTCGTTAAAGGTACAATTGCAGACTTCAGTTACACGTTCGCTTCAGTGTACCTCCCTAACGCAGCACAGCATCGGTGCCTGATGTCTATTATGCGCCAATTAGAGACTTTTACAGAGGGTACTCTTGTCGTTGCAGGGGATATTAACCTCCCCTTAGACCCAAGAGTGGATACTTCCATGGGTCGCTCTTCGATTCCTCCAAATGTCATACGCCAAGTAAGACGTACATTGGACGATCTTCGTCTGATGTCTGGCAAGCTTTTCACGCTGGCGAGCATGATTACACCTTCTTTTCCCCTGTCCATGGCACACACTCCCGCCTGGATTACATATTCATGCAATATCAGCGAGTCGATCTAGTTGAGGCATCGACAATAGAGGCCCAGACTTGGTCAGACCACGCTCCGGTAACGGCTACACTGACCTCTCCTCTTTATCGTCCGTCGGAACGACAGTGGAGACTAAATCTATCTCTCCTTGCGGATCCGAGTTTTGTAACAGACGTAGACTCCCACCTCAAGACTTATTTTGAGATGAATGGTGACTCAGAGGTCTCCGAAACAACGGTTTGGGAGGCCCACAAAGCTGTGGTGCGGGGTCTTTTTATTAGCAAAGCAACGGCCCTGAAACGCCTCCGCTCCGAACATGTGAAACAACTTAGAGATATTCGCAACTTAGAGATCCGACATAACACTCTTACTACGCCCTCCGATCTATCGGAACTTCTGGCTAAACGCCGAGAATTGAATGATCTGCTTGATGCGGATGTTAAGCTTGCGGCCCAAAAGGTACGCTGTAGCTTTGCCCTTAGGGAAAACAAACCTGGCCGTCTCTTGGGCCAGATTCTCCGACTAGGCGGAACGCTTCTTACATTGCAAAAATCCGCTCGCAGGATGGGACGGTTCACATGCTCCTTGAGTCTATTTTACTTGAGTTCCAGCGTTACTATCAGAATTTCTACGACTTGGCTGGGAGCTCGAATATCAGACCCCCCTCGCTGCGATACAGGACTATCTGCGGGATAGACTCCCGCGTTTAATCTCTGAAACATCGGCAACCGCTCTAGAGGATCCCATTAGTGTGGAGGAGATTCACACGGTCTTGAAGGCACTTAAGAACCATAAGAGCCCTGGACCTGACGGCCTTCCGCCAGAATATTATCGAGCTTTCCAGCCCACGCTGGTACCCCGCCTTCTTAAACTGTTCGGTGCAATCCGATCGGGTTCCCCCCTCCACCCTCACACCTTGTCCGCCACAATTACGGTTATCTTGAAACCAAATAAAGATGCATCAGACCCTCGTAGCTATCGGCCGATCTCGCTTCTTAATGCGGATTTGAAGATCTTGTCCAAGATTATGGCAAACCGACTGACAACTCTAATACCAGCCATGATCCATCCGGATCAGGTAGGATTTGTGCCGGGACGTGAGGCCCGTGACGCTACTACCCGCGCTTTGGGGGCTATTGGGGTAGCAAAAAAGTCAGGCGAGGGCCTTCTCCTGCTCTCCACGGATGCGGAGAAGGCCTTCGACAGAGTGAGCTGGGATTTCGTGTTCTCGGTGATGAGAGGCCTGGGGGTGGGACCCTTTTTCATGCAATGCTTGACGGCTCTTTATGATGCTCCCACGGCGAGAGTCAGGGTCAACGGGGCCTTGTCGGCACCGCTGACCGTGAAGAATGGGACTCGACAGTGTTGCCCCTTGTCGCCCCTGCTTTTCGCCCTCTCACTGGAACCACTTTTGGTAGCTATCCATTCCAATTCGGATATTGTAGGGATTCAGGGGCATGCCTCCGAACATAAGCTATCGGCATATGCAGACGACCTGCTCTTCTTTCTCACGAATGTAGACTCCTCCCTACCGGCCGTCATGTCGGAATTAGACTCTTATGGCTCCGTCGCGAGTCTTAAAATTAACCATGACAAATCAGAATTCCTGGGGGTTTCCCTGGCAGATACTACTTTGGAGTCCGTACGCACTAATTACCCATTTCGACACTGTCCTACTTCTCTCCGATATCTTGATATCTGGCTCGCGACCTCCTCGGGTCGACTTTTTGACCTGAATTTTAACGGTATCCTGCGCTCGTTTCGCTCAGATCTGTCTGATTGGACGAGTAAGTACATCTCCTGGCTAGGCCGAATGGCAGTGCTGAAGATGAATTTATTGCCGAGTCTCTTGTACCGCTTTCACGCGCTTCCTATTGCAATCCCAGCATTGTTTTTCCAAACGCTCCGGAAGGATTTTCTGCTATTTATATGGCCGAAGGGTCGACCCCGAGTTGGGTTCGCAGTGTTGTGTCGCCCGAAATCCAGAGGAGGCCTAGCTCTCCCTGATGTGAAACAGTATTACATAGCCTGTCACTTGCTTAGTTATTGATTGGTCGGCTTCTGAACCGAATAAGAGATGGCTTGACCTGGAGCGTGTTCTTTCTGGTGCTCCTTTGTGGGCGATACCATGGTATCCACCGGCTGCTCGTCATGGATCCCCATCAGATCCAGACCCAGTCATAGTTACACCGCGGATATGGCACAGAAGTAAATTGGTTTATGGCTTGTCTACGGCGATCTCCCCTCTCTTGCCTTTGAATCACAATCCGAAGCTCCCGGCCGGAGTTTTACCTTCTCGGTGTATTCGCCTAATGGGATCAAGGAGACGAGCCTTGGAATTTCCCTGCGACGCAGATGGGAATGCCCCGCTCTGCTTTGAGGAGGGGGACCCCCCCGTCATTTTTGGAAAGATTTAACTATCTGCAGATTAGGACGTACCTCCATGACCTTAACTGTGGATACAGTTTACACAGGCAGCGCACGCCGTTTGAGCGCTTCTGCCAATTGGGACTCCCCCTTGCTCACGGAGTGTCCACTTTGTATAGCATGCTTCGAGCGTCGGACACGGCAGACCCCCCCTTTACGTCGAGATGGGAAGCGGACCTGGAAGTTGCCATCACGGACGCACAGTGGGCTATGGTACATAAAGGGTTCTGTGCATCAAGGACTCAGGAGACTTCTTATAAGATCCTGACGTACTGGTACAGGACTCCCTCGCTCTTACACCGCATTTACCCGGATGTCACCCCCACTTGCTGGCGATGTGATACTGACGCGGGTACGTACCTACATATTTGGTGGTCCTGCCCACGAGTACTTGGGTTCTGGAAACTGGTCCACTCTGCCATCCGCCAGGTGACTGATACGAATCTTCCATTCACCGCAGGATGCTTCCTGCTTTTCCACATTCCTCTTCCCGTTGGGACTCTGAAGCGGTCGGTACTACTCCTAATGAGGTTAGCGGCTCGGGCATTGATTCCAGTACACTGGCGATCACCGGAGGTACCGACACTCCGCTCATGGCTCCAGCGTGTCGAGACTCTCCGCTCCATTGACCTTCTAGAGGCTACGACCCGGGGCGTGGAGGCTGACATGGGACTGAAGTGGTTCCACTGGGACGCTTACGCTGCTACCACACGCCGCGCTTTGCAGGTTTGAGGCTCTGGCCAGTGGGGCGAGCTCCCCTGGACGCGAGAGCTGTACACTTCCCCCCCTTCTGTTCCTACCCCCTCCCCTTTTTTCTCTTTCCCTCTCCTTTGTCACTCACTCTCCTTCTCTTTCTCATACTTTCTCCTCTCGTTCTTTCTTTACCTTTCTTTCCTTTCCTTTCTCTTGCAGCCATGGAGACGTAGCTGATGGTTACTTTCTATAGGAGGGGGCACACACCTTGAGAGATTTATGCCTACGACGAGAAGTTCCCGCGACTGTACAATTTTTACCTTGTTTCGCTCATACTTGATGCCGAAATCTGGGCTGACATACCTGCTAGGTTGGGCGGAATGTGTTTGCACCTCTTTGTTCTCACAACTAATACCTCGTTGGCACGCAGCCGTGGTTGCATAGGTTTCCTTTTCTGAGTTTTATGACATCTTTGATCTTGTATTCTGTACACCTGTTTTGATGTCTTGTTTTATCTGTTTTTACTTTCTCCAATAAATTTTTTTAAATTTTTTTTATAATTCAAAAGAACCTCATACTATACCCATATTCTTAACGTCGCCCACCTGTAGCGGCTAGGGCCTGATTTCCCGCAGCGTGCAAGCACTTCTGCATCCAGAGCCGGCACAGACCATGTGACTCCTCCAGACCAATCGATTAACGACCCCCCGTATCACGTGGGTAAACATGCAATCCTCTGTTGCCGGTTCTTGTTAAAGTAGCTGACAAGAGTTTCCCACTTATTCAGCACCAGTCTAAATGCAAAAAACAGCAGCACGCTTCATTAATCGGGGACATAAGTACAAAACCAACCTCATGAAACACCCTACAGTTTCTACATAAGCCGGTTTTATAAGCGACTCCAGAACCAACGTGTTAACATATGGACATAGGGGTATTATTTTGAGTTCTGTAAATGGATAGAAAAGAACATTGATAGACTAAAAAGTGAATTGTATTAACATAGATAGTATGCCAATTGATTGAATGTCTATGGGGGTTATCCACTAGATGGATTGGGTTCAGATGAAGGGAGTATATGTAAAACCCTCATTAAGGCCTTCTGGAGCCAAAGTGTGCAGGGTGTAGATCCAAAAACATTCCCTGCGTCTCAACGTCAAATCATAGTCACCTTTCCTCTGATGGTGCTTCACTAGTTCAACGCCACAAAACCTAATATGTCTGGTTTCACCTTTCTGGCAGAGTCTTACATGTCTAGCTACTGGCGTATCTAGAGGACCATTAATTGATCTAATGTGCTCCCTAATTCTTAATTTGAAGGGGCGAAAGGTTTTACCAACATACTTTTTCCCACAGCCGCAGATAAGCAAATATACTAAGCCAACTGTATTGCAATTAAAGAAGGAACGAATGGTATATGCAGTTTCATTTCTAGTATCTTGAATAGTTTTTGATTCTCTCAAAATATGTGCACAGCTCTTGCATCTTCCACAGGCGTATGTACCTTTGAGGTTATTCGTAAGCCAACCTTTTGTTCTAGGCATAGGTTTGTAATGGCTTGACACCAAAACATCTTTTAGGTTTCTGCAACGTCTGAATGTTATCGCCGCATGGGCTCCTACTGACTCCTTGAGGTGTAGATCAAGGGTCAGGAGGGGCCAATACCTCTCCATAATGTTTTTCACCATTTGGTTTCCAACGTCAAAGTTGCCTATACACCGTATCATTGAGGGATTACTCCTTGGTGTATCTTGCAGTAATACGTCCCTGGTGCTTAATGCAGCTTTTTGAATCACCCTATTAGGATAGCCTTTCTCCTTGAAATTGGCCCTCAATATCTTAGCTTTGTTTTCATACTCTTCATCAGATGAGCAGATTCGCTTCAATCTGAGATACTACCCGTATGGTATACCCCTTTTCAGGGGTATGGGATGAAAGCTTGTCCAATTGAGTAAATTGTTCGTTGCTGTCTTTTTCCTATATAGGGTGGTATCGGCTTGTCCTTGACTGTTATTGAGGTTTACTCATGAAATCCATAATAGTCAATTGAATTTCCTAATGTGACCATCAAGTTTAACTCATTCTGATTTAGATAGCCAGCCAATTCTAGGAACTCTTCCTGAGTTCCTCCCCATACCAAAAAGATGTCGTCTATGAATCTTTTCCAAAATAATATTTTTGAATAAAATGGATTTAATTCAGAAAATACCAATGGTTTTTCCCAGATACCCAGGTAGAGATTTGCATACGCTGGGGCACAAGTAGTGCCCATTGTAGTCCCCTGTATCGGATGGTAGAACTTCTGATCAAAGGTAAAATAGTTGTGCTTAAGGAAGAATGTTAGTATATCCAAAATGAAGGTCACGGTTTCGCTTGTTAGTTCCCCAGAATCCCTTCGAGCCATATCTACATGCTTACAGCCTTGTATATGAGGGATGGAACTATACAGTGCTTCCACATCAAAACTGCACAGCCATGCTCGTGAAGGAAAGACGAAATCATTCATCAATTGCAACAGTTGTTTTGTGTCACGAAGGTACGACGGTTGTTTCTTGACTAGACCTTGCAGGAACTGGTCCAAATATTTACTACAATTTTGTGTCAAGTTCCCAATACCGGAGACAATTGGCCGACCAGGTGGAGATTTAAGATTTTTATGCACCTTTGGAAGTGCATAAAAGGTTGAGATCATTGGTTTAGTGGTCTTTAGGAATTTATATTCCTCTTCTGTAATAACCCCTTCCAGATATCCCCGATTAAGGATTACTAGCAGATGATCTATAAATTTAATAGTGGGATCTTGTGAAAGTCTAATATAGATGTTACTGTCATTCAATAGATCATAGACCATATTTTCATATTGGTCCCGTGTCATAATCACCACATTGCCACCTTTATCTGAGTGTTTAATAACCAGATCTTCCATCCCTATCAATTCATTTAAAGCTTTTCTTTCTCCAACGGATAAATTCAAGTCTCTCTATGTCTTGACAGACCAATTTTCTAAAAAGTTCCAGATTCTTATACTCTTTAATTGAGGGAGTAAAACTCGTTTTCGATTTGCATGTTGTCAACGGGAGACCTTTTCTTGGCCCTTCACTTTCACTCAGAAGTTGTACCAGGGTTTCTAGGCACTCAAACTCAACTTCCCAGCCCTGTGATTTTGCTGGTCTTTCCCTTTTGATCGTATGAAATTTCTTTAATGCACGTTTTCGGATAAATAAATTAATGTCTTTAGCCCAATTGAAAACATTGAATTTAGGTTTAGGTATGAAGGAGAGTCCTTTTGAAAGGATACCCTCTTGATCTTTAGTGAGGGATTTCTTAGTCCTGTTTATTATTTGCTGACTCAAATTTAATAGTTGCTTCTCCTTCGTCTCCCTCCCCTCCCCCGACCCGCCTGTCTCCTTGGGGTCTCCTCCTCTAAAAAAGGGGACGCAAAAGATATTCCCTTTTTGAGGATACTTCTGGGGTGAGAAGGGGTCTCCGAGATGTCATTCTCGGTTTCAGAGGATTCATATTCACTCGTTGAACCATTTGTACCATTAGTCCAAGTTTGTTTTTTCGATCTCCTAAATATTGTACCCTCCTTATAGTCTTTGAGATCTCTGAGGAATTTCTTATGTTTCCTAAATTTAATTTCAGACTCATTTCTTTCTTCTAACTTCAATTTTAATTTCTTTTTTGCTAATCTGGACTTTATCAACCAATTCTTCAATCTTTTTGTTGGTGTCTACAAGAGACAATTTTTCATATTTCTGAATAATCGCCATGAATTTATTGGAACATTCAACAGCTGCAGTTTCCCATTCCTGAATAAAACCCTCATGTGTTATATGGGATGCTGGGATATTAGTTACCCGCGGGCCCCTAGGGACCATTTCTTTTTTACAGTAATTCTCTCTCCTTGGCCAAGTAATCATAGATCTTTATCTAGCTTTATTGATCACTAAATGGTTTTAGTATCGCAGGAGGGACTTGTTTTCTGCTAATATTTAATCAATTAAGGATAGAATTGTGAGCATTGAACAGGGGTTATATACTTCTGGGATCCCTAGTCATTTTCCACCAATGTGGGATTAACCAACAGTATATCGAGTGCCTCTATCTCTCATAGAATTGTTTGCCGTTATTTCATGATTTTAGATTTATCGAATAAAAGTTATATGTGTATTGTATGTCCGTAACTTGAAACCAGTACAAGTGGTATAAGCTAGCTGATGCAGCTGCGACACATTTGCCACAATCTACTTTGTTTTCTTATAAAACTTTCGATTTTATTTTAATGCAGCACTATTGTTCACTTTCCAATTATAAAGTGAACAGTAATGCTGCACTAACCATCTCATTTCCCATGTCACCAGAGAGTGTGGAGGCGATGGAATAATGTGCAATAATGCATTATGCCATCCGAAACCTAAACCGCCGCAACGCAGTGAGGGGTGTACTTTGGAACCCAGCGTCTCTAATTTTTACACCACAATGAGATCTAATGAGAGGTCATTGGAAAGGTCAGAGTATGGCCTTTCCAACGGATACCAAAAATGACCACATAACATGTAAAAATAGAAAAATGCAAATTTACTTGTTTTCTCTGTACTAAGACTGTGGCATTATGTGCTTTTACTTATAAAGCAAACAATGCTGGTGCATTAACTTTCCATTCTTTACACCCCACAAAGTCATGTTAGGCAGGACAGAGTCTGGCCTTTCCAATGATATCAAACATGGACATGGCCAAAAATATTGGCAGCCATGCACCACTTTTCCTAGAAAATTGTTGCAATTACAAATGTTTAGGCATTCTCACGTTTATACCTTTTGTTTGTAATGGTATGACACAAAAAAGTGGAAGGGACAAAAAAGACAAATCTGACACATTTCACACAAAACTCCAAAAATGGACTGGACAAAATTATTGGCACACTCAATTTAATATTTCATAGCACACCCCGTGGAAAAAAAATAACTGAAATCAATCGCTTCCTGTAACCACCAATGACTTTCTTACACCTCTACTGGAATTTTGGACCACTCTTCTTTCGCCATCTGCTCCAGATCTCTAAGGCACGTGTCAGACGAATGCAGTGATCACGTCTGTGTTGCCGCACAGTTTAACGTCTGTCGTAGCATAGACTCATGAGCAATAGAGACCCACACACGAAGTGCGTCCGCACCAAACTGCGCGCGCACATGGCACCGGACGCAGTTTAGGCAAAAACGTAAAACTGCTAGAACGGACACGCAGAGTGCGCCACGTCGTGTGTGTTGGAACGAAGTCAGACAGACCGCATTTGCGACGTCCAGCACCTTGACGCACAAAATGGTTTTTCATATCATGTATCAATTATCATTTTTCATATTAATTTCGTTTCCCATAGTTCTTTTTTCCTACGTCCGTCAAGAAAAACGGATCGTGTGGTGCCTGCAGTATCTTCGGTCAGTTCGTCCGTCCGTTGTGCACGGTGCGCTCAGAATCTGCTCGTCTGACAGCCTCAGATTGGAAAGGTTCCTCTTCGCAACTGCTGTTTTGAGATCTCTCCACAGGTGCTCTATGGCAGGGCTCAAAATTTCAAGTCCCTAACCAGGCCATAAGAGTTACTTGCCACCAGTTGCTCCACCTAACCCCTACCCAGCCCTTAACTCTGCCCCTAAAAACATCCCCCCTTAAATTATCTTATGAAATTACACTGTTAAAGGTTTTTAGAATAAGGTTACAAAAAGAACATTAATACCCAGACATCAGACCCCAGATACATGTATAGCCAGTCATCACACCCCAATGTGAGCAGAGCGAGGAGGCACCCCCTCTCCACCCCCTTGCCAGTGACAGACAAGCTTGGTCAGGTTAGGCAGCGGATCCCTGCCACCCTGCAGCCTGGGGAAGCAGGGGCTGCAGTGGCACTGCTGGCACACGCAGCACGAAATAATTGATTGTGCTGCCTGCGTGTGCATTTCCACTCGCCCTCAATTTGAGCCCTGCTCTATGGGATTTAGATCTGGACTCAATGCTGGCCAGACTTTCCAGAGCTTTGCCTTAAACCATTCTGGGTGCTTTTTGACATGTGCTTTGGGTAATTTTCCTGCCGTAAGACCCATGACCTCTGATGGAGACCCATCTTCCTGACACTGCACCCTACATTGCCTCTCGAATTCTTTGGTAGTCTACAGATTTCACAATGTGATGAACACCGTCAAGACATCCAGTGCCTGAAGCAGCAACCAAACATCAGTGAACCTCCACCATGTTTGACTGTAGGGACTATATTCTTTTCGTTTATGGCCTCACTTCTTTTTCTGACAACAATAGAGTGATGGACTTTACCAAAAAGCTGCAATTTTGTTTCGTCTGTCCACAGCACATTCTCCCAAAAGGATTTTGGCTTCCTCAGGTAATTTTTATTTTTTTTTTAAATTCTTTATTTTAGAATTTTGAACAAAGACAGCGGTATAAAGCAGGCGGTATATAAAGGCCGCGCAGGGCCAATAAAGTCAGCATTGTATACACAGGAAAAGGAAAATAGTTAAAGTCGGCAGAGATCTCAACAGCGGACTAAGAAACAAAAAATTGTCCCCAGCCCGGAGAATAACAAAAGAGTCCACTGAAACTGCTGAAAAAAGGCAGAGTCTGCAGAATAAAAACAGCAATAAGAAGGCAGTAAACATACAAAAAGTCTAGTATAATGAAGGGGAGGGGAGAAAACGGGACAAGGGTTATCAGCATCTCGTAGTAAGTCATCTGCAATATCAAAGAGTCTTCCGTAGGGGAAAAGCACAGCAGAGAGACAAAAAAAATAAACAAAAATAATTAAAAGTAAAAGGTCGCAGGGCCAAAATATGACGTCAAAAAGACTGCATATGCAAATAAAACTAATAGACATCTTAATACAGCAAGAAGGCAGCGTCAAACAGAAAATAAAACTCCGCAGGTGAGAAATAAAACTAATCTGGGGTCCTCAAGAGACGGCAGAAAAATGGGGGGGGGGGGAGATATGTCATCCTGTATCTAAAAACAGAAAAGGTACCAAGACAGGTAGCGTTCCACAGGGCCACCTGGGGTGGGCATTCTCATTGGGCGCGTGTACAACGCCAGGAGCTCTCACGGCAAAGTTAACCCGAAATGAGCCGCGACCTGCAGCCGGACGAGGGCCAGCATCTCTCACACGCGGTGCTGGGGGTAAAAAAAACACAGGCCGGGTAGCCCAATCTTTGCACACTCCTCAGGGGGACACTAATCTGGTCGAGTGCGGGCCACCACGGCTCCCTTGGGTGCCACCCAGGCAAGCAATCCAGTCAGTCAGCTGTCGCTGCTCACCCAGCGCTGGCGGATCTCCCGGTGGTCGAGTGTCCTCCGGCAGCGCGTCGTCCATGTCTCCAAATCTGACCTCTTGAATCCTTCCGGCCGGTGAGACCCCACAGCGCAGCAACTGCGGGGAGTCCATGGAAGTTGTCCTGGCTGAGGTTCCCTCCCTTCCAACGGTGCGGAGCGCAGCCAGCATGCAACGCAAGTCACCCCGGGTGACAGGACGGTCGTCCCCCTCTGCCAACATCTGCAGGTAGGTGTCGAGGCCCTGTAGTGAGGCTTCAAGGCCCTCTAGCACGGCCATCTTCTCTTCAATGGAGGGAGGGGAAGCGTCCCGACGTTGAGTCTCATCTGCCTCTGCCATCCTCTCCTTTCCAGGCACAGCAGCGGCAGGGAGACGGGGGCCCACCGTCTCCGCAGTCCGCACTATCGACCCTTGTGTGGACAAGGCACTCAGGGCAGCATGGGAGAAAGGTAATAGGAGCCGCACGGTAGGCCGCAAGATACCGCCGGCATCGTGGTCCAGCAGGAAACGGCTGCCAAATGGTGAGTCTCTGGTCCGGACAGGGAGGGCTCCAGCAAACAATCCCAAATGGTTTAAAACAGGTAATTTGAGTTTGAGACCCCTGAGGGCCACTGGACAAGTTTTCATATTCCATGGGGGCCAGACGCAAAATTAAAACTCGTTTTTATTTATATATTTTTATGAAATCTTTTTATTTCAAACATCTTTTATTTTTTTTTAGGTGAAAATTTGCTCCTTTTTTTAAGGTTTTATTTTATTCTGTAACAGACCTTTTCGCTGTCTCTCCATTCTCCTGTCCCTCAGTCCTTCTGTCTCTTCGTCCATCTGTCACGATGTCCATCCATCAGTCCCTCTGCTACTCCGACTCCATCCATCAGTCCCTGTCACACTCACTCTCTGTGTGTGTCTCTCCAAAGGATCCCCCCCATCTCCACTTGGCAGCTAGAGGGTTAACTGGCCCACTGATATCCTCACACATATGGTGAGGATGTCAGTGGGTGGGGCGACCCAGAGGCTTGGCTGACATCCAAGATGTCAGACACTTCCGGGTTTGAATCGCGATGCAGCAATGAATGGGGTTAATGCTATACATTGGTGAAAAGTTGAGACTCTACCCTTTCCAGCGGTACCATTTGTTTGTTCCTAGGTTAAACGGGTGGGGAGATGGAGGGCTCCAAATGAGTCCCCCCCTCTTATCACTGCAGGTCGCCAGGGGGTGGCGGGCAATAACGTCATCAAGCACCGCAATGATGTTGCCGTGACTTCTTGGCCCCCTCAAAAGGTGAGGCAGACTCCAGGCCTGCCAGAACGCCGAGGGAGCCCAGACAGAGAGGGGAGTATCGGGAGGGAGGTTAGGAGACCCTGACGTACTATGTACGGCTGCGAGTGTATGGGAGACTTCCCGATCGGACGTACATAGTATGTCAGCAGTCGGGAAGGGGTTAATTTTATCGTTTTTTAAAAAGCAGTAAATTATATGGTTATATTTTTCGACTGTTACGTTTTCAGACCACAGGATCTGCACATGCACACGGACCTGGATTACAGTGGAGAAAAGGTAATTATTTTCAAAATAAGAACTTACGTTACACCGAACAGTAGGAGGGAAGGACCCTGCTCGAGAGCTTACAATCTAAGAGGAGAGGGGCAACACAGTAGGTCAGGGTACCTGGAGTATGTGTAGTAGCGGGGCGCCTGTGGGCTGATTGGAAGGATGGAGCAAGAGATGTACAGTGAGGAATCATGAAGTGAGCCGATAGGCTTCTCTAAAGTAGTGTGTTTTCAGAGACTTCTTGAAGTACTGGATAGACGGGGAGAGTAATGTTGTGGGGGAGGGAGTTCCATAGAAAGGTGGGCAGCTCGGGAGAAGTCCTCCTGAAGGCGGGAGTTGGGGGTGGGGTACGAGGAATGGATAGCATCAGATCATTGGCAGAGCGAAGTGGTCAGGAAGGTGTATACTTGCTAATAATGGAGGAGATGTAGGCAGGGGCGCAGTTATGGAGAGCTTTGTACATGAGCACCAGTATTTTGAAATAGATTCTAAAAGGAAACAGGGAGCCAGTGTAGAGATTGACAAAAGGGGTGAGGTGTGGGAAGTGAGGTGTAGGAATCTGGTGCCGGCATTCATTACAGACTGCAGAGAGAGAATCTGGGATCTCTTATGGCCAGAGAGAAAACCGTTACAGTATTCAAGGTGGACGATAAGAGCTTGGGTGAGCCTTTTAGTAGAGTCCTGGTTAAGAAAGTGACAGATGCATGCAATGTTTTTTTAAGGTGGAAGCAGCAAGATTTGGTTATAGACTGAATGTGAGGAGTAAAGGATAGAGAGGAGTCCAAGAGGAATCCGAGGCAGCGAGCCCGAGAGGACGAAGTAATGGTGGCACCATTCACCTGAAGGGAGATCGGCGCAGAAATAGAGGTTTTAGGAAGGAGGGAAGAGGAGAAGTTCAGTTTGAGAGGTTGAGCTTTAGGAAACAAAGTTATCCAGTCAGAGACAACTGAGAGGCAGGCTGTAACACTGTCCAACACGGGAGGACAGAGAGATCGGGAGAGGAAAGGTAGATTTGAGTGACGTCATCATAGAGATAATAATTGAGTCCATAGGTAGAGATGAGGTTGTCCAGAGAGGCGGTATAGATCGAGAAGAGTAGGGGACCCAGAACAGAGCCTTGAAGCACCCCCAACTGAGAGAGGCACTGGTGGAGAAGACGCACCGGCAGAGGAGACACTGGTGGAGTGAGAAGAGAGATAGGAAGAGAACCAGGAGAGTGTGGCATCACTGAGGCCAAGCTGATGCAGTGTGAGGAGCAGGAGAGGGTGGTCAACAGTATCCAAAGCAGCAGAGAGGTTGAGAAGAATAAGGAGGGAGATGTGACCTTTGGTTTTAGAGGCAACTAAATCATTAGTCACCTTGGTCAGAGCAGTCTCAGTAGAGTGTTGAGAGCGAAAGCCAGACTGGTGTGGATCGAGTAGAGAGTCAGCAGCGGCTGGGTGGAGTAGAGGTAACACCTCTGCTCTGCGTGGAGAGAGCCTGTGGAGTCATGGGTTCGATACCGACGAGCACCTCTCCAGTAAGTGTCCTTGGGCAAGACACCTAACAGAATTTACTCGACACCCAGGACATACTTGAAAACTAGAGAAATCCCAAAGTATCCTTCCTGGTAAAATCCTTTCTCCCAAAAAAAAAAAAATATATATATATATATATATATATATAAAAAAAAGAAAAAACTGGTGAGCTGGTTATAGACCAGGCGTTCTAAGACAGGCGTTCTAAGATCTTGGAGGCAAAGGAGAGCAAAGAGATGGGACGGTAGTTTGAAAGAGAGGTGGGGGTCAAGAGATGGCTTCTTTAGAATGGGGGTGATCAACGCATGTTGAATACAGAGGGGAAGACTCCGGAAGGGAGGTTAAAAATAGGAGTCAAAGCAGGGACAATGAGTGGTAGAACAGATTGAGTTAGCAGCGAGGGGATGAGATCAAGGGGACAGGTGGTCAGGCAGGACGACATGAGACCTTCTGAGACATCCTCCACTAAGACTGGAGAAAAGCATAGCCCCGCACGGAACAGGCTGATCCCAGCGCAAACACCTTACTGGGCACAAGGTAAGTATTTAAAAAATGCAAGTCCCCAGCCAGAAGCCAGGTCCTGATTTTTTGCATACCTGCTCTGGCGCACTAGGAGAGCCTTACGGAAGCACCAACCCTGATTACGCCGCAGGCCGGATTAGGGGAGCCAAAGGGCCGGATGCGGCCCGCACAATGCACAGATCTGCTCTAGGGAGTTGATGGCGAAACATCCCAGGAGTTTCAGCACTACGTGTTCTAGGATTCTCGCCCTTAAGTCTGCAAGAACATCCTCTGAGGAGTTTCAAAACAAAGAGAGCCGAGGTTCACCATTATTGTTCCAGGCAGGTGGTAGGGAGAGATTAATAATTAATCCCACAAGTCCCAGCCCTGTGTCTGGCTCTACAATAATTAATATGTAGTAATAAGCCCAAGATTGTTCATGGGAAGAAAACATAACCTCTAACTTGTACTTGAAAATGAGAAGTCAAGATGAATAGTTTGGGCAGGCGTGGTTGACAGCCAAAGTGAGAGGACGCAGGAGCTCTGTCCTGATCGAGACTTTTAGGTGATATTTCAAATTTTTTTGACCATTTTCCCCTCTCTCACCTCGGTCCAAGGAGCTTTGGATGCTGCCCCCGCTGTTTGATGACAACCGCCAGCATTCCTTAGCTGGAGTGTTTATCCGGTGGCCATCTTGGGGCATGCAGCCTGGTGCCCGACAGACCTGCACCATGATGCTCCTGTTTCTTTGTGGAGTCTGTCCCCCCCCCCTTTGGAAGTTGTCTGGTTCGGACTGCGGAGATGGAGGGCCCCTGTCTCCCGGTCGCTGGGGAGTATCTGCATGGCAGGAGCAGTTGGGAAGTGCAGAGGTTGGTGATGGGCCGGTCCTCCTCCCTCCTTAGGAGACATGGAGGCCTCAATAATCGGGCCTAGATGACTGCCTGGCACTGCTGCTGGTGGAGGATGACCGCCCTTTCAGAGGCGATTGGTGTTGCCTGATGGCCAGGCTTTGGGTCTGCCAGAGACTGGGGGCTCTGAGAATGCACCTGGTAATGCTCCGTTTGTGGACTGCACGGACGGCCGTTTGACCTCTCTGCCCATGGAAGGAGACTCTGCTCTGCACGGTGCAGACCTCCTGGAGTGATGGTCTCCGGGGTGGCTGCTATGGACCGCCTTGTATCGTCTGTGGTGCCTCTTCTGGGTGGCGCCCTGAGGGTTGAACGCCGAGATTGAGAAGTTTTTGGCCCGCTGCTTCTGCGACACTGCCGGCTCTTTAAAGGAGCCCTGTGGCTTGCTTGCCGACAGTCTGAACACCTTTGAGTAGTTATAATTTTTTGGGGGCCTGTTTGGAATGCTGCAGTGTGCTACCCTGCCTGGTATGCCATTAATTCCATTTCTAGACGGAGGAGATGAAAAGAGCTCAGTTATTTTCCTTCCCTCTCCCTTGTTTTTTCCTTATATAGCTGTTTTTTGCCCCTCCCCCCTTCTTTTTCTATTTGTTTTATTTATGATGTAATTTTTTTGGTCCTGTGTAACTCATTTTGTGCTACTTTATGTCTGTCTGAAACTTTATTCAAAAATAAAGATGAATAGTTTTTCTGGAGAAGTAATCCGGTGGAACTCTCCACATCTTAATGTGTGGGGCAGGTGCTCATCTAAAGTAACAAAATCAAATGCCTGCTATTCCTCTATAGACTGATGAATATGATAAATAATATGATTTCAGGGTTTAACTAAATGTTGCTAAGCCAAAAGAAAAATGCTAGTGGTGTAAAATAAAATGTTAAGAGAAAAACATGCTCTCGTGTTTTCTGGTTTTGGCACTTTGTGAATACAAACATAAGAATTCCGTTTCAAAGGGTAGTTTAGTTTTACATGGCAAGTGGAATAATGTTTAAAAACTATAAAAGTAATCGATCTGGTTAACATTTGTTTTGCATTTTACCGTATCTTTTGATGTAAGCAGAGGATAAAGCAGTTTGTGTATTTATGTATTTTATTTGCAAAGTATTTTACCAGGAAGGATACATTGAGATTGCTCTAATTTTCAAGTATGTCCTGGGTATGCATGACATCTGGAGGTGTCCTGGGTATGTATGACATCTGGAGGTGTGCAGATGAACAACTCTTGCAGTAATGAACAATGTAAAGATCACAAGGCAACAAGCCACTTTTTACCAATCTAATCTAGAGGTCACCTTTAGCATCTTCATTGAATTAAAAGCAAATTACTCTTTGTAGGATCCAAGTTGTAAAGTACACACACAAATACACAGCTTTTTGTCTTTTAAATATATTTATATCTTCATAAATATCTGACAATGCACATCTTTCACTCTATTTGCAGCAGATGAACGGTTTCATATTCCATGAAACACTTCTGATATTAATGGCAGTGATATAGCAGAAGGGCTCTTACTCATGGTCAAAAAAATAACTTGTTCCTCAACCCCATGAGGCTGGAAGGAGACAGGACGCTATGTAAACAAAAGATTTAGCTTCGTTGTACTGTGAAACAAAAGCCTTCACAAAAATAAAAAGGTGCTTCAGGGACAAAATACACATAAGAGCTTACAAATTAAATCTATGCTTGAATTCGCAGATAACACCGTAAACAGATTCCCTCTCTATTTACCATGTAAAAAGCTGTTCCACTTATGCAATATATGTTTTCACCACCATCTGTATTGGTTTCTGGCACACAGGACATCCCTTTTGCATTTTCTTAAGGTTTTGTGCGCAAGAAAAACAAGCCACTAGGTGAGCTGTGCGTCCATGTACTACGTTGCCATTGCGAGGGCTTCTCTGACAGAGTTTGCAAGGTTCCAGGAGTGTACGACTGGACTCCAAGGTCACCTCATCGGCTTGACAGCTGAGTAATGTGTCTGTGCTTTCTGAGAGATGTTTTGAACTAGCTGCAAGGTCTAAGGGGTCCATGGAAGATACGGGCTGTCTGATATGGGATACTTGTGGCCGCACCATTGGTGCAGACACAGTTCTACGGCAATCCGGGATGTCAATTCCATGCTTGTCCTCTTCACGACAGCTATTGGCAAGAATCGCTGGGGTAGATAAAGTGTGTGTTAGGCGAGGGGAGGTCATGTACCAGTCCTTTCGCAGTGCCCAGCAGCGGAAGCAGTAACGTTTCACTGGGGAGTTCAGGTTATGGCAATTTGTACACTGCCAACAATCCTAAAGAGAAGGAAAAGAAACCTTATTTTTCACCATTAAAAGAGCACACCTATGTGAACCTATACACGACATATTTTAAATTAAAAACTCGTTGTCAAATGTATCATGAACTTAAAGGAATACTCTAGGCTGAAAATCACCCCCCCTTTTTTTTTTTTACATTATTTTATACCTATTGCCCTACCTAGTTAATCAGTATTTTTTTTTATGTTATACTTACCCTAAAAACTACACTTTTCCAACAGCTTTTTTTTTCTCAACTCCCTCCTCTTCCGCTCCTGTCGTGAGAAATCTTCAACTTGGCTGAAGGTTTACGTGCAAAGCGCGCATTCGCACCTAGCACGTAAACCAGCCAATCAGGAGGCTTCCTCCTGGCTCCACCTTCTTTACTTAGTGTTACACGCAAGAGGATGCGCGCAACACTAATCACAACCGCCGACTTTTGCCGGCGTCTCGCTCCCGCCAGCTACTGCAGCGAGTAGGAGACGTCATCACGCTGAAAGCGCGATGACGTCTCTTACTCGGCAATAGTCGTCAGAAGCGGGAAATATAAATCCCACTCTGCTGACTGAGAGCTGGGAGGGCGGAGTAAAGTCCTCCGCGTCTCTCAGCTGTTTCAGCCGATCGGCTCAGCGGAGGGGCAGCAGAAGAAAAGGGCATACTTAGGTCATCATGACCACCTAAAAAACCTTAGGTGGTCCAAGAGTATCCCTCTAAGTATTAATGCTATATGACAACTTTTGTTGACATGTCACACCACAATCTGTCCTTCCATGTGATGTCCTGACAGGACAAAAGGGGTAGCAAAATTAGTTCAGTGCACTAACAAAACTACTGTTAAAATAAGAAAATCATGCTCAATGCGTTTCACGCCCCCCCCCCCAACCCACTTTTGGGGCTTCATCAGGAAAGGCGTTGAGCACAATGTTCTTTTTTTAACAGTTGTCTTGTTAGTGCTCTGACCTAATTTTGCTACCCCTTATTGATCATATATGGCAACAACATGTTTATTTTGAGGAGGTCCGGATATTTGTACGTGGCTAAGGCTGTAACAGGTTTGTCTCGGATTCCCGAAGGCTATAGTTTATTTGGCATTAGGTTGGCAGCACAAACTGCTGAGGTAATAGACCTAGATCAGTATCGACACTGGACTTTCCTATGCCGTTTCTGGGAACATCGTAGCAATGGGGTGTAATATTGTGTTGGTGGGGCCAACTACTCTCAGCCAGTTTATACCTGTGTGTTGGGGACTAATCAGGCAGAGTGATCTTAGGTCGGTAGCATAGGAGATGGATATCAATGTAAATATAAAACGTTCTATGGTTGTCTTGTGTGTTCTGTCCCTTTAAGAGATCCAATAAAGATTGTACTAAAGATTCCCATTTGATAATCTGGTGTCATCCAATTTTTTTTCTAATAGCTGCTAGTTGGTTGGGCTTAATCCCTATTTTGGAAATTCTCGGGTCACTTTTTTTGCTTTTTTGTTTTCTTTTATTGTATAAGGATGTGACACTCACCAGGCTATTAAAACTAAACTGCTAACAAATACATGGTGTGACTGGAAGCCTTGATCACTTTTTGAAAGACTTTGATTCCAAGTGTCTGAGACTGGCTGGCGCAGGCACTCAGGACTGCCCCCATATTATAGAATTTGTGCCCTTTGGAGAAAAGCCGGCCTCGTGCCTGCAGACTATGGGTGAAAAAGACTATTCCTATAGCATTTGGGCACTGCCATGCTGTATATAAGGGATTTGGTTTAAACCAGTGGTTCTCAACTTGTGGACCCTCAGGACCCACAATTTAAGTCATGGACTCGGAGGCTCCTATTTGCTTCGCTTTCTTATAATTTATTAACAGCAGCTTGAACAGTGACACTTCTAAAAAAAGTGACCACTTTTAAAACAGAAAATATACATATCAAGTCCATAATAGACGCTCCCTTCGTCCATAATCCTTTGCAGTCCTCTTCAATATAAGGCAGTGAGAACCGGAAGTATACCTCTTTCTTGCTGCTGCAGATAAGTACCTCCGTTTTGAGCTCTGTGTAAAAATTTTCTTCAGCGCTTTTGCTCTGCTTGGGGTGGTCCCGGCTCACACTTTGGGGCTGCCCCTTCATTTATTTATCTTTATCGTGGTTCCGTTTTGCTAAACGGAGCAGCGGTATTGATTTTTTCAAAATTTGCGCCATTTTGTTGCTGCCCATTTTACAGTCAGCGTGCGCCTCCCTCTGCTCACGGCCGTTTCTGACTGGAATCTAGTACAGACTTCCCTGACAGGATTTTTTGTGTTTTTCAACCGTTGCTCGATCTTTTTCATTCATAATGCCACATACAAAAAGATGCCTGCCATTGCCCCTCGTCCTCTGGAGACTCTGGCTCCGAGGGCAGTTCACACAAAAATAAACCGTTTTTTGAGGAGGCTTTAGAGTCGCTGCAACCCCAGATGCTGGATCCATCCACACCTATTTTAGTACCCGCAATAGACTCTCACATACAAACCTCCATTAACACCGCAGTGAAATCAGCGGTGTCTGAATTATCCCTTGAGCTGCACCGTTCCTTTGGAGAGGTAATTTCTATTATAAAAGCTCTACCTTCCCAAACTCTTCACACCGAAACCTCAGGCCTACCGGCCGCCCAGCCAAATACCTCAGACCCTATACCTACCCGCATACCGGGAAAGAAAGTGGTGCGTAAAACCAAGCACCTACATGGAGGGGCTAGCAACCCTGCATCACTGCCACATACTGATACCAAGCCCCCACCTCGGAAAAGAGCCCAAGTTCGCTGGGCGCAGATGGCGACTGTCCCTAAAAAATTAAAATTAAACCCTGAAGAGGTTACAGGGACTGAATTCGTGGTCGCAGAACCACGTAGTGGTGACCCACATTCTGACAATGAATTAATTATACATGCACCTGAGGACGACCTCTGGTATGATGAGGACCCAGAAGGGTCTTATTATTATGACGGGGATGTTATTTATGCCCCCCAGGGGGATCCTCTTTACTGCCCCGAGGATCTAACCAAACCCTCAGTCCACTGTGTGGACCCCAATGCCACGTTAAAAAATGGGTTGATGCCCATGTACGAAAACCGCTAGAGAAGGCTACCCGCAAAAGTATGAAGGCTGAATGCCCGCGCCCAACTACTAAGGGCAAAACATGTATCACCCTGTTGCTGACCCCACGATGGTTGACATTCTCACAAAACGTGGTTGGTCACCAAAAGCGGGCCTTGATTTTGCCTTGCGATCCTGTGCGGATAAATTCCTTGATATGATGGGTCCCCTAGTAAAATTATTTGAGGCGGCGGAAGAGGCTTAGCAAAATGAAAACGCTTAATCCTCTCCTAGTACGAAACTTGGTCCAAAGAGCACTTTGTTTTTTTTGATAACGCCAATGCAGCATTTGCTGAACGGCGAAAATCAATTCTTTTAAAAATAGACCCACAATTTTGAGCCATCGTTGACACGGATTTAGGCAGTTCCGCACAGGGCCTCCTTTTTGGTGCGGATTACGTAAAAAATATGGGAACACACGCCACTGCTTTCACCAACATCGAAAAGGTGTCCACTTCTCTAAAGAAAGTTTTTCGTGTGCGTGTTTTTGGTTGGGCCGGTGGATACAGGGGGCACTCTGCCGGCCGCCGAGGAACTGTTCATTCAGGATCCTTCTACAGTTCCAATAATGACTACCCAGGTTCAGAGTCATTCTTCCCCTCCTGCACCCGTCCCTGGCGTGGTCATATCCTCAGAGGATCCAGAGGTCCTTACCGTGGCAGGCGTCGACAAGGTAGGCTCCCTGCCCTTCCTCCCTTTTCATATTCAGGGAGTGAAAGTCGGGGGTCGTATCAGACATTTTCTACACAATTGGCAGACTCTAACATCAGATCCATGGGTCCTGAACACTGTACAGGGTTTTGTAATAAACTTCATATCCTAACAGTCAAGAGAATCCTCCACCTCCTCTCCATTAATCAGCGGAGGGAGCGCTTTTAGTGGACAAGGAGGTGGAGGAACTGTACCAGAAAGGGGCTATAGAACAAGCCCCCATAGATTTGGACGGTTCCGTCAGCAATGTGTTTCTAGTCCCGAAAAAAAGGGAAGGTCAACGACCAGTTATAAACTTACGCAATCTCAATTCGCATGCTCAATATCTCCACTTCAAGATGGAGGGCTTTCACACATTAAAAGACATACTACATCAGGGGGATTGGCTTGCCAAGATAGACCTGAGGGATGCATACCTGTCAGTACCGATGGCCCCATCTTCCAGGGACTTCCTACGTTTCAGATGGCGGCGGTCGATGTGGAGATTTGCTTGCCTACCGTTCGGGTCTCACATCGGCTCCATGGTGTTTCACAAAACTACAACCAGTGGTGACAATCCTTCGGGAAAGGGGTGTTCGTCTAGTGATCTAGACGATATTCTGCTGATGGCAGAATCCAGGTCACTCTCAATCACCTTCGGTGGACATCAGACACTCTTAAAAACCTGGGTTTCCTTAACACAGAGAAATCTCAGATGGTACCTTCCCGCTACCTGGAATTCCATGGCCTCATGGTCAATTGAAATGCAATGTCTCTGAGCCTACCACCACTGAAGATGTTATCGATTCCCAAGAAAGCCTGGACGCTGCTTCGGAAAGACCAGATCACACTACGTTTGTCTAGCCAGAATGATCGGTCTCCTCGCCACCACTTGTTTGGCGGTTCCCCCCCGCTACGTTACATTAAAATCAAGCTCTCCAACGCTCGAAGGCCCGTTTTCTCCGCAAGGAAGTGCCCTATTCGGCGACGGTGACTCATCCAGCGATGCCCGCAGGGATCTCGAATGGTGGATCCAGAACCTCCAGTTTTGGAATGGAAAACCTTTAATCCCTCCAATCCCCACAGTCATTATGGAATCGATGCCTGCCACGCAAGATAGGGGGTTGCTGGTCGACGGAGAATGCTCTTCATATCAAATTGTCTAGAGCTCCTGGCGGGTCTCTTCGCGTCCAGTGTTTCGTGAAGGATCAACAACATCGCTCTATTCTTCTCAGGATGGACAACCTATCCGTAGTTCGCAGTGTCAACTGCTTAGGAAGTCCAAGGTCGGAACTACGCACAGTCATGGCATCGAAGTTCTGGGATCACTGTTTTCCCAATTACCTGACAGTAACAGCCCAGTTCATCCCGGGACTCACGAACACCAAAGCAGATTGGAATTCCAGATCTACAGACGATTCCGGGGATTGGAGAGTGCTTTGAATGATTTACAACAAGCTTGTCTCGCTTTGGGGTCCATTGGACATAGACCTCTTTGCATCCAGACTGAACACTCAGAGACCAAGGCTTTACAGTTGGCGTCCAGAGCTAGAGGCTCTAGCGACAGATGCATTTCTCCAACGTTGGTCGAAAGTTCAACATTACGCATTTCCCCCATTTGCCATGATACCACGCACCATATCTCATCTTCAGTCTCAACGAGCCACAATAGTATTGATCACACCACTCTGGAGAGGTTAGCCATGGTTCCCCTCTCTATTGGAACTCTCGATAGACTTCTCTCGTCTCCTCCTGGCCCATCCAGAGTTACTATTGAACACGGAAGGGCATCCACACCCCTTGATTCGACAGGGTCAATACAGTCTCTAGTTGCATGGTTAGTGTCGGGGGAATCAATTCTCTCCCAGGAATTTCGGTCAGGACTAGAACCCTGCTCATGGAAGCTTGGGCTCCAGGAAAACGTTCTTCCTATGGATCAGCCTGGCAAGCTTGGATTAGCTGGTGTTTGGGACAACAAGTGGATCCCTTTTTTGGCACCTGTGACCTCAGTATTAGAATCTCTTTCCGATTTGTTTCATGAGGGTAGAGCATACCGTTCCATCAATGTGGTTAGATCAGCAATATCTGACTCACATGTAGGTTTTGAGGGAGTCCCAGTAGGTCGTCATCAATTTGTTTGCCATCTATTAAAGGCTATCCGCCTATCTATACCCCCTACCGCTCGGTACTCCTCTACGTGGGATGTCTTGGTGATATTGCGTTTTGTAGTATCTTGGCCAGATAATTCAGATTTGTCCTTACGACAATTATCTACAAAACTGGTGATGCTTTTATGTCTATTTTCGTGCAAACGCGTGGGGGATGTACGGGCCTTAGACTACCCGTCATGAGCTTTCACCCCTGAGGGAGTCGAGTTTAATGTTTCAAGGCAGACAAAAACGTCTATTGTCTTGGTGTTTTACCCAATCATACCCGATCATTTATTGTTATGCCCAGTTCGTTGTCTTCAAGAATATGAGACCCAAACTCTAAGTTTCCGACCTACAATTGTATCACCCCTGTTCCTTTCATTCAGACACCCTCATAACCCAGTAACCTCTGCGTCTTTAGCACGATGGATGAAATGGCTCATGGATTTAGCTGGAATTGATATTTCTCACTTCGGAGCGCACTGTACCCGGAGTGCCATGGTCTCCACAGCAATCTCCTTGGGTTGCCGTATGGAAGATCTAATGCGGGCCTCAGATTGGTCCCGCGAATCCACCTTGAGAAACTACTACCGGAAACCCATTCCACATTGGTTTACTCCGATTCTAGAAAGGCTTTAAACTTGCAAATAGGAGCCTCCGAGTCCATGACTTAAAATTACTAAATTTTCCTCTTCCATGACGCAAAGTTCGAATTTTAATAATGACTCGGAGGCGAGCATTTCCCTCCTCAACGCACCCTATTGTATGTATTGCTGTATTTCACATGACTGACAAAGATTAATATATTCTGTTATGTTCCTCCGATCGTTTTGTCACGGGTTTTTCTCCATGATTACTCAAACACTTTACCCTAGTCTCATTGAATCTGTGACTTTGTTCCGTCCTTGGTTATAAAACAACAGTTACGGAACCATGTTTAATGCTTCGGTTTTCTTCCAGCTTTGAGCAACTTCGATTTCCCTTTCGTCTGAATAGAATTCGTTTCGTATTCATGCGTTTCAAGTGTGCCCTCATCTGATTTGACCAGTTCCGCAGTCAAGAAAGAAGGATACTTCCGGTTCTCACTGATTTATATAGAAGAGGACCGAAAAAGATTATGGACAAAGGGAGTGTCTATTATGGACTTGATATGTATATTTTCTGTTTTAAAAGTGGTCACTTTTTTTTTTTCATAAGTGTCACTTTTCTTGCTGCTGTTAATAAATTATAAGAAAGAAGCAAATACTCGCCACAGAGTCATTCAGATTCTAACTTTCCGTCATTGAATAGGAAAATTTAGTAATTGTCCTTGGTCATTAAGTCGCGACCCAAAAATAATTGAATTTCTGAAACATAATTTATTCTACAAAACAACATGTGCAATATTCTACAATGTATGCACTTTTAAACAATTTTTTAAACAAACAGGGATTGTTTCCAAAATGGATAGTGCAATAATCACAGTAATAGTGAAAATGAAAGTGCTATGGAGGCAAAAACTAAATAAAATAAATTGTAATTGAAACATATGAAAATAATTAGAACTTATGGGAAAACTGGGGGATGCTTCTTGCTCTTAATAAGTGTCTCAAAGTCTAGGGTGATGGTAGAGAAAGCAACTCTTAGGTCATGTTCAATGTCCAGTCTGCTCCTATCATGCTGGGGCAGCCAGCGCAAGCTGGGATCAGAGATCCCAGCTTGCACTTGTCTCTCCACTTCCATGCTCCTTTTCTCTCACCCCCCCCCCCTCAATCTCCTTTTTCCTCATCCCTCTTTTTGGGGACACTTGCCCCGTGACCCAGTCCGCCCCTGGTCGCGACGCACTACTTGAGAAACACTGGTCTAAACAGGTTTCTGTGTTACAGTTCCTAGAGTTGTGTGTATTAGTTTAACCTCCTCTGTGCTGGACAGATACTCTCATCACTGGGGAGCAGATGTTGTGCTCAGAGACAAAGTGCTATTGTTGTGGGCCCCCATTATTGAAACTGTATTGACATACTGTCTGGAAAATAAAGCCATTCTATTTCTGCGTTTTTAACAATCATGTCTCACTGGTCGTGTGTGGGGCTCTTTTCTTCACTGGGGAATCTCTCTGCAATGCTAAGGCTACCAGGCAGCTAGTCTGGAAGTTGATTGTGGGTCTCCTAGTGTGGTTCTGGGTGTAATGCAGGGTTTGGATCCCCTGTGAAGTGTGTGTATGGAACCCAATGGCAAGCTATGGATAAGGAAATCAGGAGGCGATGGAGAGTAAAGTAATCTTTTAGTGAACCATAAATAGTAGTTGAAGTCCAGAAAATAATACAGTCAATAAGGTTGGAGTGGAATTCGTAAAACAAAGTCCCAGGAAGAACAACGGATAATAACGAGGATGATGGCGTGGTCGATGGTACAATCCGGGTCGAAGAGTGTAGAAGGCGGCGTAGTAGGTGGCACAATCCGGGTCGAAGAAGGTAGCGTAGTCGGTGGCACAATCCGGGTCGAAGGGTTAAAGAAGGCAGCGTAGTCGGTGGCACAATCCAGGTCGAAGGGTTGAAGAAGATGGCGTAGTCGTTGGCACAATCCGGGTCAAAGGGTCAGAAGATACGTGATCAAGGAATACGAGGAACTCTAGGAAAACTGAGGCGGAAGGCACAGTAGAACCTGGATAATGTGCTGGGAAGGAAAGCGGATTTAAACAGGGTTCATGGGATCATGAGAATATCTCTCACCTGGTTCTCGTAGGTGGAGTTGAGGTACCTGGATCTTTGATAGGTCAATGGGAGGCATTCTAGGATCTCCAGAGCAGGTGTCCCGCAGTACCCTTAATCGGTCAGCCGAGGGCGCCAGAGTACCTGATTTTACACTACATAGGAGGGTCTGTTCTCGCGCGTGCGCGCATTCCTTTACAGGGCTTGGATCCAGCCGGCGGCGTGGGGCGTCTCCTGGCTCTTCCTCTCCATCCTGCGGACCCGGAACTCGGAGCAACGCGCCACGAGGGACCTCGGGTGAGTAGGGAACCTCTCCCAGCATGGCGGTGTGGGCCGGGGGAAGGCCGCGGAGCGGGGCATGACAGGACCCCCACCAAGGCGCGACCCCCCGGGTGCGCCTCACTGATGGTTTGGAGGGGTAACGAAGATGAAAGGCACGAACCTTAGCTGGAGCATGAATATTGGTGCCAGGTTCCCAGGAGCGATCTTCCGGACCGTAACCTTTCCAGTGGACCAGGTATTCCAACTTGCCATAACGTAGTCGGGAATCCAGGATCCTTGAGACCTCGTATTCCTCTTCTCCGGACACAGACACGGGAGTGATCGGGTCGGCGTGTCGTCCAGGAAAAGGATTGTCACGCCAAGGCTTTAGGAGGGAGACATGGAAAACAGGGTGAATCCTGTAGGAGGAAGGAAGGGTTAAATGGGCTGCCACCGGATTGACCATTTTGAGGACCTGGAACGGGCCGATGAAGCGAGGCCCCAGTTTCTTAGACTGGCAGTCTAGTCGGAGATGAGCAGTGGACAGCAACACCTTGTCTCCGGGTGCGTATCGCGGAGCGGGTCTTCGGTTACGGTCTGCATACCTTTTTTGGGTGTCTTGAGCCTGTTGTAGTTGATGGCGTAATGTTCGTAGTTGGAGGCGTAAGGGTCTTAGGCGGTTTGCCACTTCAGGAACCGGAGTGTTCAGAGGTATGTCGGGTAGAATATCGGGGTGGTATCCGTAGTTGGCATAGAAAGGAGAAAGACGTGTTGACGAATGTACCTGGTTGTTGTAGGCGAACTCAGCAAGTGGCAAGATGTCCAGCCAGTCGTCTTGGAGATGTGTGGTATAACAGCGGAGGTACTGTTCCAACGTCTGGTTCGTCCGTTCGGTTTGTCCGTTGCTCTGAGGATGAAATGCAGAGGAGAGATATCTAGAAATTTTAGACTACGGCACATTTGAGACCAGAAGCGAGAAGTGAACTGGGATCCTCTGTCTGAAACGATGGAATGAGGGATGCCATGCAGTCAGAATATTTCTCTGATGAAGAGTGTAGCTGTCTGGGCAGCGGTAGGAAGGCCTATTGCTGGAATGAAGTGGGCCATTTTGGTGTAACGGTCCACCACTACAAAGATCGTTGTGTGTTGGCGTGAGGGGGGTAAGTCAACGATGAAATCCATCGAGAGGTCTTTCCATGGATGTTGTGGAAGCGCCAAGGGTTGTAGAAGACCGCAGGGCGAGCTCTTGGTTGTTTGTTACGTGCACAGATAGGACAGGAAAGAACAAAGGCGGCAACATCCTTCTTGACTGATGGCCACCAGAAATATCGTTGTACGGTGTTTATGGTCTTCTTGATACCCCGTGGCCGGCAGCTGGAATATCGTGTGCAGTTTGTAGTACTTGTAGACGGGTCTCCGGAGGCGCATATATCTGTTTTTCGTGATACAGGTATCCTTTGATGGGGACGAGTCCTTGGATGTTTGTAGGTGGATGTCGACTGTACCTTCGTATGTGCTCCATTAGGGTGTCTTTTGTAGCACAGAAGAAGCCACTGGGCAGGATCGTGTCGTTTGGTGTCGTGGTAGAGGGCGTACCAGAATCATACTGACGAGAGAGGGCATCCGCCTTTCCGTTTCTCTTTCCAGGTCGATACGTGATGAGGAGAAACGAGAGAAGAAGAGCGCCCACCTGGTTTGTCGGGGTTGGAGTCGTTTGGCAGTACGGAGATATTCAAGGTTGCGATGGTCAGTAAAAACGGTTACAGGGTGTGTCGCTCCTTCGAGAAGGTGTCTCCACTCCTCGAGAGCGTTCTTTATCGCAAGCAGTTCTTTCTCACCTATGTTATAGTTTCGTTCGGCAGAATTGAGGCGTCTGGAGTAAAAGGCTACCGGATGCAGGAGTTTCTTGTCCCCGGATCTCTGAGATAGGATTGCGCCCAGGGCAATGTCGGAGGCGTCTGTCTCTAAATAGTATGGGAGGTGAGCCTCAGGCTGTTTTAGGACGGGTGCTTGGGTGAAGCTCTTCTTAAGTCTCTCGAAGGCCTGTTGAGCCTCTGCAGACCATTGAAATCGCACGTCCTTTTTGGTTAGCGATGTAATAGGTGCGCTGAGGTGTGAAAAGGATCGGATGAAACGTCGATAGAAGTTGGCAAACCCCATGAATTGTTGTGACCGCCTTTTTGTCTTTAGGTGTTGGCCAATCGAGGATGGCCTTGACCTTGGCTTCATCCATCTCGACATGCCCTGGTGACAGAATGTATCCCAAAAATTCGATGGATGGGGTTTCGAAGGTGCTTTTTTCAATTTTACCATATAATTTGTGCTGACGGAGGCGAGACAGGACGAGTCGGACGTGCTGTTCGTGCTCTTGGAGAGAGCGGGAGAATATCAGTAGATCATCCAAATAAATCACCAGGAAGGTATCCAGGATGTCACGAAAGATGTCATTGAGAAAGTGTTGAAAGGCAGCTGGGGCATTGCACAAGCCGAACGGCATGACGCGATACTCAAAGTGACCGTATCGAGAACGGAAGGCGGTCTTCCACTCGTCCCCTCGCTCATTCGCACCAAATTATAGGCTCCGCGGAGATCAATCTTTGTGAAGATACAAGCATCCTTCACTCTATCCAGTAACTCGGGGATCAGTGGTAGCGGATAACGGTTACGTACCGTGATTGCGCGTTCAATGCTCTGTAGTCGACGCATGGTCGGAGCCCACCATCTCGTTTCCCAACAAAGAAGATACCGGCCCCGGCAGGCGAAGTGGAGTGACGTATGAATCCTTTTTGGAGCCCGTCCTCAATATACTCCTTCAAGGATTGGGATTCAGGAACGGATAGGTTATAAATGCGCCCATGGGGTATGGGTGCTCCTGGAAGAAGGTCGATGGGGCAATCGTATTCTCTGTGTGGAGGTAGCGTGTCGGCCCCTTTCTTCTCAAACACATCTTGGAAGTCAGAATATTTGACCGGTAGTTCAGAAGCTGGGTAGGTAGAAAACCCAATCTTTTCGGTGGTATACCCGTTCGTACAGAAGTGTTGGCAATGGTGAGAAGGGAAAGAGACGGTGTTGGAGGACCAGTCGATGGAAGGATTATGGGTGCGAAGCCAAGGAAGCCCTAGAACCAGAGGGAACAAAGGAGAAGGTACAATGTCCCATTGGAGGCGCTCCTGGTGTTTAGTACCGATGAGCAGCAACAAAGGAGTGGTTTCATGGGTGATGGGGCCGGTACGTAGTGTGCTTCCGTCGACCATTTGTAATGGTGTGGGAGTCTTCTTCAGTCGTGTAGGGATCGCTAGGGAGGTAGCGAGGGTGAGATCGAAGAAGTTGTTACTAGCTCCGGAGTCTATGATGGCGGACACGTTCACACTTCTATTCCCACTGCAGGATGACAGGAATGGTCATATGAGCGGAGGTGGAACCAAATACACATTGAAGTGATATTACGGAGGGATGGTTCTTACCTCCGTCAGAAGGAAGTGGTGATCGTATAGGGCAGCCACGCAAGAGGTGACCGGGTTGACCGCAGTACAGGCAGAGGTTTTGCGCGCGTCGTCTGCTTCGTTCAGCAGGGGACAAGGGACCTCGTGCTAAGCCAATCTCCATGGGTTCGGGAGGTGAAGGAGTGGAGTTGGGGGATCTGACAGAGGTCGTGGATGGAGTTTCAGACCGCCGGACAGGTAAGGAAGGAGCGGTGGCCATTCTCTCTTGACGTCTCTCTCTGAAACGTTGGTCCAGGGTTAGGGATCGCAGGATCATGGCGTCCAGTGTTGTGGGAACCCCTATTCGGGCCAGTTCGTCCTTTAGCTGATCAGAGAGACCATGACGGAAATGATCTCTAAGACCCACGTCGTTCAAGCCTGTATCTGCGGCCACAGCTCGAAACTCGGAGATGTAGTCCTCCACTGGTCGTCGTCCTTGTCGTAGATGCCGAATTGTGGATAATGCAGTTGATGAACGCAGAGGGTCATCATATATAGGGTTCATGGCTTGGACGAAGGAATTCCAGGAGGATAGAAGAGGACTCCCTTCACGCAGAAGTTGGAAGGCCCAGTCCTGGGGAGCCCCGGACATCAATGAAATGGCTGAGCGCACTTTTACGGAGTCAGATCCATAAGTACGGGGACAAAGAGAGAACATAAGTTCGCGGGTCGGTGATAAAGGTGCGGTACTTTGTGCGATCACCGGAAAACCGTTCGGGTGCATTGGCTCTGGAGCAAGGAGATCGGCCTGTTGAATAACGAAACCGGAGGGTGAAGGAGGTAGTGCCGTGGCCTCGGCGCGACTCCTCTCTCTGTGGAGTAAGGTTTCTTGGCTGGTCTGTAGGTTCTGTACCATCTTGGCTAGGGCGGCCATCTGTTCGGTGAGGATAGCAAGAACCTGAGCGGTGCTTGCGGGTTCCATGATGATCCAGGTTCTTCTGTAATGCAGGGTTTGGATCCCCTGTGAAGTGTGTGTATGGAACCCAATGGCAAGCTATGGATAAGGAAATCAGGAGGCGATGGAGAGTAAAGTAATCTTTTAGTGAACCATAAATAGTAGTTGAAGTCCAGAAAATAATACAGTCAATAAGGTTGGAGTGGAATTCGTAAAACAAAGTCCCAGGAAGAACAACGGATAATAACGAGGATGATGGCGTGGTCGATGGTACAATCCGGGTCGAAGAGTGTAGAAGGCGGCGTAGTAGGTGGCACAATCCGGGTCGAAGGGTTGAAGAAGGTGGCGTAGTCGATGGCACAATCCGGGTCGAAGGTTGAAGAAGGTAGCGTAGTCGGTGGCACAATCCGGGTCGAAGGGTTAAAGAAGCAGCGTAGTCGGTGGCACAATCCGGGTCGAAGGGTTGAAGAAGATGGCGTAGTCGTTGGCACAATCCGGGTCGAAGGGTTGAAGAAGGTGGCGTAGTCGTTGGCACAATCCGGGTCAAAGGGTCAGAAGATACGTGATCAAGGAATACGAGGAACTCTAGGAAAACTGAGGCGGAAGGCACAGTAGAACCTGGATAATGTGCTGGGAAGGAAGGCGGATTTAAATAGGGTTCATGGGATCATGAGAATATCTCTCACCTGGTTCTCGTAGGTGGAGTTGAGGTACCTGGATCTTTGATAGGTCAATGGGAGGCATTCGAGGATCTCCAGAGCAGGTGTCCCGCAGTACCCTTAATCGGTCAGCCGAGGGCGCCAGAGTACCTGATTTTACACTACATAGGAGGGTCTGTTCTCGCGCGTGCGCGCATTCCTTTACAGGGCTTGGATCCAGCCGGCGGCGTGGGGCGTCTCCTGGCTCTTCCTCTCCATCCTGCGGACCCGGAACAACGCGCCACGAGGGACCTCGGGTGAGTAGGGAACCTCTCCCAGCATGGCGGTGTGGGCCGGGGGAAGGCCGCAGAGCGGGGCATGACACTGGGACAGAAGGGACAGGCAAATAGGCCGGTTCTGGTCCTGAAGTTTGTACAGAACTCTGCGTTCCTGCTACACATGGAAATATTGCATTCAAGTCATCAGAACACCATTAATCAGTGCAGGCCAAAACGGTAGATCCCTAATGTTTTAGAACTTCACCTTCCATGACACCTGATCTTGAACTGGTAAAGCACCATGAAAGTTGCAGCTCTACATAATCTCAGGATCTTTTGGCCAGAACTGAACTATTATACAAATTTTAAACATCTATGAGGCTTCAGCATAAATGAAAAATGGCACACTTGTTTAAGGTAAACGTTCGTTAAAGAAAAAAACCTGAAACAATACAATACCAATGCTCTACAGCGAAGGCCGGCGTCAGACGAACGCAGTGATCACATCAGTGTTGCCACACAGTTTAACGTCCGTCGTAGCATAGAATCATGAGCAATAGAGAACCACACACGAAGTACGTATGCACCGAACTGCGCACGCACAACGCATGTGGCAAACTGACGCAAGTTAGGCAAGAACGTAAAACCGCTAGACGGACGTGCAGAGTGCGCCACGTCCGCGTAGTGTGTGAGATGTCAGACGTAGCGCATTTGCGACGTCCAGGACCTTGACGCACAAAATGTATTTTCCAATCCTTTTCAAATTTTTATCATTTTTCATATTCATTTTGTTTCCCACAATTCCTTTTTTCTACGTCCGTCAACAAAAACGGACCGTGTGGGGTCTACAGCATCTTCCTTCAGTACGTCAGTCGTGCACACACGCAGAGTGCGCTCTGACTGCGTTCGTCTGACATTAGCGTAAAACAGAAGGGAGTGGATGGAGGGAGCTAAATATTAACCCCTCCCAACCCTCTCCCCAACGGACCATGAGAGAAATTGAGCCACTGGAGAGAAAGTTCCCAAAATTCCTTCAGTCACTGACCATTCAAATTAGATTGAGTGGTCGGAGTGCCTAATCTGACTGTTCAACAGTTAAAGCTATTCAAAATAAATGCAAAAGCTAACATGGCAAATTTTACACGAAAACCATTCAAATGAAAAGTATGCATATTCAACATAAAAAAACATCCAACCTCAGAACTTATTTCCGTGTCTGTATCGTCACTTAAGCTCTGAGTGTCCTCCAGGTCATCCTGATCAATAGCCAGTTTGATCACCTACAAAGGCAATAACAGAAAAGAAATAGAAGCAAGGGAGTTACTCTATGAGAGGTCTGAAAGTGTTGGTTATTTCATGATTCAATTATCAAAACAGTGATGGAGAAATTGTGACTTTAGTGAGTGTAACCATCATTGATGGAAAGGTTGAATCTTTAATCAATATACCTAGGAGCTAATTTTCAGGGGTGTGGAAGTCCTAAAATCTACTTGACCAACAGACTAAAGTGGTGTCTGACTTGTCCACAAAAAATAAATCTCTTTATCGTATTACAGTTTGTTTTAAGGGTCACGGTTTATATTTTTAATGTACTGCACTACAGAATAGGTCTATGCTTTATAAAGGTCATTTTATTAGGTTTAAAAGATTCTGCTTGTATTTTTACTGTACAAGACCATGTTTACACTGTAAATACAAGCATAAGCTGCAACCCTAATACTTTGCAAATAAAGACATTTATTTATAAAGTGCCACATATTCTGCAGTGTAGTACAATGAATATACAAGCATAAGCTGCAACCCTAATAAAACTACATTTCTATTGTACTGCGCAACAGAATATGCTGGCGTTTTTTCCATAAATAAGTCATTTTATTAAGGTTGCAGCTTAGGCTTGTATTTTTATTGTACTGTGCTACAGAGTGTCCCGTGAGCATCACAGGTACAGCTACTACTGGAAAAATAGTATGTGAACCAGGTCACCCCCAATAGGGCGATAAACCTGTAACATGTAGTATGCTCAGGGGAAAAAAAACAACAACTCACCACAAAAGTACGTCTAAAATGAGTTTCCAAAAATAAGGAACGTAGGGTGACTGCAGAGATACGAAAAAAACACAAACAACAAACCCAACTCTTTGAAACATATACAACTGATAAAAAGGTGTTTAATAACAACATAGGCCAAGACCCTACATGCTTGTTTTGCTCAAATGGGTCTCCCATATATTAGGTGGAATTGCATGGCAGATAAATGGTAAACAAAGAGGACTACGTATGTCTCCAATTTCCCAATTGAAGTGGCCAATTAGCCTACAAGTAGGAGTTCCTCAACAGGGTTCGCCTTAATACGCTTTCCTCAAGAAAGGACCCTAGAAATATATTGACAAGTATGTGGAGTGGTTAGCCTTAATACTCTGGGTATGGTTATGCGTCATCCCTAGGAGACATCTCAGTGGAAGAGAAAATACATTGGTCCCTATACAAAGATCGTCCATCCAACAGGTCTCTATAGGGAGGCCATCCAGGGCCACAAACGGCATGGTACATGCATCTTAAAGGTTTCTTTGTTATGGGACAAGTCGGTGCCCATCAGTAGCCATAACCAATAATCATGTATTGTATTGACCATAAGATACAAACCAGAGTCACTAAATTCAAGCAAGTGAGGTCAGAGACACTAGCGAGCTGCGCCATGACATATACCAGTGCGCACACTCGGAATGACCAGCTACTAGCCCACAAGGCTGGTAGCTGGTCACCACACTTGCCCAGCACTAAGATCTGTCTGTCTGGGGCATTGGGCGATTACAAAAAATAAATAAATCACCAATTACTGTAATTTTGCACATCAAATCACTGGAAACCAATGTAACATGTTGAGGAGTGCCACTTAGTTTACCTTCTTGTCTTCATCATCCTTTATTGTTTCCCCATCACCATTATGCGAGTCTGCAGCATCTAGCTTCACCTCAACATTGATTGGATCTGACCGAACGTCATTGAGAAACCAAAGGTCATCAGTTGTGTCAGACACAAGAGCTGTATCCATGTCCTAAAAAAGGTAAACATTTTCTTTCATGGAGCACAGTATCCGAGTTAAAGTTAAATATAAAAACCAGTATTGCCATTGATACATGCACCAATAAAGTGCACCTGTCATGGGTAAATGTGCTTTTGCCCATTTGAAAAAGCAACCCTCCCTTTATATAGACAAGTAGTTTTAGCTGCCCTAAAACGCAAAAGAGGAGATAATGTTTCCAGGGTCCTACGGCTGACATGCAGCATACTGCAGTTGGGAGAGGACGCTACAAGCCGTCAGTCATCCTACAGGAGTAGCATTACTGTGGCTGCCTGTCACAATCTGACTAACAGCAACTTTGAAATGCAAAAAAGGGAAAGATGTTTTTTCTATTACACCAATATGCAAGGTTTTGTTGTTTTGAAATGAATAGGTGTATCTGAATGGATTTCTTGCGCAGATTCCGAAAATGACCTTCAAAATTGCGTATCACGTCAAGTTTTTTCACAAATGACGGCAATGTTAAAATTTAAAAAAACGTTTCATGAATGGTCTTTGTGCGGGATTTCAAGGTGATTGGAATATTGCTCGGCCAACAAGCAGGCTACACCAAATTTCCTTGCTTTTTGTGTGAATGGGACTCCAGAGCAAGGACGGAACATTGGGTTCGGCAGCAGTGGCCAGTCAGATGTACATGCACACCTGGCGAAAAAAACATTGTTTCACTTCCACTGGTTGATCCCGTGAAAATACTGTTGCCACCTTTACACATCAAACTTGGCTTAATGAAGCAATTCGTGACAGCTTTAGACAGGTACAGTAAATGGTTTCAGTATCTTGGTGGTATGTTTCCATCAATCACGTCTGAAAAAATTAATGCTGGCATTTTCATAGGCCCTCAAATATGAAAATTAATGGCAGACAACATATTCGAGGAAATCATGGACTGCATTCAGAAATGTGGTACACAACTTTTTGGGAACACGAAGGCTTCAAATTACACCACTTGGTTGCAACATGAGCGTCAAAGTTCACTTTCTTCATGCTCATCTAAATTACTTTCCTAACAATCTTGGTGATTTTTCGAAAGAACATGGCGAGCGCTTCCATCAGGATATTAAAGTGATGGAAAAGAGATACCAAGGAAAGTGGACTGTACATATGATGGCCGACTTTTGTTGGATGTTGAACAGAGACTGTACGGATGCACACCAAAGACAATCCAAAAAGAGGAAGTTTGAAGGGGAGCCCAGTGGCGAATGTTAGGTATGTTTGCTTTTGATTATGTATTTATGTTTATCTATTCCTTAAACCATCATTCCGGCCCTCCAGAGAACATTTTCACACGTTACAAACGTTGCCATATAGCAATGTCGTTAAAAAATAAAGTTTTTTAAATTTTCACATTTCCATCATTTGTGAAAAAACCTGAGGTGATACGGAATTTGGAAGGTCATTTTCGGAATCTGCGCAAAAAATCCATTCAGATACACCTATTCATTTGAAAACAGAAAGGTTGAAAAATTGCAGATCAGTGTTATAGAAGTCAGAAAGAAAAAAAATAAAATAGATGTCGACCTATATAAAAAGGGAGGGATGCCCTGTCAAAAGGGCAACGGTAATTTTGCCCATCAGAGATTTACTTTAAAATGGAAATTTTCATTCACATAAATGAAAGCAACAGGTGGAAACTTTTTGTTGAACACGAAAAGCATTAAAAAAATGTAATCCATAAACGTTTACCCTTGGTGTTGTACCATAACATTTTATTAAAAGTCTTGCACCATGCACACCACTCACCTCACAAGTTGTTTAAAAATGTGTTGGAAGTCTTCCTCAACGTGTTTTAAATGCCCCGGGTCACAAGCTGTCCTGTACCACTGCTTTTTGGTTGTCCTGTGGTTCAAACCTTTTAAAAACGCAGTACAGGCACATATCTTCACTACCAAAATATCATTGCCCTTACTCCCCAAAAGAATCCATTTTTGGTCCTACTCCTTAAAATTAAAGAATAGTAAGTTTATAGCTATAGTAACAGCAGTTGGTTGTAGAACCATATTGCAGACTTGGAACCAACTGACCCCAATCCCATGGTTTCTTGATAAATTACAATATGTATTTTGAATGGGCAAGCTCCATACTTTAGTTAGTAAGGAACTTCAGGGTCAAGAAATTTGATGGTAGGTGGCAGTGTTATTTCCCATCTTTGGAACCTTTCCGGTGCACTCCTTCAAACCTCTCCAATACATTGCCTGGTATTCCTTGGAAATGGTGGTGGGTCAGCACCCTTTAGCAGCACAGGAGTTTAATGCCTCATGACCAACGATTGCAGCTACTGAACCTCCTCTCCCTCTTTCCCCTTATGATATTCTACCTGAAAACAGTTCTGACTGGACAGTTCTAATGTTTTTCTTTTTGTTCTCTGTTCACCATAGATTGGAAATGCATTGGCATATCGTTAAAGAGAACGTCTACCCTGGTTTAGACTCCCATTTGCAACAATTTCGGAAAGGACTCAAGTAAGCCGCATGAAGTCCTTGTCAATGAATTTTTCCCTCATATGGGGGGGGGAGGAGGAGGTTATAAAACTGCTGCGCACGCCATTTCAGATTCCCTTTCGGTTTTAAATTGTTTTGTCCTAGTTGGGGGGAAAAAATACGATGCTACTACAAAACCTACTGATCGGTTTTTCCCTCTGATGTACATTTCTACATATTTCTGTATATTGTCATTAGCTCTGCATTAAATAAAAACAATTTAATCCAGACTACAACAAAAATAAAGCAATACAGGGGGCAGAGTTTCGACTGGCCAAGATGGACACAACCTGAAGCTCCGAGAGTCCCCACCGACATTCTGCAGCAAATATCAGCGTGCTAATGTAGAGCCACCCCATCGCCCCATTCCCCTTTTCTTAGCCTGTGGCTCCTGGCACTTAAGGGTGGATTGTGCAAAAAACACCCTGGGACGCTGTCACTCCCATTTTACAGCTGCACTCTGACTGGCCACCATCTTCCCAAGGCCCAGTCGACTCCTGCAGCAACGACCCAAATGCTGATGCTTAATGCTCAATGGGTAATAGAATTTTATCTTACACAAATGTCAAATATTGTCTGCTACTGGATTGTATATATTATGCCCATAATCTGCATCAGTTCTTGTTCTCTTTATCTTACATAATGCCATATGTCCGGTCGTTTTCCATTATCAATGTTTTAAGCCTCCCTTGGACTACCCTCCCAGGGGCCTCCGCCTCCCCTTGCCCTCTTTCCTGGCCTCACCACCCTCCAGTCTGTACTGCCTACCACTCTGGGCACTTTCCATGCCCCTAGTACACAGGTTAGTCTGCATCCTACCTTTTCTACTTTCGCACTTCTCAGATGCTAATCCTAGAAGCCGACCTGAGTTTAGTTATCTCTTGCGATGCCATCCAATTTGGTTTCCATCAATGCACAAGGCCTTAATATGCTTAAGCAACACTTCACTTTGATGAGTGACCGGCACCATCTGGACATACTAGTTCACAAGATGTATTTCAGCAGCCAACAACCCATCCCACTCCAACTGAAACTCTTTGGCCACCTCACCAGATGGCAAGAGAGGTGGTGTCACTTTTATACTTCGATTATCTTGCCTGCTTCAAATTGGAATACATCACGCAGATCCAGGAGGCCGATTTTTCACTTTAACGGGCACCATAGGGCAACAACAATTTGCCTTCACCTCTGTGTACGCACCAAATTCCCCTTCACCCAACTTTTGGCGCATTTTAAAATCCCAACTTTCTCAGCATGTTAAATTAAATATATGGCCAACATACTTCAAAACTTGAGAAATCTCAATGTATCCTTCCTGGTAAAATACGTTGCTCAAGGTTTGCAAAAAACTAAAATTACATTTTGCTCACTTTGTAATTACCCAAAAATGTTTCATGGACTTGCAATTTATATCTTGTTGCAAATCATTTGAGTAGACAACTCATTTACATCTGATAACAAAATCCTTGCAAATACCTTGTCGTCTTGGTTACTACTAGAAATTACTGTGAATGGTCATTATTTTTCCCCAGGAGTGCACACTGACAGAAGTTATAAAAAAAACGTCTGAGGCCTCCAGCTGCAGCAACAAGAGAAAAGAAAAATTCAATGAAGCTCAGCTTGAAACTCTGGTAGATGGAGTCTGCCAGTACTAGATAAACTTTTTGGAAGGTTTGCTGTTTGGCTGGGGCTGAGTGTTACTGAATGTTGCCCGAGATTAATGTGTGTGCAAGTGCAGCAAGGGTTACTGGTTGTTTATGTATGTGTTAGGGCTTCAAGTATGTGGATATAAAACAGGTGATAATTTTTGCGGATGGCAAGCAGTGGTTAATAGGTGTGAATGTATGACAGGTTAATGGGTGTGGATGACTGTCAGGGGTAAATTGTGTGGATGGATGGGATACTGGATGTTGAAAGTTGCCCTCGATTTCATGGATGTACATGTATGGCAGAGGTTAATAGATGTGGATGTCTGGCTGGGGGTAATGAGTGAAGGTGGTCTCAGGAATGCGTGTGCATTTATTCCAGGGATGCACCAATATTTCGGCCACCGATAGATTCTGTAGATAATGGAGTTATCGGTTTCGGCCCAAAAGCAAAACACCAGCCGAAAAAGTCAGCCGAAAATTGATGATCCCAGCTGATCCTGAGCGTGCACTCTTTCAATACTGCTTAGCTGGAGAGAATTGTAATTAGAAAGAGGCAGGAGCCGCTACACATTTATTTCTGCACACAAAGGGTTCACTTCACTGTTATCAGTGCAAGTAGTAACCTCTGGCCTCTCAGTGACAAGGAACAAGTGATTTATCACTGACCTCCTGCCAGTGGTGTCTGCACTTTAAGAGAAACAGACTGAGGTTTAGGCTCCATCTGAGTCATTATAGATATACATCTACACATTTAAGTTGTGTTGGAGATCAAAAAAATTTGATTAAAAGCCTCCACACAGCAAATAATAAAAGTTTATAGTTGCAGAGTTCTCTTAATTGCTGGGATATGTAAATGTCTTCTGCAACTATAAAATGTGTGTGTGTGTGTGCGTAAAAATTTTACACATGAATGTATGCACTAGATGCAAAAAAACGCCACCAAAATAGGACAAAAATATCTTAAACATTTTAATGTGGATTAATTTAAATTGAGGAGATTAATTTAATAAAGTCTAGTATTAATACATTTATACAAAAAAAGAAACTCTTAAAATAAATTGTAGGGGAAAAAAGTCATTTCCGGTTTCGTTCCAAAATTTTCATGTCGGAGAAAATATATATAACTATGCAATGACCACAGTATTTAATAACCATATTTCATTCATTTAGATCTAGGATGTCTTATTTTTGTGTTCCCCTTATTTTTTTGAGCAGTGTATATATTATACACAGACACATGTATACACAGTATGTGTAATTTTCAGAATCGATTTCGGTCAAGCTCATTGTGCAATTTCGGTATCTGTCCCAAATTTTCATTTTGGTGCATCCTTATTTATTACATCAGTTAAGGGGTGTGGGTGGCTGACAGTGGTTAATGGATATTTTTTATTTTTATAAAGTATTTTACCAGTATTGATACTTGAAAACAAGAGACATTTCAATGTATGTCCTGGGTATTGAAGGGTGCCTGGGATTTATGGGTGTGCATGTATGGCAGGGGTTACTGTACAGTTGCCACCTTCTCTACATACCAAATCTGAGCACTTTATCGCTGTGTGGCAAAAAAAAAAAAAATACACCTCAACGCTGAGGGCCCCTTATAGCTTCGCAATCAAAGCAAAATATATCAAGTACATCAAGATAAACGTAGGAGTCAGGTTGAGGTACTGCACCCTATTAATGTAGATCTGCTCTTTTTTTAAAACGTTGCTGGATAATAGCACAAATGAAAACAATGTGTGCTAGTGCCGTTATAAAACTGGAGCAAAAATCATGGTAAATTTTTTCTAGTAAAACCTCGAGCATGGAAATAACAAGATGTAGTTTTGTACCATTTTCTGAACAAACATCAGTTACAGGAATTTTGCTACAAGATGTAAATTGTGCTGTGATTTTAATGCAGTGCCCACCCCCTCTGTTGACAGACGCAACCCGACAGCCTGCCGTTCCCCCTCTCAGCTTTCGAACATAGATGCGTGACCTGAACCTGACCGATATTTGGCACACCCAACATACCACCCCACCACGATTCAATCACGCTGCCTACTCTGCAACAGCCTTGCTTGATGGTCCCATTACCACCGAGGAAATCAGTTCTGCCATCATATCTTTGAAACCGGCTCATCGGGGCTCTAAACAAGTTAGTCTGCCATTAGCATGTCCCCTTAGGCAGCCGGCACACTAGCATACTGTACTGCGTCCATTACGGACGCACTTTTTCACGGGAGATATTGTGAGTACTGCATAAAGTGCGTCCGTAATGTCTGATATGTCTCCACACCCTAGGAAAATACATGGCAGCGTTGTTTCTGCGTCCGTTTAGCTTTTTCAAGTCGATGTTATTTTTGCGTCCGTGGCTTTATTCTTTGCCCGTCCGTGAACAAGTGCGCAGGGGCTACGTGTGGTGTGTTTAATTGACTCCTTTATAAAGCTATGACGGACAGCAAACAGTACAGTCAGACGGACGCAAAATGTTTGCTAGTGTGCCGCCAGCCTTAGCGTTGCCTGATGAGGTCACCCACGCTCCAGAGGGCATCGGCTGGCCACATGAGCCCAGCTGTCATTCACGTCATTGTCACACCCCTGGCACTTACTCGATGGCGTTCACTTCTCACCAGCTCTGTTACCTTTCCACAAGATTGCTTAGCAACATTTAGAATCTTATCCCGTGGATATTAAAGCGTATATAAATGCTCTGCATCATAAAAACACAGGGTTATTCAAAGAGAATCAAAAAGTCACTGCACGTTCGGTGACTTTTCGTTGTCTTCAATTCGGTGCGATTTGGCAATCCCATTTCAGCAACCCTGCAGTGTATTCAGCAAGCACCACGGGGCCGTCGTAGTGCAGGGAAAAGCCGCCGTAAACCCAACGAACACTCACCGCAAAACCTGGCGAAGGCACACCGAAACCCGCAAAAACATCTTGATTAACTCCGGCGAACACGCTGGAGAAACCCAAGCAGCCGCCGGAAAAACCCGACAACGCAGACGAAAAAAAAAAAAAACACAAATCAGTACGCTTGAACGTTTGAAAAGTGAAACGCTGTTTGCAAAGAAACTACAGAAGGAAAATGTCTGAAATTTACATATATGATCCAATGAATGATAATAAAAAGGGCTGTTACAGAAAAAAGAAAAACCATTTTAAAAAAAAATTGCTAAAAAAATCCCAAAAAATGCTTAAAAGATCCTAAAAAAAAACCAAAATATATATATTAAGACTTTTTACTGCAGAATATTATAATCAACGGTTTATTAGATATTGTATTAAAACGGGAATATTTTTAACATTGAAGCCTATGGGATTCGCCTGAATAAACCTGTTGAATTAAACCACCGACCAGCTGGGCATTTTGGCAACTTTTCACTGCTGGTTTTTGTTCTCTGAATAGACGAAGCATTGCTTCTCTATGGGGGTTTCACTGCCCTCGAATAGGCACCGTATGTGCAGGCAATTCGCCAACATTTGGCGAACTGCCTGGTCTCTGAATAGCCAAAAGGCCAGGAAAGGTAACCGTACGCTGAATTTCAGCGTTCGGTTACGTTTTGGCCACAATTAGGAGCTCTTTGAATAACCCTGTTAGTTTTCATTGTACAGTATGTTTTTAAATATGGTCTTTATTACTATCACAACAACACCTTCATAAACAAAGCGTTGTTTATCAATGTGTACCCCTATTCAATTTTACAAAAAATCTTTAAGAGTTTATAAAATAAAAACTACCCATTAATCCATTTAATTAGGACAGCAATCTCTGTAGATCTGATCTAATGTAGCAATTACACCATTATAAATCCTATATAAATTGAGGTCAGGAATAGGCATAAATGGACGTGACAACAGATTTTTGGTCAGTTTGGTGTCCACAGACTGGGCAATGTCACTGCAAACAGGTTCTATACGCTTACACTGCAGATCTGTGCTTGGAACGCTCTGCCCACTAAAACAGCTGACTTGCCATGTAAGAATATTGGGGTTCTAAATGTAAATCAAGGTGTTTATGTATGTACAAATTTAGGGTTAAAAAAATATATGTTTTCCGGATAAAGTGAGGTACTGAATAGATATTAGCAGTACCATAGACTCGGACAACAGTTGATTGAAAAAGAGTTCATTTATTACGTCCTTATAAGGGCGGTTGCGCACAGGAATGTGCAGGGGTGTGGGAATTATATCGCCCGACGCCCGGGACATGAAGATCTGGGCGCCGGGCGAGTAGTTTTTTTTTTTTAGATGCAGTCCGGCGGGCTAGAAGCCCGCCGGACTGCGGACTGACGCCCCCGATACCGGAAGCCAGCATTGAGCCGGCTTGCTGGCATCCGAGGGGCTTGGGCGGCTGTTCAAATGCTCTATCGGCATTCGGACAGCTGCCCCTGGAGCTCTCCGATGCATACTTACCTTCCTGAGCGGCGCCGGGAAAGTTTCCGCGCTTCCGCTCGTTGAAGGACCTAGCCGCGACCACATGGGAGTCCCACGTGATCGCAGCTAGGGTCCTTCAACGAGCGCACGCGCGAAGACTTTCCCGGCGCCGCTCAGGAGGGTAAGTATGCATCAGAGAGCTCCAGGGGCGGCTGTCCGAATGCCGATAGAGCATTCGAACAGCCGCCCCATGTCTGGTCTGGGGTCTGAGCTGGAGCATATATCCATGAGAGCTTGGGGGGCATATATCCATGAGCTGGGGCATATATCCATGAGAGCTTGGGGGGCAAATATCCATGAGAGCCTCGGGGCAGTATATCCATGAGAGCTTCGGGGCAGTATATCCATGAGCTTCGGGGCAGTATATCCATGAGCTGGGGGGCAGTATATCCATGAGCTGGGGGCAGTATATCCATGAGCTGGGGGGCAGTATATCCATGAGCTGGGGGCAGTATATCCATGAGCTGGGGGCAGTATATCCATGAGCTGGGGGGCAGTATATCCATGAGCTGGGGGCAGTATATCCATGAGCTGGGGGGCAGTATATCCATGAGCTGGGGGCAGTATATCCATGAGCTGGGGGGCAGTATATCCATGAGCTGGGGGGCAGTATATCCATGAGCTGGGGGGCAGTATATCCATGAGCTGGGGGCAGTATATCCATGAGCTGGGGGCAGTATATCCATGAGCTGGGGGGCAGTATATCCATGAGCTGGGGGCAGTATATCCATGAGCTGGGGGGCAGTATATCCATGAGCTGGGGGCAGTATATCCATGAGCTGGGGGGCAGTATATCCATGAGCTGGGGGCAGTATATCCATGAGCTGGGGGGCAGTATATCCATGAGCTGGGGGCAGTATATCCATGTGCTGGTGCAGTAGCCACGTGCTGGGGCAATATCCATATATCTCGGGGGGGGATATATACATGTGAGCTGGGGGCATTTTTATGAAGTCTGTTCTTATTGGAAAGTGGTCACATGACATAAAATAAAAGTATCGGTACTCTGTATTGGTGATTACTTGAAAAAAGTAACGGTACTCGGTCTTTAAAAAAGTGGTATCGGTGCTTCCCTAATAAATACATACAACAAAATAGTGTTTAAATAAAGGTCTTTATTCATCACATGTATCTGACGCTGCCTCTATAGGCTGTTATGAATAAAGACCTATTTAAACACTATTTTGTTGAAATTATCAGGACAAGTTGATCGTCCTGAGGGACAAGTAGATTGGACTACTACTTAGTCCGTTGGACAAGTAGATTTTTTTTAAATTTCCACACCCCTGATGTGCTAAATTCACAGCAAATTAATATATTGAACAAGCCATACACAAAATCAGAAGCATAAGAAAAAGGTGGAAAACAAACACAAATGAATGAAGAAACAACACGAGATTAAAAAAAAACAAAAAATTGGAATACATCCATATTGCCCTGCTGAGTGAAACATGAGTTCTAAAGCCAATGTACTTCAACACAGCGTTGTGAAGGCTACCTCATATGATGAAGGTGAACACAGGAGGATGCACACTAGCAGGATCAAAGGTGCTAGCAGGTGTATCATAAAAAACCCAATTCAAACATATTGCCATTGATGAGCTAATGAATGAATTTTGTTTTTAATTTTCTCCACATATGTGCTGCTTATTCAACTGCGCCTTTTGACAATAAAAAAAAGGTATGGGGCTGGTTGGCCTACAAGCTTTGAACATACAGCGGTATGTTGTGGGGCTTTGAACTCCACACACGCTTTTATTCAGGTCCTCTTTTTTGCCTGCTGTAGCCCTATGCAGTTTGAATTTTAAGGCAGGCTCGGAGGCTTCATATTTGCAATCCCTTTATTGCACCCACAGCAGTGGACATTTCAAGTTTTGGTGCGCACTCTATTCGTAGTGCGGCGGCTTCTAATGCTTTCCAAGCGGGTTGCCGCCTGGAGGACATTATGAAGTCTGCGGATTGGTCGCGAGAGCCTACTTTTCGTACCTTTTACTTTAAGCCGGTCTCTCATTGGTCTCAGGCACTGATGCGTTGGACTAGCAAATATGAAGCCTCCGAGCCTGCCTTAAAATTCCCAAATTTTCCTACTTCCTATGACGGAAAGTTTGGATTTTAATAAGGACTCGGAGGCGAGTAATTACCGCCTCTCCTGCCCTGGGCGGGGGGGTGCTCTCGACCGGGGCGCAGCGCATGATTTTGGTTTTGTTCCTCGTATCTGGGGTTGGGTACCAATGTTTTACTGTCCGCTCTTCCTAATCTTTGGCTTTGTGTTATGTGTTTCTTACAGCCATTTGAATTCCTATGGAGTGGATCTTCGTGTGGACTTGATGTGCGCCACGGACTTGGTTCCTGTTTGTTCCTGGGCCTCCGTTAGTCGCATGAAGAAAGAGGGTGTGACTGCTCCAGCCCAGACCACTTATAGACTTGGGGGCGGGGCTTACAGATTGGGAGTGTACCCCACATTGGGGGCTTGTTTTCTCTTGTTCTTTATTGTCACTGTTCTTTACTGCTTTGGGTGCAATAAAAGAAAGGGATTGCAAATACTCGCCTCCGAGTCCTTATTAAAATCCAAACTTTACGTCATAGGAAGTAGGAAAATTTGGGAATTATATGTACAGTGAAAACCCCTTCAAATCAATTTGGAGTGTGTTCTTGTTATCTGCTCCACTCAAACTTGGGACGAATTTGTCCACTTCTGCATCTATATATGTGTAGACCTATGTGGGTCCCATCTATACTATTGTCTAATACAGTTAATGTGGCAGTATGTTTGAATTGGGTTTTTTCTGATCCAAAATGGAAATTCAGCTGGGGAAAAAAAAAAATGGCCGAAAATTTCCACTTCCCGGCCGAGACGGGGGCTCGCCTGAGCCTGGAGGCCAGCCGAGTTGCCTGCTCGGCCGTCCTCCAGGCGAGTCCCCGGCTCGGCTGGGCTTCTAGGCCCAGGCCAAGCCAGGGGCTCGCCTGAGCCTGGATGCTTGTCGAGCAAGCAGGGGGGGTGTCATACTCCCCTACCTTGAGTCCTCCACCGGTTGCACACATACTCACCTAGATCGGCCCAGAGCTCCTCCAGTGATGGCAATCCTGCATCCAGTGCCCGCTGTGTTGGTCGCTGATATGACGTCACGGTAGCCTTTGACCCTGGGTCGACTACTTCGGCCCTGAGCTCCAGCGGTGACCGTCCAACGGCGGTCGCAGGCTGCTCAGCTGTCGTCTAGGCTCAGGCGAGCCCCCGGCTCGGCTGAGCCTTCAAGGCCCAGCCGAGCCAGGGGCTAGTCTGAGCCTGGAGGACGGCAGGACGGCCGAACAGCCTGCGACAGCCGTTGGACGGTCAACGCTGGAGCTCAGGGCCAAAGTAGGAGGATGTAGGGGACTATGTGTAGGCACCATACTCCCCTACTTCAGTCCTGCGCTCCTCCAGTCCTGCTCCTCCTGTGCTCCTCCTCCAGGCTCAGGCGAGCCCCCGGCTCGGCTGAGCCCGGAGGCTGTCCGAGCAGCGTGCTCGGCTGTCCTACGGGATCAGGCGGGTCCCCGGCCTCCAGGCCCAGGTTCTCATGGCTGATTTTCGGTTACGGTATTCGGCCGAAACTATCCCGAATTTCGTTTCGGTGCATCCCTATTTAGAACTCATGTTTCACTCAGCAGGGCAATGTGGATGTATTCCAATTTCCAATTGTTTTTTCAATCTCACCGTGTTGTTTTTTCATTCATTTAATGTTTTTGTTTTTCACCTTTTTCTTATGCTTCCGATTTTGTGTATGGCTTGTTCATGATATTAATGCTGTGAATTTAGCACATTCCTGTGCGCAACCGCCCTTATAAGGACGTAATAAATAACTCTTTTTCAATGAACTGTTGTCAGAGTCTATGGTACTGCTAATATCTATTCAGTACCTCAATTTATCCAGGAAACAATTTATTGGTTATTGTTACGGGTTACCCCCGATCCTCTTGTCTACTGGATTATCATCCTTTTCTCACCACTAGATTGGTGGGCTCACATGTATGCTAACTATTTCCCATTTATACAATCTTTATTTTCTCTGTTTACACCTGTATATCTGTATATGACCAATTTAGGCTTGCACCGATACCGTATATTTTTTTTTAAGACCTAGTACAATAGTTTTTTCAAGTACTCACTGATACCGAGTACCAATACCTTTATTTAATGTCATGTGACCACTTTCCAATAAATAATTCAGGATTTTGCTGAAAGCCTGTCCTGTTTGTTAATATTGCAATGTAGGCCAGACACCCCATTTACCCACTGCGCGCACACACACACCATATATACATTCATATACACACACACACACTGTGGTCTGGTGTCTGTTGGGTATACATGTATCGGATGCCTGTGGTGTATATTATTTATATAGACACAAGACAAAGTCTTCGAGTGGCCGCTCGTTGCGAAGCCCCCAGCCACGATCTCATGCACAGTTCGAGAGATCGCGGCTGGTGGCTTCCTAACGAGCGGCCGCCCGAAGACTTTGCCGGCGAGGCTCGTTGAAACACGGTGAGCTGCAGGGGCCTGTCCGAATGCCGTTGGAGCATTCGGACAGCCGCCCCAGCCCCCTGGATGCCGGTAAACCAGCTCAATCCTGGCTTCCGGTATCGGGAGCATCTGCACGAGTACTAAGTACTCATGCAAATGCCGGTATCGGCACTGATACCGATACTAGTATCCGTGCAACCCTACACAAAATGCAACTATTTTCTACTGGGAGACACCTACATACACAATCATCCCCAGAGACATTCATATATATACACCCACATTGTCACGCACACTCTCACAGACATTATAACTTCCACAGAAGAGAGCCCGTCATGTCCATTTTCACTGCATTTAAGATTTATTGTTGCAATTGACCACCTGTCTGTACATCACAAGATGACTTGAACTTCTGAGGCTCAGAATAAACCATTTTCTCTCTGTAAGTAAAGACTATGTAGCCCACTGACTGTATGCATGTAAATAATCATAGCGAGCCCAAAGACTAGACGTATGAAAGAAACCGTGTTTAAGATATGTGGTTTTTTTTAATCAGCAAAATATTTGTGCTTCTGATTTTATAAATATATTGTTTGAATGGTCCTAGCTAGGTTCCCATTCCTGTGCTGTGTGGGACTTTGTGTAGGGTTTTATGTACCTAAACATAAAAAAAAAAAAACAATTGGTACCTGATTGGATGGAATGTCAGTGGATCCATTGCTCTGAGGAAAGTAATTTGTTCTCAGATTCCCCAAAAACCACCAGGGTAGCCCAGCCTCATCCCACTCTTCAAATGCCAGATCTAAACGTGGGTGTTTAGACAGCTGCGACTCCTCACCATCTGGAAGGGACCAAAAATATTATTAGCACAAATGCAGGAGGAAGCGAGGTTAAAAGCCTTTAGCTTACTTGAAACATTGAGGCATTTTGTGGAAAGTAGGTTCTTTTTCAGTCATTCCAATTTGGTTCTCAGGTTTAGGAATGTCCACAAATTTTAAACCAGGTCTTTAGCAGATAATGTCCAATTAGGATAAGGGGAAAAAAATAAATATAACCCCTTCACTGCGGACGACGTGTGGGGAGCATCTTTATGTATCACCACTGGGTTCGGCGGACGTTCCCCACTCGATACTTGCCCTCTGTCCAGGGTCCTGTAGTGTTTTGACTTCTTTGAAGTCAGACCCGGCTTTTAAACCACTCCTGGCACGGTGTCAACTAATGGCCATGCTCTCTTCCTCGTGTTTTTCTCAGTTCAGACTTCTTGCCTCTTGTAGGCCACCTAGCTTTGTTGCAGCCATTTTGTGGTCTTGCAAGACCATGGCCATCCTGTGGTGGGAAGTAGGTCATGGCACTTTTTATAAAATTATATATTTGCTAGGAGTATGGATTCCTCACCGCTTCCAAAAGCTTGGAGAGTTTAAAGCCAAGCCCCTGTCAGCCATTTATGACACACTGCCTAGGGCCCTTGTGTTGGCCACAGCTCAAGACCCTTCCATCCATCCCTCCCCAGAATATTTAGCCCTGAGGACATGCGTGGCCATGAATGACCAGCCCAAATGACTCAAGCTGCATATACCCCCTGGAAGGGGCAATCAGAATATGACTAGAACTGCTTGAAGTTTTTTCCCAAAAGATCCTCTACTCCAAGGGGCCTCAGAACGCTTTCCCAACGTCGAAAATTCCCCAAGCAGAAGAATATGAACTTGTTATCGACCACTATGCTGGTCATTACGATGTGGATAACGTGTGTGAAGACAGCTGTCATCCATGTGCTGATCTTACTGCGGATGACCCAGACTAAATTTTACAATATCCTCTTCCATCACCTCCAAGGTCTTCATGACCGTCTCAAAGTAGACCTATTTGGCTCTTGCCTGAAACCTCACACTCCGGCCTTCTTCACTTAGCTACCAGACATGGAATAATTAGCAGGTGGACGCATTCCTTCAGCATCAGCTGATGACATGGGCTTATACAGTCTCTGCTTTTATCATGAGAGTTCCTCACATGGGCAAAATTCTCCTTGTTCTGTAACTGCCAACCCTTGCCCACGTAGGTATTTGAAATATCATACAGGAACCCATTTAGCTTTTATCCTTTCCTATAGGGTTGCACCGATACCGATACTAGTATCGGGGCCGCTACTGGGTACTGCAGGAGTACTTGGTACTCGTGCAGTACCCCCCGATATTTTTTCCGATACCGGAAGCCGGCATTGAGCCGGCTTGCCGGCATCCGAGGGGCTGCGGCGGCTGTCCGAATGCTCTATCGGCATTCGGACAGCCGCCCCTGGAGCTGCTTACACAATACTTACCTTCCTGGGCGCCGCCGGGAATGTCTCCGCGCGTGCGCTCGTTGGAAGGACCCCAGCCGCGACCACGTGGGACCATGTGATCACGGCTGGGGTCCTTCCAACGAGCGCGCGCGGAAGCTTTCCCTGCGGCGCCCAGGAAGGCAAGTATGAACACAGTGAGCAGCTGCAGGGCCTGTCCAAATGCAGATGGGCCTGTCCGAATGCTCTATCTGCATTCGGACAGGCCCTGCAGCTGCTCTCCGCAACGATACTTACCTTCCTGGGCGAAGCCGGGAAAGTTTCCCCGCGCGCGCTCGTTGGAAGGACCCCAGTCGTGATCACATGGTCCCACGTGGTCGCGGCTGGGGTCCTTCCAACGAGCGCACGCGCAGAGACATTCCCGGCAGCGCCCAGGAAGGTAAGGATCGCCGCCGGGGGGGGGGGGGGGGAGGAGAGAGAGACATCCGGTCCACGAGCTGGGGGGCACACCCATGTGTGAGCTGGGGGGGGCATATCCATGAGCTGGGGGGGCAAATCCATGTGTGAGCTGGGGCATTATCCATGTGTGAGCTGGGGCAAATCCATGAGCTGGGGCAGTATATATATATATATATTATATATATATATATATATATATATTTTTTCGGGGGGATATACATGTGAGCTGGGGGCATTTTTATATGGTCTGTTCTTATTGGAAAGCATCACATGACATTACAGAAATGTATCGGTACTCGGTATCGGTGATTACTTTTAAAAAGTATCTGTACTCGTACTCGGTCTTAAAAAAGCGGTATCGGTGCATCCCTACTTTCCTACAATTCCTCTGGGATCTTAGGGCAACTCCAATTCATTGGCTCTCCAAGATCACATCCCGCTGGTGATGTGGATTGTTTCCTGGGACTTTTAGCTCTGCTAGGCTTGCTAGACACTGCTTGAGCTCTCCTATAGAATCTTTGGGTGCTTGGTACAGAGAACTTATTAATAGACAGGTGTCCTTGATCTAGCTGGAGCACCTTTGCAGCTCATTCAATGTGGGGGAGCCTCCTACAGTGGTGTTTGTCTGATATTTTGGCTGCTGCAAATTCTTCTAGGGAGTCCAATTCCTGCACCTTCTATTTTTGTCCTCTGTCTCATGCTGCATTGGAATTTTATAATCATGAATACTTTGCCTGAATATTTGTACTTTTGCTGAGATATCATCGCCTGTTACTTTTATAAACCATTTTCCTTCAGTTGAAACATGTCTCTACAATGCCTAGGTTGATCATCTGCTGCATCTTCGTTCTGATCTGTTTGATGGTTCTTGTCATAACAGTTCTTCATTTTATCCTAGTTTCATCCGCAACAAAGAGGACTTGGGACATGAGGTTTGACGTTTTGTATACCGGTCTTGTTATGATTAACTTTGTCATTGCTGCTGGACCTACGGGGAAGATTGCAAAATATTTGCCTCCTATCTTAATAAAAATCAAGATTGATTGCAAAGGTGTACCTTCTGCTGGACAGTTGTGTGAAGAAGAGCAAGTAACTTCTGATTTATTTTCATACAGATCTTGAGTTTCAAAAACGAAAATTTCTTCATCAGGAGCCTAAAGAACGTAAACATGCAGAAAGAATTAGTATCTACATGTGGAAATTTTGAAGGAGATGCAGCAATTATGTACCAGCCACCTGCTCTACATACAGGTTAAAGAAGGATGAACGGGAAGAAAGCCAAGATATTAAATTGGAGTGAAATTGTCATTTTGGTTTATCAGCAGATCTGCCATTTTACAAAAGACAGAAATGTTTAGGTCTCAAACATTCTTTATTAAAAAAGGTATAAGAACAAAGATCAAGTCTGTTTAAATACATTGGCGATTGTGATGGTTTATAGTGAAAGTGATTAGGAGTCCTTTTATGCAGTCAGGTGGCGGTGTAACAGCTGCATCACTCTCACATCCTCAAGAAGGATTTGTAAGAGTATTTTGGGACCAGAGAAGGGTGACTCTGTCCCTGCACCGTGGACTCCAGCAGAACCTGAGCGGTTTGTAAAGTGGTCTGGAGATCCAACGCCGGCAGGTACAGAGAATGGGGACTCTGTACAAGGTCAATAAACACCAGGTTTTACCTTCTCCAGCTCCAATTTGCCTGTATCCTGCGCTTGGTCTCTTGAGGGACTCTGTGCAGCATCTGTGAAATGAATGGGAAAAAGAACCCTTCCCCAGTAATATAGGTTCTTACAATCCAAACTTTACCTGTGCAAGCGGATGCAGCAGTTCCAGATTGAGCCACTTCAAGGCAGATGTGCGTTCTACTGTAGCTGTCACGTTTACAGGCTGATAGCACACGTATGTATGGGGGGGGGGGGTTGTTATTTTTTAACCTGTGGGTTCCCTTTAGAACTCTGGTGTTAATGATAGGGCTAGTCAAGCCATACACTGTAGATAAACTAGAAGTCAGGAGAACACCCTTTCACCAAGCCTTCTTCAGCATTATTCATATTTGATGACTTTTCAATGTAGCTGTGGAACGGGTTTTTCATATTATGACTTTGGCTGCGGTCACACAAGTGCATGATTACACACAGTGCGTCTGTTGAAATGGAGGCACTTTAAAAAAACGGATGAGATTGTGGTTGCATTGTATTAGTTCTAACAATGAGAAAAAGATTTGCTGTGCAGTATCCGTTATGACGGACGTTGAGAAGAAAAAAAGCTGTATGCAGGGGCTTCTCTACGTCCGTTGTAGCTTTTTCACGACAATGCCATTTTGGCGTCAGTTGCAACATGCATGGCCCATGCGTGAAAAAGTGCACACGTACTTCATGTTCCATTGAATGCTTTGAAAAGTTATGATGGACAGCAAACAGTGCGGTCAGACGGACATGAAAAGTGCACACGTGCAACCGCAGCCCGAACAGAATAGATACAGATGCATTAAAGGCTGCAGTGCTCTAAATTTTACAGCTCAATACCCTAAAGTCTTAACTATTTAACAATATTTAAGATTGGAAATAAATGGTGTCTTCACAGGCCAAACTGACTTTACGTCTAACTTACCCTTGTGCCTTAATACACAAACATTTAAATCTTGCCTTTAAAAACTGACTTGTTTAGAGCTTTGGATAAAGGCAGGAAGGCAAAAGCAATTTTGAACTCCAACAGTGATCAATATTAAATTGATAAAGCAAAGTAAAGGAGTATCTACCTGTAGAGATGCGATACAAGTTCTTCTTCAGCATTTCATATAAGGGCCTGAAAAGAAAAGCAAGCTTAGTAAATAAATTTATACCGGGGGGGGGGGATCTCTAGATCTATACTCCTGACAACTCTGACCCACCACCATATCCTCTACAAATATAACTGGAGAGAAAGTAGATCCTGCCATCTTTCCACCTAGTTATTTTCTGCGAGTGTAAAAACCTTGGTCTTCCCCTGCACCCAGCCAGTCAATTCCTTCTAGCTTTGAAAGGCATGGGACTATCGGCTATACTAGACTTTGTATAAAGCCGAGAGTCACACCAGAAGGTTGTCTAATAGATGATTGACAGATGCCTGACCAGAGGGAGTCCCCAACTCTACAAGAATGTCAGCCAAAGGAGCGAAGGAACACTTGGCAGCCATTTAAAAGAACATGGTCCATAGAGTGCCCCTTCAACAGAAAAAAACCCACACACTTAAAAGATTACCTACAAATTAAATCTATTCTGAATTTGAATTTATTCCAAATTTGACCTTTGACACAGTTTTTAATGTTTTGATACAGACCTAGCCAGCTGTAACAATACACAATATGCAAATACTTGGAACAACACTTTTAAAAATCCTCACCTGGGGTCCTTTACAGAGAAAGTTGTTATCCCAAGCAGCTTTCCAAGCTCATCCGTACCACAGTGAACAATATGCTGCTGTTGCTTATCATACAATTGTTTCACCGTAATATACTGTCCAAGGTAATGCATGACCTATGAGGAAGAGAATAAAAATATGACCTTGATATCAGAAAATATAAACATGCACTGTTCAGTGCCCAGGCAATGGGGTAGTATACATATGAACTACAGAGAAATTAAAAAATGCTGTTAAGCACAGCGGCCATGTTCCTTTTAGACATCTACAGTTCTCATAAGTTTACAAACCCTGGCAGAATTTATGATTTATTGGCCTATTATTCAGAGAATATGAATAACATAATGACAACAGAAACTACCCAAAATCACCCTGATCAAAAGTTTACATACCCCAGCTCCTAATACCGTGTATTGCCCCCTTTAACAGCAATGATGGCTTGAAGTCTTTTGTGGTATTTGTGGATGAGGCGCTTTATCTTCTCCGATGGTAAAGCTGCCCGTTCTTGGCAAAAAGCCTCCAGTTCTTGTAAATTCTTGGGGAGATCTCAAGCGTGCCGTTCATGCAAGACAGCCCAGAATGGCTCAATGATATTGAGGTCAGGAGACTTGAGATGGCCACTCCAGAACCTTCACTTTATGCTGCTGTAGTCAATGACAGGTCGACTTGGCCTTGTGCTTTGGATCAGTCATGTTGGAATGTCGAAGTATGTCCCATGCGCAGCTGATGAATGCAAAATTTCCTCCAGTATTTTTTGATAACATACTGCATTCATCCTGCCATCAATTTTGACCAAATTTCCTGTGCCTTTGTAGCTCACACATCCCCAAAACATCAGTGATCCACCACAGTGTTTCACAGTAGGAATGGTGTACCTTTCATCATAGGCCTTGTTGACTCCTTTCCAAATGTAGTGTTTATGGTTGTGACCAAAAAGTAAAATTTTGGTCTCATCACTGGATGAAAGATGCAAGTGTCTGTCAGGAGTCCAGAAATTCATTGACCTTTTACACACACACACACACACACACACACACACACACCACCGGTGAGGATAGATACCTTTAATAGCCATTCAAACCTGCTTGTGTCAACTTGTGTGCATGTTATGAGGCCAAAATCACCAGGGTATGTAAACTTTTGATCAGGGTCATTTGGGTTATTTCTGTTGTCATTAGGATTTAAAAAAGTAAACACACTTGATACATTATTTCAGCCAAACACTAACCTTGAGTGAAAGAAATGTTTTTATGTTATCATTCATAGTCTCCGAATGGCCAAGAAATCAAATTCTGCCAGGGTATGTAACCTTATGAACACAACTGTATACCCACTCCGATACATGCACACAGACCTCAGATATGGGAACCACGCACAAGCCGCAGGCTTGCGAGATCCTGGAGTCCACGTGATCTCGTGAACTCCACGATCTCGCAGCTGGTGGATCCCAGGTGAGCCGCCCGGCTAAACCCTTTGCCGGTAATTTTCAGTTTGACCGGTTTAAAACAGGCAAATCCCACAGGATTCAATGTAAAAACGTAACACTTTTTTGTTTTAAAGACTTTTCTATTCTTTTCAATTTCAGCAGAAATCCTTTAATTTTATAGAAGGGCTTTATGGACATTTTTATTAATATTTTTTAAAGACTTTTGTAATGGTCCTTTTTATAGGAACTTTATTTTTTGGACACATTTTTACGGATTTATACGCCAATTAGAAGACTTTGCAGTCCAACGGAATTGGCCGATGACAATTCTGCATTTTTAGCTGACATCCGATAACTGCTTCGGTGACTCCAATTTAAGAAAAATAGCGACCTTTTTCTAAATCGTGATTTCACAGATTTTGGAGAAAGTGACTTGCTGAAATCGAAATTGCAGTGGAAAACGAAGCACCGAAATTGCATGCAATTTCAGTGCTTTGTGAACAGACCCTTGTATCACTGTATCCATTCTGTGATGTAAACTGCCCCCACAGTATCTTTACAGCACTTGTTCCTTACTGTGTGGCATTGGGTATAGAATGGAGTCTATGGGTCAGAGATCCTAAGGCTGGCCATCCACTGGATCTGTATTCGTTCGATCACCAGATAGAGTCTCGTCGTCCTACCGATCCTACAACATGCAGGTGAATGGACCATCGTCCATTGTGTCTGACATCAGACTTCCTGCGAAGGAGAAAGACGCCATCAGATGTGAGATGCCTTCCTTCTATTTGGTGGGGGGGGGGGGAAATCGCAGACATCTCACAGATTCCTGGAGAGAAGATGGATGTGGACAAGCTGATCAGGTGAGTGATTTGGATTGATTTTGATCTGGAAAAGTCAAAGGAAGTGGCAGATGGAGGCTGCAGGTTCTTTTAACATGTTCTTCCCTCCCACCTGCTTACTGACTTAATACATACATACATACATACATACATACATATATACACACACACACACACATATATATATATACAAACATATATACACACACACACACATATATATATATATACAAACATATATACACACACACACATACATACAAACATATATACACACACATACATACATACATACATACATACATATATATACACATTAGGGCTGTGCAATTAATCGCAATCGAATCGCGATTTCCACCCCTGCGATTTCTAAATCGCATAAGGCTGCGATTTTCGGCTGTAACTTCCGGCGGCGGCATGGTGCTTTGGGCGCTCGCAGGGGGAACCACGTGACGAGCCGCTTTCTCGCGGCTCATCACATGGTTCCCCCAGGCGAGCGCCCAAGCTCCATGTGCCGGCGGAAGTTAACAGGGAGCCGAACACGTGGCGCACAGAACACAGCGGCGCTACAGAGGTGAGCTGCGGATCACCACGAGCTGGATCACTATCCATGAGCTGGATCAGTATCCATGTGCTGGGGCAGTATCCATGTGCTGGGGCAGTATCCATGTGCTGGGGCAGTATCCATGTGCTGGGGCAGTATCCATGTGCTGGGGCAGTAATCCATGAGCTGGGGCAGTAATCCATGAGCTGGGGCAGTAATCCATGAGCTGGGGCAGTATCCAATTATCCATGAGCTGGGGCAGTATCCAATTATCCATGAGCTGGGGCAGTATCCATGTTCTGGGGGCAATATCCATGAGCTGGGGCAGTATCCATGTGCTGGGGCAGTATCCATGAGCTGGGGCAGTATCCAATTATCCATGAGCTGGGGCAGTATCCATGTGCTGGGGCAGTATCCAATTATCCATGTGCTGGGGCAGTATCCAATTATCCATGAGCTGGGGCAGTATCCAATTATCCATGAGCTGGGGCAGTATCCATGTTCTGGGGGCAATATCCATGAGCTGGGGCAGTATCCATGTGCTGGGGCAGTATCCATGTGCTGGGGCAGTATCCATGTGCTGGGGCAGTATCCAATTATCCATGAGCTGGGGCAGTATCCATGTTATGGGGGCAATATCCATGAGCTGGGGCAGTATCCATGTGCTGAATACTGAATACATTTAGAATGTATGTAGCATGTTTGAAAAAGCAAAAACAATTACCAAAATCGCAGATAAAATCGCAATCGCAATATTCATTCAAAAAAAATCGCAATATGATTATTTTGTCAATATTGCACAGCCCTAATACACATATATACATACATATATATATATATATACACACACACACACACACAGACACTAGGGTTACCAGGTTGCCCATGTTTCACTTATTCATGCTGATGGGCATTACATTAAAAGTGCCACCCTGCAACATGTAGAATACATACACTGCAGGTAAATCAAAAAGGAATACAAGGTGACCAATCGCTACTATGAAACCGATTTTCCTGAAGCCTATAAGTTATACATGTGCTCTTCTGTATGAAATAGTAATGTATGTCCAGGAAAACTTGGCTGCCCTGGCAACCCTAGGTGGCCAGACACGTGCATAGTTTGGCTGAGTGCCACAGCCTCCTTGTTCCCATCCAGTGCCAAAGCAGATAGCCACTACGCACCGTACTTGCCATCTGAAGTGCACCGAAAGGTGAATTTCCCTGTGAGGTGCAATTTGAGGGCGGTTTGTCTACTCCTAAATAAAGCGTCAATAAGCTAAATATGGTGCAGTTCCCTGCAGATTGCTGCACAGCAACGATCTGCAGTGGCAGAGAAATTGTCCCAAGAAGTATCAGGGCACCAAATTGCACCGAGTGTTGGCGAAATGCCCTGATTTTTGTACATATCCCATAGGTTTTAAATGTAATTTTTTTTTAAACTTGGTTTTGTATGAAAAACCAGTTCATTCTGCTTTTGGCATCCTCTGCACTCCACCTCTGATTTTGATCGTCTGTGGTCGCATGACAGATCGCACACAGTGGACGACCCTAGTCTGACCTGGTCAGCTGACAAACGTCGTCCATGATCTGACGAAAAAAAATCAGTCGTCCGACTACAGATCCAGTGGACGGCCAGCCTAAAGCTAATGTCAGACGAACGCAGTCAGAGCGCACTCTGCGTGCGTGCATAACAGACAGAAGTACCGACGGAAGATATTGTAGACCCCACACAATCCGTTTTTCTTGACGGACGTAGAAAAAAAAGGAACTATGGGAAATAAAATTAATATGAAAAATAAAAATTTGAAAAGGATATGAAAAGCCATTTTGTGCGTCAAGGTGCTGGACGTCGCAAATGCGCTGCGTCTGACATCTCATCGCTCACACAGAACGCTACGCGGACGTGGTGCACTCTGCGCGTCAGTCTAGCGGTTTTATGTTCTTGCCTAACTTGCGTCCGTTTGCCACGTGCGTTGTGTGTGTGCAGTTCGGTGCGCACGTACTTCATGCGTGGGTCTCTTGCTCACGATTCTATGCTACGACGGACGATAATCTGTGCAGCAACACTGACGTGGTCACGGTGTTCGTCTGACGCCGGCCTTAATCTGACACCATTACATTGTGTGAAATTGTAAGCAAAACTGTCACCGGGGTAAATTAGAAGTATTTTAAGACAACCATATCTTTTTCAACTGCCATTTCTTAGCTTGGGTAGCCTACACAATAGACCCCCAGCAGCCTTGTCTAAACATTCACTCCTCACCACTGCTTTAATTCTGTACCACAGTTATAAAAGGAGACTTGCTAAAAATTTAGATGTCCACAAAATGAAAACCGGCGATAAAAACTGAAATTCTTTTACATGCAATAATTCAAAGAAAAAACAAAACTAGACAGCATCATGTGTTTTATAAGGTGGTTTTGTTTGTAACACAAGTTGCAACTAGAGGACTTGTGCAAGTGGTTGTGTCCCTTTAATTCTGGGTCCTGTGTGAAATTGTGAAAGATAAAAAGACGCCATCTAGAGATTCAAATATTTCATCAACAAATATTTGAAGGATAAACAAATACAAGAAATAAAAAGGAAATTTTCATCATTTTAATGTAACCATTGCGGGAACCATTCTGTTCAAAATTTCTATTTTCCGCTATAATTGTTAACTTTGCATTACATGGCTCAAAAAAGTGTTTTCATAAAAAGTTAAAATTTCCTTAGTAGTGAAGGATTCAAAGTAGGGATGCAACGTTACGCGTTACCTTTGCGCCTAGCTTCTCCCCGCATCACCTCTTCCCATGATAGACTGCAGGATTTCTCACGCACAGCTCCCATCCTCTGGAACGCTCTCCCTCGTACGGTCAGACTTTCCCCTAGTTTCCCTTCCTTCAAATGCTACTCTTAAGACATTCCTGTTTAGGGAAGCCTACCACCCGACTCAGTGACGTAACCAGTCCATCACTCTCACCTAGCAGTCCTCTCCTCCCGTTTCCAACCCTTCTAGATTGTGAGTTCCCATGTGAATAGGGCCCTCGTCTCCTCCTGTACCGGTTTGTCAAATGTTGTTCAATGTATTGTAACCCTATCTATACTGTGCCCATTGTACATCGCTGCGGAATAGGCTGGCGCTCTATAAGATTATTATTAATAATAAATATTATTAATAAGTATTGGAATCTGCGCCGACACCTGGCCTGCATGAGTACTTGGTACTAGTGCAGATACCACCCCCGATACCAGAAGCCAGCACTAAGCTGGCCACGTTCAAGCGAGCTTTCGCACACTGGTAACCCCCCCCCCCCCCCCCCGCGATCTCAGTGTGCGAAATCTTGAACTGCGCAGAATGCTCGGCGGAATAATGCCAGCTGCAGGGGCATGGTAGAATCCCACTCGAGCAAGCAGCCAGCCAGCCAGCCACCCACCCACACCCAGTGTCTGAGCCTGGGTATACACGTGTCTGAGGGTGGAGATATAGAACATATCTCAGACGCGAGTACACCCGCACATTTTTGTAAATATTTTATTATATCTATATTTCATGTGATAACACTGAAGAAATGACACTTTGCTACAATGTAAAGTAGTGAGTGTACAGCTTGTATAAAACAATGTAAAATTTGCTGTCCCCTCAAAATAACTCACAAACCGCTGGCAACAAAAGTGAGTACACCCCTAAGTGAAAATGTCCAAATTGGGCCCATTTAGCCATTTTCCCTCCCCAGTGTCATGTGACTTATTAGTGTTACAAGGTCTCAAGTGTGAATGGGGCGCAAGTGTGTAAAATTTGGGGCTTTCGCTCTCACGCCCTCACACTGGAAGTTCAACATGGCACCTCATGGCAAAGAACTATGAAGATCTGAAATAAAGCATTGTTGCTCTACGTATAGCCTAGGCTATAAGAAGATTGCCAAGACCCTGAAACAGAGCTTTAGCACAGTGGCCAAGACCACACAGCGGTTTAACAAGACAGGTTCTACTCAACAGGCCTCGCCAATGGTCGACCAAAGAAGTTGAGTGTCCGTGCTCATCGTCATATCTACAGGTTGCCTGGGAAAAAGATGTCTGAGTGCCACCAGCGTTGCTGCAGAGTTTGAGCGGGTCAGCCTGGCAGTGCTCAGACCGTACACCGCATCAAATTGGTCTGCATGGCTGTTGTCCCAGAAGGAAGTCTCTTCTAAAGATGATGCAAAAGAAAGCCCGCAAACAGTTTGCTGAAGACAAGCAGACTAAGGTCATGGATTACTGGAACCATCTCCTGTGGTCTCATGCGACCAAGATAAAACTATTTGTTTCAGATGGTATCAAGCTTTTGCGGTGGCAATCAGGTGAGGTGTACAAAGACAAGTGTGTCTTGCCTACAGTCAATCATGGTGGTGGGAGTGGGGCTGCGGGCACTGGGGAGCTCCAGTTCATTGAGGGAACCATGAATGCCTAAACTGTGACATACTGAAGCAGAGCATGATCCCCTCCCTTCAGAAACTGGGCCACAGGGCAGTATTACAAGATAACGAACCCAAACACTCCAAGAAGACCACGGCCTTGCTAAAGAAGCTGAAGGTGATGGACTGGCCAAGCATGTCTCTAAACCTAAACCCTTTTGAGTATCCTCAAAACGGAAGGTGGAGGAGCGCAAGGTCTTTTAACATCCACCAGCTGCATGATGGAGGCGTGGAAGAGTACTCCAGTGGCAACCTGTGACGCTCTGGTGAACTCCATGCCCAAGAGGGTTAAGGCAGTGCTGGAAAATAATGGTAGCCACACAAAACATTGACACTTTGGGCCCAATTTGGACATTTTCACTTAGGGGTGTACTCACTTTTGTTGCCAGCAGTTTAGACAATAATGGCTGTGAGTCTATTTATTTTGAGGGGACAGCAAACTTACACCGTTATACAAGCAGAGAGAGAGAACTCTGAGGTGTGTGCAGGCAGTGGCTAAATAGGGCACCTGGCCATACATTTCAGTATTCAGTAAACAAATTGGACAGGCTTTCAGCAAAATCCTAAATTATTTCTTGAAAAACAGTCACATGACATTAAATAAAAGTATCAGTACTAGGTATTGGAGAGTGCCTGAAAAGAAAAAAAAAAAATTAGAAAGTATTGGCACTGTCTTAAATTGGTATTGTGCATCCCTAGTTCAAAGAAACAAATTTACGGGACTGTTTCTGATGTGTCCAGCTCCCACTTTCATGATTATGGGAAACTAGAGTTTAAGGAAGATCAAACATTAAAAATATAAAAAGAGGTCAATGTCAAAACTGTATTGCATCAGTTAAACATTGCGTCATTATCTCCATATGATAATGTGTATTGTGTTTCGGGAATGATTGCAGGAAGGTCCATGAAGATTTATTTACTGGATATTTAAGGACCTGTGCATGACAGCTCCAACTGAGCAACCGACACCAAGACTTAGCAAGGGTGTTTGATATCTCCAAATGTTTTATCCGCCCTATTCCTCCCTTGTGCCAATTGCTGCTAAATAAGTTATTTAAATGCATAAGTGTTTCAAATAAGTCAGTGTTCAGGGGATGGGACTGACATATTAGTAATGAAATCACAGTGCGTTTAATTCTTTCCTGACAGAGTTGCTCCATATGCATTTTTCACTTGCTCATTTATTTACCCTTTATTTTTTTCCATTAGTTTTTTCTCATTTTAAACCTTCTACATACTTTACATTACACCACAGCCAGACAAGCCAACAGCAAATCACACGGATTAGAGGTCTAAACAATAAATCTACTTTTGTTTAAATGCTTCCTTAAGCTTTTGAGATCAGGGTACAGCAAGGGCCATAAGCACTCCTTGGAGGTTAAAAAGGTGTTATAAAGGCATACAGATTCAAAGAAGCAAATAAGGTCACAGACTGCAGATATATTGACAGTAGTATGCCAGGAGAGAGAGCTGGATGGATGAATTGGTCCGGCTTGTAAACCTTTTAAATCAGGGCTGGAACAACTAATCGATAATGAGAATTGTTGTCAACTATTTTCATTATCGATGAATCTGTTGCCGATTAATCGATTTGCGTACACATACTGTTTGGAGTCAGACTGGGTTAAACTTTATTACCTCTGACTCTGCTTCGGACCCAATTGGAGAAGATGCGCCGCTGCTTAAGGCTAGGGTCAGACGAACGCATTTTTATGTTGTCTGTGAAAAAGTGCGTTCGAACGAATGGACGCATTTTTTCACAGAATACGTGATAGTGGTCATACTATGCGCATTTTCGTCCGTGATTTTGTACGGATCATCAATAAAACTCTTTTTGTGTCTGGACGTTATGTTGGCCGGACATTAGCAGCGTCTGACGTCTCCTAATCACACACACACGCCGCTAGCGGACACAGCGCACTCTGTACGTCAGTACCTGCGGTTTCACGTTCTCGAAAAAATGCGTTCATTTTCCACTTGCGTTGCGCAGCCGGACTTTTGTGCGACCGTACTTCGTATATTGGCCGTCATTGCCCGTCATCTGCTGCTAGTGCGGCCGTGATTAAGTGCGGCTGCACGCGCGTTCGCACTGCCTCAGTCTGACCCTAGCCTTACTCAGTAGGATTTAGTTCTAGGGTTATGTCAGACATAACCAGTTTGTTGTTATTCAGTTTACAACTCTAGCAGTTCTAGAACGCAAACCTTGAAATACTGCCACTTGATGTGGGCTCTGTACCGCTGGCGTTCTATCCTTACTAGAGTCCTGTACCACCAACCCAACCTGCCGGGCACCCACTTTTTGTTCTGGAGCTGCCATTCTCTCCATTTGGTCCGGTCCCTTCCTACAAACTCCCTCCCACACTCCGGTCTTTTGCTCAAACCTACTCCCACCTCTGGACCCTCCTCCCGCTCAGTTTGTTCATGAAATTATTGTATAGGGACACTCGACGCACCCTGTCCACTTTAGCTTATAAAAGTGGTCAGGCTGCGTGGCGTGCCCCTCCCCAGCCTGCTTTCATGCTGGCATCATATCGGAGCGCTTGTAGCAGAGTTAGTTTGGGGAGAAAGACATGGGCTTAAGCGGCATACGCAGTGTCAATCCATCACTGACCAGGAACTCGTGTACCTTGTCTGAAAAATATGCAATTTGCGCATGTACGTATGAAAGTAATATACACCACGCAAATTGCTTAAATTTGGGGTTTTTTAACATGAAAAGGAATATAATTTTTTTAACCAATTGGCTGCTAAGGACGCGTTAGCGCGTCCTGCCAAGTGCTCCTCCTGTGCTATGGACGCATCCATAGCACAGGAGGCCGCAATCGGCCAGGATTCCGGCCGATTGCGGCCCCCCCCCCCAGTGCGGGCTGACATCTCGGATGTCAGCCCGGCACTCCGGCGGGGACGATAGATCGCGCTGGTGCGATGACATCTATTTCAGGTGCCCCCCCCCCGCGAGCACGGAGGAGATGCCTGAAAGGGAGGGGGGTACTTCAGACCTCTCCCTCCCGATCGACGGGGGCCAGCGATTAAAAGGCAGGCATCGTTTGGAAGGGTACAGCCTGCCATTCCAAACGGTGCCGGGCTTTAACCCCTTGGGGGCCGGATCGTGATACTTTCCCGGAGCTGGTCGACATCTTGGATGTCTGCCAAGCTTCCGGGATCTCCCCCTGACGAATGGCGTCATTGTGCATAGCGCGATGACGTCAGTTTTAGAGTTAACCCCTAGCTGCCAACAATGGTGGAGATAGGGGGTTCCAATGAACCCCCTATCTCCCGATCCGTGGCAGCTAGGGGTTAATGTTTGGTATCGTTGGATCGACCAGAGCATGGCCTTTCCAACAATACCAAACATGACCATCTTAAAAGTTACCAAACAAAATAATAAAAATGTAAATAAAAACATATTTAACCCTTTCGCTGCTGAGCCATTTCACGCCTCTGTGCGGAGCTCATTTTTACCAGTTTCACGCATCATGTTTAACCGCGTTTTGAAGCCTTATTTTAATATATGACCCAGACATATTATATATCGTTCTTTCCGGTAGACTCGGCAGATTCATAATATGTCATTATTATATGTATACGTCATGTCCTGTCTGTATATTATAACAAAAAGTGCAATAAAATTGGAATTCAATAATTTACAATGTGTAAAGTGTTTTTTTTCTTTACATTTTAACATGCAAGCATTTGCGGTTATATTTTCTATGGGATGCGCTTGTTAAAAAAATTAGAAATGGGGACTCGTTACATTTTTCTTTGGGGGAAATTTCGCTATTTTTAACAAATGCACCCTATACAAAAATCGTTAGTGCAGCATCATTGTTCACATTATAATTGAAATGGGAACAATATTGCTGCATTAACAAATAAAAAAAAAAAAAAACCTTTTTTTTTAAATATATTTTTTCTTTCTTTTTTTCCCTTTAATTTGTACATGGTCATGTTTGGTATCGTTGGAAAGGCCATGCTCTGGCTATCATGGTTCGGGAGATAGGGCGTTCTAATGAACGCCCTATCTCCACCATTGGTGGCAGTTAGGGGTTAACTCCAGGACTGGCGTCATCGCGCTATGCACAATGATGCCAGTCATCAGGGGGCATTCCCGGAAGCTTGGCCGAACTCCAAGATGTCAGCCAGCTCCAGGAGAGGACACCATTCGGCGCCGAATCGTGATCCGGCAGCCAAGGGGTTAAAGGCAGGCACGGTTTGGAAGGGCAGGCTGTGCCCTTCCAAACAGTGCCTGCCTTCAGCCGCTGGACCCCGGCAATTGGGAGGGAGAGAGGTCCCCCCTCCCTTTCAGGCACCTCCTCAGCACTCATGGGGGCGCCTGAAATAGATGTCATTGTGCCGCCGCGATGACCTCTATCTTCCCCCCCGGGGTCCCGGGCTGACATGCCGAATCCCGGCTGATTGCTGCCTCCTGTGCTTGGACGCGCTCAGCGCGTCCGTAGCACAGGAAGTGCACTTGTCAGGACGCGCTGAGCGCGTCCTTAGCAGCCAAGTGGTAAAAAAAATAATTAACAGCTTTTTTTTGTTATGCAGCAATATTGTTCCCATTTCAATTATAATGTGAACAATGATGCTGCACTAACGATTTTTGTATGGGGTACGTTTGTTAAAAATCACGTGATCCCCCCAAAAAAACTGCTTTTGGATTGTCATAGATCTGCACTAGGGGTCCCCCCTCTCTTTTCTGTTTATACTTCAAGTGGAAGGGATATCCCAGTAAGGTGTATGGGCCACTTGAGAAATAGGAAGAAAAACAACCCACAGGCGTTAACGCACTTAGAGCCAGTGCTGGGGCTCTCTGTGAGTGAAACGTCTGCAACAATACGTACTGTCATATTATAGTGTTGATATACTGCACCATAACTATCTAAAATTTTTGTCTTCTATATCTGGTATACTGAGAGACACCGGAATACCTCTATTAGCATTAAGTTGCGCTGTATCAGGTTGTATATATATTATTTAAAATGGTTTATATATGTTAACCCTTTCCCGTTGCAGGATGTTATATGCCGTCCTCATGGCAGGAGGGCTTTGAAGAGGCAGGGCGTACATGTTCAATGGAGCCGCCTCGACCCCTCCCCGCGCCAACTCACAGTGCACGTCATTGACTGCACGGGGACGGCCTGAACTCAAGTCGCCCCCCCTGCAGCCAGTGACGTGCGCTGCGCGTCGGCTGCGGGGTGGGCTACAATCATTGCCCTGTGACAGCACCTGTCAGAGAGGCGTAACTGTACGCCTCGCCGGCTAAAGCCACCCCTTAAGGGGGCCACCCGTGCATCCTTAAGGGGTTAAAAGGAATATTACCATTATTGACAATGTTTTTGAAAATTCAAAAAAAATTACATTAAAAAAGGAAATATTTAGTGAACAATGACTACTATGCGTCAGGGAAAAAAAGACGTATAAGTCGTGTAGGTATCTCAAATAAACAGCTAAACTTCGTGAGCTCGAATGAACCCTCACCCATGACAGACAAGAGTGGGTTCACATTGTTCTGTGCTTATAACCTCTGCTGTATGAAGCAGAAAAATACCACACATCCCATTTGAGATGGGATGTATAGGCATTCAATTGCATACCAAACTCAAGAAATACTTGCATGTCAATTGGGAATTACATTACTGAGATTCATTAGCCCGAGGTTGAAGCTCCCCTTGAAGAGTTAAGTGCTCACTTTTGATCCCAGGGAATAAAATTACAAAGGCTCCTTCCAGCAAACCCACTTAAGCCAACAAAAAAAAAAAAGGGGGGGGTCATGGTGGCATTTAACGAACACACACTTTGTAATGGAGAATGTGGAGACCTGCTGCATATTTGGTTTTTGCGCTTTCAAATTCCATTATATAACATTAAATGCATATTAACTTTTATTTGTAATCTACTTAAGCCACTAGGCATAGACAAACCCAAGTAGTGCTGCAACTAATTATTTTCATAAATCGATTAGCAGATTAAAAAAAATAATTAATCCGGTGAAATTACATTTTTTACGTCATGTGAAGGAATACAAAAATAAACCTCTCCCTCCAATTTTTTTTTTTTTTTTAGAATTATAAAATGAGTCTCATGAACTCAAACAAGACATGGCCACACAGGACTGGTAAACAAACAGCAAACCACACAGCAAAACGTAATACGGTTTGGTATAACAGGCGAACAAATTGGCAAAAAATAAGGGGGGGATGCAGGACCACATCAGCGAAGCTAGGGACCTCCGGTTAGAAGAAAAATGTTCAAAAGGGAAAAGAGGGGGGGACCCCCACCTCCAATCACTTAGTGGTGCATCCTCCCAATTGGTCAGCACATTAGACTGCAAAACTGAGCAAGGGGGAAATCAAAAAAGGAGAGGGTCGGCCAGTAATAAAAAAGGGGGGAGAAGGGGGGGTAGGAACAACGAAACGCAAAGGGCTTCTGAAATATTAGAGAGAAAAGACAGTGGGGACCCAGGTGAACCCGGAGTCGAGGAGTGGAAGGACAGCTACATGTCTCAGACCGTCTGAATCTCCGGCATCCCCGGTGAGATGCCAGCAACTGCCAAGTCAGTCCAGGCCGTGTCAGGGTCAGTGACAGTGTAGGGAACGTTGGCATGGGTCACTACCAAGGAACCAGCCAGGCCCCAACCGATATCTGATCCCTTTGCTGTGGAGGGCGGACGTCATGTCTCGGAATCGTCGGCGAGCCAACAGTCATAAACGGTAGATCATGGTACAATGCCAACGTGGCCCCCCTCGAACTGCACAGGGTCCCGAGCACCAGGGGCAGACATAATAGTCACTTTTGTGGCGACATCGCGGAAAACCACCACGACATCTCTAGGCTTCCCCTTGGGTGCCGTCGCAAGCCTTCCGAACTCGAAACACCGCTCCAACGAACTCCGGCGTATCAGGAGGTAGTCCAGAGATCTGGATCGCAAGTTGAGTCACGTAAGGCAACAGATCCTCCATGAGACCACATCTGGGATGCCTCTGACCCGGATGTTGCGACGACGATGTTGTGACTCCAAAGTCTCCACAGAACGCGTTAAAACCTCCATTTGGGAGCGGAGGCGATCCACTTGACCAGATAGACGGGTCTGTTCCAGCGCAACTCCATCAGCCTTCTCCTATACCTCCGTCACCCGGGCACGCACCACCTCCACCTCAGCACGAATAGCTGCCACCTCCGGTCGCCACATTTCCCTAATCTCAGCTAGAATCTGGCGAAGGTCCCCCTTTGTCAAAGGGAGAGCATCATCTTCTTCCGCAGCTGGTGCAACCGTGTTAGGACCGAGTGTCCCCACTGCGGCCCGCTGCCCTGGGGGCCCGGGGAGGCGCCGTCATCGCAGCCCTCCGCTTCTTTTGCGCCCGCTTTTTGGCTGCCGTAGACGTGGGCTACGATACCATCGACCCGGACAGCCACGATGCTCTGGCTCCAGTGTTATGAGACCAGCAAGAATCCTCTTCATTTGTAGACTCATAGTTGGAGGGGAAGGGGGAGGAAGCCATCGCTCCCCGGGGTGCAGACCCACGGGCCATGGAGTACCTTATGTCCCGCTGATGAGAGACACTTTTCGGGGTAACACTGAGGGGTAGCTTCTTACCCATGGCAGGAAACCCAAATGCTAAATCCAGAGAGACACTGTCCGGCTCCTCGCAGTCTGACGGTGCAGGCAGGCGGGGTAGGCCCGATCCCTCCGGGAGTAAAATATCACCTCCGGACCCGCAAAGTAACACGGTACTCCGTGCCCCTCCGGAGCAATCCTGCGGCAAAACGAGCGAAATAAACCAGCAAAATAACAGAAAGCCTGCGGGAGCTCCTCGAAACGTGTCCGCTCGCTACCACAGCTAGCTCCGCCCCAGAACAAAATCCCTCCTCCAATTTTTAAGCAATTTACGTAGTCTATGTAACTTTGGTATGTACATATGCAAATTGTGTATCTCCCGTACTTTTCACACACAAGGTACGCAACGCCTGGTCAGCATGATTGATGCTGCTCTGCGCAGTTTAAGCCCACATTTTTCTCCCCTAACCAACGCTGCCATGAGTGCCCCGAAACAGGAGGTCAGAACACAAAGCAGGGTGAGAAGGTAATTAGCAAAAGCAGTCTGGGTGTAAAGACTGTCCCTTTAAAATTATTTTATGAACAAAAATTGTGGTGGCAGGTACTGGAGGTGGGAAGAATTGAGTCAGGGCAAGGGACTGGCCCAAGTGTGGGAGGGAGTTTGGGAAAAGGAACAAAGGGAGGGATAGCAGCTCCTGGCCAAAGAAAGGGTGGTGACAGGAATGCATCCCCAAGTAAGGATAACACCAGTGGTACAGCTCCTTCACCTAGTTGCAGTATTCTAGGGCCTGGAATATAGTTCTGCTACCTTTGTAAACTAATAAAAAAAAAAAAACTGGTTACATAACCCTAGAACGAAATCATACCAAGTAAAGCAGCAACAAGTCTCCAATCAGCTCTGACATAGCACCTAAAGTTAACGTTTAACCCACGCCGACTTTAAACAGTGTGCTGTACACACAGACTGAGCGATTAATCGGTTGGTCATTAATGAAAATAGTTGTCAATTATTCTCATTGATTAGTTGTTTCAGCTCTAAACCTAAGGTTAACCCTTTCCCGCCTTACTATGCCGTCCGCGTGGCAGGTGGGCCTTGAAGATGCGAGGTACTGGTATGTTCCGTTGACTTCAATGGGCTACCTTGGCCCCTCCTCGCAGCCGGTGCGTGCCTTGAGACGGCCTGAACGCAGGACATCCCCCTGCAGCCAATAATGCGCGCCAACTGCGTGGGAAGGCTGCAGAGCATACTAGTACTCCCCTCCGGCATTCAAACCCTCCCGACAGGTGCCATCCGCCCATCGTTAAGACTAGTTTTATGTTTACTTCCAAGCTCCCTCATACTTTATAAGTGTTTTTCAACTCCGGTCCACAAGTACTCCCAACAGACCAGGTTTGCCAGATATCTGGAGCACGGCAAAGGTGATATGATTTGCTGCTCAATGATTACAAGATTCAGTCTGAATTCCCCAAGGTGATCTGCAAAATCTGGCCTGTTCGGGTTACTTGAGAAACCCTGCTTTATAACAGGCAAATCAAACCCAGAGCATGGAAGGTTATAAGCGGTAGGGTGGAGCCGGTCTACATCCTAAATATTAACAAAACTTTGATCCTATCCGTGGATTGGTATAAGAACTGCTCATCAATATAGTATCTGTTATGCCACCAAACCGCTATAAACTCCGTGCTGTAATGCTTGGTCAGGCCACATACAAGCAGATCAGAACACAAACCTCTGTAATACTGCTAATAACATAACTTAGCGACTCATAAAAACAAGCCACTCTAGGTTGACTATCTTTTTTTAGCCACTCACCTGTTTTAAGGTAAATGTGTCTCCTCTTGCACCGGCCATATGAAGAAGCTTCAGTAATTCTGGTTGTGGTCGTACCTGATAAGAGGGATTAAACTTTATTTACAGCAGGGAACACAATGTTAGTTTCTTTGCTTGATGCCTTCTAGTTGTTCCTATGGAATTTTCATTGTAGTAAAGCAAAATGAAAGGTCTTGCATTTGTTTTAAATTCCATCAACTGTCTGTGGATCAGAGAATTTCTAACTATAAAAAGGAAAACTGGTAAGCTTGCATCTACACCAGCGATCTTCAACTGATGTGCCAATGGAATTTGCTGTGCAGTGACAGAATCTATAATACAAAATTAGTGTGCTCCCTGGAGAAAGGAAGGCTGTCCGCTGGGTCCATATTTGTGCGTTCCTCAGTCCGACCAATCCCACAACATGGATGAGATTCAGCCCCCCTCCACTGCCAACTTTCATCAGATGACTTAATACGTCCAACACGCGTTTCGCATTGATCTGCTCATCAGTGCGTCCCGGATGAGCAGATCAATGCGAAACACGCGTCGGATGTATTAATTCTGTTCTGGCTTCTCTCCCCCTCTAATTTGGCCCGCTGGGTATACACCAATTGAGGTTTTTGAATATCGGAATATATATACCTAGGGACTGAATATGTGGATACAATTGTTTATTTCATTGGGTGTATGCTAAGTGACTAAAATCTTTACACCGGCAGCATATCTTTACCATAGGAGGGTGCAATACGTTGGACATTATTGATAATTACCATTGGTCTTTGTTTACAGCAATTAGCACATGCAAATTGTAACTTTATAATTCTGACAAGAGATGGTGTAGCTTATCGATACTGAACGGATTTTTCCATGATTCATTTTAACAAATGATTTTTGGTTGGTGCCACTGCTTTTGAAAATCCATAGGATAAACACGATGGGAAGGAATTTGTCTGAGCCATCCATCTTCAATCCTTACATGACGAAATGATTGAGGAAACGATTATCTCACTATTAGTGGCCCAACTTGATGTGTGTGTAATCTATTGTGTCATTTATGTTATCAGGTTATCAATTTTTTTTCATTATGTATTGTGTGTGGTTCTTTTTTTCTATGGTATATTACAATAAATATTTTTTATTTTTTTTGAGATATCAGTGGGATCCTTGGGATTTTTAATTAATCATGGGTTAAGCCCCGCATGTTTTGGGTGCAATAATCACCTGGACCCGGTGATTTAGCACTGGCATCTCTCCTATTGACCTCCCCCTGTTTTGTGATGGGGTTTGTATCTGATGTTTAGTTTAGAGAAACAGCACCTTAGAGGGTATCTGATAACTTTAAATATATACAGGGCCTTTATAAACCATTGTCTGGAAACCTATTCATTAACAGGACTATACACAGGACAAAAGGTGTTTAGACTGGACAAAAGGAAATTCAGCCTAAAGCATAGGAAAGGTTATTTTACGGTGAGAACAATAAAGCTGTGGAATTCTCTGTTGAGGTGGTTGGGTTAGAGACTGTACAGACTATTAAAAAACGACTGGATGACTTCCTGCAGACACAGAATATTAAGGGTCATAATATTTTATGTGTAGGTTAAAGCTTCTTCACCCAAGGAGAAATCTGACTGCCATTATAGAGTCAAGAAGGAATTTTTTCCCAGTGTGTTCCATATTGGCGAGTGCTTCAGACTGAGTTTTTTGCCTTCTTTTGGATCAACAGCAGTAGGTGATGTGGGAAAGGCTGAACCTGATGGGCACGTCTTTTTTCAGCCTTTGTAACAGCCTGAAAAAAGACACACTGACCTATGGGGAGGGCGGGCACTCTGCTCCATCACAGGCTGATATCTGCTGCCTTTGTTCCCTTTACCTCCGGGCTCTGAGCAGGCACCAGCAACTGCACACATGCGGCACATCATGAGTTAACTGAACTGATCGTCTGCATCAAGAGACAACCAGCTCCGTTCACTTCCTTTTCCCCCCAACATTTTTCATCCTGTCCAGTGGACGGCCACCTTATTGTAGAATCCAAATTATATAAATATATATCTCCTTATTTTCAGCAGACGCATAAGGACTCCACAAATCCCAAACGCCAGGTTGCCATTGGTGACTAGAAATTGCCTCCCAGCACCTGAGTATTTGTCAACCCATTCCCAGTTCGCACCACGTTGAGAAATTGGCTTTACTGCGGACAAACAGAAGAGCTAACGTTATTTGTTCTTCAAATACTGGCACCTCTGTATTCTCCCCTTCCCCCAGTGAATCTGCTGTTGCATGAGAAGTTTCTCCAACACTGCCCGTTCTTCCGGCATTAGCCAGTCCGTGGGGGGGGAGGCTCTGCCCTATGCACTCACTGAGCAAACAAAGCTGGATAGGCAGCCTTCACAGACAATCTTGCTGCAGTGAAGGCAGGCCACCAATCTCCCTGCAGTTGTGTGTCTGATCAGATGCTTGACAGGGAGATGGGAGGCCGACAGTGTTTGAAAGTGTGTGTGGGGGGGGTGTGCTTGTGTATTCTGTGTTACACTCAAACACACAGCACAATAGGAGATGTGTTTCTGTGGTACTCTGTGATATGTGCAGTCTGTATGAGGGTAACAACAATAAAACTCTGTTATGTAAGGTAGGTGTGTATGGGTGCGAGTTTTATTGCTATGGAGTTCAGATATGCTCACACACCTTTACATTAATATAGGAGCGTATCACAGAGCTCCACAGCAATAAGACACTCATAGACACCGTATTACTTTGAGTTTTATTGCTGTGGAGCCGATACGGTGAAGGGCAGTGTGCATAAGCGCAAGTTTTATTGTTTTAGAGCTTCAAAGTAGCTGTACTATTGTCTGACACTTGAAGAACGAGGTCTACAACTCCTAACACTCTCAAGTATATGGAAGACTGCCTGAGAGTGATACGAGTTGTAGGCTTGTGCTGCAAGTCAGTGTCATGCCAGACTATATATGGAGTTACAGGTTTTATTTTGAATGGGTTGGGAATGGGTTATGGTCCCTGTAACACAGATGCTCTGTTAAAGACTGTGTAAAACACTGGGCACCTCTGTTAGTGAGACCAGCTCCACTATTGTAGTTTAATGGGTCCTGGAGGGGTCTAATAGAGGCTTTCTTAAAAAGGACACTGCAAGCACCTCTGGTAGTGAGACATTTTTGCTTGGTCGGGTGCAAAAGTGAGCATCTGCCCTGGGTGCCAAATACCCCAAGTAAGTCTCTGCTTTCCTCCCTACTAGTCCCCGTGTGTGATGCTGGAGTCAAACCGGTAGGGGAGCAGAGTTTAGCTCACACACCATGTTTTACAATAGAAACAGTAAAGGATATAGCCACAACAACTTCAAGTGTTAAAGGGACATGCATCCCTTGAAATTACCCAGTGATAAAGCCGTCTCATTCAGTAGCATTGTAACAGACAGAAGTCTGATTTTAAATACAATAAAATTAAAATAAAAGCCATAAATTACTTATAATTTCCCACCTCATGGGACCAGCAAGGTAAGTATCTTACGGCCTTCGTTTTACTCTCCAATTTAAGCTCTGAACAGAAACCTCCATGCTTCTGTGTGACACATGAAGGCTGATCCAAAGTATAAAGTTGCTTGTGTATTAAGATTTTTACATGTTTTTCTTTACAGATGCATGATAGGTTCACATACAGTTACGTCTCAGCTTTTTCCCCATTAACCTTCTTAGGATCCTTAAGAACATAGAGACTGGAGACGATCACCCACTTGTTACGGGGCAAAAAAAAAAAAAAAAAAACACAGCTAGATTCAAAACAAATTTGTCAAGCCCTGATGTATCAAGCCCATCAGGTCCTGTCAGAATGCTAGAACAAACAAAAAAAATCCTATGGGATACTCTTAAGAAAAAAAGAAAATTAGAACCTTGAACTGGGAACCGTTTGTGGTGTATTCTTTAAGTCTTTGCCTTTTTATAACGAAGGTACTTCCTGTCCTGAGGTTTCAAGGAGATGAAACCCATATGTACTGCCGCTTGATTTATGGGAAGAGAGTAAACTTTGCATTTAGCACTCTTTTTTTTTTTTAAAAAAATGTCATTTTTATTAAGAGAATAAGTGTTCAGACATAAAATCAAGTAAAAACCTTAGAACCATTACAACACTGTAGAGTGGGAATTGGGAAAAGAGAAAAGAAGGGGCTGCCCAAGCCCAGAAGATAAAGAGAAAAGAAGATAAAGAGAAAAGAGAAAGACGAAAAGGAAAGAAGACAAAGTAACTCAAGTTGTGACACCATTTACAACAAGGATACATTTCCATGAAGTGTAAAGAAACAAACCTAAATCAGATTTAGCACTCTCTTTTTGCACATTACAGGTGAAACTCGAAAAATTTGAATATCATGCAAAAATTCATTTTGTTTCAGTAATGCAACTTAAAAGGTGAAACTAATAGTTCAAGACGTGATTTGTCACAAATGTGAGGATTATGGCTTACAGCTCATGAAAACCCCAAATCCACAATCTCAGAAAATTGTAATATTGTTAAAAGGTTAGAAAAGGTGCAATATTCTAGGCTCAAAGTGTCCCACTCTAATCAGCTAATGAAGCCATAACACCTGCAAAGGGTTCCTGAGCCTTTAAATGGTCTCTCAGTCTGGTCCAGTAGGAATCACAATCATGGGAAAGACTGCTGACCTGACACTTGTGCAGAAAACCATCATTGACACCCTCCATAAGGAGGGAAAGCCTCAAAAGGTAATTGCAAAAGAAGTCGGATGTTCCCAAAGTGCTGTATCAAAGCACATTAATAGAAAGTTATGTGGAAGGGAAAAGTGTGGAAGAAAAAGGTGCACAAGCAGCAGGGATGACCGCAGCCTGGGGAGGATTGTCAGGAAAAGGCCATTCAAAAGTGTTGGGGACTTTCACAAGGAGTGGACTGAGGCTGGAGTCCGTGCATCAAGAGCCACCACACAGACGGATCCTGGACATGGGCTTCAAATGTCATATTCCTCTTGTCAAGCAACTCCTAAACAACAAACGTCAGGGCTAAAGAAAAACAGACCTGGTCTGTTGCTCAGTGGTCCAAAGTCCTCTTTACTGATGAGAGCAACTTTTGCATCTCATTTGGAAACCAAGGACCCAGAGTATGGAGGAAGAATGGAGAGGCACACACTGCAAGACGCTTGACGTCCAGTGTGAAGTTTCCACAGTCTGTGATGATTTGGGGAGCAACGTCATCTGCTGGTGTTGGTCCACTGTGCTTCATTAAGGCCGGGTTCACACTTGTGCGTAGCGCTGCGTCGCGCAATGTGCGCGTTTTTTTATGCGACTTCGCACATACAAAAAAAACACGCGAACGCGCATTGCAGCGCGTTCGCGGCTATGTCTATGGCCGCGAACGCGCTGCTGTATGCCCGAAAAGAAGCTCCCGGACTTCTTTGGGCGCAGGACGTTTTAAAGCGCGCTCCTGTGTGCTTTAAAACGCCCAGGTGTGAACGGGTCCCATTGAAAACAATGGGATTTCCCCGTTCATGCGTTTTAAAGAGCGCATGAACGCACTTTAAAACGTCTAGGTGTGAACGGGGCCTAAGTCCAGGGTCCACGCAGCCGTCTACCAGGAGATTTTGGAGCACTTCATGCTTCCTTCCGCAGACGAGCTTTATGGGGATGCTGACTTCATTTTCCAGCAGGACTTGGCACCTGCCCACACTGCCAAAAGCACCAAAACCTGGTTCAATGACTGTGGGATTACTGTGCTTGATTGGCCAGCAAACTCGCCTGACCTGAACCCCATAGAGAATCTATGGGGCATTGCCTAGAGAAAGATGAGAGACATGAGACCGAACAATGCAGTAGAGCTGAAGGCCGCTATTGAAGCATCCTGGTCTTCCATAACACCTCAGCAGTGCCACAGGCTGATAGCTTCCAGGTCGCATTGAGGCAGTAATTGCTGCAAAAGGGGCCTAAACCAAGTACAGAGTACATCTGCATGCTTATACTTTTCAGAGGTCCGATATTGTTCTATGTACTATCCTTGTTTTATTGATTGCATGGAATATTCTAATTTTCTGAGATTGTGGATTTGGGGTTTTCATGAGCTGTAAGCCATAATCATCACAATTATGACAAATCACGGCTTGAACTATCTTGCTTTGCATGTAATGAGTCTCATATATTAGTTTCCCCTTTTAAGTTGCATTACTGAAATAAATGAACTTTTGCACGATATTCTAATTTTTCGAGTTTCACCTGTACTTATTGCAGTCCCCCCCCCCTCCCCCCATTACTCGGAATCCAGCACTGTGCTGGCAAGTATCCAAGGCTAGCAGAATGCATTAAACAGATTTCCACTAGCATTCCCCTCCAGCTGGCCATGTGTTCAGCCGCTAGCCTGTGAGGGATGTGACATGTCCTCCAGCCACACAGGGACGGAGAGCTGCACCCACCCTCTCCCCACCCCCTGCAAAACCCTCTGGATCATTCAGGGAAGAAGGCTACACTTTTCCCCTGGGGGAAGGCACAAGGGTTTTTTGGACTGCTGTATCTCAGTCCTTGGGCATCACACATGCTTCATCAAGGTGTCATTGCAAAGGGCAGAGTGTGTCGTTTCCAATGACACCCAATATGACCACATGCAGTGTAACAGTTTTATGAAATAAATAGACATCTTTTTCAGGGTTCACAGTGGGTATTAATTCTCCCTTCGTTGTATGACATTTTATGGGTTAATCAGGACCTCGTTATGGCATCTCAGGAGTTAATGGGGTTGCCAAGTGCCTCTGTGGAACACACGGGGTATACATGATTCCGAGGACTGTGGTGGGTAAATTGGGTGTCTGGCCATACATTTCAATATTATCAATGAATTTTTCTCCCACTGTTCTCCTTGTCTGGTACTCATATGCCAATTGGGCATTATTTACATCGGTTATAAGAAATCATTAGGTTGTTGTTTTTTAACTGTATGTATGTATGATCTTGATCAGCAGTTTTAATTTAAATCACCACTGTGTGACAAAAAAAAGTTACGTTTTAATAAATATATATATATATATATATATTATTTTTTTCACTTCTTCTCGGGTAGAAAAATTGCTCCATCTTTTTAGTTGGCCCAGCAGATTCATGAATTGGACAGGCTTTCACCAAAATTATTTGAAAGCGGGCACATGACATTAAATAGAGTGTGGTGTGTTAGTTATAACAGACCCAGGATCCAAAAAAGTGAGACATATGTAATTTGCATGTCCTACCCAGAGTTCCTTGCTGCATATGGGGAATGTAGCACAGGGGCTCTGGTATGTAGTTCATTGAATTGCTGTGATGTGCAAAACGCTTCTGCCATAATAAACTATATATATCCCTCTTTTGTAGAATTCTAAAACCTGGAAGACTCTGAAGACTGGAATATTTCCCATTACAAATTTACTAAAATTAGGCGATGGGGCACTCCAAGATATGATGCTACTCGGGAGACTAGCTCTAAAACGCAGCAGTGTCACAATCTGGGTAGCCCCAGCGTGACATGTTGACTGGAGTCTTGCCAACTCCAGTCACCATGGTGGAGAAGGCTGAGGAGCATTTCCAGTTTCTTTTAGACACCGAGAGCTGCAGCAGGGATAAGATTGCGGCTCTCCTGCCACGAACTCCATCCTTTCGGGTGTCAATTCTGAGACCTAGAAGAGTCCGAAATGCTTGGCATCCCGAGAATTAAGAATAAAATGATGTATCATCAAGAACAGTAACACGTTAAATAGGCGAATTTACATACCGGATTCCCTTCACTCCCCAGGATACTATGAAGAGCATGATCCTTTCCTGCCAGACGCTGAGAAGATGTAGAAATTGACATTTTGACAAATTAATCTTTAGTGAATACCTACAAAAAGGAGAAAAATAAACTTTCAATAGAGTAGCAGCAGAAAGATTTTAAATATAACCCCCCCCCCCCACTACTTTTGGCTTTAAGAGATATTGTTGACAGTCTTCCAGGGATGTCTCAATACAATCCTTAGGATCGGGACCTGATCTTAGCATGTTTTCAGAAATCTGGTATGAGCCTTTGCAAGCTGATGCGATCCCGGAGCGTGCCAGGTAGCTAACCTCCGAGCTGGAGCATGGGTGTCTGCAATAACTTTCTACCTGCTCCATGTTTCACACGCAAGCAGGAAAAATGCCACAGCCCTGGGATTTCCTTTCACGAAGCAGTAGCAGGTTGAGCAATATCAGATTGGGACTTTGCATCAGCTGATCCCAATACCTTAGGACCCAGATAGGATCGGCAGCCTAAGAATTACAATCGGGACATCCCTTCTATATTCAAGGTACTAAGCCTGCTCCTCTATGCATCACTCTCGAACCCCCAGTTGAATCCTTCAAGCGCCATCTGATGGCACATAGGTCCCATTTTGTCACAGAAGGGCAGAAGAGAAGACAGGAGTATAGAAAGCAGGAGCACAGGGAGGGAAGAACAGGAACGAAGGCACAGAGAAGAGTTTGCAAAGAAAGCAGGCAGGAGACAGAGAGGACAGTTTGCAAAGTAGGGCAGAGAAGATAAAAGGCAGAAAGAAGCCAAGACAGTCAGAAACCAAGGGGGGGGGGGTGAAATCAGACAGAAATTGAGAAAAGTAAAATCCAATCTAGTAAAGTGTTGAAAATAAAACAAAGTCTGAGCAATCAAAGGGTAAGAAGAAATAAAATCTGGAGAAAAACACAGTAAGATTGAGACACACACTATTTTAGAAAGACCGAAATTACCTTACTTATTACACTGATAAGGTGAGCAACACAAAACATGAATCATTTCCTGGTTAAAAGAAATCATGAAGCAAGGGAAAGGAGACCAATAGTGGTCAATAATACTAATAGTGCCTGTGACGAAAACCCTTGTCTTCCGCCTGTCCTGCTCTCCAGACACCCCCTTGTTGCGTTCAGCCCGGCTACTGGGAACGTCATCCTCAGCGCCTCGAGCAGCTTGACCCACTTGCTTCTGCCTGCTGGGAGACCTGGGCTGGATGGCAGGGATCTGTGTCGGTGCTGGGCCAAAGTTACAGCAGCTTCTAGGGATCTGCAGGCTTTCGATCTCCTGACCTGTAGCCCCGATAGGTCAGTCTTTCAGATGGCCGCTCGGTGCATTCTAATGGTGAGCTTAGTGAAATAGTTCAGAGGAATAACACCAGACAAGCTGCATGTATAAACCAAGAACAATCTGTCTTTTACTGAAAAAACCATACCAGTATTTATCTGGTCCAATAGGGATCATTTACATATACCAAACCACTGGGGAATTCCACTGGAACATAGTAACACAAACATTGACTTCTTGGAACTCTAATTACATTAGGTCAGTTGTCACACACATTTACATAATTTATTGTTCCAATAGATCAGATTGTTTTGTCAAACACTGTCCCAGACTCATGACTCTTCAAACATGCAAACAGATAGACAAATAGCAATCTTGCATAATCACAGATTACACAATCATTCCACACAAAAGAGGGGATTGAAAATAACCTCAGGCCTGCAACTTCAAAACACATTTCCAAATTCACATACAGTAATAAAAGTACATTTAAAATCACAGCACGCAATATAAATGATTGAACATAAAGTCTTTCTTTTGGGGATTCTGCCATGGAAATAAACAGTCATGCTGGTTGAAGCGGGGAGCGTTATGTCAGTTCCACAACAGTGCCCCCATGCTTAATCCAGGTGAAACTCAAAATGCTGAAGATGGAGGGTCAGCATGTACACTGATACAAATCAGTGTTTCTCAAACCTGACCCCCAAACAGGCCAGATTTTGCAGATATCTGAAGCACAGGTGATATGATTTGCTGCTCAGTGATTGCAGGATTCAGTCTTCATTTCCCCAAGGTGATCTGCAAAATCTGGCTTGGTTGGGGGTCCCCAGGACAGGTTTGAGAAACACTGATACATATGACCATTCTACTAAAAAAAGTACAGTCATCAAGTTAAGGACAAACCTAGAAAGTTCCAGGAGAAGTAGACATATGATTTTTTTTTTTGTATTTGTCCAGCATGGATCCAAACTACCGTATATACTCGGGTATAAGCCGACCCGTGTATAAGCCGACCCCCCTACTTTTCCCCAAAAACCTGTGAAAACTTATTGACTCACGTATAAGCCTAAATGGGATATTGCCCCAGCTCAAACAATGGATTTGCCCCAGCTCATGGATATGCCCCCAGCTCATGGATTTGCCCCAGCGGCAGCCAGCTCTCACATGGATACTTGCCCCAGCTCCGGATCCAGCAGGCGTTGAGGGGGCCCAGATGCCAGGCAGCGGGAGTCCCTGCCCGGTCCTGAACAGCGTGAGTCCGTCCGTGTTGAGGGGGATGCGGCTGCGTGTGTGCGCAGGTCACGCGGTCCGGCCAGTCAGGTGGTACAGAGACTCAGTACCACCTGATTAGCCGGACCACGTGACCGGCTGCGCCTGCACGCAGCCGCATCCCCTTCAACACGGACGGACTCGCGTATAAGCCGAATCGCGGTTTTTTGACTCAAAATCTGAGTAAAAAAACTCGGCTTATACGCGAGTATATACGGTACTTGTGTTTGATTGCTTAAAGCCACTGCAGGTCTTTTTACAAAGGTAATTTGGAACGACGTTGTTGAGCAACGCACACAAAATTTAAATGATACTTACCTGTTAGCCAGCCTTCTGCTTCACTTTTTGAGCGGCAAAAATGAATTCAAAGAACAAACTATGCCCACCAAGGCGGCTGCAACAACCAAGTCCATGTATGCAGCATAACAGGGATGCACCGATACCACATTTTTAGGACCGAGTACAAGTACCGATACTTTTATTTAATGTCATGTGACGTTTTCCAATAAATAATTTAGGATTTTGACGAAAGTCTGTCCAGTTTATAGTTCTATTGAATTGTATGGCCAGAAACCCCATTTACCCCTTGCACACACCTCCACTCAGATACATGTACATACATACATTACACAGACCTAAGACCAGACATACCTATATATTTATTTATTTCCGAAGTATTTTACCAGGAAGGACACATTGAGATTTCTCTCATTTTCAAGTATGTCCTGGGTTCACGAACATAGAAATTTTACAGTCGTTACAGAAATAAAAGTAATAAATGCAAGATATTAGAATCAAAACACAAATATACAAATTAACACAGAAAATAAATATGTAAGTAACAGTCACTATGTTACATGTTTACAGGTGCATTCCGTATTGAGGTATGTTAATAGGGAGCTCGAGTGACTTAAGACTGGGGGAAGATTTGATGGCGTCTGGGAGGTTATTCCATAACTGCGGTGCTCTGTAGGAAAATGAGCATCGAGCCACTGTCTTTTTGTATTGTGGTATTGCAAGTAAGGTGCTGGTCCTGGATTGGAGGTTATAGGAGGAGGGAACTGCTAGGGGAAGCAGCCTATTCAGATAGAGTGGTAGCTTCCCAGAAATGGTGTGTGTGTGATGTGTGTGTGTGTGTACATATATTTAACACAGACCTCAGACCAAACATATATACAGTTGCAAGACAAAGTGTGTGAACCCTTTGGGATTACGTGGCGTTTTGCATGAATTGGTCATAAAATGTGCTTTGATCTTCATCTAAGTCACAACAAATTGAAAAACACAGTCTGCTTAAAATAATACAACACAAACATATGTTTTTATTGAACACAACATGTAAACATTCACAGTGCAGGGTGGAAAAATTATGTGAACCTTTGGCCTTAATAACTGGTTGAACCTGGTTGGCAGCAATAACCTCAACCAAAGGTTTCCTGTAGTTGCAGATCAGACCTGCACAACGATCTGGAGTAATTTTGGACCACTCCTCTTCACAAAACTGTTTCAGTGTAGCAATATTCTTGGGATGTCTGGTGTGAATCGCTCTCTTAAGGTCATGCCACAGCATTTCAATCGGGTCGAGGTCAGGAGGACTCTGGGCCACTCCAGAAGGCGTATTTTGTTTTGTTGAAGCCATTCTTTTGTTGAATTACTTGTATGCTTTGGGTCATTGTCCTGTTGCATCACCCATCCTCTGCGGAGCTTCAGTTGGCGGACAGATGGTTTTACATTTCCTGCAAAATGTCTTGATAAACTCTGGAATTCATTTTTCCAACAATGATGACAACAATCCGTCCAGGCCCTGAGGCAGCAAAGCAGCCCCAAACCATGATGCTCCCTCCGCCATGTTTTACAGTGGGGATGAGGTTTTGATGTTGGTGTGCTGTGCCTTTTTTTCTCCACACATAGTGTTGTGTTTTTTCCAAACAACTCAATTTTGGTTTCATCTGTCCACAGAATAATTTGCCAGTAGTGCTGTGGAACATCCAGGTGCTCGTTTGCAAACTTCAAAACGTGCTGCAATATTCTTTTTGGACAGCAATGGCTTCCTCCGTGGTGTCCTCCCATGTACTCCATTCTTGTTTAATGTTTTCCTTATTGTAGATGTGTCAACAAAAATGTTAGCATGTGCCAGAGATTTCTGAAAGTCTTTAGCTGACACTCTAGGATTCTTCTTTACCTCATTAAGCATTCTGCGCTGTGCTCTTGCAGTCATCTTTACAGGACGACCACGCCTAGGGAGAGTAGCAACAGTGCTGAACTTTCTCCATTTGTAGACAGTCTGTTTTACCATGGACACATGAACATCAAGGAGATACTTTTGTAACCTTTTCCAGCTTCATGCAAGTCAACAATTCTTGATCGTAGGTCTTTTGAGAGCTGTTTTCTGCGAGGCATGGTTCACATCAGGCAGTGCTTCTTGAAACCAGTAAACCCAAAACTGGTGTGTTTTTAAAGGGCAGGACAGCTTTCAGCAACACATCCAATAATATCACACTGATTGGACTCAAGGTTGGCTCACTCCTGGCTCCAATTAGCTCTTGGAGAAGTCATTAGGCTAGGGGTTCACATACTTTTCCACCCTGCACTGTGAATGTTTACATGTTATGTTCAATATACACATGAAAACATATGTTTGTGCTGTATTATTTTAAGCAGACTGTGTTTTTCAAATTGTTGAGATTTAGATGAAGATCAGATTACATTTTATGACCAATTCATGCAAAACTCCACGTAATCCCAAAGAGTGAGTGTGAGTGTGACGGGTAAAGTCCCAAATGCGGTCAATCCTAGGATTACCCAGGTAATCCTGACATTACCCAAAAACGCTGGGTAAAGCTGCAAAAAAATCTGACTTTACCCGGGTAATTTTAGGACTAACCAACTGCCCTTGGGTAACAGTCTGGGAGAGTTGAAAAAGTCACACTTTACCCGGATAATGTGCAAATCTGAAGCTTCACCTGGGTAATCTGAAGACTATCCACAGCTTCACGTGGGTAATCTGCAGAGCATGCAACCCCACTTAGGTAAACGTGAATTTTGCTATTATCCAAGGATATTATCAATGAAAATGGCAAAAGACAAACATTAAAATGTATTAAGGATATAATGAATATACAGGGTAACAGGATAGGTTTCTTAGATGAATGTTAAATAGTTACATGATCTTTATTAGGTGTCATACGTGCTTATATATCATTTATAAAAAATAACCATTAGGTTACTCTTTATAGAATATCTTTATCTTCATAAATTAATCTTAAAACAATTAATTCACAGAGTTACATGACAGTTATTTAGTGTGGTATGTGACTGGATAAAATTTCATTAAAAATAACAAAAAACACAATTTTGTTATCAGTCAGATAACACTTTGCAGCTTTACCCGGGTAATCCTCTGAATTCAGTCAACTGTAACCTGCTGAAAACCCAAGAAAAGCAGAGCACCCAGAGGCGTTTGGATACTTTGCAGATTACCCAGATAAAGTCTGATGTTTCTTTGCACATCACACTTTATCCAGCAACACTAGGGTAATGTGCGAATTACCCGGTTAAAACAGTGCAGAAAACCGGAGTACCCAGAGGCCTCTGGATACTTTGCAGATTACCCGGGTAAAGTCTGAAATGTCATTTCACTTTGGATTTTTGCTAATGACACCTGGGTAATGTCAGGATTACCCGGGTAATCCTAGGATTAACCGTACTTCGGTGTGTGTGATATATATATATATATATATAATTTCACAGACCAGACATACCTACATATATAAATATATTACACAGACCTCAGACCATACATACCACAGACCAGAGATATATAGATTATATATAGGGTTGCACCGATACCGATATTAGTATCGGTATCGGTGTCGGTGTCGATACCGGGTACTGCAGGAGTACTTGGTACTCCTGCAGTACCCCCCGATACCGGAAGCCAGCATTCCGGCATCCGAGGGGCTGGGGCGGCTGTCCGAATGCTCTAATCGGCATTCGGACAGGCCCTGCAGCTGCTCTCCGCATTCTTTTATATTTACCTTCCTGAGCGACGCCGGGAAAGTCTCCGCGCGTGCGCTCGTTGAAAGGCCCCCAGCCGCGACCACGTGGGACCATGTGATCGCGGCTGGGGTCCTTCCAACGAGCGCACGCGGAGAAACTTACCCGGCGTCGCTCAGGAAGGTAAGTATGAACACAGAGAGCAGCTGCAGGGCCCGTCCGAACGCCGATAAGAGCATTCGGACAGGCACCTGGAGCTCTCCGCGATGATACTTACCGTCCTGGGCGACGCCGGGAAAGTTTCTGCGCGTGCGCTCGTTGGAAGGCCCCCAGCCGCGATCACATGGTCCCATGTGGTCTCGGCTGGGGTCCTTTCAACGAGCGCACGCGCGAAGACTTTCCCGGCGTCGCCCAGGAAGGTAAGTATCATCGCAGAGAGTGCCGGGGGGGGGGGGGGGAATCCATGAGCTTGGGGCAAATATCCATGTGGGAGCTTGGGGCAAATATCCATGTGGGAGCTTGGGGCAAATATCCATGTGGGAGCTTGGGGCAAATATCCATGTGGGAGCTTGGGGCAAATATCCATGTGGGAGCTGGGGGCAAATATCCATGTGGGAGCTTGGGGCAAATATCCATGTGGGAGCTTGGGGCAAATATCCATGTGGGAGCTTGGGGCAAATATCCATGTGGGAGCTTGGGGCAAATATCCATGTGGGAGCTTGGGGCAAATATCCATGTGGGAGCTTGGGGCAAATATCCATGTGGGAGCTTGGGGCAAATATCCATGTGGGAGCTTGGGGCAAATATCCATGTGTGAGCTGGGGGCAAATATCCATGTGTGAGCTGGGGGCAAATATCCATGTGTGAGCTGGGGGCAAATATCCCATGAGCTGGGGGCAAATATCCCATGAGCTGGGGGCAAATATCCATGAGCTGGGGGCAAATATCCATGAGCTGGGGGCAAATATCCCATGAGCTGGGGGCAAATATCCCATGAGCTGGGGGCAAATATCCCATGAGCTGGGGGCAAATATCCCATGAGCTGGGGGCAAATATCCCATGAGCTGGGGGCAAATATCCCATGAGCTGGGGGTATCGGTACTCCGCATCGGTGAGTACTTTTAAAAAGTATCGGCGGTACTCGGTCTTAAAAAAGTGGTATCGTGCATCCCTAGATATATATATTATATATCTGACCTGCCAGACCTCAGACCAAACACTGGGGAAGCTGGCCGCATGCATGAAAAGCACTCGGCCAGCGTTCCCCTCCGGCGGGCCGCAATATTTACACAGTGGTGGGTCCGGTCGCAGGGCTGTGACGCGATCACGCGGCTGCCTCCATGACACTGCATCCAGCCGAGAGGCACCGTCAGAGGCGCCAGGCAGCAGCATGATCTCATCACAGCCCTGCGACCGGACCCACCGCTGGGTAAGTATTGCGGCCTGCCGGAGGGGAACGCTGGCTGAGTGCTTTTCATGCATGCGGCCAGCTTCCCCAGCCCCGCGGATACCGGCAAGCCGGCCCAGCGCTGGCTTCCGGTATCGGGGGATGTATCGACCATTTGCACGAGTACCAAGTACTCGTGCAAGCGGCAGTATCGGCACCGGTACTAGTATCGGTGCATCCCTACAGCATAAGAAAAAAAAGTGTCATCTGCGCCTGTTTCTATATATTTCCTTGTGAAACACTGAGGTGTTGGTTTACTTGAATGGCCACTTAAGTTTAAGCTTACCTGCCCTGTCAAGGCACCTCTTGGTAAGGGGAGGACCAAATGAAACCATAAGCCGCTCCTCTGAGCAACTACATGCTCTCTTGCTGCTTCCCAGCTAAGTGTATGTAGTAATGCAATGAAAAGCTGCAAAGCTTGGTATTCTTTTCCTCATAAGACCAATAAGTCCCTTCTCTTCCTCTCTATGTACTTATGGAGTCCCTAGCATGAGAGGAAGAGAAAGGACTTATTTGTCTTATGAGGAAAAGAATACCAAGCTTTGCAGCTTTTCATTGCATTATCCACAAAGAGGGACTAATTTCAAAAGGCAAAGACAACAAACTGACAGCTGTTGTGCAGATAGTTGTCCTTGTGATCAATTTTAATCGCCTCAAATGCACCGAATCACAGTCAATCGACATTCGCTTGAGGACTGAGACAGCACAGTGATGTGCTCATGCATAGTGAAGCAAGGCGATTATCTGGTGGCAGAGTTCTTGAATTTCCTTCCTGAAATAGAGAAATTCTTTGATGGTAAAGGAAAGCATGCGCCAGAACTAGAAAACCCTGAGTGGATTCTACAGCTGAAAATGAACGACAGAGACCGACACACACCTATAAATCTCTATAACATGGTATAAGACTATGGATCACAAAATAGCTGTATATCCACTACTGTGTATAGCATAAAGCAGCAGTGATGCAATGGACACATACATAGCAACAGCTAGCAGTTATAAATGCGCAACAACGGTCCAGTAAGGATACAATTTAATCACAGCAGCACCTAGTTGGTTTTATAAGAAATATAAACTCTATAAAGCAGTACTCCAGTAGAGTCTTTGCATGTACATGTTACAGGGCAACTCGCACTAAACTAGCCACATAGCATTCTGCATATAAAGAAATCAAAAAAAATGGAGAATAACTACTAAAGCAACATAAATTATCGGTGGTCTGACAATAAAAGCACCTACCAGAGGTTAGGAGTGTGACGGGTCACAGAACCAGGAACCTCACCCCTGACCTTTCAGCTAATGAGCCTTATTCCTAGGGATGTGATAGGCACACGCCTACCATAGTAATACTAATAAATTAAAAAAAAACACACACACCGGCTGTAGCCAATAAGCCATCTAATTAATATAGCATAAACCTCATGAGTACAAGCTCATAATGAGAAAACACATCTCTCAAGAAACCACCCCAATGATCTATAAAAGAAAAATCCTTTTTTTTTAAATAAATAAAAAAAAAAATTGCACCAGAGGTACACTAGTATTTTACCATCATGAGAAGTGGTTTACATCGACTATTTATGACTACCTGTTGATTTCTTATAAACGGATGGCATTGAACATCTCTAGGAGATGTGGTTTTTTTATGCATTTGTTTTTTTTTTTTATCTGCCCCCCACAGTCCTCTCTGCGAGTGCACGTTGGAGACTTGTTTTTTGGGCGATTCATTATGCCAGTCCCAATATGAGGTGGTTATAGGATTAACTTGGTACAAAATAGATACTATGTTCCCAAGTGTGTGATTTAATTACTGCAAAGTTCTTGCCACAGGGGTGTCCTGTCAGCTTGGAAACAGGAGAGCTATCTACACGTGGGATCAAGACTTGATGTGTCCGATATGAATATTCATTAGGCACAATGTGTCATTGGAAATATATAACACATACATACAAGAAAAAAAGGTTGTCCTTTGCTATCACCACTGTAGCTCCATGCTAAACAAAACACAATCAGGAGGTTTTTCTTTACTTGAATTGGCCATTGAAGTGTAAGCTCACCCGCGTCTACACAGCCGCCCTTATAGGGAATAGGCGCAAAACTGTGTTTTCTGCATATATGTATGTTTTGTTGTATTCCTAGCCAGGTCATTATTGCTGCTGCCCCTTTCCCTTTTTTATCTAAAAGTGGAATTGTTCCCGGTGAGGGTATACAACCCATCGGTTTGCTTCTTAGCTGATAAGCATGTGGTTGCTAAAAAAGCAGCTCTTAGTTTCCTTAGGTAGGATCCACCTAACCCAGAAGTGACGTGGCGGGTGAGCTTACACTTCAATGGCCAATTCAAGTAAACAAAAACCTCCTGATTGGTTTTTGGTTAGCATGGAGCCAAGGTGGTGAGCGTAAACGACAACCTGTTTTCTTATGTTTTATACATGAAGCAGCCTGGGTGCTTCTGGTCTGCGCAGCAGCCCTTATAGTGGATAGGCGCAAAAAGTTTTTTTATGAACCAATTATTTATGTTGCTTTAGTTACTTTCCATTTTGATATTTGCAGAATGCTATGTGAATAGTTTGTGTGAGTTACCCTGTAACATGTATATGCAGACATACATAGTATTATGCTTTCTAAAGAGTCTACTGGAGTACTGCTTGTAGTTTATAAATTTTTTAAACCATACTGCATGTATTAGGTTTACGTGCGGCTGTGATTAAATTGTATCCTTACTGGAACTTATGCATTTATAACCGTTAACTGTTGCTACGTGTCACATTGCATCACGAATGTGGATAGTTAATGCGAGTTACATAAAAGTGCTTTCTAAAATGCTACTAGAGTACTACTTTTCATTAAACCATTTTTCACTGCATGTATTAGGTTTGATTAGGTGCTGCTGTGATTAAATTGTATACTAGAACTGGTTAGGCTTTTATAACCGCTAGCTTCATATGCGAGTGTCACATTGCACCACTGCTATTAGCTGTATATCCACTGTGTATAGCTATATTGTGATCGTTTTTATACCCTGTTATGGAGATTTATATATTTACTTTGTTTGCATATAATAAAAAAAAATCAGTCTTTGTGTGTGCTGTTCATGTGTGTCTATACTTTAGGGTCCATTAGAAGGATCCATTGTTATATCACCCATTTCTGTATATTGATCGCCTTCCAGATTCTATAGTTCTGTGTTTATATATGGTTTCTACAGTTGGACTTTCTGACAGATGACAACATCACATGCCACCTTGATATACACTTAACTTGGTACTGCAAGGGAAAGATATGCTCCCAGGTAACATTCAATTAACCCTTTCGCTGCTGAGGCATTTCCAGCCTCTGTACTGAGCTCATTTTTACCTGTTTCGCTCATCATGTTTAAACGTGTTTTGAAGGCTTATTTTAGTATATGACCCAGACATATTATAGATCGTTCTTTCCGTCAGACTCGGCAGATTCATAATATGTCATTATTATATGTATACGTCATGTCCTGTCTGTATAACAAAAAATGCAATAAAATATGAAATATTATGAAAATAATAATTTACAACGTGTAAAGTGTTTTTTTTTCAAATTAACACGCGAGCAATTGCGGTTATATTTTGTATGGGGTGCGCTTGTTAAAAAAATTACGCGATTTTTAACAAACGCACCGCACACAAAAATCTTTAGTGCAGCATCATTGTTCACATTATAAATTGAAATGGGAACAATATTGCTGTATTAACAAACCAAAAAAAAAGTTTTTTTTCAAATATTTTTTTTAAAAAACTTTTTTCATGGTCATCTTTGGTTTCGTTGGAAAGGCCATGCTCTGGCCGATCCAACAGTACCAAACATTAACCCCTAGCTGCCACTGATCGGGAGATAGGGGGTTCATTGGAACCCCCTATCTCCACCATTGGTGGCAGATAGGGGTTAACTTCAGGACTGAGCGCGTCCTCCGCAGCGAAAGGGTTAAAGCATTCCAGGGAAAATATCAATATGTGTGTATATAAGCCCAAGAATGAATTTGTTCACTTTCCAAAACTGTGAGAATTGACAACAAATGACATAACTACTGCAGTGCTTTAGCGGGTCCCCAGGGCCCACTAACAGGCCAGGTATGCCAAATATCTGAAGCACAGGTGATATTTGCTGCTCATTGATTGCAGGATTCAGTCTACATTTCCTAAAGGTGATCCTTAAAACCTGGCCTGTTAGTGGGCCCTGAGGACCAGGGGTTTGGATCACTTTTGTAGAGTAGAGACTTTTAACTTTGTCAATAACCCCTTCCATCTACTTGTGTCCTGACTCCAGCTGTACTATTTCTGCCCTTCTCATCGTGCTGCTCTGGAAAGTGAAGTTGTTGAATTGAAAGCATAGGACAAACTCAAAGGCGAACGTTGAGTTGGCGTCAACCACTTGTGCAAAGTTTCTGAATTTCCTACCTTGAAGCCCTTTGTAAAAAAAGGTGTACTTAAGTCAATAATGCTCCGCCATGGACATAAAAAGAAGCCAGAGAAAGCTGACTGACCAGCGCCCATGCGGAGCCCCGAGAAAGCTGACTGACCAGCGCCCATGCGGAGCCCCGAGAAAGCTGACTGACCAGCGCCCATGCGGAGCCCCGAGAAAGCTGACTGACCAGCGCCCATGCGGAGCCCCGAGAAAGCTGACTGACCAGCGCCCATGCGGAGCCCCGAGAAAGCTGACTGACCAGCGCCCATGCGGAGCCCCGAGAAAGCTGACTGACCAGCGCCCATGCGGAGCCCCGAGAAAGCTGACTGACCAGCGCCCATGCGGAGCCCCGAGAAAGCTGACTGACCAGCGCCCATGCGGAGCCCCGAGAAAGCTGACTGACCAGCGCCCATGCGGAGCCCCGAGAAAGCTGACTGACCAGCGCCCATGCGGAGCCCCGAGAAAGCTGACTGACCAGCGCCCATGCGGAGCCCCGAGAAAGCTGACTGACCAGCGCCCATGCGGAGCCCCGAGAAAGCTGACTGACCAGCGCCCATGCGGAGCCCCGAGAAAGCTGACTGATCAGCGCCCATGCGGAGCCCCGAGAATGCTGACTGACCAGCGCCCATGCGGAGCCCCGAGAATGCTGACTGACCAGCGCCCATGCGGAGCCCCGAGAAAACTGACTGACCAGCGCCCAGGGATGCACCGATACCACTTTTTTAAGACCGAATACGAGTACCGATACTTTTCTTTAATGTCATGTGACGCTTTCCAATAAGAACAGACCATATAAAAATGCCCCCAGCTCACATGTATATATCCCTCCCGAGATAGATATATAGAATACCCCCAGCTCACATGTACCTTGCCCCCAGCTCTCATGGATTTGCCCCCAGTTCGAACGCTGGGGAAGCTGGCCTCCAGCCGAGAGGCAGCGTCACAGGAGCGCCCAGTGGCCGCGGGAACGCATCACTGCCAAGCGACCGGACCTTCAGGATGGGTGAGTATGCGGATGCGCCGGAGGGGAACGCTGGCCGCATGCTTTTCATGCATGCGGCCAGCTTCCCCAGCCCCGCAGATACCGGCAAGCCGGCCCAGCGCCGGCTTCCGGTATCGGCGGGATGTATCGAGCCGTTTGCATGAGTAACAAGTACTCGTACAAACGGCAATATCGACCCCGATACCGATACTAGTATCGGTATATCCCTACCAGCGCCCATGCGGAGCCCCGAGAAAACTGACTGACCAGCACCCATGCGAACTGCAACAAGCTACACCTACAGTAAGGCGTTAAGGAATTGAATGCTTTTTTCCAGTTCATTTTCAGTGTTTCAATTTGACCGGTTTAAAAACGTAAATTCATAGGTTAATGTAATGTTGTTTTCTTTCGTTATTTAAGATGACTCCTTTCAGTAAAACACCACAGAAATTCAGTGAATTCACTGTATTTTCTGTGAAATGGAACCAAAGTGAGTAAAACACCAAAATTGCACACAATTCCTGTACTGTGTGACTAGAACATTGTGCATCTTTCCCATACAGGCTGCTGGGTTTGAAATAGTTACACATTTTTATAAAGTGCTAACAAGTTCCGTAATGCTGTACAATGGGAGGCAGAAACAACAACTATACATACATGTTCAACACACAGAACAATAGGAGGGAGGGCCCTGGTCAAGAGTTTACAATCTAAAAGACAAGCCCTGGTTCAGGATCTTCTATTCCAGATGATAACAACCTCCTCACTCCAGATGTTTTGGAACTACATCTCCCACAACCCGAGCCTCACATGAAATGTAGTTCCAAAACATCTGGAAGGTCATGGTTTCTGTGCTTCGCTTTTGCAGTTTGGCTGCTCTATCAGGAATAGAAGAGGTCACACAACATGATGTAGACATAACCCGCTTCTGATGGCAGATGTGCAGCACAAGAAGAGGTAGAGACACATCTACACTGGAATAAGTCACGTGGTGCTGTTAAATCAGTCGGGACACTGAAGCGTGCTAGGAAGTGAAATAGAACCGCTGCAGGGTGTGGGGAGAATAACGCAAAGCCGATAGGAGGCTCATCCGCTGGGTGTTAAGCTTCGTTTGAGGCCCTTCAGTGACACGGGAGGTGAAGCCCCAGTGTGCAGCGCGCCGCGTTTGACCGGGACCCTGCCTATGCCTCACCCCCCCGGAAGGAAATATGCTGCAACATGGGAATGAGCCTTACCTCGCGCTAAACAAGCTTCCTTTCCCCCAACATCCTCACCCTGAACCACAGAGGGAAATACACTCTTTGCTAACATGAACTACAGTCAGACAAGCGCCATCTTCGAGGGAAGTGTAACTTCCTGCCTCGCGACATGGCGGCATACGTTACTTCCGGTATGTTTGAAAACAGACAGTAAAGGTTACAGTGCGGCCATATTAGTATTTGGAATTCATTTAACGTAGTATGCTATGCGAGGCAAGAGCGATTGGCGCTCTGTAACGGTCTTCTAAAACTCTTTTGTATAGTGGGGCGTGGCTATACGCGGCTGATTTTTTTTACCCTACTGCGTTTTTAAACGGGCTTGTGCTAGAGTTCTACACTCAGTGATAGAAACACACATGGAGTTCTAAACATGTTGTATTGCACACATATTAGCCTTGCTGGCCCATCGTGGTCGGCTTTAATCTGTAGCTAACACGACCCCGACGATCCGTTGAGTGTATAACTCACATGTTAACGCACACAGTGTGAAAAAACGTATCACAGGTACCTCAAAAAATATATGCTGGTGGCGTTCACAATTTCTGTACATATAAGTGGCAAATGTCTACAAGGATTGATGCTCTTCTCCACATGGGGTCAGCAACAAAGGTCCCCCGATGCTTCGGAACTATATACCCCTTGTTGCTCCGCCAACCTATTGAGTTGCTGAGCATGACGGGAGATTTGCTTACAAAATATCAGGACCCCTGTGCTCTACATTCTATGAGCATAGGTTTATGCTTGTGCTGCCATCACAAAGAAAGCACCACGTGAAGACAGGTGTAAACACACTAACACGTTATGTTCTATTTGGACTGGGATAGCTTGGCTCGCTCTATTGTATAATACTATGTAGTAACAGACAAGCTGCATTAGAAGCAGGAAACGCAAACCATCCAATAAGATATGAGCTCTGTGCAGGATGATTAGAGGGCGCTCAACAGTCATTCTCGACATCTCACTAGTGAGCTCCAACGAGCCCGGATAGCTCAGTCGGTAGAGCATCAGACTTTTAATCTGAGGGTCCAGGGTTCAAGTCCCTGTTCGGGCGGCTCGATTTATTTTAAAACAATTTAGTAACGGTGGAAAGGTATTCTTTCCTGGCATTTAAATGGAAAATTCCTTTATAAAAAAACTACCTTACCTGAAGCAGACAGTAACAATATAAATAAAGCCTTATACTTGGTTTCTTTTTTCCTCCAGAGGGTTTATATTAAAATAGTTTTATATTCTGATTCTAGTTCATAAAATAAATTTAATCAACTGTATTTTCTGATGAAAGACATAAAACGAACATTGTACAATAGCACAGGATGCAAGAATTGGGTTAAAATAAAAATTACGAGCTTCGCCCGAACAGGGACTTGAACCCTGGACCCTCAGATTAAAAGTCTGATGCTCTACCGACTGAGCTATCCGGGCGCCCGTTGAAAGCAGCTCTAACCTTACCAGGGTAGTATATGGAGTTACTCCGCTGTTTGCCCTGCTTACAGTTTATGTCATCAAGGACCAGTGGCAAAACCATAATTACCTTAACTGCATAAATACTCATTTCCTGCACACGTCTGTTACAATAGAAACACTTGGCACTGATAATGGCATCTGGGACATGCGGTGAGGTCAGTGGCTGGTGAAGCACTGGCTAGTATCAGAGCCAAATATATATGAAACAGCACCAAATATAAATGAAACAGAGCTAGATATATATGAAACAGCACCAGATATATATGAAACAGAGCCAGATATATATGAAGAGCCAGATAAATAAGAAACAGCACCAAATATATATGAAACAGAGCCAGATATATATGAAGAGCCAGATAAATAAGAAACAGCACCAAATATATATGAAACAGAGCCAGATATATATAAAACAGCGCAAGATATATATGAAGAGCCAGATATATATGAAATAGCCAGTGGCGTCGCAATGGTGGGGGCGGGGGGTGCGGCCCGCACCAGGTGACACCCACCCTTAGGGTGACACCCTAAGGACGGGTGTCTCACCCTGCAACGCAGTGTTCGGCACCCTGTGAGCGTCCGAAGCTATGGAGCTTCGGCGCTCACCTGGGGGAACCACGTCACCAGCCGAGTTCTCGCGAGATCGCGGCTGGTCACGTGGCTCCCCCAGGCGAGCTCCACGCCGCCGGACGCTCAGAGGGAGCCGAACACGTGGTGGCGGCAGGAGGTGAGCTGGGGCCTGGGGGAAGTATCCATGAGAGCTGCTGGGGCATATCCCTGATTGGAGCTGGGGCAATATCCATGATTAGAGCTGGGGCAATATCCATGAGAGCTCCTGGGGCATATCCATGAGAGCTCCTGGGGCATATCAATGAGAGCTCCTGGGGCATATCCATGAGAGGAGCTGGGGCATATCCATGAGAGCTCCTGGGGCATATCCATGAGAGGAGCTGGGGCATATCCATGAGAGCTCCTGGGGCATATCAATGAGAGCTCCTGGGGCATATCAATGAGAGCTCCTGGGGCATATCTATGAGAGCTCCTGGGGAATATCAATGAGAGCTCCTGGGGCATATCCATGAGAGCTCCTGGGGAATATCCATGAGAGATGCTGGGGCAATATCCATGAGAGCTGGGGCAATATCCATGTGTGAGCTGGTCTGGGGGCAATATATCCATGTGTGAGCTGGTCTGGGGCAATATATCCATGTGTGAGCTGGTCTGGAGCAATATATCCATGTGTGAGCTGGTTTGGGGCAATATATCCATGTGTGAGGTAATCTGGGGGCAATATATCCATGTGTGAGCTGGTCTGGGGCAATATATCCATGTGTGAGCTGGTCTGGGGCAATAAATCCATATGTGAGCTGGGGCAATATATATCCATGGGTGAGCTGCTGGGGGAAATATATAATTGTGAGCTGGGGCAATATATCCATATGTGAGCTGGGGGCAATATATATATCCATGGGTGAGCTGCTGGGGGCAATATATCCAGAGCTGCTGGGGGCAATATATATCCATGTGTGCTTTCACTGCATTCGAACAGGCACCGTACTTGCTGGCAGTTGGCAAAAATTTGTGTGAGCATATGAGAGAGCTCCACAGCAATAAACCTCACAGTAATGTGCGCTGTGTGTATGAGCATTCAGTGTTATACGGGAGTACTGATTTAGGAGTAAGAGTAGTTAAAAAAATCCGTAAAACTCGGGGGGTGACACCATAAGTTACCGTACCGGGTGACACCAACCCTAGTGACGCCACTGAACAGCAATAGATATATATGAAACAGAGCCAGATTTATATGAAGAGCCAGATATATATGAAAGAGCACCAAATATATATAAAACAGCACCAGATATATATGAAGCAGTGCCAGATATATATGAAGCAGCACCATCATTAGGCAGTGAGCAATGGGGGGACCCTCAGCCTGGCCCCAGTGTCCCTAAACAGAAAGAAGCCTTAATGAGCCCTGTCACCACTGAACCTGTCAGATGTTTCTTGTCAGATGGTCCCAGTCCAGTGGTGCTGTAATAAAGCTGTGCACCGTGTCTGACAGTTCTGTTGAACTTCAGGGCACACCCCAAGTACACTGCACAAACCCCACATCCACTGACGAGGACAGTCACATGAATGTCCTCCGTCAATCAATCCATGGGAGGCCTGTCTCCCATGGAGGCGTTTTTTGAATGGCTTGAGACCAATGGTGCTAAAGCTTTCCCATTGGCTCAAGCAATTCAATTGCTCTCAGTGCCTCCCTGAGGCACTTAAGAGCGTAGATTCAGGAAGTAGGCAGCGCGCCAGAAGCGTGCTGCAGACATCAGTCTGCATCATTCGTCCAGCTTGAACTACACAATTTGCGTAGCGTTCAGCTACGCAAATTGCATAGTAGGCTAGCCTCAGTGCTGCCGCTGCTGTGTGAAAAAACGGAGGACAGAGACGGACGGCTTAGGAGCGTGGAGCAGGTGTGAACTTTTTTAAATAGCATATTTTATTTTACAGATTATTTTAACAGTATAACCACCACAGCACACTGACCTATTGGAATGGAAGGGGAGGCCCTGCTGCCCCTGACTGCACGTCCCTGAACGGCATCTATGTTACAGTTCTTGAACACTAATATTACGCGGGTGGGCCATCAACTCCCAAAAGTTCCTCCTGGCAACCAGTGTCAGAAATGGTAAGTCCACATACAGAGTAAAACGGCATTCTCATAGGGGACAGGAACGAGAGCCTCAGGAGTAGCCATCAGCCGCTGGCGAACAGCTGTATTCCCCACAACGGCAAAGATGTCCCTCAAGGTCTCAGAGGGAGCCGCTGCCGCCTTCCAGAGATGCATCGTCGTTAAAAAGGGGTCATGGGCTCCCTCGGGCAAACAAAGTAGTTGGCAAGACAGACGATTCACATGCCCCAGAAGGCAACTTGAGACACTTTTTCGGGAATCCCCCTAATTCTGACGTTTTTGCGTCGGTGGTGTGCCTCCATACTCTCCATGGCCCTAGAAAGGTGTTTTACCCAAGCTTGGAGCGTATCCACAAAGGTGACAAAGGGGCATGACCTCAGTCTCCTGCGCCTGGACCAGCATAACCTATCCTTGCACCGAAGAGACCTCCGCCTGCAAGCCCATGATATCAACTCGCCATAGGGTGCGGAGTTCCACCAGCAGACGCCTGATATCTCCCTTTGTGGAAGATAGGTGGTCGGCCGTATCCTACACCGCAGGTAAGTCTGGCAAGGCCACCGGGGTCCTACTTGCACTCCCAGCAGGCGACAGGTGCGGCCGGTCCGGGAACAGAGTGACCCCATAACCATCCCAGGTGCACCGCTCATCGGTCAGGTCCTCTGCAGGCCTCCGAGAAGGCGCGTCAGCTCCCCACCATATTAGGCCAGTATCCTCCTCAGAGGGGTTGACTCCGGGTCGCAGACAGTGTGGCGACTCACCTCCCTGGCAAGGGCAGTCTACACCCAGCGACACCCTAATAACCAGCTGGCCGGGGCCCTCCACCAGACAAGATTTTTTTCTTCCCCAGCAGGCCTGACATGTGGCAAAGAAGAGAGTCGCGCCGCCCAAGATGGTTGTCATGAAACTAACGTAGCGCTCCCTGCTTCAATTACCAAGACCGTTTATTTTCTTGGCGAAAACCCCAAAAGACACAGATATTTGCTTTGGGAAAGACTTTATTTTCATTTATTGTGTGGTGTGATTTTAAACGTGTTTTTTACTGTTAATGTGTGCTGTAAAGACTCACTTTGTTGTTTGCCCTGGTCCCCCCAACCCCAGAACACCATATCCCCACGCCAGCCATGGGTCCCAGGGACAAACGACCGCTTCCAGCCGCAATCCAGATCAATTTGCGAATCGGATCACTCCGCGAACCAGATCACTTCGCGAATCGGATCACTCCGCGAACCGGATCACATCGCGACTAGGATCACTCCGCGAACCAGATCACAACGCGATTCAGATCAGTTAGCCAATCCGAATCGGGGGAATTTCAAGGCCCTAATTCGCCTAATCTCCCGGACCACGTTGGGGCCTGCAAGGGGACTCAGAATGGGCCAATCACTCTGCGAACCAGATCACTTCGCGAATCGGATCACTCCGTGAACCGGATCACATCGCGACTAGGATCACTCCGCGAACCAGATCACAACGCGATTCAGATCAGTTAGCCAATCCGAATCGGGGGAATTTCAAGGCCCTAATTTGCCTAATCTCCCGGACCACGTTGGGGCCTGCAAGGGGACTCAGAATGGGCCAATCAGAGCTGTTGGTGTGAGCGGGAAGTTTAAACCTGTGTTACTGTATTCTGTATAAATACATGTCACGGTTAGGGATGAGCCGAACACTCCCCGAGTTCGGTTCGAGCCCGAACCCGAACTTCCCATTTGTTCGGGACCGAACCCGAACCCCCATGCAAGTCAATGGGGCTGAAAATTCGGTTTTTTGGAGTGCCCTCCAAGAGGGCATATATGCTACATATTTGCCATAAAAGGTGTATGGGGGTCCGGGTAGTGCCCTGGGGGACAGGAAACAAGGACAAAAAGTTTTAAAAAAAACGTTTTTAAAGGGACAGTGAGTTTTCCATGAAATAAGGGTTAAAAATAAAAATGAAAAATTCCTTCAAATATCGTGCCTAGGAGGTCCCCATAACCTGCCCGTGAAGTGGCGGATTTCTAGGATGTATAGAAATATGTAAAAACCCAAAAATGACATTTCAAATGACGGCAAATGCTTTTCCTTTAATCTATCCATAAACAACTGCTTGGGGCGGCAGTCTGTATGAAAAGAGGAGACATTTTCAGACACGCAGAAAAAGTTTACTGATTTTTTGGCGGTGAAAAGCAGGAGAATGGAAACTTCTAGACCAAAAAGCCGATTTGGAAAGTGAGATAAATGGGAGAATTTTTCTGGTTTGGCTATTTTGACCTAGAATTTTCCATTCTCCAGTCATTCTCCTGAGTTTCACCTTTCTCTGAATAACCCTGTCAGGGTTATTCAGAGAGCGGTGAAGAGCAGGAGAATGACTGGAGAATGGAAAATTCTAGGTCAAAATAGCCAAACCAGAAAAATTCTCCCATTTAGGCTAGGGTCAGACTAGCGAATTTTTAACGTGCGTTTAGGTGCACTTAATCACGGCCACACTAGCAGCAAATGACGGGCAATGACGGCCAATATACGAAGTACGGTCGCACGAAAGTCCGGCTGCGCAACGCAAGTGGAAAATGAACGCATTTTTTCGAGAACGCAGAACCGCTAGTACAGACGTACAGAGTGCGCTGCGTCCACTAGCGGCGTGTGTGCGTGATTTGGAGACGTCAGACCCTGCTCATGTCCGGCCAACATAACGTCCAGACACCCAAAGTTTCCTGGTTTGGATCCGTAAAAAATCACGCACAAAGATGCGCATCGTATGACCGTTTTCGCGCAATCCGTGAAAAAATACGGCGATGCGTTCGGACGCACTTTTTGACGGTCGCTGCGAAAAATGCATTAGTCTAACCCTAGCCTTATCTCACTTTCCAACTTGGCTATTTGGTCCAGATTGTTCTCTTTTCCTGCCATTCTCCTGGTTTTCACCTTTCTCTGAACAACCCTGAGAGAGAGGTGAAAGCCAGGAGAACTGGCAAGAGAAGAGAACAATCTAGACCAAATAGCCGATTTGGAAAGTGAGATAAATGGGAGAATTTTTCTGGTTTGGCTATTTTGACCTAGAATTTTCACTTCTCCAGTTATTCTCCTGCTTTTCACCGCTCTCTGAATAACCCTGTGAATGTTTAATCCCGAGGTGAAAAATAACATTGCTTTAGATTTTTTTCAAACACCAGTTAAATGCAGCATATTAGGATGTTTTAGTGAAATTAATTCTCAAATCTCAATCAGAAGCAGACACCACCCCACCCTCAGTATATTGTACAATGTATCAAATTGATTACCAGACTAAAAATACCTGGTGTTATGCCCGTTTGTGAACAGAGGTCATTTAGAGTTGATAATCTTTCCACGTACTCATTACTTTTTAATTCAATATCTAATAAACCGTTGCTTATAATATTCTGCAGGAAAGAGTCTTTTTATTTCTAGATTTTTTAGTATTTCTTTAAGCATTTTCTATACTTTTTTCAAAATTTCTTTTTTTTTTCGAACCCGAACCGAACACGCCCAAAACGTTCGAAATTCGTAAACTTTCGAACTGCCAAAGTTCGGGTCGAACCATCCGAACCCGAACAGCTCATCCCTAGTCACGGTCCACCCGAGGTACCTATATTGCACAGCCTGGTCCTAACAGCCTTTGTCCTGGTATGCCTTTGTATTGGATTCCGTTCCAGGTTTTACCCAGGCTCTGCACCTGGACCAGACTCCAGGAGATCCAGCCTGGGTCTTTCCTTTCTAGCCCTGGACTTCCAGCTGAGGCCTATCTGTGTTTAAGCCTCCTTAAAAGGCAGAGAGACCCAGCCAGCAGTGGGTCTGCATTGTTCTCCCTGACTGAGGTCACGTGGTTGTGTGCAAACCTGGTCTTCCTGTACCAGCTTATCCTACGTATCCAGTATCCATCTGTCTACCTGTGGATTACAGTTGTTCTCACCGTCTGACCTTTAGATCAAGGTACCGCTGTCTAGACTTATCCTTGGTGGGCCCTGTCTGCAGTCTAGGACTGCACTACCCACAATCCACTGACTCTCCAAGAACTCTCCCTGGACTTTATTGCTATTTCCTTTGTTCTTTTTCCTGCAGTTAAGGACCATTTATGTTTTATTAAAGAATCTGCATTGCGTGATTCCTGTCTGGCCTCCCCTCTGTGTTGCCGCCTACTGGGCTCATACCAGAACCGCACACGCCACGTGACAATACACCTGTAAAAATCAGTAAAGCAGAGTCTGTTCCTGTAATACATTCAGCTTGTCTGGTGTTATTTTACTGCACTCACCCTCAGAACGCACCGTGCGGCCTTCTGAGTGACTGACGCAACATCAGGGCTACAAGTCAGGAGGATCGAAACCGCACCAAATACTGCGAAAACCTGTGGTTTCCTAAACGGCTGTACCAATACCGACAGAGCTCCATACCAACCATCCCAGGTCTCGCAGCGGGCAGGAAGAAGCAGGTGAAGCTGCTCGAGGCACTGAGGACCGTGTTCCCAGTAGCCGGGCTGACTGCAATGAGGGGGTGTCTGGAGAGCAGGTCAGGCAGAAGAGAGCATTTCTGTCACAATGGTCTCCAGCAGTAGGCCGCGTAAGAAGTCTCAAGCCGAAAAACTCCTCCAAAGTACATCGAATGAAACTTAGGCCAGGCGTTAGGAAGCCCAAGGTAGCAGGAAAGTCGGGTTCACAGGAAAATGTGAAGTAGACAGTAGGGTACAAATAGTTCACAAAATAACTCAGCAGTGGAGGAGCTCCTCAAAATGTTACCGTTCTTGTCAAGTGTCGGCTCCGCCCTTCTTTGTTAATATTTAGGCTAGGGACAGATGAGCGCATTTTCTGCGGCCACCGTCAAAATGTACGTCGATGCGTGCGCACGCATTTTTTCACGGAATACGCTTAAGTGGTCAGACGATGCGCAATTCTGGACGTATTTCATGACGATGGGGTGAAAAGAAGTCTAGGGAAATCCGGCTGTTTGAACGTTATGTTGGCCGCACACTAGCAGCGTCTGACATCTCCTAATCACGCACACACGCTGCTATGCGGCCGCAGCGCACTCTGTACGTCAGTACCAGCGGTTTAACGTTCTCGAAAAAATGCGTTCATTTTCCACTTGCGTTGCGCGGCCGGACTTTTGTGCGACCGTACTTCGTATATTGGCTGTCATTGCCCGTCATCTGCTGCTAGTGCGGCCGTGATTAAGTGCGCCTGCACGCGCGTTCGCACTGCCTCAGTCTGACCCTAGCCTTAATGTTCTATTTTGTGTTCCACTGTTACATGTTATTTATTATAAATATTTCTGCTATCCTATTTTGAATATAAAGTTTTATTTAACAAAGTTTAATTTTCATTTTGAAGTAGGAAGTGGTAGGGATGTGCATGACTTTTTTTTTCATTTCGTTTCGGGGTATTTTTCAGGTGGTTTCTTTTGTTTCGAATCATTTCGGACAGTTTTTCTTTCGTTTTGATTCGGTGATTCGGATCATTTTGGCGATTCGGATCATTTCGGGTGATTCAGGTCAGTTGGTTTTTCACTTTTTTAGGAGTTATTTCGTTTTATTTATTGCTTATTTAAGAATGGGAAGTAGATTACTACAATAGAATGAAAGTTTCTATACTTATTAATTCTTTTAGGATTTTTTAGGCATTTTTTGGGTGAAATTTTAGGTTTCCTAACTTTTTTTAAAGAAGCAAGGCTTCGGAGGTTATAGGATGAAGGAACTGCTAGGGGAAGCTGCCTATTCAGGTAGGGTGGTAGTTTCCCAGAAAAGCTCTTAAACACCAGGGGCTAAATTACAATCTTTGCGTAAACGTTTGCGCTGGCACAAAAAAAGTTAACGCAAGGGGTAAAACCATTTGCACCGAATCCCGTATTACATAGTCAGCGCAACAACCGCGCGCAATAAAGGAAGCTCTCAATGACATTGACTGGCAGAAACTCTTTCATGGAAAAACATTGAGGATAAGTGGAATATCTTTAAACTCACACTAGAAAAGTACACGTCACAATATATTCCACTGGTTAATAAATATTAAAGAAACAGACTGAAACCAATGTGGCTTAGTAGGAAGGTAACCAAGGAAATGAAACATAAAAAGAAGGCATATAAAGCTTTTAAATCTGAGGCATCCTATAAAGCAGGGATGGGGAACGTCCGGCCTGCGGGCCGTATACGGCCCGCGGTGTCAATTGGTCCGGCCCTGAGAGCGCCACAGTAAGGGGGTGCAAATTCCCTCTCCCGCGGCCTTTTTACCAGACAGCGGCGAGTAGCAGAATGAGGGGGTGGGGATTATCCCTGCTTCCATCACTAGCTGCTGCGTGCCGGATCTTCCAAAACGCTGCGCCCCTCATCTTCCGGGCGCAGCGTGAAGGAGGATCCGGCGCGCTTCAGCGAGTGAAGGGAGCGGGGATAATCCCCGCCCCCTCATTCTGCTACTCGCCGCGGTCTGGTAAAATGGCTGCGGGAGAGGGAATTTGCACACCCTTGCTGTGGCGCTCTGAGGGCCCCCTTCATTCTGCTACTCGCCGCGGTGAGGTAAAAGGGCCGCGGGGTGGGTGGGGGTCTGGAATTAATTTAAAAGGGGGAGGGTGAAATTAATTAGATGGAAAGGGGGATGAAATTAGAGGGGGAGAGTGACATTAATTAAATGGGGAGGGGGAGAGTGACATTAATTAAATGGGGAGGGGTGAGATTAAAAGGGGAGTGGGGGAGATTAATTATATGGAAAGGGGAGGGTGAAATCTATTGGAGGGGGAGAGTGAAATGAATTAAATGGGGAGGGGGTGAGATTAAATGGGGGTGAAATGAATTAGATGGGGAGATTGAAATTAAATGGGGAGTAGGGTTAAATCAATTAAATGGGGGGTGAAATTAATTAAATGGGGAGAGTGAAATTAATTAAAGGGGGAGGGTGAAATTAATTAAATGAGGACGGGGAGGGTGAAATTAATTAAATGGGGAGAGGTGAAATCAATTTTTATGAGGGGGTGAAATTAATTAAATGGGGAAGGGGAGGGTGAAATGAATTAAACGGGGAGAGAGGTGAAATTAATTTATATGAGCAGGAGTGAAATGAATTAAATGGGGAGAAGGTGTGTGAAATGAATTAAATGGGGAGGGGGTGAAATGAAATAAATGGGGAGGGGTGAAATGAATTAAATGGGGAAGGGAGAGGGTGAAATGTATTAAATGGGGAGGGGGTGAAATGAATTTTTATAAGGGGGTGAAATGAATTGAATGGGGAGAGAGGTGAAATGAATTAAATGGGGAGGGGGTGAGATTAAATGGGGGTGAAATGAATTAGATGGGGAGGGGAGAGGGTGAAATGTATTAAATGGGGAAGGGAGAGGGTGAAATGTATTAAATGGGGAGGGGGTGAAATGAATTTTTATAAGGGGGTGAAATGAATTGAATGGGGAGAGAGGTGAAATGAATTAAATGGGGAGGGGTGAGATTAAATGGGGGTGAAATGAATTAGATGGGGAGGGGAGAGGGTGAAATGTATTAAATGGGGAAGGGAGAGGGTGAAATGTATTAAATGGGGAGGGGGTGAAATGAATTTTTATAAGGGGGTGAAATTAATTGAATGGGGAGAGAGGTGAAATGAATTAAATGGGGAGGGGTGAGATTAAATGGGGGTGAAATGAATTAGATGGGGAGGTTGAAATTAAATGGGGAGTAGGGTTAAATCAATTAAATGGGGGTGAAATTAATTAAATGGGGAGAGTGAAATTAATTAAAGGGGGAGGGGTGAAATTAATTAAATGAGGACGGGGAGGGTGAAATGAATTAAATGGGGAGAGGTGAAATAAATTTTTATGAGGGGGTGAAATTAATTAAATGGGGAAGGGGAGGGTGAAATGAATTAAACGGGGAGAGAGGTGAAATTAATTTATATGAGCAGGAGTGAAATGAATTAAATGGGGAGAAGGTGTGTGAAATGAATTAAATGGGGAGGGGGTGAAATTAAATAAATGGGGAGGGGTGAAATGAATTAAATGGGGAAGGGAGAGGGTGAAATGTATTAAATGGGGAGGGGGTGAAATGAATTTTTATAAGGGGGTGAAATGAATTGAATGGGGAGAGAGGTGAAATGAATTAAATGGGGATGGGGTGAAATTAATAAAATGGGGAGGGGCACAAACCTAGAAAATTGCAAGTAACAACATCATCTGTACCAGTTAACGCGCCTCACCAAAGAGAAGCAGTTCCAGCCATCACATTAGGGGTGAGTTAATTAATTTCTTCCTAAATATAGCTGGCTAAATTTTAAGCTGGTAATTTTTTATGGACAGTAGGTTCAGAAAAGGAGTACCATAAATATACCGTATGAGGCTCTAGAGGAACCTAGAAACATAGAAACATAGAAAAATGTCGGCAGATAAGAACCTTTCGGCCCATCTAGTCTGCCCAATTACATGGATACTTTACCTGGATTTATCTTTTGTTTAGGATAGCCTTATGCCTATCCCATGCCTGCTTAAATTCAATTACTGTTTTGGCCTCTACCACTTCAACTGGAAGACTGTTCCATGTATCCACCACCCTCTCAGTAAAATAATGCTTTCTGATGTTACTTTTAAACCTTTGCCCCTCTAATCTAAGACTATGTCCTCTTGTTTTGCTACTTTGTTTCCTTTTAAATATTCTCCCTTCCTCTACCTTGTGGATTCCCTTTACGTATTTAAATGTTTCTATCATATCTCCTCTGTCTCGTCTTTTTTCCAAGCTGTACATGTTAAGATCATTAAGCCTTTCCTGGTAACTTTTCTCCTTCAAGCCGTACACCATTTTAGTAGCCCTTCTCTGAACTCTCTCTAAGATGTCTATATCCTTCTGGAGATACAGCTCTTTTTGTTTTAACCTCAAATTGCAATTTACTATGTCTCAACCAACCAATTTCTTGTCTTCAGTCGATAATCTTAAATGCTGGTGCAAAAACAGTGATCTAGCCTTTTCAGATACCAATACTCAAGAATCTCCAAATAATACCAATATACATGGGTCATTTGACAGTTTGGATAAACTCGTCAAACAGCAGATTAGAGCTCAATAGGAAGTTTCATCTCTACAAAATTATATAGCTAAACAGATGGTCCCTAGGGGACTAAGGGTACAAGATCCACCAGATACATACATTAAGAAAGAGAAATTTCAGAAAGAGTGGGAGGAAGCTGCTATGGAGTGCTCAAATAAATTTATGCAGATCCTGATTAGACACGAACAAGAAATACTTGTCGAACTGGAGGAACCCATTAAAAAGGGACTCGAATCCGTACAAGAATTTAATGACAAACTGTTATTCTCTAATCTTGAACAACGTTTTAAATCTAATTTAGATGAATACGACAACAGAATTAGACAACGAAAACGTAACAAATTTGTACGGGATTCTTTCGATTTTAAATCAGGCAAGATGTTTAAACATCAGATTAAGAAGACTACCCAGAAACGAGCAGATCCGGTTTCCACCTCCGAGTATGAAACTACTGATACAGAGGAGGAAAATCCAACCCCGAGTACTTCCAATAGTAGGGGAATTCTGAAAAATATCGTGAGTTTTTTAGATCTAAGCCAAGTGGAATTGGGATCCCCTCCCCAGGCAAAGAAGAAAAGGGAACGCAAAAGAAACAAATGGGGGAGGTTTTAATAAATAAACATTTGAACACTAATTGGGAAAATGAAACTCTTAATGATCTACAGATTATCAATCTTACCGATAAAATATTCTCTGAATACCATCTACAAGTACTTAAAAAAGGTTTGAACTGCAGGCCCCGTTAGCCCAATTTATCTCCCCCGCGCAAACAGGTTTCTTGACAGTTCGTCACTCTACACAAAATGTCAGAAAAGCCCTGGCCGCAATTTGGTCGTCAAATAGCCGCACACAATCATCAGATCTGCTCCTCAGCTATGATGCTGATAAGGCTTTTGATCGTATTTCGTGGTCCTATCTAAGAAGATTCTTAAAATACCATTCCTTTGGGGTCACAATACTAAACTTATTCAATGCTCTATACGATAATCCTTCCGCTATCGTAACGACTAATGGCGTGAATTCCACCCCATTCCTACTGGAACGGGGCACACTTCAGGGCTGCCCACTCTCCCCCCTCCTATTTAATTTAGCCTTAGAACCGCTGGTGAGAATTATACAAACAAGCCCAGATTTTAGTGGGATACAAATAGGCTCCCAGGAGGTCCGAGTAGTTGCTTTTGCAGATGATCTACTCCTTTTTCTGTCCCGCCCAGACAAGGCGCTCCCGACCCTGCTGTCTTACTTGGAAGACTTCCACCTTGCATCGGGGTTTAAGATTAATTATGATAAAACGCTAGCGATACCGTTGGGCATGGGTTGCGACAGCTTGGGTGGGCAGCACAGTCCTTTTCGTTGGTGCCGAACGGGGGCGTTTAAGTATTTAGGGGTGCTACTACCGACAGATATCACAAGATTATATGAAGTTAACATCCCTCCCCTCTTAACTCAATTTAAGAACCTGTTAGCCTCCTGGGCGAAACTCCTGCTGTCCTACTTGGGGAGGTGTAGCCTCATAAAAATGGTTGCGTTCCCGCGTATATTATACCCGATACAGTTGCTCCCACTACTTCTCAAACGTAAGGATATTGCTTATATACATGCATTGTTTGCCAGATTCATCTGGAATGAGGGAAGACCACGCATAGCGCGACGTAAACTTCAGCTTCCATACAATATGGGGGGGTTTGAATCTACCGGACGTATATTCTTATAACATTGCAGCCCTCTACCGAATAGTGGCAGACTGGATAACGGACACATCTAGGTACACGGATAATGCCTTGGATTGAGCCGTGTCTTTCCCTCTATCCCCACTGGCTTTCCTTCACTCTCCCCTATCCCTGATCTCTCCAACCCAGAGATTTAATCCCCTGCTCTTTCTGGGCCGTGAGGCGTGGTATCAAGCTCGCAAACTGCTGGGCTTGTCCTGGAAATCTTCGGTTTTTCAACCATTATTGCGCAACCCCGCTTTTCAGACTGGATCGGCAGCTTCAGCATTTCGGGTTTTGGCGGAAAAAGGTATAACCCAAATAGGCCATCTGCTGTCACGACCGGCTCACTCCCTTATTTCCTATAGAGATTTGTGTGCATTAACGGCCCCGACTCCCCTCCACTCGGTATATTATATGCAGCTTTCGGCGTTTGTGTCCACGCAGTTAGCTGCCTTGAAACCACAAGACTTCTCCAATGGCCTAGATACTCAGGCGTCCGTGGGTCCGTCCACAGCATCCCTTCGCCCGCTGCTTAGGCCTCAATTTGACTGGACTGTAGTAACCAAGGGATTAGCGGCCTGGTGCGTTCATCTTCCCAAACAATCGCCCTTTACCTTAATTATGGCCACTAATAATTTGCGTAAACAAATCCCTTCGGCTCAATATGACGAAATGTTTTTCAAATTATTACATGGTGCCTATATAGCCCCGGATAGGCTGGCCCGCATTACGCCCCTCGGTTCTGGCCGGTGTCTCAAGTGCATGCATGCTAATGCTGACCTTTTTCATTGCTAGTGGTCCTGTCCATTAGTGTCAATCTTTTGGGATTCTATAAGGAGATTTGGCGTTAAGATTCTAAAACTAATGGTTCCTACCGCCCCAGACTGGGCTTTGTTTAACCTAGTCTCAGAAGGCGAAAACCGTAGGTTGGGCAGGACTCAGAGGGCTCTATTGGGAGTGCTGTCCGCAGTAGCTAAAAAAGCCATTTTGGGAAATTGGATTGCTACTTCTCCCCCCACGTTTTCTATGTTTTATTCCCGTTTTTTTTTTTTTGTAAACATATTTTATTGCAATTTAGAAACCATAAACGACACCAGGGGGTGCTAGGATACAACCGTAGCTAGTACACATCAGCAAGATATAATACACCCCACCTTGTCACAACATCTACTTAAAAGACAAACTGGGGAGGACAAACAGGAGAAAGAAAGGAAAGGGATGTAGAAAGCAGAGAGGAAAAGAAGGGAGAGGAAAGGCCTAAAGAGAAGAGGGAGGAGAGAAAGGAAAAAGGAAAGAGAGAAAGAAAAAAGAGAGGGGGGGGAAGAGGAGAGAAAGGAGAGGAGAAAGGTTCCTTCCAAGACCCGTCCGTCACAACATGGTAACCCCAATCTTCCGTCACCTGCGAGCAGAAGGTAGGAAATCATTTAAACATCATGGTTCAACCAAGGCTCCCACAATCTAGAAAACGCATCCATAGTGTGGTGTACTCTGGCCGACAGTTCATCCATAAGGGCCACGTCTCTGATATTAGCCAGCACCCTGCCAAAGCGGGGGGGCTCCATTGCCCTCCACTCCGCCACAATGGCACGACGCCCTGCCAACGTCAGTTTAGCAAGTAGTTTGTTCTGGCGCAAGGAAAGGTCCTCCAAGGGGGACGCAAGGAGAAAAACTGTCGGCGCAAAAGGTATCTCTCTCTCCAACACGGCTTGGGCAAGAGAATGTAGTTTCGTCCATAGTGGTTTAAGGCGGGGGCATGTCCACCACATGTGCAGGAAGGTTCCCTTATCACCACACAGTCTCCAACACACATCAGTGGTAGTCACTTTCATTTTGACAAGCTTCTCTGGGGTGGTGTACCAGCGGAATATCATTTTTAGAGATTGCTCCTGGTGCGTAGTGCATATGGAGGACCTCCTAGCTGCCTCCCAGATGTCCAACCACTCATCGCCTTCCAACTCCTCCCCCAGGTCGTTATGCCAGGCTTTAATATATGTCAATTCCTTCCAGTCAAGGGTCGAAGTAATAGAGGAGTATATTGTGGAAATAAGGCCTTTGGGGTATCGTTCTTGAAGACACAAGCGTTCAAACCACGAAGGCTTGGTGAGTGCTGCGGCTCGAAGGTGGGGTTTGGTGACAAAGTCCCTCATCTGTAAAAATCGGAAAAATGTAGAAGGAGGCAGAGAGTGTGTGCATTGTAGGTCCGGATAGTGCAGGAGGGCTCCTTTGGGGTATAAATCCATCAGTCGCTGAAGACCCGCATCTTCCAATAGGCCAAAAGGCTGTGGGCGCAAGCCCGGGGGGAACTCCTCATTGCGCAAGATCGGGGTGAGTGGCGACGGATAACTTGTAAGGTCACATTTAACCGCGACAGAGTCCCATAGTTTCACTGCAGCTACGATAGCCGGGCATTCCGTGCGTAATGCTGGACGATAAGGTGGGGAAGTCCAGAGCCAAAATTGTGGAAGATCCGGTGACATCATTGAAGACTCCAGATCCACCCATCTCCTTGCGCCCAGTGGGGAGTGCCAGGCCACTATTTGGGCTAACCGTGCTGCTCTGTAGTACGAAAGAAGAGAGGGTAACCCCATCTCTCCCGCTGCCCGAGGTCTAAACAACGTCTGCCTCGCCACCCTATGCCTCTTATTGTCCCACACAAAAGAATCTATGGCCGTCTGCAGTGACGTTAGATCTGATTGCGTCACAAGTATCGGAAGGGCTTGAAAAAGATACAGGAGGCGAGGCAGAACGTTCATTTTTATACAATGTACCCTCCCCAACCATGAAATATGCAGTTTAGCCCATCGGTCAAGATCACGTTTTATACATTGTATCAATGGAGCATAGTTTAGAGCAAATGTTTCCGAGTGGGACCCCGGGATCCGAACACCCAGGTAAGATATGGACTCTGTAGTTGTACAAAAACCATGCCGATGTTCCATAATCCCGGCGTCCCCCTCCGAGGCCCCCACAAGGAGAGCCGTAGACTTAGTCATGTTAATTTTGTACCCCGCCACCCCCGAGAACTGGTCCAACACCTCCAATAGCCGCGCCACCGAGGGAACGGGGCAGGTAAGGGATAAGAGGACGTCATCGGCATACGCAGAGACTTTATATTCTTCCCCCCTGTAGGAAACCCCCGCTATCAGCGAGTCCGAACGGATCGCCGAGAGCAGAGGCTCCAGGGAGAGCGCGAACAGCAGCGGCGATAGGGGGCATCCCTGCCGAGTGCCGTTCGTGAGGCGAAAAGGACGAGAGGGCGTACCCGGTACCACCACCTGCGCCACCGGCGTATCATACATTACTCTTATCGAGGACGTGAACTCCTGCGGGAACCCCAGGTGCGTCAACACCTGGAAAAGATAAGACCATCCCACCCTGTCGAAGGCCTTTTCAGCGTCTAGGGACAGGAACACTGCTGGTACCCTCATGCGCTGCGCAAGCCAAACCAGGTCACAGGCCCTCCGGGTGTTATCGTATGCTTGACGGCCGGGTATAAACCCCACTTGGTCAGCATGAATCAAAGTTGGTATGATCTCATTCAATCTGAGAGCCAATACTTTGGCTAAAACTTTAATATCAAAATTAAGGAGGTAAATCGGTCTGTAATTCTCCGGGCCCAACGGATCCTTTCCAGGTTTAAGAATAGTAACAATAGAGGCCGTCAAGGAGTTCCTTGTGAAGGGAGTCCCCGACCTCGCAGAGTTACACATCGTGGTAAGGTGAGGGAGTAAGATGGGCAGAAATGTTTTATAGTAAAGTCCTGGGAGTCCGTCCGGACCCGGGGCCTTGTTTGGTTGCATGAGTCCTATGGCTTTCCTAACCTCCTCGCTAACTATCGGCGCACCAAGGGTTGCAGCCTGTGCCTCCGTCAGGGTCGGCAAAGCCAACTCGGACAGAAACCGCTGTACATTAGCTACATGGATTGGGTTGTCTGAGGTCGCGTGCGCGGAGTGGTTGTAGATCTTCTCATAAAATGTTGTGAAAATATCCCTAATTTTAGAAGCGGATCTGTGGACAGTTCCCGCCCCATCCCTCAGGGCTCCCACGCCCCCGTGACGCTGGAGGCCTGCTATCCTCCTCGCCATAGGGGTGTCCATTTTGTTTGAGCGTTCATAGTAAAATCGTTTGGACCAGAGCATGGATCTGCTGACGTCATCTAGAGATAACTGGGTCAATGCCCTTCGCGCGTCTTGCAGAGCATCAAAGGTCACCGGCCCATGCTCCGCCTTATGCCTAAATTCTAGCTTACGCAAACTAGCTTGAAGCTGCGCGAACTTTTCGACTTTACACCTTTTCCTATAGGAAGCCTGGCTAATGAGCACCCCTCTTATAACCGCCTTATGAGCTGCCCATACCACTGAAGCGGGTACTTCTTCTGTACCATTAACCTGAAAATAACATTCCAGCTCCTGCCTAACCGTCTGAGCGACCCCCTCCGCATCCAAGAGGGTCGGGTCCAAGCGCCACTGTCCAGGGGTCCGGTGTCCCGGCAGCCTGAGGTGCATGCTTACATCAGCGTGGTCAGACCACGTGATCGAGCCAATGGCGGGTGACCCGAGCTCCGGGAGGGAGGCGGGCGCCACTAGCAGATAATCAATCCTCGAGTACGACGCATGCGGGTGCGAGTAGAATGTATAATCTCTAGTGGTGGGATGGTAAGATCTCCAGACATCAACTAGGTCTAGGGCCCTGACAAAACGGTGAAACTGTTTATCCTGAGTCCTGAGCTCTCTGGGCACCGCCGGCTGGGAGGCATCAGACCGATCCAAGGTGGGGAAAAGCACAGCATTAAAGTCCCCGGCAACTATCAACACCCCGGATGCATGGGAGGAAATAAACATTTGTAAGTCAGACCAAAGGAAACACCCGGTGCGTTCGGGCATACACCGAGACCACTGAGTACTTCTTGTGAGCAAGCCACCCATTCACCACCAAATACCTGCCCTCCCACCCGCCACAACCGTGTCCAGCGTGAAAGGGCAGGAGTTACGCACGAGAATACTCACCCCCCGTGTCTTATTAGAGGCACATGAGGATACACCTGGGAGTATCGCCTGTCACAGAGCCGGAAGGAGGCGGACTGTGGGATTCTGGTTTCCTGCAAGCAAGCTATGTCCACCTGTTGGCGACGCATCTCTCGAAAGAGAAACGCCGTTTCCCAGGGGAATTAAGTCCCTTAACATTCAGGGACCATATCTTAAGGGTCTTAGCCATCATAATGCATTAACGCGGGGAAAAGGCTCCGTGACAGGCTCCACCCCGAGCAGAGGAAGGGAGAAAAAGAGACAGCGGAGAGAAGGAAGGAGAAGAGAGAAATAAAGACCGAAGGGGTAGAAGAGAAGGTATAAGACCAAGAAAAAGCGAAAGAGAAAACACAAAAACAAACGGAACATCGGGAAACCAACATACAATTAACATCAAATTCCATGTCCTGGTTTGGGGGAGAAACCCGAAAACCAGGCGTTGGGGGGAATCAAAGGGCAATCAGGAGCCACCTGCAAATCCCACAAATAGAACCAGTCACCCGGCAGCGACGATGCAGAACCGTAAATCAGTCAAACATAACTTTCCAGCAAAACCAAACAAAAACACGTATAAAACTGGGGCGTGGCTTGGCAGCCGATGAAGACGGCAGCCTGAATCCGGAGCTCCGGCGGTGAGCTACATTAAGGGGTGAATACCCACAGCTGAGGCACCTGATGGCCCATAAAAAGAAGGGTCTGGGGGGCGGGAAGCTCCAGAGCACCCCCAGAACCGCCCGATCTGAGGATATCTCCTCGTTCTTCCCGGACCACGCGGCGGTGCAGGGCGATCGGCGCCATTCCAAGATGGCGCCGGCGTCAGACGGCACCCGGCGTCCTCCCCCTCCTGCAGCCCGGGTCCTCCGGAGACAGAGGAAACCTCAATCAGGGACATTCTGAGGTCCCTACCAACTAAAGAGGACATGGAGGCCCTGATGAGACGCATGGAGACAGCATGGGAAGCACGATGGGAGCACATGTCACAGGACGTCCTCCATCTTGGATCCAGAATACAAGGCCTTGAAGACTCTAAGGACCAGCATGATGACAGAGTGCTAGCTCTTGAGCAGCAGGTCAGTGCGCATTCTAAATATTTCACCCAGCTGCGCAGAGATCTGGACGATGTAGACAACCGAGGCCGACGAAACAATTTGCGCATTCGAGGTCTCCCTGAATCCCAGGCCCCACGGAGGATATTCCGGCCTTACTGCGCTCCTTGATTAATCCTCTCCTGCAACGCCCGCATGATGCACCGTTATTATTTGATCGAGCCCATAGGGCTTTGAAGGCAAAGGGCACCCCGTCCTCAGCTCCCAGGGACATAATCTGCCGACTTCATTATTATGTGGATAAGGAACGAATCCTAATGGCGAGCAGGAATTCGAATTTTCAAGATCGTTTGGGAAACCCGCTACAAGTCTTTCCAGACCTTTCCTGGACCACTTTGCAAGCCCGGAGGGCACTACGCCCGCTCACCAAATTCTTCAAGACCGTCAGATTAAATATCGCTGGGGATATCCTCTCTCCCTTACCACCATAATTGACGGAGAATCCTTTTTTGTGTCCTCCCCGGAAGATATAACGCCACTGACTTCGGCATTGGGTGTAGCACCTCTAACTATACCAGATTGGTTTGCTGTTCCTAGTGCGACTCCAAATACGGGCCAGATCAGATCACAACGCTCCAGATGGCAGACTCCAGTGAAACGTAGGAAGCCAACCCAAAGATCATCTGACTCTCCACTTCACCCGCTGCCAACTACTCCGTCCTCATGTGGCTAAACGAATTGCAGGGACTTCTCTTCATGCATGGAGATCTGCCCTTGGGACTTCGCCCACATCTTTATTTTCCTTGGTCATTAGGTGACTTTTTTCACAAATGCTCGCCTGCCCGGCACGAACTCGGAGCCATTTTACTTTTTCTGAACTTGTCTCCGCTTCCCGCGCCCCCGCCAGTAGCGGTGACCGTTATTATGTTTTTTATGTACCCTCGTCTGGGCCCTGGTAAGGAGAAGGGGGTCCGGTCGAGGTCTCAATTTATTTCAGTATTGCAATTTCCCTCGGGGCCTAAATACCCCTCGAGGAGAAATTTTCACTGCCTCCGTGTATATATGTTCGTTACTTTGTTATTGACAGAATTTATCTTTTCTGTTCTGCCTTTTTCCCCTCTCCCCTCAGACGCACTCAGGTTTCCTTCCACAGATTGGTACTTAGGACTGGTCCCTCCCTTGGTTATTAGATGGTGTCCGTACGCTTGATCACAATTAACGCACGGGGACTGAACACCCCTGTAAAACGCCGGATGGCCTTGACAGATGCCCGTAGACAAGGCGGAGACGTCATCTTTCTGCAAGAGACGCACTTCCGAGCCGATTCCGCGCCCACTCTCTCGTCACCACACTATCCTTCTAGCTACGTGAGTAACTACACGGTTTCCAAATCGCGAGGAGTAGCCATATTGTTAGGCCGACACGTCCCATTTGTGTATGACTCACACGTCACTGATCCGGGGGGTAGGTTCTTATTTCTTAAAGGGACATTGGGCCTCACTCGTTGTACCCTGGTTAACATTTACCTCCCCAACCGCAACCAATGCCAATCGCTACGTACGATACTTAACAAACTGTCTCGCTTCAGGGAAGGTATAGTGATATGTGGCGGTGACTTCAATGTTCACTTGGATGCCCCCGGGGAAGGCAACCCCGCTTCGTGTAAACCTGACCCCTCCCTCCGAAAACGGTTTCTCCAATTGTTGCATGGCCAACAACTAGTAGATAGCTGGAGGGTACTTCATCCAGCCGGGAGGGACTTTACTTTTTTCTCTAATGCAGCGCGCTCGTACTCCCGGCTAGACACTTTTTTGGTTTCACATCACGGCCTACACTTATTGCGTTCCACTACTATTAAACCCATCACGTGGTCGGATCATGCCCCAGTCCACTTAGAGCTCACCCTCTCTACGGTGTCAGAGCGTGACAGGACGTGGAGACTTAACGAGACCCTTCTCAAAGACACAATGAACAGGACGGACATTGAGACGGCCATAACTGACTACTTTAGAGAGAACCTGACTCCAGACGTGTCCCTACCCATGGTATGGGAGGCCCACAAGTGTGTTCTAAGGGGCAAACTTATCCAAATTGGTGCCCGGTTGAAGAAATTTCGGACAGGACAGATCACTGACCTCCTACGTAACATTTATACTCTAGAGACGTCACATAAAACACATGGATCATTGGACACGCTCAAAGAATTGACCCTTCAGAGGGCGACTCTCAATGACCTCCTGACTCATAACACTCTGCGCTCACTCCAAATCACCAAGCTTAAATATTATACCCAGGGAGATCGCTGTGGCCGGTTATTGGCTAATGCAGTTCGCATGGCTACATATATACCGAAGATTCGTTGTGCGGATGGGTCGGTGGCTCATTTGACCCCGGACATCTCCACGGCTTTTCTTTCCTATTATAAGACCCTGTACAATTTGAGTGATACCCCCCCTCCCTCAAAAGTGATTGACCAATATCTGCGCGACTCCTACAATTCCACTATCTCGGAGGAGACGAAGGAAGCATTAGACACGCCCTTTACTATGGAGGAACTCGCCTCGGCGGTGAAATCCATGAAATCGGGCAAAAGCCCGGGCCCGGATGGGTTTACTATGGGTTATTATAAGACCTTTCTCTCCTCCTTAGGCCCTCATTTTTTACAAGCCTTTAACTCCCTCGCAGATCATTCTACGATTCCCCAGTCGGCCCTCCTTGCCACAATTACGCTCATACCTAAACCCGATAAAGATCATACTCTAGTACCTAATTATCGCCCAATTTCCTTGATTAATACGGACGTAAAACTGTTTGCCAAATTATTAGCCACCCGCCTAAACCCTTTACTACCCACCCTGATCCACCCAGACCAATCGGGCTTTGTGACTTCTCGAGAAGCACGCGATAACACTATTCGCACTATCAATCTCATTCACCGAGCTCAAGTTCAGGGACGCCCTGCCATTTTCCTTTCGGTCGATGCCGAAAAGGCATTCGACCGGGTGGACTGGCATTACCTCTTTGGAGTTCTGCGACACATGGGCTTTGGCTCGAAATGGATGACATGGCTGCAGGCCTTGTACTCCTCCCCTACGGCGCAAATTAGGGTTAATGGCACACATTCAACGCCTTTCGGCATTAGAAATGGGACAAGACAGGGATGCCCCCTGTCCCCACTGCTATTTGTCCTGGCCTTAGAGCCCTTTATGCAGAGGATTAGGGATAATGACAATATTCAGGGTTTCTGTCTCCCATTCCACCACTATAAAATATCGGCATATGCAGATGATATTCTCTTTACCCTCACTGACCCCTTAAAATCCCTCCCACACGTCTTAAAAGAATTACGAACCTTCCAGACACTATCGAATTTTTTAATCAACGATACCAAATGTGAGGCCATGGGGGTGGGGGTGACTTCGGAGACTAACCGGGCCCTGACTGACATATGTCCTTTCCAATGGACAAGAAATTCCCTGCGTTATCTGGGTACCACGCTTACTCGCTGTCCCAGAGACTTGTTTGCAGCTAATTACACACCTCTCTTGAACACCACGTTGCACGAGCTTCGGAAATGGCATAAGCCCCATATTTCATGGCTTGGCCGCATTAACTATCTGAAAATGACCGTTTTACCGAAGTTTCTGTATGTGTTTCAGGCGGTCCCGGTTAGGATCCCACGGGCTTATTTTCAAGAACTGAAATCGGGCTTCCTGAAGTTCATATGGGGTTCCACTTGCCCTCGGTATCATATAAAGATTTAACTCGCCCCAGGGAAAGGGGAGGTTTGGGACTGCCCCACTTTGAATCTTACTACCAAGCAGCCCTAATGACACGGCTTTGTGACTGGTCGGTATCTCCTCCAGCTAAATTATGGGTGGCATTAGAGCAATTTGCCTTTCGGTACCGATTGCATCTGTACCATGGCAACATGCCTCCATTCGCACTCTGATGAGGTCCCCGGAGCATCCCACGGCCCCACAGCTACTCCGACTATGGAGGGAAGTGCGCTCTAGACCCGACCTTCCCCAGATATTTCCCCCTGTACCCTGTATCGCACAACCCCGACTTCCCCCCGGGAAGACAGCAGTCTTTCCTGGATATAGACACGGATGGGCCCTACCTACATATTGCGCGTTGTTACACTGATAAGGAGTTGTCTCCACTGACTTCACTAGCACCGAGAAGCGCTTATACGCCCCTTGCATACTTCAAATATAGCCAATTAACTCACTTTATACGTCGATTGACTTCGACCGCCCCAGTTCGTTTTACTATGACTGTATTTGAGACTCTGTGTACGATGGACCCCCCACCAACACATGTCCTCTCGTCTCTGTACTCTTTACTTCTTTCCTCGTCACAACCCAAGGTACCCTCATACGTGTCTAAATGGCAGAGCGAACTCCCTGACCCAATCTCGGAAGATGACTGGGGGAAAATTTTCTCAATTAATAAATACTCCTCCATGAGCCTTTCGGTACAGCTCTCCAACTTTAAGCTCTTATCACGTTGGTACTTGACTCCAGTACGCTTACATCGTATGTTTCCGCAATCTACACCCCAATGTTGGAGATGCCTCGCTGACACTGGTACCTATTTACACCTATGGTGGAGCTGTCCGGTCCTTGCGACTTATTGGTCCGAGATATTAGCACATGTCGCTGACATAACGGGGTTTAAGTCGGGGAATTCATATCACCTGATACTTTTTCATCTGGTCCCACTCCCAGTCAACACCTACAAAACTTCCTTATTGTTACACCTTTTAAACGCGGCCAAATCCCTTATCCCTCGGAAATGGAAACAGACTGCTGCTCCTACTGTGAAGGAGTGGATTGAGGCAGTGGAGCGCATCCGTACCTTAGAGGAACTCCACTACTCATTGGAGAATCAGTATCAAAATATTTTTAAGACATGGTTTGGTGGTCCGAGTTTCTCCTTAAACGTTCCCCTCCTCCATAATTTGTGACTCTCTGGTGCTAATTGCTGTGGTTTTGGTACCTAACCTGGTTTTCACAAGTTTCAATGGACTTCATAATGCGTCTCCCCTGTTGTTTCCTTTCTTTTGGTTGTTTTATAATATAGATCTACATGCCTAACCTATGAGATTCATAGGAATATCTATTTTCAGTGATGTTTCTTTTTATGTGTTTTACTGTCAACTGCGATACCACTTTATGATGCGCTGTGCCTAGCGCTTGTTCGTGATTTAACTGCATTTGTGACATTTTGGATCTGAAACCAATAAAACAAAGTTTAAACAAAACACGTATAAACTGTGCAACAATTACATGCTTAATAGTGATCTAAGCTATCCCTTCGACCTTCGGGCAGCAATCCCCCGTATCCAAAACAGCAAAAAGCACCACAAATGGCGGTAATAATGAATCAGAGGGGGTTCTCAAAAAAGTCTATTACTCTGCGGCCAGGGGGGCCTGAACACTCGCTGTCAGTTATACGTAAGAAGAAATGAAGGAGGTGAAATAATGAGAGGTCGCTGAAACTGTAAAGGCGACCCGACCAAGTCGCATATACTCACGCTCTCCGCACTGGGAGCGTGCCATGGAAAGGAAGAAGGAGAATAAAAATCATGCCCGGTGGGCGGATCAATCGGCGACTTCTTGCCATTCCGCAGGGAGACGTTGTAATTGTGGCGGAAGAGTGGAGCGAACTCCATCTGGCATCTGTAGGCCCAGGCGATCCATGAACGCAGGCAGGGCGCTCACGGTAGTGCAAGAGAACGTGTGAGAGTCTTTGGTGACAATTAAGCGAAACGGGAAGCCCCAGGTGTACTTCAGGCCTTGAGCCCGGAGCAGCGCAGTCACTGGCCTCCAGTCCCGGCGTCTGGCCAAGGTGATCGGCGCTAAATCCTGAAAAAGTTGGAGCTCCACATCCTCATAATGCAGGCACTGCTCACGGTTAGCTCGCAAGATTTTTTCTTTTGTTTTATAATAGTGCAATCGCAAGATAATATCACGAGGTTGGGAGTTGGGGGGGCCTCTGGCCCGTAACGCACGATGAACTCGGTCCATTAGAAAGCTCTCAGCTGGTAAATCAGGTAACAAACGCTGAAACATGCCCACCACCGTGGCTTCCAACGCAGCCTGCGACACCTCCTCTGTTAGGCCTCTTAATCGTAGGTTATTGCGTCTGGATAAGTTGGACGCGTCTTCCATGGCCTTCTCTAACCCCTCCACCCGATCCTGTAGCTGATTTACAACATCAGCTGACGTGTTAGCCTGCTGGACCACCTCCTCCACCCGGGCCTCCAAATCTGACGTGCGGGATCCCAGGGCCTGGATTTCTGCTTTAACAACCTGGGAGCCCCTCACAATCTCCCCAGCCAGAATCTCCTGTACCTCTGTTATTTTCTGGAAGAGCGCCGCTATGTCCTGTTTAGATGCCAGGATCAGGGTGGCGAGGCCCGCCGAGTCTTCCCCTCCATCTTCCGGCGGGGTCCGGCCGCCATCTTGCTTTGCCTCCTGAGTACGGCGGGCCGCAAAAATCGGCGCAACCGGGCCGTCTGCCGTTTTTTTTTGTTTCGGCGGCGGCATGGCAGGGTACAGGGGAGCTTCAGCCTTCAATTCAGTTAACCTGGTCTGGTCAGTGGTAGTTGATTCTGCCTAAAAAGTCACCTGCGGCCAGGGAGCTCAGCTCTCACACAGCTAGCCGCATGCTCGCCCAGGCTCCGCCCCTTTTATTCCCGTTTTTATGCTATTTTTCAGTATGATTGGGTGGAGGCCGCTTTGCACAAAGAAGACAAAGTACAACTGTTTTTTGAAAAATGGGAACATTTTATGTCTGGTCTGCCGGCAGATGTTATAGCAAAACTGAAAAGAGATTTTGAATTTACTAATTGGTACTTATCTAGGTCCCTGTCTTCCCCCCCTTAAGACCTACCACTCGGGCACTCCTAGAATTTTCTACCCTTCCTTAAAACCTGCCACTAGGGCGCTCTTCGAACTTTCTAATGTGATATCGACAGTTTAAGGTGTTCGTGGGGTGCTATTATTCCTGTTGGTTATTAACTGGGAGGGATGTCTTCCTAAATGGGAATGTGAATGTTGTACTGTACCATGATCTGAGTTTGTCAATTCAAAAATAAAGTTGAAAAAAAAGAAAAAAAAAAAGGTTTGAACTATATCCCAAGACCAAAATTTAATGCTTTTGAATGGGTCAAGGATGTTCATCTGTTTACACGAAAACTAGCTCTTAAAAATTTTCATGCAATACAACTGGAAAAAACATCTAAACGCTATGGTCTTGATGAAACAGACCAAGAGACTCTAGAGATTTTAACTGATCTCTTTAATGTTGAAACTACACATACGAAGTTTCAAACAGAATTGACGTTGAGAAGTAAATTCACTCCATGGATAGCGGAGTATGGTCATCTAGATACCTTCTGCAAATTAGTATGCAATGAAATTGATAAAATTAACCCAAAAGAATTACAAGATCAAACAGAGGACAATATGACATCAGAGGAACAATGAGCCCTGTCAGAGTTAAGAGATATGGACAATATTATTATCAAAAAGTCCGATAAAGGAGGCAATATCGTCATTATGAATAAGGATCAATACTGTGAAATGGTATTGAAAATCCTAGGGGACACAACCACATATCAGGTATTATCTACAAATCCTACTGACGCTTACTCCAATGAATTAAGGAAAATTCTGAATGACGCTTTGGAGAAAGAACTGATCTCTAAGAATGAATTTCAGTTCATGATTCCCAATCAACCAACCATCTCGACTTTTATGGCCTCCCTAAAATACGCAAGGGAAAAATACCTCGGCCTGGTAGACCTATTGTGTCCGGTCGAAATAATTTAACACAAAACTGTAGCGTATATATAGATAAGGCACTTAGGAGAACGGTAGAATCTCTCCCGTCATACATTCGGGACACCAAACAAATGCTTCAAATCCTTAATGAAACACCTGTACCAGAGGACTGCATTCTATGCAGTATTGATGTGGAATCGTTGTACAGCAGTATACCTCACGATTTGGGGCTCAAATGTATACAGCATTTCATTGAAAAAGATGAACGCTTCTCTGAAGCACATCAGTCCTTTGTAGTTCAACTACTATCATTTATCCTGACACACAACTTTTTCTATTTGATGGCAAAATTTATCGCCAAAAGGTTGGGACAACAATGGGAACATCTTGTGCCCCAACCTACGCCAATCTATATCTGCCTTGGTGGGAGGAAAAGGTTGTTTTTAGCCCTAAAATGGCAGAATTCCACGACTATATTGTCATGTGGAAACGTTATATAGATGACATACTGGTTTTCTGGAGAGGCGACAAACGAACTTTTGAAGAATTCATAGCAAATCTTAATGACAATCATTTGAACTTGAAATTCACCTATGAGACAAATATGGTTTCCATCAACTTTCTAGATATCAATATACGGAAAAACAACAATTCAAATCCCCATACTAGCTTATTTCGTAAATCGACTGCAACCAACAGCTTCCTACGGTGGGATAGTTTTCATCCCAGACCCCTAAAGAAAGGAATTCCGGTAGGTCAATACCTAAGACTACGAAGAATTTGCAGTTCAGAAACTGAATTTATGGAGAAAGCCAAGACACTGAGGAAAGCTTTTAAGGAAAAAGGATATCCTAACAGAACCCTTAAAAGAGCATATAAACGAGCGCTCTGCTGCCCACGGGACAGCCTGCTGAGTGACACGAAAAGGAAAAAAGAAGATTCTAATATCAGATTGATTGGAAACTTTGACATAGGTTGGGTAAAAGTAAAAGAGATTTGCAATAGATTCTGGCCTATTCTTTCACAAGATAGACATCTGGAGAAGAAAATCTCATCATCTGTAATTATGACAGCAAGAAGAGCAAAAAATCTTAATGATCTACTTCTTCAAAGTCATTTTCAGAGATCGCAAGTGCATAAATCAAATTGGTTACAGAATTCCCTTAAAGGGACATACAAATGCGGAAGATGTAAAGCATGTAATTTTATTTCTAAGGACTCAAAGATCTTTCACAATCATGACAATTCCAAATCATTTACGGTCAAAAACTTTTACAATTGTAAAAGTAAGGGAGTAGTGTACCAAATTACCTGTACTTGTGGGGCCAAATATATCGGTTAAACGATAAGAGAATTTAGAACCTGTATTTTGGAACACGTGAGATCAATTAACTATGTTAAAGAAACACCAATCTCTAGACATGTGAAAACGGTATATGGAGGCATAGCACCAATTTGCAATTTAAAATTATAGATCAAGTAAGTCCAGGACCACGCAAAGGTAACTGGGACGTGAGGTTAAGACAGAGGCTTTTTGGATTTATCGCTTGGGTCTCAACGAAGATCTTACATTTACACCGTTTATAGGCTGTTGATACATATGGAATTTGGTTCTTTTTACAACTAATTTTGCTATATTTTTTAACCCCTCATTTCCGCCAATTAGATCATATGACCTCTCCTGGTATAATGAAGTCACCTAGTCTTGTATTAAGTCTCCTAACCAACTATACAGTTCGTAATCAGCTAGTGTGAACCTAATGATCCTCTAATTTTATGGTTGGACGGCATGTAGTTGCTGATATTACCAAGTTAGGTAGGATGAAATAGGACGTAACTGGTGAGCGCAATTGAATGCTCTGGAGTCCGGATGTCTCATGCGAGTCCGCAACACATCATGTGGTTATGTGGAAGAAGCATATACAAAACATCATAGTGCTAAACTGTAAATGATATGTTAGACGATATGTAGTAAGATTATACCACTCACAAGTGAAGAGCCCTAGCACCGGCTCAGAGTGGGTAATTGCCTCTGGGTGATTTTTCTTCCTCCATGTTGGCAGGTGACCCCCACCTTAAGTATGAAAACTCTCTTTGGACACCGTGGAGTAGTAGAAGCACGAGGAGAAAAATTGGAAATACAAGCTTTCCTAGTGTAAATCTCTTAGGTAAAGGGTAAAAAACCTTTTTTTTCCTGCCAATTCAAGACTTACGTGAGATGGAGCTTCCAGAGCTCAAATCGAATCGCCCATGGATTTTTTTGGGGAAAAAATCCAAATAAAAAACCAATCTGGAACAGGAATGGTGATGTTTAAACAGTTTTATTAAAACAAAAGTAAAAAAAACATAAATTATGGCCCCAGAACGCGTTTCGCTGCGAAAAAGCAGCTTCCTCAGCTGGTTAAACAAATACATATGATGTGAGGGTATATGTCACGACCACTATGCGCGCTGCTGCGCAAAGACGCCGGGTTAAGCCGCTCACTATCTATCTATCCAAGACCCAGATAATCACGCGCGCTTATCTACCCGTCCCGGCCACACTTTCGCTCACAACAGGCACGTAGAGCGCGATATACTGATCCCAGAATTGCAATGCAGTACAAATCTTCTCTTGAAGCGGGTAATGACTACGTCTCCCACAATCCCTGAGCTCACTTTCTTTTTTTTTCTTTTTTTTAAATTCTTTATTTAAAGATTCAAAACACACAAAGAAAGTCATGAAATCACATGAACAGAAATACGGCCACGCAGGGCCAGCTAAACTTCTTACGAGGAGAACAGCGGAGTAGCGTGGATTAAACTAGAACGAGCGGAAAAAGGAGCACAGAGTCCGGCATAGGACAAAAAGGCATGCGTGAAAGTTCAAGAACTGGTCCATGGCTCTCTAAAATATCCACTCAGAGGTCATACAGAAAATTGTCCGAAAAACTCGTGAAGAACTAAAAACATAAGTGCTTGGTGAGGGGTGGTATGATTCTCATCCCGGTTGTATTTCCAGGAGGTCCGGGGAGATACCAGCTGCCTCTAGATCCTTTCATGCCTGTGCGGGGTCAGTAATGGTATATGAAACATTGGCATACGTAACTACTAACGAACCTGCCATGCCCCAACGGTAGCGAATCCCGGTTCTTCGTAGGATCGTTGTTACATCCCGAAAGCGGCGACGTGCCAGCAGGGTCTGGAACGGGAGGTCGTGAAACAAGGTCAGGGAGGAGCCCTCAAATGGCACAGGGTCTCGCGCACCAGGAGAGGACATAATTTTTCCCTTCAGGGCGACCTCCCTAAAAGCTATAACAACGTCGCCGGGTGTGCTTCTGGAGGACGTCGCCGGTCTCCTGACCCGAAAAGCAGCGCCAAGTATGTCTGGAGTGTCCAGTGGAAGTCCAGCGACCTGAAGGACCAAACGGGTAGCATAGGGCAATAGTTCTGTCGCCGCAATCGAATCTGGTATGCCCCTGACCCTGATGTTGCGGCGTCTATGTCTGGTCTCTAAAGTCTCCACGGAGCGAGATAGAACATCCACCTGAGATCTCAGGGCAGCGACCTGACCGGACAACAGCGTTTGCTCCGACTTCACCTCAGCAGCCGTCGACTGCACCTCCAACACCTGAGCACGAACCGCAGCAACCTCTTCTCTAACCACTGCCACCTCCGGGCGCCATACCTCCCTTATCTCTCTGATCTCATCCAGGATTCTATGCAGGTCACCTTTTGTAGATGGGAGATGGTCATCCTCTTCCCGTTGTCGAGGCTCTGCGTCTCCTCTGTCCGTCCTCGGGCCGGGTCGTCGCTCAGACGCCGCACTGCTGATGGCAGAGAGCTGGGGGTCCCCGGTCAGGCCCCCCTCCGATGACTCCTGGGCCACCGCCGACTGTGGAGACGCTGCCAAAATGGCCTTGCGCTTCTTCTGCGCACGTTTTTTCCCAGCTGCGGAGAGAGGGCGCAGTTACGGTGCCTGTGATGGCGGGGAGAGCCATGAAGTCCCCGGCCCACCTCCGAGGGACCAGGAACTATCATCGTCCCCCGATGATCCATAGCCTGGAGGGAGAGACGAGGACCCCAACCCTCTTCTGGGAGACGACCCACCTGCCAGAGCTTCACGGATGTCCCGCTGGCGAGGGCCCCCCTTCAGCACACGACTGCCGGGCATGACGGATCAGATACTGCAGGCACACAGGTAAGAACAGGCCCGAAAATCACGTCCAGGCCGTCCAAGATGGCCACCGTCACCAGGCCCAAATCGATACGAGGCTGACAAAGGAAACCCTGGAGCGCGCAGGCAGAGGGCACACCCGATGCTCGGTACTCCTCAGACCCTCCTGGGTCAATCGGGCACAGCAAGAAGTCCTGTAGGAGCAGAAAAATGTGCTTTAAGTCCGATGCTGTAACGGAGCTCCTCCAAAACACAACTGCTCACTGCTGCTGTTAGCTCCGCCCCCTGAGCTCACTTTCTTATTCTATTAGTAACGCTGCCACCAGTCCTCATGGACACTACGCGCATCGCAACAGGAGACGCAGGGCTTAGCAGCCGCACTGCCTACCCTAGACTCTGACAGTGACTACAGATCCCACAATCCCTGCCGTCTGACGACCGCAACTCGCAATTTCTTATATATAACCAAGCTTAAAGCAAATGGCAATACTCCCAATCTCTTAGTTAGCGTGGATCTCATCAGCCAGAGTCAAAACGTAAATACTTTTTGTTTATTTATGATATAGAAAAAATCACAGTGCTTTGTTACAGAAAAACTTATAACTAGAATAAATCAATTAATTACACACTAATATACAGCAAATAAAAGAAAAGGGATTAATCACAGAGCCTTACTTACGATGGACTAATCAGTAAGCTAGCATCGGTGCCTCCTGGAGCCTGGAGATAGCATGGACAGATCAGTCATCTTTCGAATGTACCCCAAGTGATCAGCCAAAGCACATGGCCAGTTTTCAGAATTTATACACTTCCTGATCCTTCCAGCCCCCACCCACAAATGATCCAGGTTCATGCACTACATATCCCAGAGTGCCCTTCTCGATCGTGCTCAGTACGCTTGTCAATTAATCTTTAATTCCCCAAAGGTGTCCCTCTTCCCCCCAGACCCCCCTTAGAGATCAAGGATGTGCTTCCTGTCTTTGAAGATAGGGTCTAAATCTTGGTGCCTGGCTGGCTCCCAAGGTGTGAGTACTGTGTCAGTGTACAAAAGCCATTCCATTTTACAGCTATGTTTTATATCTTCCCCCAAGGGGAGAAAGCTAACCATTTTAATTACATTTTAGCAGGTCTTCCTCACCAGCTGTGGACACAGGGATACGCTTCCCAAATGGTCAGACACAAATATGAATAGGACGATATGGAGGAGATTATATATATATATATATATATAGGCACTTAGACACATATACCCAGGCAGACCCTGATATAGATAGAAATACAGATCTAATCTGCCACAGTATATATACCCTTTTATTAATCATAAAATTGCCCACCCCTGTTTCCAATTAGTTTTAAAATTCGCGGTCGCTGGGCGCCGCCATCTTGAACATGCGCCGCATCATTCTTCCGCGTTCCACGCTGGTTTCAGGATGTCTCTTTGAAGTGCGGCCATTTTGCGCATGCGCAGTCCTTGATTTCGTGTTTTGAAGCGGTCGTTGCTTCCAATGCTGTGGCGCTGTCAGATTTGGACCTCTCTTAGATGTTTAAGCGGAAAATCTTGATCTCCAGCCCATTTTTGTGGTTATTGACATACAATAAAATGAAAATTCATAATTAAAAAGAAAGCTAAACTGTAAATGATATGTTAGACGATATGTAGTAAGATTATACCACTCACAAGTGAAGAGCCCTAGCACCGGCTCAGAGTGGGGCATTGCCTCTGGGCAATACATACACTGGAAGGCAAGGAATCATAAGCAGGAAGAACCAACACAGGGGAACTGCTACAATAGCGGAGCGAGGACTGAATGGACGTTCTGCACTATATATACCCATGGAGCTCCTCCCTCTGCCTGAGACGCCAGTGACGTCAGAGACGTGCGCCGCGGGCCGGCCACCATATTGGCGGAGCCTGGCCGCGCGCTTGTCCATTCTGGGGCTTGTGCTGAGCCAGCAACCTTGGGCTGCGACGCAGGCTCGTGACGGGCATCTGAGGACCCACTCTCCGTCCTCCCCGGGGATCACGGACATGCAACAGAGGTAAGCCGGGTCTCCGGGAACCACCAGGCAGTCGCGCAGGCCGCAATCCCGTACCCCGGGCACCAGCCTGATGAGGAGGGGGTGGCCGGACCAGCCGTCCCAGAACCTGCAGCCTTGACAAGTGCAGGGTTGGACCCTGCGGTCAAATATTAAAATGATATGAATCTGGTACAGGCGTCAGTGCACCCAAATATTTTGCCTTTGGTGGCAGCAAGTGCCTTCACACCGTAACCCCTCTGTGGTATTGTGGAAGAGTTCAGTGGTGGACCCTGCGGTTCAATATTAAAATGATACGAATCTGGTATAGGTGTCAGTGACAGTGCACCCAAATATTGTGCCTTTGGTGGCAGCAAGTGCCTTCACACCGTAAGTAACCCCTCTGTGGTATTGTGGAAGAGTGCAGGGTTGGACCCTGCGGTCAAATATTAAAATTATATGGGATCTGGTATAGGCGTCAGTGGCAGTGCACCCAAATATTTTACCTGTGGTGGCAGCAAGTGCCTTCACACCATAACCCCTCTGTGGTATTGTGGAAGAGTGCAGTGGTGGACCCTGCGGTCCAATATTAAAATGATATGAATCTGGTAAAGGCGTCAGTGGCAGTGCACCCAAATATTGTGCCTTTGGTGGCAGCAAGTGCCTTCACACCGTAACCCCTCAGAGGTATTGTAGAAGAGTGCAGTGGTGGAGGTTTTGGTAATGCAGAAGAGATCCTCGATCTATTCAGTTACATCAGCAGCTATAACAAAACCGGGTCAGCAATGTTTAGGCCCTTGAACTGCGCTACTGTATATGGTGAGAATCGGCGAACACCAGTAGTAACAGGAAGCAAACAGAACAGGCAGGGAATACACAGAAAGAATAGTCAAATGGCAGGCAAAGTCGGCAACAGATCGGGTCCTCAGAACAAGCAGGGTCAGTAACAAGTATACAAACTGATTCAGTAAGCTAGCGATGCGGGAATAAAGGCTGAAACACACTGAGCATGTAGCAACGCACAGTGTAGCGAAGAGAAGCAAACATTTTGCAGGCTTGACTTCACTTCGCTCCGCCTCGCAGCGTGTCTACACTGCATTATGTTTGCTTCTCACCGCACTGGACAGAAATCCACTAACTAAATTAAAACGTACATACAAAACCGTTTTATTTTCACAAAGCACATGTTATATAGGCAAAAAAAGTTTCTACTAAATAAAATACATCATAAATTACTGTTAATTTAATAGGAATAGTATAAAAATATTAAAAAAAGGTAACCCCTGATTATATATTATAGGGACACGGAGCGCTGTGTATAGGGTAGGGATGCATTGATACCACACACAGACATATACGTATATACACTATATTGCCAAAAGTATTCGCTCACCTGCCTTGACTCGCATATGAACTTGTGAGCGAATACTTTTGGCAATATAGTGTATCAACACGCAGACCTATATATACGTATATATCAACACGCAGATATATATATACACCCACCCACAGACCTCAGACCATATATACACATACGCACATGGGGGTGGCATGTGGACAATCTCAACTAAATGCGCGCCCCCCTCCCATTTGGCTGATCCCTCCAGAAGAAATGTTGAACCTGACAGAGCAGAGAATATATATATTATTCTCTGCTCTATTGAGTTCAACATTTCTTCTGGAGGGAGGGATCAGCTAAATGGGGGGGGGAATTAGTTGCCAAAATGTGTGTGTAAAACAAGTCTGGATATATATATTTATATATTTGCTGATGACACAAAAATTTGCAACAGGGTTGACGTTCCTGGAGGGATCAGCCAAATGACAAATGATTTAAGTAAACTAAAAAAATGGTTGGAGTTGTGGCAATTGAGTTTTAATGTGGATAAGTGCAAGATAATGCACCTGGGACGTAAAAACCCAAGGGCTGAATATAGAATATTTGATACAGTCCTAACCTCAACATCTGAGGAAAGGGATTTAGGGGTCATTATTTCAGAGGATCTAAGGGTAAGTAGTCAATGTAATAGAGCAGCAGGAAATGCTAGCAGAATGCTTGGTTGTGTAGGGAGAGGTATTAGCAGTAGGAAAAGGGAAGTGCTCATGCCACTGTACAGAGCACTGGTGAGACCTCACTTGGAGTACTGTGTGCAGTACTGGAGACCGTATCTCCAGAAGGATATAGACATCTTAGAGAGAGTTCAGAGAAGGGCTACTAAAATGGTGTACGGCTTGAAGGAGAAAAGTTACCAAGAAAGGCTTAATGATCTTAACATGTACAGCTTGGAAAAAAGACGAGACAGAGGAGATATGATAGAAACATTTAAATACGTAAAGGGAATCCACAAGGTAGAGGAAGGGAGTATATTTAAAAGGAAACAAAATAGCAAAACAAGAGGACATAGTCTTAGATTAGAGGGGCAAAGGTTTAAAAGTAACATCAGGAAGCATTATTTTACTGAGCTGGTGGTGGATACATGGAACAGTCTTCCAGTAGAAGTGGTAGAGGCCAAAACAGTAATTGAATTTAAGCAAGCATGGGATAGGCATAAGGCTATCCTAAACAAAAGATAAATCCAGGTCAAGTATCCATGTAATTGGGCAGACTAGATGGGCCGAAAGGTTCTTATCTGCCGACATTTTTCTATGTTTCTATGTTTCTATATATATATATATACAGTATATCATACCTGCCCTTACCTTCCCCTATAAATTTGCTAAAAATCTACACACAAAAAAACAAACCACTGCCTGAGACCCCACGCAGCCCACATGCCACCCCACTCTACCTGGCTGAATGTGTCTAATATATATAATTAAATACATTCAGCAAGGTAGAGAAAGAAAAAAAAGGTTTTATTTTATGTTCCCAGGGACATTTAAAAATGTCCTCGGATTTTTTTTTTTTTTAGTAATGTGTCGCCTTACCTTAGCCTGGTGGTCAGTGGGGGCTCCCTGGATCCTGAATGTGGGGGGGGGGTCTGCCGTGGCAGGTGCAGTGGCTCCCTCCCTGCGCCGCCTGTCTTTGCCACATGCACCCGGGCGGCTAGCCCGCACAGTCGCAGCTCTGTCACCCGTGGCCGCATGCTCGTCAAGGGGATCCTTGGGAGGCCCTGGCAGGCTGCCCTCTACAGTGCCTGATTAGAGCGCCGTGTCTGCCTGATGTTTTAGTAACAAGAATGTTTTATCCCATAGGCTTCAATGTTAAAAATATTCCTGTTTTAATTCAATATCTAATAAACCGTTGCTTATAATATTCTGCAGTAAAGAGTCTCTTTATTTCTAGATTTTTTTGTATTTTTTAAGCATTTTGTTATACTTTTTTCAAAAAAAATAATTTTTCAAACTTTTGGCGAACGTCCCAAAAAAGTTCTAAGTTCGCGAACTTTCGAACAGCCGATGTTCGATTCGAACTCCGAACAGATCCGAACCGAACGCTCATCCCTAGTGCTTGAGCTGACCCCGATACCGGCACAGAGTGGTGGACGGTAGGCACATCAGGAGCCGATGGCCAGGGTGGGAACTGCCCTCACTGGTGGTTGATCCTTAGGAGTCTCGGCTCTCTCGGTGGTGGGTCTCCTGTGGCTGAGATGGCGTGAGATACGCATACCTCGGTGGTCTTGGTGTGGGCGGCGGTGCCTCTTTCCTCCGTGGTCGGAAGGGATAGGCGGCACTGCGTCGGTGCGTCAGACCGGCTGGTACCGGCTGTGGTTTTTCCCTCCACCCTTACCTTCCCCCCTCTCCCCTTCCCTTTTTTTTTCTTCTCTCTCTTCCCTTCCTTCTTCCTCCTCACACTTCGCCTCTGTATTTTCTTTGAACTACTTCTTCCGCTTCTGTACTTGTTGACTCTGTCGCGCAACTCAACCAGGGTAGTCGTGCATAGCGCCCCATGTAAGCCGCATTTAGCAGTCACCCTGGCTTAGCTTAATGGGCGCTGGACTGTAATGACAAATTGGACTGCTTGCAGTCCCCTTACACAGATGTGAATATGTGGTAATTGTCATTATTTCGCTGCAATATGTACCAGATGAGTCGTTGTATTTGATCTTGTCTTACTTTGACATTTCATGTGTTCCATTTCTCTCTTATAATAAAAATTTTGAATACAAAAAAAACAACGATTAGATGGGCTAAACTAGAAAATGAAAAAGAAATAGCCAAAGAGAGCAAGACCAACCCTAAAAGATTCTTTAGGTTAGGGATGCACCGAAATGAAAATTTGGGACCGAAATCGATACCGAAAATGCACGATGAGCTTGGCCAAAAACCAAAACCGAAAATGACTTTCTATATATGATTATATATACACACATAGGGCTCTATTACATTCCTTGCGCAAAAAACCTTGCACAGCACAATTTTTTTTCGCGCAGCGTTAAACGTTAAGGCGCATAAATTAACGCTGGTATTACGATCCGAGCGCATTACCGTCTGAAAATATCGCGCGTAAAAAATACACGTGAAAACTCGCGCGCATTAACGTTGCGCGCAGAAATCGGAGGGCAGACTGCTTTTTCACGCGATTCAGCCAATCAGAATTAAGAACCACAATTGTCTCCCGTTCAGTTTTTGCGCCTGTCAAAATCAATCTGAGTATATATGCTGCAGCAATAATAAAAACACGCACAACCTCTCAATTTTATTGTTTGGGTATGTGTAGAATGTGTAACTATACTGTGATGGATTATTTTTTTTTGGCTGGTGTATTTGGGTTCGGCCAGGACGTTCAGATTTGCAGTTACCACCAGCTTTTAAAAGACATTAAAATTATTATGCGCGCAAACGTTGTTCGTTAAAACTATCGCATCGATTGTAATACCATCCACATCCCAGCGCACGAACGCATTTGCGCTCACACTGTTAAGTATGGGATGCGCGAACAAACTTTCGCTCGCGCAGGGTTCGCGGAGGGCCACTTGCGTTAGACGTTAACGTGCATTTTTTGCGCGAACGTCGTAATACAACGTTCAGCACGAAGGGTTTTTCCCCTCGCGTTAATGCGTTTTTGCGCACACGCAAAATTTTGCACGAACAGTGTAATAGTGCCCATACTGTGTATACATGTGTCTGGTGTGTGTAAAATATATATATATATATATATATATGTAGCGCTGGTTTAAATTCTGCTGTTGTAATTACTCGTTTCTGGCCACCAGGGGGAGACGAGCGCAATGTAAACCAATACTGGACACTTTCGGACTACGTTTTCCAGCATGCTTTGGGGCAGGGACAGGAAGTGGGTGGGGAGGACCGAGAGACATCCGCAACCTGGTGGAGAGGAGAGCCAGTGCGCGCCAAGGGGTGAAGAGAGCAAGACGCACGTGAGACAAGGAGTGATTGTGACCAGGCCGGAGCGCAGGTGCTGCCTTGCGGAGCTGGAGATTGGCTTAAATCACTTGCCAGAGACCTAGTAATCCATCAGTGAGAAGTTTATACAGATACAGAGCTGCAGAAGGACCCCGAGTTAGGAGACCGTGATGATCTAATGGGAGTGCAGGCGGTAAACTGAGCATCTTGTGGCAGAAACGGACAAGCAAGACAAGTGGATCCGGTGGCACAGAGTCCCAGTCAAGTCGAGCGGAAAGACGTCCTGGGTCGAGCAGAGCGCAGAGTATCTGGCGGATGGGTGAGAGGCCTTCCGGCCACAGTAAAATAATAAAGCACGCTGCAGTTTGTCTAAACCTACAGGGCCCCAACGTGACTAGTCGAAGACACATTGAAATCATTCACTGGCCAGTTGAATCTAGTACCCGGGTACGAACACACGCATACACGCACACCTTCTTGTGACACAACCTGTACGGGACTCACATTCCACCAACGAAGGGGTTAAAATTCCTTTCTCTTTTCCGCTGCGTGTTTCTCGCATTACGAACTCCTGTAAATATATATGTATACCGTGCTGCTCTATATATGCCAGTTTATTTGAGATCAGTAAACTATATAACTTATAAAATCCACAACAGTGCTGGTGTATATTTATTCCCTAGTGCGGGGAGACTGACCCGAGGTTTAAATTCAGCGGCTTCTCCGGGAGTGAGCGCTACACGTGGGGGCTCGTCCGGGATTCAGTCTCTGAAAAAAACGCATTTAAAGGGTTAAATATGGATCCAGAAGAAGCAGCAGAGTGGTGTAAAGCACAAAATGGCCAGTTAGGGTTGAGTGTAGTAATGGACATTCCTGCAGGCACCTGGGCAGAAGAACAGATCTGCCAGGCCGTGGCGGCGTTGGCACCTGACCAGCAGGGATTCATAGTGGACGTTAAAGTGAACCCAGAGACTTCTCACAAATATGTTCTTTTTGAGTGGAGAAAGGGTGTTCCAGTGTGTTTTCAGGGTGCGAATGTGAAGCTGACCGATGATGTGGAAGTTCAACTGGTCCAGCCAAGTACGTCACGTGGTGATCACGCGAATGTTCCCGTTACTAGACCAACAATGTCAGGAGATATCCCCGATGCTACCCCAACTACAGGGTTTCCTCCTGCTACATTCTTTACCACTATGGGGAAGCTGGTGGAAACGTTGGCCCAAAACTCAGCCGCGTCTGCAAATTACAGGTATCGCAAGTTGGGGTTCTGTTCGGGTAAGGTCCCTGTGCCAGCTGGAGAAGAGCACTTTGAGACTTGGATAGACCAGGCAGTGCAGGCAGTGGAAGAATGGGAAGTGGCTGACACCATGAAGAGACAAAGGTTGGTCGAGAGCCTAAGAGGTCCTGCTTCAGATGTCATCCGAAATCTGAAAAGGGACAAGCCAGGCTGCACTGCTGCGGAGTATCTAGAAGCTTTACAGGAAATTTTCGGGGAAGTGGAGGATTGTGCCGAGCTTATCCACAAGTTCTCTCACACCTATCAAAAGGGAGGAGAAGAGTTGTCCATCTATGTCTGGTGGCTGGATAAAATCATCCATCAGGTCATTCTCAAAGGAGGCATGGAACCGAGTCATGCAAGCGGAGCTTTGATGGATCAAATTTTCAAAGGAGCACTCCCACTGGATCCCATAATGTTGAAATTTCATACTAGATACCAGAGCAAGAGACTGACATATTCCAAACTGGTCAAAGCTATCCGAGAAGAAGAGGCTTTAATTAAGGCTAAAACGATTGCTAATGCTTCACATGCAGTTTTCACCGCAGAAGTAGGAACTCTTGGTGTAGCGGACATACAGGCCGAAGTGATGGCTTTGAAAACTCTGATGTCGAAAATGATGGAGTTGATGACGTTGCTGTCTGCTAGGATTGCCATACCAGAGGAGGGAGTGCAGAGTGTTCCTGCTGGAGAACCCTCTTGGTCGTTGATCTGCTACAACTGTGGGGGGGTTGGCCACTATCGACGTGACTGCCCCAGCCCACCCAAACCGCGAAGAGGACGGACGTTTCTAGCAGATATACGAATGACAAGAGTGGCTGTGGTTCCTAACAGGGGGTTTTCAAATGAGGCGCAAGAAGAAAATGTGCCCACACGCTCGAGGAAAAGATGTTTTGGCTGCAGGGAAAAGGGTAATTTCAGGGCTCAGTGCCCAAAAATGAGGCCCGTAAAGAGATCGGTCGAAGAACTCCTGAAGGCCTTGAAGGAGCAGTCGCCTGTCTTGCAAGCGGAAAATTTTGGAGGACCCTGGTTGAATGAGCAAACTGGGTCCCCACCTTGCACTACAGCGGAGAAGTTCCCTGACAAGTTGATCGGTCCTTCGTCCATCATCCCGGTCCAAGTGGAAGGGGTCTACACAAAGGCTCTTCTAGATTCAGGTGCTCAAGTAACTCTGATTTACCGAGACTTCTATCAGAAACATTTGAAGCATATACCCCTGAAGAAGTTGAAGGATCTCGAAATCTGGGGTATGGGGACTGAGAGGTTTCCCTATGATGGATATCTACAGGTGAAGCTGGAATTCAGTTCAGCGACCGTTGGACAACCGGGAGTATGTGACACGTTGGCCATTGTGTGTCCTCGTCCCTCGGGAGCTAATCGAAGTTCTATGATAGTGGGGACGAACACTGACTTAGTGAAACGTTTTCTAACCCCTCTGGTGAAAGAAGAGAGGACTGCTCCCAAGAAGGCACACTCAATGTCACGGCCGGTATGTCAACGGATGGTCGAGGAAACAGAGAGCCCCTGCAGAAGTGAGGCGGCTGAGGAAAGCGGAAGGGACAGAGAAGGTTATGCAGTCCAGAGAAGTCCCTGAAATAATCTCTACAAGAGTTTTGAAATGGACAAGTGGAAGAGTTTCCGTCAGCGTATGTAATGTGTCTGACTCTTCAGTAAATTTGAAGACACGGATGTCAATCGGGCGAATGGCTTCTGTTAAGCCCCTCTCCAGTACCGATCTAGAGAGGAGAGTGAATAAAGTGATTCAAGCTGAATGGTTCTACCCTAAAGATGCTCCTATCTCGTTCAAGTGGAAGAAGCGGGTTCAGTCTCCAATACTCAAGTCGGAAAATTCGTTCTCCAAGTATGAGGTTGATGTGGGATGCGCTAAGAGCACTAAACACCACATTCATCTCCAGGATGATAAGACTTGTCGAGAAAGGTCAAGATGAGTTCCATTGGGAGGCCTAGTTGAACCACAGAATCAAAGCCCAAAGCGTTCTATCCGACCCCCTCAGAGACTCACCTACGACTCACCAGGACATAGCACTGAAGAGGCTGTTACCACAGAGCGAAGGTTGCCCGAAGTGTCTGCTATGTTAGCCGAGGTAGCCAGAAGTATGAGTAAACTTGAGGATGTACACCTAACCCATTGTATGTTTGCTGCTGAGCCTATATATATCGACTGATGTAATGCTGAAATATAATGTAACTGTTACACCTCCTTGGAGAGACCCAAGAGTTCTAGGAGGGGGAGAGTGTAGCGCTGGTTTAAATTCTGCTGTTGTAATTACTCGTTTCTGGCCACCAGGGGGAGACGAGCGCAATGTAAACCAATACTGGACACTTTCGGACTACGTTTTCCAGCATGCTTTGGGACAGGGACAGGAAGTGGGTGGGGAGGACCGAGAGACATCCGCAACCTCATGGAGAGGAGAGCCAGTGCGCGCCAAGGGGTGAAGAGAGCAAGACGCACGTGAGACAAGGAGCGATTGTGACCAGGCCGGAGTGCAGGTGCTGCCTTGCGGAGCTGGATATCGGCTTAAATCACTTGCCAGAGACCTAGTAATCCATCAGTGAGAAGTTTATACAGAGCTGCAGAAGGACCCCGAGTTAGGAGACCGCGATGATCTAATGGGAGTGCAGGCGGTAAGCTGAGCATCTTGTGGCAGAAACAGACAAGCAAGACAAGCGGATCCGGTGGCACAGAGTCCCAGTCAAGTCGAGCGGAAAGACGTCCTGGGTCGAGCAGAGCGCAGAGTATCTGGCGGATGGGTGAGAGGCCTTCCCGGCCACAGTAAAATAATAAAGCACGCTGCAGTTTGTCTAAACCTACAGGGCCCCAACGTGACTAGTCGAAGACACATTGAAATCATTCACTGGCCAGTTGAATCTAGTACCCGGGTACGAACACACGCATACACGCACATCTTCTTGGGATACAACCTGTACGGGACTCACATTCCACCAACGAAGGGGTTAAAATTCCTTTTTCTTTTCTGCTGCGCGTTTCTCGCATTACGAACTCCTGTAAATATATATGTATACTGTGCTGCTCTATATATGCCAGTTTATTTGAGATCAGTAAACTATATAACTTATAAAATCCACAACAGTGCTGGTGTATATTTATTCCCTAGTGCGGGGAGACTGACCCGAGGTTTAAATTCAGCGGCTCCTCCGGGAGTGAGCGCTACATATATGTGATGCTCTCAAATGAAAACTTTGGAACGAAACTGAAAATGACTTTTCCCCTACAATTTAATTTAAGATTTTAAGGTTTTTTGTATAACTGTATTAACTTTATTAAAAAATATATATTTTTTTTATTTTATTTTTTTAATTCTTTATTTTGAGGTTTTACAGTTCACAATAGTCAACTAAGCAAAAAGTAGACCGCGCAGGGTCAGCACAAAAGTCAAATATAGACAGAAACCGAACGGTCAGCAGCAAATCGGTACCAGATGACATCAGAAAATTATAAGAGAAAAATAAAAACATAGCAAACGACCCATCAAAGGAAATAAAAGTAAAAAGGTGGGGAGGACAAGGGTAGATAAACCCTCATCTCAGGGGTAAGGACAAAAGTGAGCCGTAGTACACTCAAGTAATCTAGGCTGGGTCCAACGGGATAGACGAAGAATCCCCACGAGCAGGGGCTGGCGATGCCCGGGGAGAGGAGAGACCCAAGGAGTGCAACAAGTGCCAGGCCACTGCGGGGTTGTTAACTAAATGCGACAGATTGTCATGGCAGATATACATCGAACCTGCGACCCCCCCATCGGTAGCGAACCCCACTACTCCTCAAAAAAGCAGACACCTCACGGAATTGCCTCCAGGCGATGAGCGTCAATAACTGGAGGTCATTAAAAAGTGTTAATAATATGTTCTCATACAAAATCGGGGCCCGGGCGATCGGGCTCGACATCAGCCGACATTTATCCGCTTCCTCCAAGGCCATCGTGAGTACATCTCTCGAGGACTCTGCTGGGGCCGTCGCCGCCTTCCATAGCCGAATAACGTGCCGGAAGAGTGGTGTAGTCTCTGCTGGGACCCTCAAAACATGCAAAGCAAATTTATTGACCTAGGCCAACAGAGCGTCGGCGGCAATCGAATCCGGAATCCCCCGATCCGCACATTCTTCTGGTGGTGCCGAGTTTCTGCAGCCTCCACCGCACCGGTAAGCTGCGCCACCTGGTTCTCCAAGGCCTCCACTTGTGGCGCAAAAAGTGCCTGCGTCGCCGTAGTCTCCTCCACGTGTGTCTCAACCACTGACAAACGTCCATTAATGGTCACCATGTCCATCTGCAAGGCCGCAAAATCAGCCCTCCACATCGACCTCATCTATTCCATTGTATCCCCCAGTAAGCATTGCATAGCACCTTCAGTGAGGGGCGCAGCATCCCGGGTGGCACCGAACGATTCAGCCAGACCACCTGCTGCCACCAGTGTCAAGTTGCGAGGGATGTACTTCGAACGTTTCATCTTCCCCAGATCTTGGGGTGATCCCCATGCAGCTACGGATGCCTCCGACCAATACGGATCTTCATCATCCGAAGAGCTCACCGTGGGGGAGAGGTATGCTTGGGGCGTCATTTGTCCCTTCTGTCGGCTCTCGCCCGAAGAGTCACGTATGTCCCTCTGCCGGGGGCTCTCCGGCACCTGTGACTTCTTGCCAGATTTTCTACTCATAGCCTCAGGGGGTCTCAAGTAGTACAGCAAAGTGGAGCGCTCCGAGAGGCTAAATTAATGCCTCAAAGATGGCTGCCAGGTGTAGGCTGCAAAATCAGGCCGCAATCTAAAAATCTCCCCGCAACGGCTCCAAAAAATTCACGGGCTGTAGTCCGGGACAAAGGTGGTGTGCCAGCAAGGTTCCGTCAGCTTGGGGTATAAGTCTCTCATGGGTGAATCGCTGTGTACTGCAAATAAAGTCAGATCGACTTTATTAAATTAATATCATGAATTGAAATTAATTCACATTAAAAATTTTAAGATATTTTTGCCCTATTTTGGTGGAGTTATTTTGCATCTAGTGCATACATTCATGTGTAAAATTTTTAGACACACAAACACACTTTATAGTTGCAGAAGACATTTACACATTCCAACAATTCAGAGAACTCTAAATTGCTGAGATGTGTAAAGGTCTTCTGCAACTATAAAGTGTATTATTTGTTGTGTGGAGGCTTTTAATCAAATTCTTTTGCCCTCCAACACAACTTAAATAAGTAGATATATATCTATAATGGCTCAGATGTAGCCTAAACATCGATCTGTTTCTCTTAATCTATTATTATTTTAAAGTGCAGAAAAACTTTCCATTAACTTTTTGGAGGCATGGGTGTAAGCTCCCACGTTAATCCCCCCTCTTGTCCTCAGAGCAGACACCACTGGCAGGAGGTCAGTGATAAATCCCTTGTTCCTTGTCACTGAGAGGCCAGAGGTTACTGCGCACACTGATACTGTGGATCACGCAGTTAACCCTTTGTGTGCAGAAATAAATATGTGTAGCAGCTCCTGCCTCTCTCCAATTACAATTATCTCCAGCTAAGCAGCATTGAAAGAGTGCACGCTCAGCGTCAGCTGGGATCATCAATATGCGGCTGACTTTTTCGGCTGGTGCTTTGCTTTTGGGCTGAAAAACGATAACCCCATTATTAGCAGAATCTAGCGGTGACCGAAATTCCGGTGCATCCTTGCTTTAGGTACATAAATTCTAAAAAAAAACAAGAGTGAAAGTGTAGGTTCTCTAAAATCTGAGTCAGGGGTATTGTTAAGTGAAGATCAAGATAAGGCATAAATTTTGAATGATTATTTTTCTTCAGTATTTATCAAAGAGAAACCTATAACAGGAGACATGCAATTCATTAATAAAAACTTACTAATACAAAGTGACTGGTTGACTCAGGACAAGGTTTTGCAGCAATTAAACAATGTAAATGTGAATAAAGCCCCAGAGCCAGATGGAATTCACCCGCGAGTACTGAGGGAGCTATGTGTTGAAATATGTAAATCTCTGTTCTTAATCTTTCAAGATTCTTTTCTTTCAGGAATCGTACCAGAGGATTGGAGAAAAGTTGACGTGGTCCCTATATTTAAAAAAGGTTTAAAATTTGTGCCTGGGAATTATAGACCTGTGAGCTTAACATCTGTGGCTGGGAAAGTGTTTGAGGGGTTACTAAGGGATAATATTCAGGAATTTATTGGGAGGTATAATGTAATTGGCAAAAATCAGCATGGTTTAGAAAATTGGTTTAGATGAAAATACTTGTTCTTGGATAGGTAACTGGCTAAAAGATCGGGTACAGATAGTGGTCATAAATGGTACATTTTCAAGATGGACATCAGTGGTAAGTGGTGTCCCTCAGGGGTCTGTTATAGGACCAATTCTATTCAATTTATTTATAAAGGACCTTGAGATAGGCATTGAAAGTCATGTATCAGTGTTTGCAGATGACACAAAACTAGGAAAAGTAATACATAGAAACATAGAAAAATGTCGGCAGATAAGAACCTTTCGGCCCATCTAGTCTGCCCAATTACATGGATACTTAACCTGGATTTATCTTTTGTTTAGGATAGCCTTATGCCTATCCCATGCTTGCTTAAATTCAATTACTGTTTTGGCCTCAACCACTTCAACTGGAAGGCTGTTCCATGTATCCACCACCCTCTCAGTAAAATAATGCTTCCTGGACTGTCCGCAGAGTGACGTGACACTGGCGGCTGCTTGTAATAAGGGGAGCATTGGTGGCTGGGTTTAGTCAGTTGGGACACTGGGTGTAGTAAGGTGGGAAACACTGGGGGCCATGTGTAGTAAGAGGAGGCTATTCGTGGCAAGAGATACTTGAAAACGAAAGAAATCCCAATGTTTCCTTCCAGCTAAAATAGCGACGGACGGGAGCAGACGCATGTTAGAGGAGCTCCGCTGTTTACCCTATACCGGGTCACAATTACAGTGTCTGAACCGTCCGATTTTGATCTGCTGAGGGCCCCCAGGACGAGTGGACTGTGTGGTGCTCACGGCGCCGCTGATTTCCGAGCGTTTTATCGCCCCCATCTGACTTCCTGGACCTTCGGGCCTGGTGCGGCCTAGTTGCGGCGGCCATCTTGTGGAGCCTGGGGTGTTTCCTGGAGGCCATATCGGACCTGATTCCTGGCTGGAGAGACTTTACTGTCGACTGAGCATGGGGAAGAAGCTGAAAACACTTCCACAGCGCAGGTTGGTGGACACCAGACAGGCGGACATTAGAGATTCACTGAATTATAGACGCTCTGCAACAGTTATACCCCCCTCTTCCCTCCTGCCCATGGGGTATGACTCCTCTGAGGAGGAAGACTGCTCCTGGCACAACGGACGGGGCCCGATTGGCCCGCCGAGACGTCCCGGGACAAGAATCCAATGACTATGAGTGCCGCTGCACGCAAGAGAGCGCAGAAAAAGAGGAAAAAGGCCTTGACAGCGGAGTTACCTGAGGCCACAGCTACGGAGCCCTCCGCAGGTGGCTCAGAGGCTGATACGCTAATGTCGGATGCGGAGGACCTGTCACGACGGACGGACGGCCCGCAACAAGAGGGAGACCTACAACCGCAGCGGATATCGGATACCCCAGGGGAGACTGGCTCTCTATTGGGTGCAGCAACGCCTCCAAGCTCTGCCGGGACCCCTGCGGCTGCCCCAGATGACATGCGCCCCACTACGATGCAGGACTATAGAAACTTCATAGCGGAGATCAAATCAATATGGCTGACCGAATTATCTAACGTGCGCTCTGAGGTAAAGGAGGTGCGCTCACAGATGGTGGCGGTTCAGGCTCAGACTGTGGAGTTGGCAGAAGAACAGACGGTATTGTCGGCACAGGTGACTGCTCTCAGGTCTCAGGTGGAGGTTTTGACACGCTCAGTGGAGGCTCTGGAGTCCCGGCACCGTCGGCGTAATGTCCGTGTCCGGGGAGTTCCCGAGTCGGTTACTCCAGCGGACTTACTCTCGTACACTAATAGTCTGGCACGCCAGGTTTTGGAGGATCCCCGGAGGTGTTTAGCACGGTCTACCGCATTCGCAAGGCTGCTGAGGCCCCACGGGATGCCCCGAGAGATGTGATCGCGGTCACAGCAGATGTGGCAGCCAAAACACGGATCATGACAGCGCCGGGGGCGCGAGCTGATGTCCTATTCGATGAAGTAACCCTGAAATTATTTCACGACCTGCCCTTCGCAACGCTGATGGCGCGCCGCAGATATCGCGAGGTGACAACTTTCCTCAGGCATAAAGGGGTCCGGTACCGCTGGGGTCCAGCCGGCTCATTAGTGGTTACCCATAACAAAATGTCGTATGTAATCTCGGACCCAGCCGAGGCCTGGCCTGTTTTACGGGGGGCGGGTTTTGCGCCGGATGGTGCGCTCGTCTCCCCGGGCTGAGAACTTAGGTGATGGGAATCTCTGACTTGTTTGCACAACACCTTTACGAGAAGCCGCCTCTTTTTCAATGCGTTCTTTTTAGTTCATGGTTTTGCATTTTTGACTCATGTTTCGTTGTTTATCTGATGTCTTTTGCTGCTCGGAATGTTATAGGAAGACCCCCTCTCTTTCTCTGTTGTTTTTAATTTTTATTTTTATATAGTTTGAGGAGCTATTTAGATGGATTCGGGGATTGTGATGTGAGCCCCTTTGATAACCCCCCCTCCCTCATTGCCTGTATTGCTATTTGGGATTTTGGAAGTGTCTTATGCTCCCCTTTTCCCTTTTTTCTTTAGGTTTCAGGCCTTTTCTCCCCCCCCCCTTATGATGGCATTGCCTTTGGCGCCTGCAGATGTCTCAATACGCCTCTTTATTTATTTTTTATTTCTTATCTATATAATGCTTTATGACAGTTGATATCACAGCCCTGTGTGGCTGCTTTCTTGTTGGTCGACATGTGGCCCTATTTGAAATTTCTAAATAAAGAATTAAAAAAAATAAAAATAAAAAAAAAAAATAATGCTTCCTGATGTTAATTTTAAACCTTTGCCCCTCTAATCTAAGACTATGTCCTCTTGTTTTGCTACTTTGTTTCCGTTTAAATATACTCCCTTCCTCTACCTTGTGCATTCCCTTTACGTATTTAAATGTTTCTATCATATCTCCTCTGTCTCGTCTTTTTTCCATACTACATAATACAATGTGAGCAGGATGTTACTTTGCTGCAGAGGGATTTAGATAGATTGGGGGACTGGGCACTTAAATGGCAGATGAAATTGTCAGGTATATTACACAGAAAAGGGGAAATTTAAAATGGATGCTTGTAACCATTTTGTGTTAAAGACAGTTATTTTTTTTTAAATTTTCTCTAGGTTTAGAAATGAACGAGATTTTTTTACAGAGTTCATTCCTGGGTAAAGTCTTTTATATTTTTTTAAGAAGTGCCAGACACGAAGGAATCTAGAATGTTTGTATGTGATAAGGCTAGGTTTAAGTGCTAAGACGTGTCATAATTAAATTTATTGGTCTGTCTTAAGTTTCTAAAACAAAAGATATTTTGTTTCTTGGGTATAGGAATAAGAGTTAATATTCTCTAATATAGATTTATATTCACAAAATATATGTTTATAATCAAGGTATATTTTATTATATTCACAGTAGGAAATATATATTCCAATAAATATTGTAGAAAGTATATAATTGGTAAATAATAAAATTTACTAAAGAATAGATTCTGTTGAGTTAGCCAGGAAAGAATTTAGCTGATGGGACTCTGAGTAAGTAACTAAAAGGGAGTAGGGATATAAATCAAGGTATATTTTATTATATTCACAGTAGGAAATATATATTCCAATAAATATTGTAGAAAGTATATAATTGGTAAATAATAAAATTTACTAAAGAATAGATTCTGTTGAGTTAGCCAGGAAAGAATTTAGCTGATGGGACTCTGAGTAAGTAACTAAAAGGGAGTAGGGATATAAATCAAAGATGACAGATGGAGACACTGTGTCTAGTGACTGAGAGAGAGGTCTTTGTTGAGTCAGATTGACCTTTAAACCCGAGATAAGAAAATTAAAAAGAAAAGGGGGAATTAATTAAGAAGTGCAATACTGCTCTCTAGAGGATAGTAAATATTATAATTCATATTACCAAAGATATTGTGTGTCGTCAAATTGGCTATAATAAGTGGCAATGTTGGTTACAAGTCAGTCGGAGATTCCAGCGGTCAGACTCACATCGCAATGCATTCAGACGTCCATTACACATGACACTCTGAAGTCGGCGATTCCAGCAGACAGACTCACACCGCAATGCATTACACATGACCCTCTGAAGTCGGAGATTCCAGCGGTCAGACTCACACTGCAATGCATTAGACATGACACTCTGAGAGTCCAAGATTCCAACACTCAGACTCACACCACGATGCAGGCAGATCCCAAGATATGAGGCAATCAAGATTCTCACTAAATTTCTGACTCTTACCAACTCTCTAACTCACATGCATTGATTATCTGATATCGATAATTTTCACACATTCCAAAAATTACTACATCAGGAATTCCAAGGCAGACTTATCAACATCCAAATTGGACAGGTAATGTATGAAGTAAGGAATTAATGTAAATATATATTTGTAGAGATTCTTGCAACGTAGACTGAGACTTCTCGGATACGGTTAAATCCAAATTCTAAGTAATTTCTATTCTGCAGATAGAAATATGAAGAAGTGGATATAAGGATTTATTCCTAAAAGAAATGTTGTAAGATTGATACCAATATATATATTGAATTTGGAAATTACTGTGATTAAAATTAATGGGCAAGGAATTATATAACTACAAAATAAAAAGCAAAAGATTAGAAGTTTAATTCTCAAGATTAGGGGAGGATTCACTAAATAAGTTTTTATTACTTATCATTAAATTAGCTCATCTTTTGTTGATCCATGTAGCATAGAGATGTATATATATCTATAAGAGCTGGCTGGTTAAACATTGTTTGCTGGGAAATGCATGTTGTATTAAGCAGAAATGTTTATTAACCATTTGTGTATTAGTTACTAACTGATAAGGTAAATGATATTAATCATATATGCAGTTACTAACCGGAGATACATATATTGTGAAGCTAGTTTTTATATGCTGATGGATTGTGGTTTATGAATTTTTGTTTATGATATGAGATTTGAAACTTTTTTGTATACATAATAAATATATATATATTTTTATCCAATTATTGATTATTGTATTTTTTAAAGCAAAACACAGACAATTAAAAGAATTCAGGATAATTTCTAAGAAATATAAACGATTGATATTTGTGTCTCGTATAAGTTTCTTATGAAATAATAATCCCTGATATATTGGAGGCAACTGCCGAGGTAGGTCCAGTAAGTCCAATATAGACATATTGGAGGCTTGGCTGATAAGTCCAATATATACAAACGTGTTATATTCACGTGCAGAGATTATATCCGACAAAATTTAATGTAGATAAATGCAGTGAAGAACACACAAGCAATTTATACCCTAAATGGTACGGAGTTAGGGAAATCCAAGCAGGAGAAGGATAAGGATTTGGGAATAATCATAGACTTCAAACTAAGTAACAATGTGCAATGTCAAACAGCAGCCGCCAAGGCCAGCAAGGTATTGGTATGCATTAAAAGGGGAGTTCACTCTCGGGATGAAAACATAATTTTGCCTCTGTATAAATCAATGGTAAGACCGCACCTTGAATATGCCGTGCAATTTTGGGCACCTGTCTTAAGAAAGGATATTATAGTGCTAGAAAAAGTGCAGAGACGGGCAACTAAATTAATAAGGGGAATGGAAGGTTTAAGTTATGAGGAAAGACTAACAAGCTTAAACCTGTTTAGTTTAGAGAAACGGCGCCTTAGAGGGGATCTGATAACCTTATATAAATATATAAGGGGCCATTATAAACCACTGTCTGGAAACCTATTCATTAACAGGACTATACACAGGACCCAAGGTCACCCATTTAGACTGGACGAAAGGAAATTCAGCCTAAAGCATAGGAAGGGTTATTTTACGGTGAGAACAATAAAGCTGTGGAATTCTCTGTATGTTGAGGTGGTTGGGTCAGAGATTGTACAGACTTTTAAAAAATTACTGGATGACTTCCTGCAGACACAGAATATTAAGGGTTATAATATTTAATATGTGGGTAAGCTTCTTGATCCAAGCAGAAATCTGACTGCCATTCTGGGGTCAAGAAGGAATTTTTTCCCAGTGTGTTGCATATTAGTGAGCATTTCAGACTAGGTTTTTTGCCTTCTTTTGGATCAACAGCAGTAGGTGATGTGTGAGAGGCTGAACCCGATGGACGCATCTCATTTTTCAGCCTATGTAACAATGTAATAGGGCTGTGCAATATTGACAAAATAATCATATTGCGATTTCTTGAATGAATATTGCGATTGCGATTTTATTTACGATTTAGCCAATTGTTTTTGCTTTTTCAAACATGCTACATACATTCTAAATGTATTCAGTATTCAGCACATGGATACTGCCCCAGCACATGGATATACTGCCCCAGCACATGGAAATACTGCCCCAGCACATGGAAATACTGCCCCAGCACATGGATATACGGCCCCAGCACATGGATATACTGCCCCAGCACATGGATACTGCCCCAGCACATGGATATACTGCCCCAGCACATGGATATTGCCCCAGCACATGTATATTGCCCCAGCTCATGGATATACTGCCCCAGCTCATGGATACTGCCCCAGCACATGGATATACTGCCCCAGCACATGGATATACTGCTCCAGCACATGGATACTGCCCCAGCACATGGATACTGCCCCAGCTCATGGATATACTGCCCCAGCACATGGATACTGCCCCAGCTCGTGGATATTGCCCCAGCACGTGGATACTGCCCCAGCACGTGGATACTGCCCCAGCTCGTGGATACCACCCCAGCTCGTGGATACTGTGCCGCAGCTCACCTCTGTGCGCCGCTGTGTTCTGTGCGCCACGTGTTCGGCTCCCTGTTAACTTCCGGTGGCACATGGAGCTTGGGCGCTCGCCTCGAGGAACCATGTGACGAGCCGCGAGAATGCGGCTCGTCACGTGGTTCCCCCTGCGAGCGCCCAAAGCACCATGCCGCCGCCGGAAGTTAACAGCCGAAAATCGCAGCCTTATGCGATTTAGAAATCGCAGGGTCGGAAATCGCGATTCGATTGCGATTGCAATTAATTGCACAGCCCTACTATGTAACTATGTAACAATCGTCTACTGCGGGTGAACCTGCGCGAACCCTGTGCGAGCTTACTGTACGTCGCGAGTCCTATACTTAACATTGTGAGCGCATATGCGAATGTGCGCTGGTACGCGGATGGTATTACAATTGTAGCGCAGGCTACTTGAACTGTGTGTGTACTATTGTGTTTCTCAGACATGCAGCCTGTCACAGCTGCAGAGTACTTCCCCAGTCCCTTTTTTCCCTTTCTCTTCACTAGCAAAGGAAGTTGTTAAGACAGGAAGATGCAAAGGATTATGGAAAATGTAGTCTCAATTACAGAGGGCCTATGCAATTTGTCAGGAAGAGAACTACACCTCCCAGCAGTGCCTAAGGCTAGGGACAGATGAGCGCATTTTCTGCGGCCACCGTCAAAATGTACGTCGATGCGTGCGCACGCATTTTTTCACGGAATACGCTTAAGTGGTCAGACGATGCGCAATTCTGGACGTATTTCATGACGATGGGGTGAAAAGAAGTCTAGGGAAATCCGGCTGTTTGAACGTTATGTTGGCCGCACACTAGCAGCGTCTGACATCTCCTAATCACGCACACACGCTGCTATGCGGACGCAGCGCACTCTGTACGTCAGTACCAGCGGTTTAACGTTCTCGAAAAAATGCGTTCATTTTCCACTTGCGTTGCGCGGCCGGACTTTTGTGCGACCGTACTTCGTATATTGGCTGTCATTGCCCGTCATCTGCTGCTAGTGCGGCCGTGATTATGTGCGCCAGAACGCGCATTCGCACTGCCTCAGTCTGACCCTAGCCTAAGGGAAGGGGCGTTTTCCAAGGGTGGAAGTGCACGTGCAGAGCAAGAAGAAGGCAGAGAAGGGGAGACTGCTGAGGTGAACGGTCCTATGTGATGGATCGTGTGTCCAGAGGCTGCCTCGTGCGTTCAGTGAAGGAGAGATCCAGTTGCCCTCACATGTTGCCAGTACCAGCGGATCGTGCATCCAGCTGTCCTTGTGCATCCAGTGAAGAATGGGTCTGTCTGCCTTCGTGTGTGTTCCAGTGACAGAGGGAGCGACCGAGTACATTCAGCGGAGGAGAAATACAGCTGTCCTTGAGTGATTCCAGCGCTAAGAGATAGCGATCAAGCTACCGTCCAAACGGAGAGAGGTATTCGGCCATCCTGCGTGAGTTGATATTGCTAACTTTATTGTCTGGCCTAGTTCTACTGCCCGCACAGTTGCAGCTAAAAGGAGGATCGCTGCAGTTACAAATACTGCTGTTCTGTGACACTTTGCGAAGATTTCTTTCTCACTTTGTGGAATACAAATATGGTTTCATGTTAAAGGTACCCAACGATAGAATCAAAGGCCCCACCGCTAGCAATCTTGAACGCTTGTATACTTTCCAATTGCCAGTGGTTAGGCAGAATGTATAAGGTTTAGACAGGTTACTGATATTGGTTACGTTGATTATAGCTGAAAATCGAACTGCAATGAAGTATGGTAAAGATTGCTGTCTTGTTCATTCATTATTGATTTGAATAGTAATGCTAAATTAACTCTTTCAATACTGTTATACTGTTGATTACTTTGTCCTACAAAGGGTTTGCTCGCTAGTCCTAATAAACCCCTTTTTATTTAAAGAAATCTTGTCCTGGTATTACTTGGCGCTGAAGGTGGAGGTGGGTAATCCCTGGAGTGAGACAGAAGGCCCGTCAAACTCAGCGGCACTCGCAGGAGTAGCGCGACACAATCTATTTGCGCTAATTACCGCATAGCCTTTGCGAGCATAATTTTAGCAACTCCTAAAAGCTGGTGTTAATGGTAAATCTGAACAACCTGGCCGAACCCAAATACACCAGCCCAAAAAAAAATGCAGCAAAATATACAGTAGTTACACATGATACTCATTCCAAACCAATAAAATGGAGAAGTTGTGTATGCAGGTATTATTGCTGCAGCATACAGTATATGCTCAGATTGACTTTGGCAGGTGCAATCTCTTAACGTGAGATAATTGTGGTTCTTAATTCTGATTGGCTGAATCGCGAGAAAAAAACTGTTCGTACACTGGTTTTTGCACTAAAACAAAACACATTTTAAAAATCTGAACATTTTTTCTCTGCGCTCAAATCGAAAGAAGAGGCAAAATCTGTTGCCTTAGTCGAGCAAGTTACAGTTACAAGTATTTATAAAGCTCCAATAAATTCCTTAACGCTGAACAATGGGAGAAATAGAATAACAAATATACAAATATGTTACACACGGAACAGAGCTTACAATCTAAGAGTAGAGGGGTGAGACGCTAGGTGAGGGTACTTGGAGCATGTGTGGTAGTGGGTTGCATGAGGGCTGAGTGGGAAGATGGAGCAAGAAATGTGTAGTGGGGGATCATGGAGTGAGCTAATAGGCTTCTCTATAGTAATGCGTTTTCAGAGACTTCTTGAAGGACTGGAGAGACTGGGAGAGTCTGATGTTGCGGGGGAGTTCCATAGAAAGTGTGCAGCTCGAGAGAAGTCCTGAAGGCGAAAGTTGGGGGTGTGGGTACGAGGAACTGATAGCATCAGATCATTGGCCGAGTGAAGTGGTCGGGATGGGATGTACCTGCTAATAAGGGAGGAGATAAAGGCAGGGGCGTGGTTATGGAGAGCCCAGTATAATGAATTGGATTCTAAAGGAAACAGGGAGCCAGTGTAGAGATTGACAGAGAGGTGATGTGCAGGAGGTAAGGTGTATGAGTCTGGCACAGGTGTTCATTACAGACTGCAGAGGCAGAATCTGGGATCTCTTAAGGCCAGAGAGAAGGAGGTTACTGTAGACAAGGCCGGATTTTCTGGATTAAGAAAGGGATGGATGCGTGCAATGTTTTTTAGGTGGAAGCAGCAAGATTTGGTTAGAGACTGAATGAGAGGAGTAAAGGATAGATTGGAGTCCAAGAAGACCCTGAGGCATCGAGCCTGAGAGGTAGAAGTAATGGTGGCACCATTCACCTGAAGAGAAATTGTTGCAGGAATGGAGGTTTTAGAGGGAGGGAAGATGAGAAGTTCAGTTTTCAAGAGGTTGAGATTTAGGAAATGGGAAGTCATCCAGTTGGAGACAGCCGATAGGCAGGCTGTAACGCGGTCCAACACCAGAGGAGAGAGATCGAGAGAGGAAAGGTAGATTTGGTTGTCATCAGCATATAGGTGATATTGGAATCCATAGGAAGAGATGAGGTTGTCCAAAGAGGCGGTATAGATCGAGAAGAGTAGGGGACCCAGAACAGAGACTTGGGGTACCCCAACTGAAAGAGGAACTGGTGGTGAAGAGACACCAGCGAAGGAGACACTGAAGGAGCGAAAAGAGGGATAGGAAGAGGACTAGGAGAGAGAGCGATGTCACTGAGGCCAAGTTGAAGCAGCGTGAGGAGCAGGAGAGGGTGATCAACAGTTTCGAATGCAGCAGAAAGGTCAAGAAGAATAAGGAGGGAGAAGTGACCTTTGGTTTCAGCAGCAGTTAAATCATTAGTCACCTTGGTCAGAGCAGTCTCAGTAGATTGTTGGGAGTGAAAGTTAGACTGGTGCAGATCGAGTAGAGAGTTAGCAGCAAACAAACTGGTGAGCTGGTTATAGACCAGACGTTCTAGGATTTTGGAGACAAAAGGGAGCAGAGGAATGGGACAGTAGTTCAAGAGGGAGGTACGTAGGATCAAGAGATGGCTTTTTTAGAATGTATTCAAACATGCTCTGATCACCCCCAGAGGGGAAGATTCCAGAGGAGAGGCAGAGGTTAAAAATATGAGTCAAAGCAGGGACAGTAACTGGTAGGACAGGACGAACAAGCAGTGAGGGGATGGGATCAAGTGGACAGGTGGTCGGGTAGGAGGACATGAGAAGTTCTTGTCACGAATCCCCCTGAATACGAAGATAGTGGTCCCTTTACGTAGACCGCTCTCTACCCTTCCGATCCTTGAATGGTCGGCACAACTAGATAGATAATTAACCAGACAATAGACAAGCAAGGGTAAACACCAGACAGAGGTACAGAATAGAGTACTCGTTCTCCCTAGGACCTTAGTAATATCAGAGGTAGCCTGATGTGTGCTTAGGGTGCCACATAGACTGACCTCGGTACCAAAGTTAAGAGCAGAACCGTGAAAAGAGTAAATGCCAATACCAAGGGTTATACACAGGGTGTTCGTTCTTCGCCAATGCCAGGGGTCGTACACAGAATGGTTCGTTTGCCAGTGCCAGGGGTCATACACAGAATGGTTCGTTTGCCAATGCCAGGAGTCATACACAGAATGGTTCGTTTGCCAATGCCAGGATTCATACACAGAATGGTTCGTTTGCCAATGCCAGGAGTCATACACAGAATGGTTTGTTTGCCAATGCCAGGATTCATACACAGAATGGTTCGTTTGCCAATGCCAGGAGTCATACACAGAATGGTTCGTTTGCCAATGCCAGGAGTCATACACAGAATGGTTCGTTAGCCAGAAACAAGGTCAGACACAGATAAATTAGCCAAAAACACAAGAGCTCTGCGGGAAGTGAATACCACGTCAGGGCACCGGCGAACTAGTGAAGCCGGGTTTTAAACCCGGCGGGTCCGCGTCATAACGCCAGGCTCCGCCCCCCGGCGTCCCACGTGAGCGCACCCGGTGGCGTTATTATTCGGCGCCTGGCCAGCGAGCAGCGAGGAATCTGCTGCCAGGCGCCCCAGAACAGAGCCATCCGTGACAGAACCCCCCCTCTACGGGCGGCCACTGGACGACCCCCAGGGGCACGGGGGTGCGCCAAATAGAAGGCCTTCACCAACCGAGGGGCATGGACCTCTGCAGCCGGAATCCAAGAACGATCCTCTGGACCGTAACCCCACCCAATCGACCAAGTACTGTAAGGACCCCCTAGACTTTCTGGCATCCAGAATGGCCTCAACCTCGTACTCCTCCTGGCCCTCCACAGAGACAGGAGGAGGTGGAGCACGGACCTTGGTGTACCGGTTACACAACAACGGTTTCAAAAGGCTTACGTGGAACACATTGTGTATCCTGATATGGGGGGGTAACGCCAAAGCATAGGAGACAGGGTTGAGTCGCCGCAGAATCTTATAGGGGCCGATATATCTAGGTGCCAACTTCATGGAAGGCACTAAGAGCTTGATATTCCGTGAAGAAAGCCAAACCCTGTCCCCAACTTGATACACGGGTGCCTGCCTCCTGTGTCTGTCGGCCTTGGTTTTCTGGATGGCACTACTCTCTTCCAGTGCCCGTTTGACTCTCTCCCAAGTCTCTTTCAATGATGCCAAATGCTCATCCAAAGCAGGAATCGTGGTATCAGGAAACGTAGCGGGGAGCACGGGAGGATCAAAACCATAAACAGTGAAGAAAGGGGAATGTCCTGTGGATTCACTTACTGCACTGTTCAAAGCATACTCTGCCCAAGGTAACAGGTCCGACCAGTTATTTTGTTGTTCTGATATAAAGCACCTGAGATATTTCTCTATATTTTGGTTGGCTCGTTCTGCTGCTCCGTTGGTCTGGGGGTGATAGGCCGAAGAGAAGGATAAGTCTATCCCCACATTCTTACAAAACCCTTTCCAGAATCTGGAGACGAATTGTGTCCCCCTATCAGAGACAATCTCCAGAGGAACACCGTGTATGCGAACCACGTTGGAAATGAATATGGGTACCAGTTCGGCTGCCGAAGGTAGTTTCCGAAGAGGCACATAGTGACCCATCTTGGAGAATCGATCTATGACCGTAAGTATAACTGTATTCCCTCTTGACTCAGGTAAATCTACTATAAAATCCATGGCTACATGCGACCATGGGCGTTCGGGGATCGGCAAAGGCTGGAGTAAACCAATGGGTGCTGTTTTGGGACTTTTATGTCTTGTGCACACCTCGCACACAGCTATGTAATCTTTAACGTCTCGGCGCAACGTGGGCCACCAGAGGAGTTTACTGATACTAGCCACTGTTTTGGTGATACCCATATGCCCAGAGGTTTTATTGTCATGATAAACGTTAAGTACTTCCTCTCTTTCGTTCTCAGGTACAAAGAGTTTCGCGGGAGGTTTCCCCCCAGGAGCTGCACCCTGGACGGTCTGCAACCTTTTCACTAGAGGAGACGAGACACTAATTGTGGTAGAGGCTATAATCCTTTCCTGGGGTACAATGGGATGCTGATCTTGGATATTATGTTCATAAGATTCATACTGTCTCGATAAGGCGTCTGCTTTAATGTTTCTGGACCCAGGTCTATAGGTAAGCACGAAATTAAAACTTGAAAGAAACAATGACCATCTCGCTTGTCTGGAATTTAAACGTTTAGCATCTCCAATGTACGTAAGATTCTTATGATCGGTTATGATAACGATGGGGTCCCTAGACCCCTCCAATAAGTATCTCCATTCTGCCAAGGCCGAGATGACTGCTAACAACTCTCTATTTCCAATGTCATAGTTCTTCTCTGCCGGGGACAATTTCCGAGAATAGAAGCCGCATGGATGCAAGGGTTTGTCGGGTGCCTCCCTTTGGGACAAGACTGCACCAAGACCTAGTTCGGAGGCGTCAACTTCTACTTGGAAAGGCAGAGCCGGATCTGGATGTCGGAGAACAGGGGCAGTAGTGAATGCTTGTTTAAGTGCCTCAAAGGCTTGAGTGGCTTGAGGTGTCCATTTCTGATTTCCCACCCCTTTCTTTGTCAAAGCCGTGAGGGGAGCTACCAAGGCTGAAAAGTCTTTAATGAATCTCCGATAGTAGTTAGTAAACCCCAGAAACCTCTGGATGGCTTTAAGCCCTTGGGGTAGAGGCCAGTCAAGAATTGCTGAGAGTTTTTTAGGGTCCATTTGAAAACCCTCAGGGGTTATTATATAACCAAGGAAATGCACTGTTACTATGTCGAATAGACATTTTTCTAGTTTACAATACAATCCAGCCTTCAATAGTTTATTCAATACTTGTTTCACGTGGGCGTGATGAGTGTCCACATCAGGAGAGTATATCAGGATGTCATCCAGATATACTATGACGAATTCTTGCAGAAAATCCCTTAGGGTGTCATTTATGAGGTCCTGAAAAACGGCTGGCGCATTACATAATCCAAAGGGCATCACCAGGTATTCATAATGCCCGCTACGTGTATTAAAAGCCGTTTTCCATTCATCTCCCTTTTTAACCCTAACCAGGTTGTAAGCTCCGCGTAAATCGAGCTTCGTATATATATGGGCCCCTTTTAATCGGTCGAACAATTCTGTTATGAGAGGTATGGGATATGCATTTCTTATAGTTATCCTATTCAAACCTCTATAATCGATGCAAGGTCGCAGATCTCCCTCTTTTTTGGAGACAAAAAAGAAACCTGCTCCTGCTGGAGAGGAGGACCGTCTAATGAATCCTCGCTCTAGATTCTCCCTTATGTATTCCTCCATAATGTCGTTTTCTTTTTGTGACAAAGGGTATACATGTCCCCTAGGAGGCATCGTACCGGGGAGTAAATCAATAGCACAGTCATATGGACGATGTGGTGGTAGGACCTCAGTCCTGGCTTTAGAGAACACCTCCTTTAATGCCAGATAACATTCAGGGACCTCTGTGGATAAAGGAGGGGCTGTGGCAATATTGAGGCTACCAATCACATTGACCCTGCCTAGGCAATTAGACTGACAATTAGGACCCCAACATTTTATGTCTCTCTGGACCCAATCAATAACCGGGTTGTGCTCTGTTAACCATGGAAACCCAAGAACGACAGGACATGAGGGAGATTCAATAATTTGAAATCTTATCGTTTCATGGTGTAAAACTCCTGTTTTCATACATACATCGACAGTGTCGTGAGTGATATGTGGACATGACAGGGGTTTACCATCTATGGCCTCCACCATTAGAGGTTTTTCCTTGAGAACCAGAGGTAAGAGGTTTTTGGCAGCAAAATATTTATCCATGAAATTACCTGAGGCCCCAGAGTCTAAGAACGCCTCAGTCTTGAGGTGAACCCCCTCCCAGGTTAGGGAGATCGGTAACAGAATCCTGGATTTTTTTTTCTCACTATCCACAAAGGAGGCATAAAGAGAACCGATAACCTGGGTATTGGCTGTTCTTTGACCCGATTTGCCACTCTCCCCCCTGTTAACCCTGGGTCTCTGAGGACATTGAAGGCGGAAATGATCAGCCCCTGCACAATAGAAGCAGAGCCCCTTTTCTCTTCTGTGAGCTCTTTCAGCCTCTGAAATACCCGTTTTTCCTATTTGCATAGGTTCAACGACTGGCATATCTGTTTTTGCGTTCTCCGGGTTACCTGACGTACTGGTGTGTCTGGGTAATAAGGGTAAAGGAGGCAAGACCCTTCTGGGTCTGTCTCTGGGGTGTCTCCTTTCCCTAATTTGATCGTCCATGGCTATGCAAAAGTCAATCAAATGGTCCAGATTTTCTGGTAATTTTAAGGGAGCCAGCTCAAACATAAAAGCCTCGTTCAGGCCTTCGGTAAAGGCTAAGGTTAACACGTCGTTCGGCCAAAGCACCTCTGACGTCAAAGTCTTAAACTCTATGGCATAGTCGGAGACCCTCCTATTACCTTGTTTAATGTGAAACAAGGACCTACCCGCATTGGTAGCCCTTCTAGAGGGATCAAAGGTACGTTTTAACTCAGAGGTAAAACCCTCATAGTCATAGATGATGGGTTTCTTATTTTCCACAACGGCGTAGCCCATAATAAAGCTTTTTCTGTTAAATGATTAATCAGATAGCCTACTTTGGCTTTATCAGATATACAAGACCCTGGGTTGTTCTCAAACAAGATCTCGAGTTGGGTCAGAAAACCCCGGCATAAGCTTGGTGTACCATCATAGCGTAAGGGTGCCTTCATACTAAGCCTATGTCTCTCAGGAGAGACCGAACTGACTCTAGGCAATACTGGGTCTGGAGGGTTTGTGGTACCAGTATTGGACCGATTTAACAGGGTTTGTAGAGCGAGAGAAATCTGGTCCATCCTATGGTCCTGCTCCTCTTGTCTGGCTGCGATACGTGCCAACTGGTTAGAGAGGTCTGCGGGATCCATTGGCCCTGACGTAATGTCACGAATCCCCCTGAATACGAAGATAGTGGTCCCTTTACGTAGACCGCTCTCTACCCTTCCGATCCTTGAATGGTCGGCACAACTAGATAGATAATTAACCAGACAATAGACAAGCAAGGGTAAACACCAGACAGAGGTACAGAATAGAGTACTCGTTCTCCCTAGGACCTTAGTAATATCAGAGGTAGCCTGATGTGTGCTTAGGGTGCCACATAGACTGACCTCGGTACCAAAGTTAAGAGCAGAACCGTGAAAAGAGTAAATGCCAATACCAAGGGTTATACACAGGGTGGTTCGTTCGCCAATGCCAGGGGTCGTACACAGAATGGTTCGTTTGCCAGTGCCAGGGGTCATACACAGAATGGTTCGTTGCCAATGCCAGGAGTCATACACAGAATGGTTCGTTTGCCAATGCCAGGATTCATACACAGAATGGTTCGTTTGCCAATGCCAGGAGTCATACACAGAATGGTTCGTTTGCCAATGCCAGGATTCATACACAGAATGGTTCGTTTGCCAATGCCAGGAGTCATACACAGAATGGTTCGTTTGCCAATGCCAGGAGTCATACACAGAATGGTTCGTTAGCCAGAAACAAGGTCAGACACAGATAAATTAGCCAAAAACACAAGAGCTCTGCGGGAAGTGAATACCACGTCAGGGCACCGGCGAACTAGTGAAGCCGGGTTTTAAACCCGGCGGGTCCGCGTCATAACGCCAGGCTCCGCCCCCCGGCGTCCCACGTGAGCGCACCCGGTGGCGTTATTATTCGGCGCCTGGCCAGCGAGCAGCGAGGAATCTGCTGCCAGGCGCCCAAGAACAGAGCCATCCGTGACAGTTCTGAGACATCCTCCTCCAAGACTGGAGAAAAGGAAGAAATAGTAGAAGAGGGGGCAGGGAGTGAGGGTGTCAGTGGGATAGATTGGTTAAAGGAGGAGGGCAGTGAATGCAGCAGAATTGTTTGTTTTATATGTAAAAAGCATATATTGCCTCTGCTGTACATAGTTACAGGCTGAAAAAAGACATGCGTCCATCAGGTTCAGCCTTTCACACATCACCTACTGCTGTTGATCCAAAAGAAGGCAAAAAAAAACATTCTGAAGCGCTCGCCAATATGCAAAATTCCTTCTTGACACCAGAATGGCAGTCAGAGTTCTCCTTGGATCAAGAAGCTTTTACCCACATATTAAATATTATGACCTTTAATATTCCTTGTCTGCAGGAAGTCATCCATTAGTTTTTTAAAAGTCTGTACAGTCTCTGACCCAACCATCCCAACAGGCAGAGAATTCCACAGCTTTATTGTTCTCACTGTAAAATAACCCTTCCTATGCTTTAGGCTGAATTTCCTTTCGTCCAGTGTATTTTAAATTTGCATTAACATTTTTCAATTTTTTTATTTGTTACACATTACCTGGTCATGTTTGGTATCATTGTAAAGACTAGACTCTGACCTTTCCAATGACACCTCACTTAACCTTGTGCACTGTACATTTCAGGGATGCAGGTTCAGGGCCGATGCAAGCATTTTTGTTTACTCAGGCGAAGTTGCGTTTTGGTGCCCCCCTCCACCCAATCCGTGCCATGCCAATCGGGAGTGTTTGGTGTCCTCACGCATTGCCAATCTATGCTGTTCCTGTGCCCCTCCTGTGCCACAGGGCCAATCTACAGAGTGTGTGGTCCCCTCCTTTGGCAATGTGGCATAGGAGGGGCACCAGGCACTGCACAAATTTGCAATGTGGCCTGGTGGTGCCCCCTGGTCTTGCTGTGTCAATATACCCACATATTTCAAACTGCCTGCCACTACCAGTGTTTCCCTGTGATCCTGCTACCTACCACTCTCACTCTGTTGCTGTGGTCCACTGTCTGACTCCAGGTCTCCAGAAGCAGACTGGCAGCAGGGTCCTCGTCCTCTAATTCAATTCACTCCCCCTTAATTCATTTTTCCCCCTTGATTACTTTCACCCCCTCCCCCCTTAAATTCATTTCATATAGCGTATGACAGAGCTCCACAGCAATAAAACTCACAGTAATGTGCAGTGTGTATGAGCGTATCACAGAGCTTCACAGCAATAAACCTCACAGTAATGTACCGATATCAGTTCACTCAGTGGCGTCACCAGGGTTGGTGTCACCCGGTGCGGTAATTTATGGTGTCACCCCCCCCCCGAGTTTTCCGGATTTTTTTTAACTACTCTTACTCCTAAATCAGTACTCCCATATAACACTGAATGCTCATACACACAGCACACATTACTGTGAGGTTTATTGCTGTGGAGCTCTCTCATATGCTCACACAACTTTTTGCCAACTGCCAGCAAGTACGATGCCTGTTCGGAGGCAGTGAAAGCACACAAAGCACACAAAGCTGCCCCCAGCAGCTCTGGATATATTGCCCCCAGCAGCTCACCCATGGATATATATTGCCCCAGCTCACATATGGATATATTGCGCCTCAGCTCACATATGAATACATTGCGCCTCAGCTCACACATGGATATATTGCGCCTCAGCTCACACATGGATATATTGCGCCTCAGCTCACATATGGATATGGATATGCCCCTGCTCATGGGATATTGCCCCAGCTCATGAATACTGCCTCAGCTCATGGATATACTGCCCCAGCTCATGGATATGCCCCAGCTCATGGATACTGCCCCAGCAGCTCATGGATTTGCAACAGCAGCTCATGGATTTGCCCCAGCTCATGGATATGCCCCAGCTCATGGATAATGCCCCAGCTCATGGATATTGCCCCCAGCTCATGGATAATGCCCCAGCTCATGGATATTGCCCCCAGCTCATGGATACTGCCCCAGCTCATGGATTTGCCCCAGCTCATGGATTTGCCCCAGCTCGTGTATACTGCCCCAGCAGCTCATGGATACTGCCCCAGCTCATGGATACTGCCCCAGCACATGGATATGCCCCAGCTCACACATGGATTTGCCCCAGCTCATGGATTTGCCCCAGCAGCTCATGGATATGCCCCAGCTCATGGATAAGCCCCAGCTCATGGATATGCCCCAGCTCATGGATTTGCCCCAGCTCATGATATGCCCCAGCTCATGGATTTGCCCCACCTCATGGATTTGCCCCAGCTCATGGATAATGCCCCAGCTCATGGATTTGCCCCAGCTCATGGATATGCCCCAGCTCATGGATATTCCCCAGCTCATGGGATATTGCCCCAGCACATGAATACTGCCCCAGCTCATGCATATACTGCCCCAGCTCATGGATATGCCCAGCTCATGGATACTGCCCCAGCAGCTCATGGTTTTCCCCCAGCAGCTCATGGATTTGCCCTAGCTCATGGATATGCCCCAGCTCATGGATAATGCCCCAGCTCATGGATATTGCCCCCAGCTCATGGATAATGCCCCAGCTCATGGATATTGCCCCCAGCTCATGGATACTGCCCCAGCTCATGGATTTGCTCCAGCTCATGGATTTGCCCCAGCAGCTCATGGATACTGCCCCAGCAGCTCATGGATACTGCCCCAGCTCATGGATATTGCCCCAGCTCATGGATACTGCCCCAGCACATGGACATGCCCCAGACCACACATGGATTTGCCCCAGCTCATGGATTTGCCCCAGCAGCTCATGGATATGCCCCAGCTCATGGATATGCCCCAGCTCATGGATTTGCCCCAGCTCATGGATAATGCCCCAGCTCATGGATTTGCCCCAGCTCATGGATATGCCCCAGCTCATGGATATTGCTCCAGCTCATGGATATGCCCCAACTCATGGATATTGCCCCAGCTCATGTATTTGCCCCAGCTCATGTATTTGCCCCAGCTCATGGATAATGCCCCAGCTCATGGATTTGCCTCAGCACATGGATAATGCCCCAGCTCATGGATTTGCCCCAGCTCATGGATATAGTGCCCCAGCTCATGGATTTGCCCCAGCAGCCCATGCATTTGCCCCAGCTAATGGATATAGTGCCCCAGCTCATGGATATGCCCCAGCTCATGGATACTGCCCCAGCAGCTCATGGTTTTCCCCAGCAGCTCATGGATTTGCCCCAGCTCATGGATAATGCCCCAGCTCATGGATATTGCCCCCAGCTCGTGGATAATGCCCCAGCTCATGGATATTTCCCCAGCTCATGGATATTGCCCCCAGCTCATGTATACTGCCCCAGCAGCTCATGGATACTGCCCCAGCTCATGGATACTGCCCCAGCACATGGATATGCCCCAGCTCACACATGGATTTGCCCCAGCTCATGGATTTGCCCCAGCAGCTCATGGATATGCCCAGTGGCGTAACTAGAAACCTGAGGGCCCGGTGCAAGAATCCATGAAGGGCCCCCCCAACCCCCCCAAAAAGATCCATATTTTTACCTTTTTTTTTCTGCAATATAAAAAAGATAGTATTGCCCCCAGCTCACATGGACATATATTGCCCCAAGACCACACATGGATATATTGCCCCCAGGCCACACATGGATATATTGCCCCAGCTCACACATGGATATTTTTGCCCCCAGCTCATGGAAATACTGCCCCAACACATGGATATACTGCCCCAGCTCATGGATATACTGCCCCATTACAAGGATATACTGCCCCAGCTCATGGATATACTGCCCCAGCACATGGATATACTGCCCCAGCTCATGGATATACTGCCCCAGCACATGGATATACTGCCCCAGCACATGGATATACTGCCCCAGCACATGGATATACTGCCCCAGCACATGGATATACTGCCCCAGCTCATGGATATACTGCCCCAGCTCTGCCCCCCAGCTCATGGATATATTGCCCCAGCTCTGCCCCCCAGCTCATGGATATATTGCCCCAGCTCTGCCCCCCAGCTCATGGATATATTGCCCCAGCTCTGCCCCCCAGCTCATGGATATATTGCCCCAGCTCTGCCCCCCAGCTCATGGATATATTGCCCCAACTCTGCCCCCCAGCTCATGGATATATTGCCCCAGCTCTGCCCCCCAGCTCATGGATATATTGCCCCAGCTCTGCCCCCCAGCTCATGGATATATTGCCCCAGCTCTGCCCCCCAGGTCATGGATATGCCCCAGCTCTGCCCCCCAGCTCATGGATATATTGCCCCAGCTCTGCCCCCCAGCTCATGGATATGCCCCAGCTCATGGATATACTGCCCCAGCTCTGCCCCCCAGCTCATGGATATATTGCCCCAGCTCTGCCCCCCAGCTCATGGATATATTGCCCCAGCTCTGCCCCCCAGCTCATGGATATACTGCTCCAGCCCAGCTCTTACCTGCTCAGGGGGGCCCCAGGCCCAGGGCAGGCTCCGCCGGTGTTCTTGTCCTCCTTGGCGAGCGGCTGCTGGAAACATCCAGCTTGGCCGCTCGCCGGAAACCACCTGATCAGCGCGAGGTCTCGTGCGCTGGTCAGGTGGTTTCTCTCCCACGTGAGCGGCCAAGCTGCATGTCAGCGGCCGCTCGCGTAGGGAGAGGGACGGCCAGCGCACGGCTCCCAGATTCCGGCGCTTTTTGCCAGAATCTGGCGGCGGCGCCGGGCCCCCCTCCAGTGGTGGAATGCCAGGGCCCGGTCGCAACTGCGACCGCTGCGACCCTGGTACTTCCGCCACTGGATATGCCCCAGCTCATGGATTTGCCCTAGCTCATGGATATGCCCCAGCTCATGGATATGCCCCAGCTCATGGATATGCCCCAGCTCATGGATTTGCCCCAGCTCATGGATAATGCCCCAGCTCATGGATTTTCCCCAGCTCATGGATATGCCCCAGCTCATGGATATTCCCCAGCTCATGGGATATTGCCCCAGCACATGAATACCGCCCCAGCTCATGGATATACTGCCCCAGCTCATGGATATGCCCCAGCTCATGGATATTGCCCCAGCAGCTCATGGTTTTCCCCCAGCAGCTCATGGATTTGCCCCGGCTCATGGATATGCCCCAGCTCATGGATAATGCCCCAGCTCATGGATATTGCCCCCAGCTCATGGATACTGCCCCAGCTCATGGATTTGCCCCAGCTCATGTATACTGCCCCAGCAGCTCATGGATACTGCCCCAGCTCATGGATACTGCCCCAGCTCATGGATACTGCCTCAGCACATGGATATGCCCCAGATCACACATGGATTTGCCCCTGCTCATGGATTTGCCCCAGCAGCTCATGGATATGCCCCAGCTCATGGATTTGCCCCAGCTCATGGATTTGCCCCAGCTCATGGATAATGCCCCAGCTCATGCATTTGCCCCAGCTCATGCATTTGCCCCAGCTCATGGATATGCCCCAGCTCATGGATATTGCCCCAGCTCATGGATTTGCCCCAGCTCATGGATTTGCCCCAGCTCATGGATAATGCCCCAGCTCATGGATTTGCCCCAGCTCATGGATATAGTGCCCCAGCTCATGGATTTGCCCCAGCAGCTCATGGATTTGCCCCAGCTCATGGATATAGTGCCCCAGCTCATGGATATAGTGCCCCAGCTCATGGATTTGCCCCAGCAGCTCATGGATATGCCCCAGCTCATGGATTTGCCCCAGCAGCTCATGGATATGCCCCAGCTCATGGATTTGCCCCAGCAGCTCATGGATATGCCCCAGCTCATGGATAATGGCCCAGCACATGGATATGCCCCCGCTCACCTCCTGGCCGCGTGTTAGCTCCCTCTGAGCGTCCAGCGGTGTGCAGCTTGTGCGCTCGCTTGGGGGAGCCACGTGACCAGCCGCGATTGGCTGGTGACGTGTTTCCCCAGGCGAGAGCCGAAGCTGCACAGCTTCGGACGCTCGCAGGGAGCGAACACGCGGCGCAGGGTGAGACACCCGCCCTTAGGGTGACAGTGTCACCCTAAGGGCAGGTGTCACCTGGTGCGGGACGCACCCCCTTGTCACGGATGGCTCTGTTCTGGGGCGCCTGGCAGCGGATTCCTCGCTGCTCGCTGGCCAGGCGCCGAATAATAACGCCACCGGGTGCGCTCACGTGGGACGCCGGGGGGCGGAGCCTGGCGTTATGACGCGGACCCGCCGGGTTTAAAACCCGGCTTCACTAGTTCGCCGGTGCCCTGACGTGGTATTCACTTCCCGCAGAGCTCTTGTGTTTTTGGCTAATTTATCTGTGTCTGACCTTGTTTCTGGCTAACGAACCATTCTGTGTATGACTCCTGGCATTGGCAAACGAACCATTCTGTGTATGACTCCTGGCATTGGCAAACGAACCATTCTGTGTATGAATCCTGGCATTGGCAAACGAACCATTCTGTGTATGACTCCTGGCATTGGCAAACGAACCATTCTGTGTATGACTCCTGGCATTGGCAAACGAACCATTCTGTGTATGACCCCTGGCACTGGCAAACGAACCATTCTGTGTACGACCCCTGGCATTGGCGAACGAACCACCCTGTGTATAACCCTTGGTATTGGCATTTACTCTTTTCACGGTTCTGCTCTTAACTTTGGTACCGAGGTCAGTCTATGTGGCACCCTAAGCACACATCAGGCTACCTCTGATATTACTAAGGTCCTAGGGAGAACGAGTACTCTATTCTGTACCTCTGTCTGGTGTTTACCCTTGCTTGTCTATTGTCTGGTTAATTATCTATCTAGTTGTGCCGACCATTCAAGGATCGGAAGGGTAGAGAGCGGTCTACGTAAAGGGACCACTATCTTAGTATTCAGGGGGATTCGTGACATTACGTCAGGGCCAATGGATCCCGCAGACCTCTCTAACCAGTTGGCACGTATCGCAGCCAGACAAGAGGAGCAGGACCATAGGATGGACCAGATTTCTCTCGCTCTACAAACCCTGTTAAATCGGTCCAATACTGGTACCACAAACCCTCCAGACCCAGTATTGCCTAGAGTCAGTTCGGTCTCTCCTGAGAGACATAGGCTTAGTATGAAGGCACCCTTACGCTATGATGGTACACCAAGTTTATGCCGGGGTTTTCTGACCCAACTCGAGATCTTGTTTGAGAACAACCCAGGGTCTTGTATATCTGATAAAGCCAAAGTAGGCTATCTGATTAATCATTTAACAGAAAAAGCTTTATTATGGGCTACGCCGTTGTGGGAAAATAAGAAACCCATCATCTATGACTATGAGGGTTTTACCTCTGAGTTAAAACGTACCTTTGATCCCTCTAGAAGGGCTACCAATGCGGGTAGGTCCTTGTTTCACATTAAACAAGGTAATAGGAGGGTCTCCGACTATGCCATAGAGTTTAAGACTTTGACGTCAGAGGTGCTTTGGCCGAACGACGTGTTAACCTTAGCCTTTACCGAAGGCCTGAACGAGGCTTTTATGTTTGAGCTGGCTCCCTTAAAATTACCAGAAAATCTGGACCATTTGATTGACTTTTGCATAGCCATGGACGATCAAATTAGGGAAAGGAGACACCCCAGAGACAGACCCAGAAGGGTCTTGCCTCCTTTACCCTTATTACCCAGACACACCAGTACGTCAGGTAACCCGGAGAACGCAAAAACAGATATACCAGTCGTTGAACCTATGCAAATAGGAAAAACGGGTATTTCAGAGGCTGAAAGAGCTCACAGAAGAGAAAAGGGGCTCTGCTTCTATTGTGCAGGGGCTGATCATTTCCGCCTTCAATGTCCTCAGAGACCCAGGGTTAACAGGGGGGAGAGTGGCAAATCGGGTCAAAGAACAGCCAATACCCAGGTTATCGGTTCTCTTTATGCCTCCTTTGTGGATAGTGAGAAAAAAAAATCCAGGATTCTGTTACCGATCTCCCTAACCTGGAAGGGGGTTCACCTCAAGACTGAGGCGTTCTTAGACTCTGGGGCCTCAGGTAATTTCATGGATAAATATTTTGCTGCCAAAAACCTCTTACCTCTGGTTCTCAAGGAAAAACCTCTAATGGTGGAGGCCATAGATGGTAAACCCCTGTCATGTCCACATATCACTCACGACACTGTCGATGTATGTATGAAAACAGGAGTTTTACACCATGAAACGATAAGATTTCAAATTATTGAATCTCCCTCATGTCCTGTCGTTCTTGGGTTTCCATGGTTAACAGAGCACAACCCGGTTATTGATTGGGTCCAGAGAGACATAAAATGTTGGGGTCCTAATTGTCAGTCTAATTGCCTAGGCAGGGTCAATGTGATTGGTAGCCTCAATATTGCCACAGCCCCTCCTTTATCCACAGAGGTCCCTGAATGTTATCTGGCATTAAAGGAGGTGTTCTCTAAAGCCAGGACTGAGGTCCTGACCTATGACTGTGCTATTGATTTACTCCCCGGTACGATGCCTCCTAGGGGACATGTATACCCTTTGTCACAAAAAGAAAACGACATTATGGAGGAATACATAAGGGAGAATCTAGAGCGAGGATTCATTAGACGGTCCTCCTCTCCAGCAGGAGCAGGTTTCTTTTTTGTCTCCAAAAAAGAGGGAGATCTGCGACCTTGCATCGATTATAGAGGTTTGAATAGGATAACTATAAGAAATGCATATCCCATACCTCTCATAACAGAATTGCTCGACCGATTAAAAGGGGCCCGTATATATACGAAGCTCGATTTACGCGGAGCTTACAACCTGGTTAGGGTTAAAAAGGGAGATGAATGGAAAACGGCTTTTAATACACGTAGCGGGCATTATGAATACCTGGTGATGCCCTTTGGATTATGTAATGCGCCAGCCGTTTTTCAGGACCTCATAAATGACACCCTAAGGGATTTTCTGCAAGAATTCGTCATAGTATATCTGGATGACATCCTGATATACTCTCCTGATGTGGACACTCATCACGCCCACGTGAAACAAGTATTGAATAAACTATTGAAGGCTGGATTGTATTGTAAACTAGAAAAATGTCTATTCGACATAGTAACAGTGCATTTCCTTGGTTATATAATAACCCCTGAGGGTTTTCAAATGGACCCTAAAAAACTCTCAGCAATTCTTGACTGGCCTCTACCCCAAGGGCTTAAAGCCATCCAGAGGTTTCTGGGGTTTACTAACTACTATCGGAGATTCATTAAAGACTTTTCAGCCTTGGTAGCTCCCCTCACGGCTTTGACAAAGAAAGGGGTGGGAAATCAGAAATGGACACCTCAAGCCACTCAAGCCTTTGAGGCACTTAAACAAGCATTCACTACTGCCCCTGTTCTCCGACATCCAGATCCGGCTCTGCCTTTCCAAGTAGAAGTTGACGCCTCCGAACTAGGTCTTGGTGCAGTCTTGTCCCAAAGGGAGGCACCCGACAAACCCTTGCATCCATGCGGCTTCTATTCTCGGAAATTGTCCCCGGCAGAGAAGAACTATGACATTGGAAATAGAGAGTTGTTAGCAGTCATCTCGGCCTTGGCAGAATGGAGATACTTATTGGAGGGGTCTAGGGACCCCATCGTTATCATAACCGATCATAAGAATCTTACGTACATTGGAGATGCTAAACGTTTAAATTCCAGACAAGCGAGATGGTCATTGTTTCTTTCAAGTTTTAATTTCGTGCTTACCTATAGACCTGGGTCCAGAAACATTAAAGCAGACGCCTTATCGAGACAGTATGAATCTTATGAACATAATATCCAAGATCAGCATCCCATTGTACCCCAGGAAAGGATTATAGCCTCTACCACAATTAGTGTCTCGTCTCCTCTAGTGAAAAGGTTGCAGACCGTCCAGGGTGCAGCTCCTGGGGGGAAACCTCCCGCGAAACTCTTTGTACCTGAGAACGAAAGAGAGGAAGTACTTAACGTTTATCATGACAATAAAACCTCTGGGCATATGGGTATCACCAAAACAGTGGCTAGTATCAGTAAACTCCTCTGGTGGCCCACGTTGCGCCGAGACGTTAAAGATTACATAGCTGTGTGCGAGGTGTGCACAAGACATAAAAGTCCCAAAACAGCACCCATTGGTTTACTCCAGCCTTTGCCGATCCCCGAACGCCCATGGTCGCATGTAGCCATGGATTTTATAGTAGATTTACCTGAGTCAAGAGGGAATACAGTTATACTTACGGTCATAGATCGATTCTCCAAGATGGGTCACTATGTGCCTCTTCGGAAACTACCTTCGGCAGCCGAACTGGTGCCCATATTCATTTCCAACGTGGTTCGCATACACGGTGTTCCTCTGGAGATTGTCTCTGATAGGGGGACACAATTCGTCTCCAGATTCTGGAAAGGGTTTTGTAAGAATGTGGGGATAGACTTATCCTTCTCTTCGGCCTATCACCCCCAGACCAACGGAGCAGCAGAACGAGCCAACCAAAATATAGAGAAATACCTCAGGTGCTTTATATCAGAACAACAAAATAACTGGTCAGACCTGTTACCTTGGGCAGAGTATGCTTTGAACAGTGCAGTAAGTGAATCCACAGGACATTCCCCTTTCTTCACTGTTTATGGTTTTGATCCTCCCGTGCTCCCCGCTACGTTTCCTGATACCACGATTCCTGCTTTGGATGAGCATTTGGCATCATTGAAAGAGACTTGGGAGAGAGTCAAACGGGCACTGGAAGAGAGTAGTGCCATCCAGAAAACCAAGGCCGACAGACACAGGAGGCAGGCACCCGTGTATCAAGTTGGGGACAGGGTTTGGCTTTCTTCACGGAATATCAAGCTCTTAGTGCCTTCCATGAAGTTGGCACCTAGATATATCGGCCCCTATAAGATTCTGCGGCGACTCAACCCTGTCTCCTATGCTTTGGCGTTACCCCCCCATATCAGGATACACAATGTGTTCCACGTAAGCCTTTTGAAACCGTTGTTGTGTAACCGGTACACCAAGGTCCGTGCTCCACCTCCTCCTGTCTCTGTGGAGGGCCAGGAGGAGTACGAGGTTGAGGCCATTCTGGATGCCAGAAAGTCTAGGGGGTCCTTACAGTACTTGGTCGATTGGTGGGTTACGGTCCAGAGGATCGTTCTTGGATTCCGGCTGCAGAGGTCCATGCCCCTCGGTTGGTGAAGGCCTTCTATTTGGCGCACCCCCGTGCCCCTGGGGGTCGTCCAGTGGCCGCCCGTAGAGGGGGGGTTCTGTCACGGATGGCTCTGTTCTGGGGCGCCTGGCAGCGGATTCCTCGCTGCTCGCTGGCCAGGCGCCGAATAATAACGCCACCGGGTGCGCTCACGTGGGACGCCGGGGGGCGGAGCCTGGCGTTATGACGCGGACCCGCCGGGTTTAAAACCCGGCTTCACTAGTTCGCCGGTGCCCTGACGTGGTATTCACTTCCCGCAGAGCTCTTGTGTTTTTGGCTAATTTATCTGTGTCTGACCTTGTTTCTGGCTAACGAACCATTCTGTGTATGACTCCTGGCATTGGCAAACGAACCATTCTGTGTATGACTCCTGGCATTGGCAAACGAACCATTCTGTGTATGAATCCTGGCATTGGCAAACGAACCATTCTGTATATGACTCCTGGCATTGGCAAACGAACCATTCTGTGTATGACTCCTGGCATTGGCAAACGAACCATTCTGTGTATGACCCCTGGCACTGGCAAACGAACCATTCTGTGTACGACCCCTGGCATTGGCGAACGAACCACCCTGTGTATAACCCTTGGTATTGGCATTTACTCTTTTCACGGTTCTGCTCTTAACTTTGGTACCGAGGTCAGTCTATGTGGCACCCTAAGCACACATCAGGCTACCTCTGATATTACTAAGGTCCTAGGGAGAACGAGTACTCTATTCTGTACCTCTGTCTGGTGTTTACCCTTGCTTGTCTATTGTCTGGTTAATTATCTATCTAGTTGTGCCGACCATTCAAGGATCGGAAGGGTAGAGAGCGGTCTACGTAAAGGGACCACTATCTTAGTATTCAGGGGGATTCGTGACACCCCTGCCCCCACGTAGCGACGCCACTGAGTTTACTCAAACCCCCCAGCAGAACATTACACACACACCTCCCCAGCAGAACATTACAACCCCGCAGCAGAACATTACCCCTCCCAGCAAAACATTACACCCCCCCAGCAGAACATTACACCCCCCCGAGCAGAACATTACACACACACACCCCCCTTCCCCTCCCTCATTTTATTCAAACCTTTTAAAAATCTTCTCTCGGCCTCTCTGCCCAGTTCTCCTTCACACTGTCGGGTATATTAGAATAAGGAAAAATTCATATGGATACCTGTAGCCATCTTGTTTTAAATAGAAAGTCTTTTCTTTTTCAATTTTCCCTAGTTTTAGAAATGGACAGAGATTTTTTTTTAAATAGTTCACGGCTAGGTGAAACTTTAAGAGTTATGTTTGTGTTTCTATAGATGCCAGACATGATTAGAGACGATAAAATGTCTTTGTGTGATATAATGCTGAAGCTAAGTGCCAGATACAGTGGCAAGAAAAGTATGTGAACCCTTTGGGATTACGTGGAGTTTTGCATGAATTGGTCATAAAATGTGTTCTGATCTTCACCTAAGTCACAACAATTTGAAAAATACAGTCTGCTTAAAATAATACAACACAAACATGATATGTTTTCATGTGTTTGTTGAACATAACATGTAAACATTCACAGTGCAGGGTGGAAAAAGTATGTGAACCCCTAGCCTAATGACTTCTCCAAGAGCTAATTGGAGCCAGGAGTGAGCCAACCTTGAGTCCAATCAGTGTGATATTATTAGATGTGTTGCTGAAAGCTGTCCTGCCCTTTAAAAACACACACCAGTTTTTATCCCATTCCCAGGATCCAGGACATGTTGGACAGTTTAAGTGGGAGCTCCTGGTTTTCCGTATTAGACCAGGGAAAAGCCTACCACCAAGGGTACCTTGATGAGGAAAGTCGTCCCCTTACAGCTTTCATTACCCCTTGGGGCTTGTATGAGTGGGTACGCATTCCATTTGGTTTAAGTTCAGCTCCAGCGGTGTTTCAAAGAAGTATGGAAGACTGTCTGTCAGGATTTAGAGATTACATATGTCAACCCTATTTAGATGATAACCTAGTACACAGCAATTCTTTTGAGGACCATGTCCAACATATACAGACTGTCCTGCGTTGGTATCAGCAACATGGCATCAAACTCACCGCAAAGAAGTGTGAACTGTTCAAGCGAAAAGTGAGATTTTTGGGCAAGATGGTGTCAAAAGATGGCTATACAATGGACCCAGCAGAGGTGGCCCCAGTTCAGGCCCTTAAAGAAAGGAAGCCAGCAACAGTAGGAGAGCTCAGGAAAGTATTGGGATTCCTCTCCTATTACAGGTACTATGTCCAGAACTTTTCTCGCATTGCCAAGCCACTGTATGATTTGCTATCAGTTCCATTGTTGAGTGATAAATCAGTAGATCTGCTACGAGGGGGCAAGGTTCCCCTAAAAAAAAGAAACTGTCAGGGGCAAGAAAAGAGGGCCAACTGCCAAGTAGAACCCCTATCACCTGGACAGACCAACATCAGGAAGTACTGACCCAGTTAGTTGACTGCTTGTCTAATCCGCCAGTGTTAGATTATCCAGACTTGAATCAACCCTTTGTGTTGCACTGTGATGCCTGCCAAGAAGTACTGGGAGCGTTACTCTACCAGCGGAGGGATGGAAAACTGAAGGTCATTGCATATGGGTCCAGGACTCTTACACCCCAGAAGAAAGGTATCATATGCATTCAGGTAAATTGGAATTCCTGGCATTAAAGTGGACTATATGTGAGCGTTTCAGGGATTATTTATATCATGCACCTTCATTTGTTGTATACACAGATAACAACCCACTCACGTATGTCCTGACCACTGCCAGGCTGAATGCAACTGGGCAGAGGTGGATCGCAGAGTTGGCTGACTTCAACTTCACTATCAAATATCACCCTGGCAAGTCCAATGCAGATGCAGACAGCCTATCGAGAATGCCGCTAGACATTGATGGACTTATACTGCAGTGCACTGAAGAGGTCAGTGAGGAGGTTATCAGGTCATCTACACAAGCAATTCTCATGCAACAAATGGAAGCAACACCGTACTTCAATTCAGTAACCTTAGAGGCTATGGAAGAACAAGGGGAGAGAGATCAACTACTGGAATCGATCCAGCCAATCCCAAGAAGAGAAATAAGAGAAGCACAGCAAAAAGATGCAGTAATTGGAAAAATACTCGACTACAAAGCCAGAAATCACAGACCCAGTGTAAAAGCCAGTCAAGCAGAAGATAGTGACGTAAAAGCCTTGCTGAGAGAATGGACAAAGCTTCACATAGCGCAAGACGGCACCTTGCACAGGAAAACCTTGTCCAGGTTCCAGCTAGTGCTTCCAAAAAGGTACCGGCCACTGGTCTATAGAGAACTCCACCAGGAGATGGGGCATCTCGGCGTGGAAAGAACACTGAATTTGATCAGAGAGCGGTTCTATTGGCCCAAGATGCAACGGGATGTGGAGCACTTTGTGACACAGGAGTGTGAATGTCTCAAGAAGAAGAAGCAAAACAAACCTACCCGAGCACCCTTGTCAACCATTAAGACTACTCTTCCATTTGAACTAGTTTCTGTGGACTTCCTACATCTTGAAACATGTAAAGGAGGATAGGAGTACATCTTAGTTGTAATGTATCATTATACAAGATTTGCGCAGGCGTACGCTACAACGAACAAATCAGCAAAAACTGTGGCCTACAAGCTGTTCAATGAGTTTGCCCTCAAATTCGGCTTTCCAGAGAGAATTCACCACGACATGGAGAGAGAATTTGAAAATCAGCTATTGTCCAGACTAAAAGACTACTGTGGAATCAAAGGTTCGCACACTACCCCATATCACCCGCAGGGCAATGGACAGGTAGAAAGATTTAATAGAACTTTGCTCTCTATGCTAAGAACACTGACCGAAGATCAGAAAACTGATTGGAAGAGCTCTCTGGCGAAGGTAGTCCATGCTTACAATTGCACTTGCAGTGATGCCACAGGCTATTCACCATTTTTCTTATTGTTTGGGAGGTATCCCAGATTACCAATTGATCTCCTGTTTGGTGTAAGAAGGGACAGCAATAAGGGCTCCTATAAAGACTACGTCGAAAATTGGAGGAAATGGATGGCTGAAGTCTATGGAATAGCATCTCGGTCTGCCGCAAAGACGGCAGCAAGAGGAAAGGAACAGTACGACAAAAAGATCTATGGCACAGAGTTACAACAGGGCAGCCGAGTATTGGTAAGAAATGTGGGTGAGAAAGGAGGTCCAGAGAAGATACGCTCCTACTGGGAAGATAGAGTGTATGTCGTTGTTAAAAAGAAAGGGGAAGATATCCCAGTTTTTGAAGTGAAACCAGAAAATGGAGTTGGTAGAACAAAAGTGATGCACCGGAATTTGCTTTTACCATGTGACCATCTTCCAGTTGAGCAACCTCCACAAAACCACAAAAATGTAGACGTAACAAAGAAATCCAAAGTTAGAACAAGAAGACTCAATGTTCCACAGACACAAGAAGACACAGACAGCGAGTGGGATTCTGATGGAGAACTCCAGAGATTTCATTACAGTGGGCCATTACCAGAACAGCAAGTGAATTCTTTTCTGAATCCAACAGCTGAGGTATTCCATCCACAGGGAACAGAAGAAAGACAGTGTCGACGGATCACAAGGGAAGAGCAAGTATTGCCAACAAATGCAGAAGACATAGAAACACCGTCAATGGAAAGTGTAGAGGAAGATCCTCGAATGACACCTGTGGACATCACAAGGGACAATACACTGGAGGATGAAGACCAGGATGAGATGAGTGAAACGCGACTCTACCCTAAAAGAGAGAGAAGACAGCCGAAAACACTGACCTACGAAACACTTGGTCAACCCAGCATCGTGCAGAGAAACCTATCCGCACATAAGATCAGTATGGACTATTACTGGAGACCATGGTGAATAATATAATAGACTGTTGCCAGAGACTATAAAAAGACTCATGTATTGGGAAAATGGTTGGGTAACGTTTTGTGTGAAAGTTAAGGCCGATAATTGTGGAATGTCGGGACGACATTTATTTGGTGGGGGAGAGTGTGGCATGGTAGCTTTAAACGCACATATAAAGTTATGGTAGGGTACTGAGCGGTGAGTATCACCTCCAACCAGCAGATGTCGTGAGCCTGGTTGGGAGTGGAGGGTCCTGTACCAGGAAGTGTTAGGCTCTATGGTTAATCTCACTGGTGCATGAGGAGACTGTAAACACCTCATGCTATTACAAGAGTTTAAAGCATTGTTTTTTTACTTCATACAGGTAAGCCCATACTTTTGCTGGTAGGACATTATCACCCATCACCCATCATCCACAGACACCCACATCTCAACTGATCCCCTGCATACTTTTGCTGGTAGGACATTATCACCCATCACCCATCATCCACAGACACCCACATCTCAACTGATCCCCTGCATACTTTTGCTGGTAGGACATTATCACCCATCACCCATCATCCACAGACACCCACATCTCAACTGATCCCCTGCATACTTTTGCTGGTAGGACATTATCACCCATCACCCATCATCCACAGACACCCACATCTCAACTGATCCCCTGCATACTGTTGCTGGTAGGACATTATCACCCATCACCCATCAGCCACAGACACCCACATCTCAACTGATCCCCTGCATACTTTTGCTGGTAGGACATTATCACCCATCATCCACAGACACCCACATCTCAACCGATCCCCTGCATACTTTTGCTGGTAGGACATTATCACCCATCACCCATCATCCACAGACACCCACATCTCAACTGATCCCCTGCATACTTTTGCTGGTAGGACATTATCACCCATCACCCATCATCCACAGACACCCACATCTCAACTGATCCCCTGCATACTTTTGCTGGTAGGACATTATCACCCATCACCCATCATCCACAGACACCCACATCTCAACTGATCCCCTGCATACTTTTGCTGGTAGGACCCCCATCACCCAGTATTCGCAGGCACCCACATTGTAAGGTTACCTTGGTTTTTTGCTGTTTTTATTTATGTTTTATTTATTTCTGTTTTTCTCCACCATTTGCTTTGCTAATTAGCATGTGAATCTCCTGCCCTATTGACACAGCCCATCCAGCTTCAGGTGTTGACTTTTTCAGGTGTTGACTCTTTAACTGCCTGAATGCAATCAGTCCGCCCTATATAACAACTATAACAGGCTCCATTGAGCCAGGCTCCAGTGTCATTTCCAAGTGGCATTCTTAAGTGGACGTTCAGAGTTGATTCCTGGAGTTGAGTGGCATTCTTAAGTGGACGTTCAGAGTTGATTCCTGGAGTTGAGTGGCATTCTTAAGTGGACGTTCAGAGTTGATTCCTGGAGTTGAGTGGCGTTCTTAAGTGGACGTTCAGAGTTGATTCCTGGAGTTGAGTGGCATTCTTAAGTGGACGTTCAGAGTTGATTCCTGGAGTTGAGTGGCATTCTTAAGTGGACGTTCAGAGTTGATTCCTGGAGTTGCGGGACTGGAGGAAGGAACTGCAAAACTGCAAGGCCCACTTTTTACTCTGGTAAACTCACGTCTATATCATGCTACATCAGACTCGCTACCTGCAAAGATGCTCCCGCACCGCAGAGCGCGCCTGGAGGAAATCCTGCTCTGAAGCTGATTTTGTTCACTTCAAGTTTATTCTCCGGTCATACACCTCTGCCCTCCACTTGGCCAAACAATCCTTCTTCTCATCTCTTATATCTACGCTGTCCTCCAACCCTAAACGGCTCTGGTCCACCTTCAACACCCTCCTCTACCCACCTGCACCTCCCCCCTCAGCTGCCTTCAGCGCTCAAGACCTGGCAGACTACAACTCTAACTATCAGAAGCAACATCCCAACACAAGATAGTTATCTGCCACCTCCACTCCCACAGGTCCCCTCTGCCACCCTCTGCCGCTTCCTCCCAGCCGCTGAGGAGGAAGTCAATTCCTTATTGTCCTCCTCACATCTCGCCACGTGCCCGCTCGACCCCATTCCCTCACATCTAATTCCTCCCCTCTCCTCCTCCCTCACCCCTGCTCTCACACACATCTTCAACCTATCTCTCTCTCCACTGGCTCCTTTCCATCCGCCTTCAAACACGCGCTAGTTACCCCTTTACTAAAGAAACCATCCCTAGACCCCAACTCTCCATCCAACTACCACCCTGTATCCCTGCTTCCCTTCACATCAAAGCTCTTAGAAAAACTAGTCTTCAACCGCCTCTCCCTCTTCCTGTCCTCCAATTCCCTACTTGACCCCCTGCAATCTGGCTTCCGTCCCCTACACTCAACTGAAACTGCCCTCACCAAAGTCACCAACGACCTCCTAACTGCTAAAAAACACGGCCACTATTCTATTCTCATCCTGCTTGACCTCTCGGCTGCTTTTGACACTGTTGACCACCCCCTCCTTCTACAGACCCTCAACTCTCTGGGTCTCAGTGACACTGCACTTGCATGGGTTGACTCCTATTTATCCAACAGGTCCTTCTGTGTGTCCTTTGCTGGTAACTCCTCCTCTTCATTGCCTCTATCTGTTGGTGTACCCCAAGGCTCTGTCCTTGGTCCTCTGCTCTTTTCCATCTACACCTCCTCCCTGGGCAAAATCATCAACAGCTTTGGCTTTAATTACCACCTCTACGCTGATGACACTCAGATCTACCTCTCTACCCCTGATCTCTCTCCCCCTGTCCTCTCAAAAGTCAGTGACTGTTTATCTGGCATCTCCTCCTGGATGGCCTCCCACCACCTAAAGATCAACATGTCAAAGACTGAGCTCCTACTTATTCCTCCCTCCAATGCCTCCCCACCTCCTGACTTCTCTATCATGGTGGAGGGTATCACCATCTCCCCATCAAACCAAGTTCGCTGTCTTGGAGTTACACTTGACTCTGCTCTTTCCTTCATCCCCCACATCCAGTCTCTTTCCTCCTCCTGCCGATACCAACTGCGTAATATTTCCAGAATTCGGCCATTTCTTACCGCTGTCACCACAAAACAACTCATACACGCCCTGGTAATCTCCCGACTCGACTATTGCAATAATCTCTTATCTGGCCTCCCTCTGTCCCGCCTCTCCACCCTACAATCCATCCTGAACGCCTCCGCCAGGCTAATTCACCTCACCCGCCGCTCTGTCTCTGCCGCTCCCCTCTGCGAGTCCCTTCACTGGCTCCCCATCCACTGCAGAATTAAGTTCAAAATCCTTATCCTTACCTACAAAACCCTCACTAACTCAGCGCCCCACTACCTGTCCTCACTAATCACCAAATACACCCCAGCCCGCTCCCTAAGGTCAAACAGTGACCTGCGCCTAGCTTCTCCCCGCATCACCTCTTCCCATGATAGACTGCAGGACTTCATACGCGCAGCCCCCACTCTCTGGAATGCTCTCCCTCGTACTGTCAGACTTTCCCCTAACTTCTCTTCCTTCAAACGCTCCCTTAAAACGTTCCTATTTAGGGAAGCCTACCACCCAACTCACTGACACAACCATCAATCACTCTCACCTTACAGTCCTCTCCTCCTGTTTCCAACCCCAACCCTCCTAGATTGTGAGTTCCTACGGGAATAGGGCCCTCATCTCCTCCTGTACTGTTTGTCAAATGTTGTTCAATGTATTGTAACCCTGTCTATACTGTGTTTATTGTACAGCGCTGCGGAATATGCTGGCGCTTTATAAATAAAGAATAATAATAATAATAATAATATAAGCATAGATCCAGCAAGTAGCATAAGCTTGAAGTGTGTGTGAAGCCATAACAAAAGAGTGTGTCTTTTTCTGTGTATCTGTTCTGTAAATAGTTTTGTTCTGCGCTGTTAGTTAGCTATGTGGTCTGTGCAGTAATAGTACAGGTAAAAAATAACTGTGCACATAAACTGCATGTCTAGGATAGAGTAATATTGGTAAAGGACATTTGCTGTTATGCTCTATGGTTAATCTCACTGGTGCATGAGGAGACTGTAAACACCTCATGCTATTACAAGAGTTTAAAGCATCATTGTTTTTTACTTCATACAGGCACACAGGTTAATAAACGGTCTGTAACTGAAGAACAGAGTGTGCGTTTCTTGATTGCAAACGTGCAACACATACTAAACTAAACTACGACAAAGAGAGAAAGATATATATATATATATATATATGCAGAGTCTTTGCGGACAGAGGGTCCTTGGAAGGCAATGGTCTCTTGGAGCAGAGGGTCTCGTGGCAGAGGGTCTTGGAGCAATGGATCTTTAGCAGACAGGAGGTCTTGAAGCAAAGGGTCTTCACCAGGTAGAGGGTCTCAAGAACAGATGGTCTGTAGCAGGTAGAGGGTCACAGGAGCAGAGGGTCTCAGGAGCAGAGGTTCTTTACCAGGGAGAGGGTCCCAGGGACAGATGGTCCGTAGCAGGTAGAGGGTCTCAGGAGCAGAGGGTCTGTGGCAGATAGAGGGTCTCAGGAACAGATGGTCTGTAGCAGGTAGAGGGTCTCAGGAGCAGAGGGTCTGTGGCAGGTAGAGGGTCTCAGGAACAGATGGTCTCTGGCAGGATACAGCAGGTAAATAAGGAAATTAGAGGCAGCTTCCTACTAGTGTGGGACTCACTAGAACAATGCAGAAGCATTGTGCCTTGGGAGTGGTTCCTTTTTATAGAGGAGGAATCAGGATAATTATCCAGCACCTGATTGCTGGATTAGCGTGGTTTAGTAGAAGGATTACCAGTCTCATTACAGGAAACCTGCTTGCTTCTAGGTTTCCTGTGGCGCTAGTGTCCAGTTTCCTGACACCGTCTGAAAAATTCTATTATTCATTATAATTACCATAAACCTTTTTCAAGTTTCTTCTTATATATCAAAACCAAAAAAAGAGCTGCGCTACGCCATGGCGGAGACTCCCAAAAAGAATCAACCACAAAACTGTATTGGTCTTTCTCAGAAGTCTAGCTTTCCTCGTTAAGCCAGATCTATTTATTAAAATACACAGAATTTATAGCCAATCAGTGTACAGATACATTACAACATCAAAGTTTAGCCACTCAGTTAAAGTACTACCATATATGGTTCAACGAGACCCTCTTCCCCTCTTCCCGCTTCTGCGCACATTTTCCTGCACTGAACATAACAGGAAATCGGCCACAGCTCGTATCCTATAGAAGAAAGAAGGTCTATACAGTATTGACACTAACAAAATGGAGGGGGGGAATTTCACAGCCCATTTATAAGAACCGGCTTTTTTAAGACTAAATACTTATTATATTTACAGGAAATTAAAATCTAACAATTCTTTCCTTTGATCACATATCACCTGTGATCATCTAAAAGATAAACCAAACTTAGACAATTAAACCTGGGCTACAGTGTCCTTGCCTAAGACCTTTAGATCATTCTAGATGCTCAGATGGGAAGAAAAAAATTCTGGTATTTACTCCTAAAATACCTCAATACCTTTAATAATGTACAAAAGGGATTCCCCAAGGAGGCCCTTTATGAGCATAAAATACACTTATCTATCTAGATTCACTCTTCCAGCGAACCACTTGGAGCGTAGGCAAAAATACCTAATCTAGACCTTAAATAACTATTTATTCCCATTTCCCAAAATATAATTCACCGAACAAGAAAAGTATAATAACTTGAATGTAAAAGTTCATTTATCTAATAAATCAACATGAGTCAGATCTATATCTGTGTGTTTTCCTATGTTCAGCTTCACTCCACAAAACGCATATACACATGCATTCATACACACATTCAAGAAATACATTCTCATTTGCACAAAATAAATCCTTTCTCACACTTATCTAGGGGATTAAATAAAAAAAATAATATTCCATAATCTAATACCATAGTCCACAGTGCGAGATCAGGGTGTGGTCTTTTTTTCAACATCCCAGCTTGAGACGCATAATCATTGAATGTCATTAGAGCTCCCACCATAGGGACTCCTGAACAAGCTGTCTCTTTGCGCTGGTTGCTTATTACCTGTGACCTTTGACCTTGACACAAAATGTCCGTGATTCGTTCCATATGCAGTCATTGTGACTGTCAGGTTTCTTGATGATGTGATATGGTTTCAGCAACAATAAAGAAAATAAAAAAGAAAAGAAAATATGGTATACCCCGCTAATCATCTACATCCATTCATTCATTGTCACTCTCAAATGCACGAAAACAATAAAAATTTTAATTTACACAAGAAGAGACACAGATAATAAATTTCAAAATGTCCCCGCGAAGCCTGTCGGCCTCACGCAATAAAAAAATTATACTACTTCTGACTCATTGTTAGAGAAAAATATATATATATATACGCAACTTTGGCTCAAAAGGGAAATAGCCGAAGTGCATATTCCACCCTTTTATTATTAAATATAATTGTTTTTTTTTTTTTTTTTTTTATTTACTATCCTATTCAGTCTTGTTCGGTGTTGTGAAACAAACCTGGCGTTTATACACACCAATCCTCAAATGAAATAAAAAAATAAATAAAAACCGCATTAATTTTATCGAATTAAAACTTCCCATTTACCACTATATATGTCATGAAACGTATTCATGCAAATGCATTAAATTATATGTTCCTAAAAACATTAATGAACTCTAATTTTAATTGGATGTGATCTTCAATAATCCTAAATGTGTCAGGGAATTTTGAACAATATTGATTGTAACTAAACAACAAAAATAACAAAATATAAAATAATAAAAGACACAAAATAATTATCACTTAGACGACATCAGAATATAAAAATACATTATCTTCTTTCTTTGTCTTCTGTCTTATTGGTTGAAAATAACAGTTTTGTAAAACTGACATGTCTTAAGTTGTATTTCCAAATCAATGATCTTCTACAAATAGCATGATTTATTGATGAGTTGTCGATAATCAGATTGTTTTATTGCCTGGTGTCTGATAATTCCTTATTATCCGGTTGATGTAACATTGCAATGTGAAATGATAATGTGTTTGATTAAATTTCCTTCAATTCCAACATCTTTATCAATATTGGTATCGCATAATCTTCCATCTAGCTTGAGCAAAGTTGGCATGCATGGGTAATGTTCACCTAAAGTAAAAACTTGGGGAAAAAATGTATTATTAACCTGTCAAAAACTTTAAAATTCATATGGTTAAAATACTTTTAAAATGGAGAAAAACAATGCAACACATTTTTTGGACACAAAGAAAAGGAGTGGTCATGAGTGAGACAACACGGAGGAGAGGAGGGGTCATGAGAGAGACAACATGGAGGAGACTAGGAAAAGAATGTGAACTTCAATTCAAATAAAAAAACACAACAAAAATATCATGAACTGGGAAAGAAAGTATAGAAGGGCATGTTTAAAACTTGACGCGTTAATTAGCACAAAGTTCTCAGAGGAAACTCAGAGAAAAGGATTCTTAATAAACATCAATAATCTTTATTAAGGATATTGGTTAAAAACAAACATTCAAACGTGAGGTGTCTGTGCAGCTATTTTACAACCTGTTTTATTCCCTCCAAGAATATGCAATAGAGGCAAAGTTATACGCTATTGCACTTCACACCCAAAAGACAAAAACATCAGACAGCAAAAAAAAAAAAAAAAATAATACTAGACATCTGGCTACCACTGCAGAAAAAGAAAACAAATCAAACAATACTCAGATACCAAACTACAACCTTCCATCTCCCTTAGTCAACTAAAATAAAACCCAAAAAAACACCTTCTCTTATTTGAAATCTGCCTAAATTCCTTTGTACAGCGCTACTAAACCTGTAGGCGCTTTCCTTTAAACTTTCACTCAAATCCTTCAGCTTTATATCACTTCATCCTCTTAGATTCCAAACAACTAAACATGAACCTACATATATATTCCATTATACAAGTTACAAAACTGTAAATGATCTCAGTCAGCCATTTTGGCAAAACATATAACCTATATTAAGGTGCGGTCAATCCCTTAGTGCTGGACTCAAACAAAGACCAGAGGAAAATAACCGACCACGCCTCTCTTGGGAAAATGTACAACTTTGAGCCCATCACCTTGATACACTACTTTTTTATATATATATCATACGCCGAAGCTCTCAAACCGCGCCCAATTCCACAACAGTTAGTTTCATAAAGCACTAACAGCTCCAGAATTCAACTGCTACTACAGTCTTTCAAGGCATTAAACACATGTCATTGGTATATACTGTTCAATTATCCCAAATAGATACTCACAGAACAACAAAAATAACTACCTATTCCATTATCCAACTTGCACTGCTAAAAGACTACTAGCATTCAAAGAAAAAAAATCCTTATACAAACACATAATAACATTATACATTACAAATAAAGAGTTTTTTTAATTAAATAAAAAGAACAAAGAGAGAAAAAATGAATGTATGAGAAAGAGAAAAAAATTAGCAGGCGCTTTTGAAAGTCACTGTAAAAGTAAAGTCTCCATTTCCTGTGCCATTTCCTGTGCCTTTTTTTTACACGAGGCAAGGCATTAATGACACAGAAACAAAGAAACCTGGTTTACGAAAAGCAGTCCCTATACATAAATTACATATAAAAAACATAATATCAAAACTACGAAATACAAAACAAAGATAAACACATACATTAATAGTTAGTAAAGACAAACATTTAAATAAACAGACGCAATCAATGGCCAGAAACAAAATAATAAAAAAAATAAAACAAAAACAAACATGCAATCTGAAAGAAAAAACAGTTAGCAAATCCTTTAGAATCAGCGCGCAAACACATGCAGCAAAAAAATAAAGAGAAAAAAAAATGGCAGCAGCGCGCAAGAAAATAAAAATAAAAAATTAAGAGGAAAAAAAACTGTCTCTCAATGGGAGATTAAAGCAGTTGATATACAAGAAGAAAATCTACTCAGTTAAAATAAAATTCTCACAATTACAAGATATGGACGACCCAGAAACACCAGAATTGAAGTACAAGATAGACACAGAACGGAGACAAAACAACTAGAAACATCTCGTTTCTTTTTTTATGAGTTCAATTTCCAGCAAATACAAATACTCAGCACACCGGGCGAGTTCAAACACACGTGAGGTCCTCAAACGATTTTCCTTTACTACAATACATAAAATGACAAAAACAAATCAAGACAAAGAGTCCAACCTTGCACCAAAAAAAAAAAAAAATTCAAAAAAAAAATCAACAAGCTCTGAACCATAGCTTTAACGTCAGGGAAAATAAACAAAAAACCAAACCTGGAGGCAAGTTCGCAAAATCTGAACAAGCAAATGTAAGGATATATTCAAATGTAAAGTTACACTTAAATATAAATAACATCTGAATGGCAAATCCCACTTCAGACAACAACTGAAAAATTCTATTATTCATTATAATTACCATAAACCTTTTTCAAGTTTCTTCTTATATATCAAAACCAAAAAAAGAGCTGCGCTACGCCATGGCGGAGACTCCCAAAAAGAATCAACCACAAAACTGTATTGGTCTTTCTCAGAAGTCTAGCTTTCCTCGTTAAGCCAGATCTATTTATTAAAATACACAGAATTTATAGCCAATCAGTGTACAGATACATTACAACATCAAAGTTTAGCCACTCAGTTAAAGTACTACCATATATGGTTCAACGAGACCCTCTTCCCCTCTTCCCGCTTCTGCGCACATTTTCCTGCACTGAACATAACAGGAAATCGGCCACAGCTCGTATCCTATAGAAGGAAGAAGGTCTATACAGTATTGACACTAACAAAATGGAGGGGGGGAATTTCACAGCCCATTTATAAGAACCGGCTTTTTTAAGACTAAATACTTATTATATTTACAGGAAATTAAAATCTAACACCGTCGGCCATTTTGAGGCCTACCTTCTGGCCCTGCCTGACTCGTCCCTCACTTCCCAGGCCCCTTTCGAGGAATTACCTGACCTGGGAGGTTGGCTGTCGCGGGTTCAGAGGATGAGTATTCCAATGATACCTCATATGTCCCTCTAACCCTTAGGGCTCCAGAGATACAGTGGTCTAAATTATTGCAAATTGCAAAAATAAAAAATAAGAGTCACATGCCTTCTCTCCCTAATTATAAATCCGGCCCTGGCTGCGACTCGGCGGTTTAACTATGCAATGCATCTTTTTCATGTAAACACGTTCCAGTTCGTCCAAGCATCATCCGATGAATCCAAAAAATTTGGAAAGATCGCTAGTCTGTTGTAAGCGTAAAAAATCATCTGAAATCGTCTGTTGGTGGATGGATGCAGTGGATGACTTCAGATGATAACAGATGGTTGAACCATCGCACAAATACGGTGCCAGTGGACGACCAGTTTATACTAATCTCCCAAAATACGAACCGGTCCGAAATATGAATTACTAATCTCACGAAATAACTGATCGGTCCGAAATACGAATCGCAGTAACATAACGAACGCACTGAAACAAACTAAAAAATGTAATGGATTGATCCGAAACTAAACGTAATTTTTTGCCTTGCACATGTTTATTATTATTCCCTTATGTATTCATTTTAGAGGGTTGTGTGGTATATACTGTGCTGTTTTCCCTATGTGTAATCTGTAAGTGTCATGGGGGCACCCGGTGTGAGCCAAGATGAGCCTGTTATTCAGGATAGATAGCTCTTTAGGCAGAATAGCTGCAAGACACACAGAACAGAATAACAGGCAGGGCTATGGTTAAGGGAGAGAACAACAATATACTGGCACCCAGCAGCACACTAAAGGGAACCCTAATCTAGGATCCGGTCCTTAGAATGGTCATCTGTTCTAAGGGAGGGGACCTCACTGCTGGGTAACACACAGAACCAAGAGACAGGACAAGAGGGACAAATCCAGAGACTTGGTAATAAATAAGAGCAGAGTTAGAAACCAGAACAGGTAGTCATACATAAACCAGAGATCAGAAACCTGAGAGGGATATTAGACAAGCAAGGAGTTGGTGTGAGGAGAATAGCTAGAGATAGCCGCCATCTTGTATGAATTTTAACCCCTTCACTGCTGAGGCATTTCACCGCTGTGTGCGGAGTTCATTTTTACCGCTTTCGCTCATCATGTTTAAACGCGATTTGAAACCACATTTTATTATACGACCCAGACATTTTATATATCGTTCTTTCCGTCAGACTCGGCAGATTCATAATATATCATTTTTATATGTATACGTCATGTTCTGCCTGTATATTATAACAAAAAATTGAATACAATTAGAATTTTTAATCATCTGCAGCGTATAAAGTGTTTTTTTTCACCTTTTATCACATGAACATTTGCGGCTATATTTTCCATGGGGTGCGCTTGAACAAAAATTAGAAATGGGGACTTGTTACATTTTTTGGGGGGAATTACGTGATTTTTAGCAAACGTACCCCATAGAAAAAAATCATTAGTGTAGCATCATTGTTCACATTATAATTGAAATGGGATGTATGTAATGTGTGTTATGTGTTATTCCCCAGCCCGCTCCCTAAGGTCAAACAGTGACCTGCGCCTAGCTTCTCCCCGCATCACCTCTTCCCATGATAGACTGCAGGATTTCTCACGCACAGCCCCCACTCTCTGGAACGCTCTTCCTCGTACTGTCAGACTTTCCCCTAACTTCTCTTCCTTCAAACGCTCCCTTAAAACATTCCTATTTAGGGAAGCCTACCACCCAACTCACTGACACAACCATCAATCACTCTCACCTTACAGTCCTCTCCTCCTGTTTCCAACCCCAACCCTCCTAGATTGTGAGTTCCTACGGGTATAGGGCCCTCATCTCCTCCTGTATTGTTTGTCAAATGTTGTTCAATGTATTGTAACCCTGTCTATACTGTGCTTATTGTACAGCGCTGCGGAATATGCTGGCGCTTTATAAATAAAGAATAATAATAATAATATGTGTATGTAACATGTTTATGCTATTATACATACTGCTTCTTGACGACGTACACAGTCCGTCCATTGCTAATCATCGCCCACATGCGTGCCTTCTTGCCCTGGGTATTTTTTTAATTCAATATCTAATAAACTGTTGCTTATAATATTCTGCAGTAAAGAGTCTCTTTATTTCTAGATTTTTTAGTATTTTTTAAGCATTTTTTATACTTTTTTCAATATTTTTTTTCGAACTCAAACCGAACACGCCAAAAAGTTCAAAGTTCGCAAACTTTCGAACTGCCAATGTTCGTGTCGAACTCCAAACTGATCGAACCGAACAGCTCATCCCTACTACGCACCTCATAGCTAATTGTAATTCAGGGTTTGAGGCCCCTGTGTAGTGGTATGAGTATGGAACCCAATGGCAAGCCGAGGGAGTAAGGAAGCCAGGAGACCACGTAGTAATAAACAAGTTTAGTGAAACAAAAAGGAATGTAACTTAAGTCCAGAACAACGGTATAACTGAGGTGGTCTTCTTGAGGAGTAGGGGTTCTAATGAATAGGCAAGGAATACAAATCAAGTAACAAAAGTTCCAGAAATAATGAAATAGTAACTAAGGTGGCAGAAGAAGACTGCGTGGTCGATGTGGCAATCCGGGTCGATGGGCAGAAGAAGGCAGCGTGGTCGATATGGCAATCCGGGTCTATGGGCAGAAGAAGGCAGCGTGGTCGATATGGCAATCCGGGTCTATGGGCAGAAGAAGGCAGCGTGGTCGATATGGCAATCCGGGTCTATGGGCAGAAGAAGGCAGCGTGGTCGATATGGCAATCCGGGTCGATGGGCAGAAGAAGGCAGCGTGGTCAGGAACACGAGGAGCACTAGGAAACTGAAGTGTAAGGGCAACAGTATAACCTGGTTAATGAGTTGAAAAGGGCGGCAGGTTTAAATAGGGTTCAGAGGATCATAGGAACACCTTTCACCTGGGTATCGTAGGTGGAGTTGAGATACCTGAGTTCTTGGTAGGTCAATGGGAGGAATACGAGGATCTCCAGAACAGGTGTCAAGCAGTACCCATAATCGGCCAGCCGAGGGCGCCAGAGTACCAGGCATTTCGTTCCTTAGGGAGGCATGCGATCGCGCATGCGCGCTTTCACTCACGGCATTTGGATCTGGTCGGCGGCGTGGGGCGTACCCTGGGCTTCCTTCTCCATTCTGTGGACCGGGAACACGGAGCAGCGTGCCACGAGGGACCTCGGGTGAGTATGGCGTGTGTCCCAGCATGGCGGTCCGGACCGGGAGCGGACCGCGGAGCGGGGCATTACAGAACCCCCCACCAAGGCGCGACCCCCGGGTGCGCCCAATTGAGGGCTTGGAAGGGTAACGAAGGTGAAAGGCACGAACCTTTGCTGAAGCACGAACATTGGCGACAGGTTCCCAAGATCGTTCTTCGGGGCCGTATCCCTTCCAGTGGACCAGATACTCTAATTTGACGTAACGGAGTCGGGAGTTCAGGATCCTCGAGACCTCGTATTCCTCTTCTCCGGACAAGGATATGGGAGTGGCTGGTTCGGTGTATCGTCCAGGAAAAGGGTTCTCACGCCAAGGCTTCAGGAGGGAGACATGAAAGACAGGGTGGATTCTGTGGGATGAAGGAAGAATTAAACAAGCAGCCACGGAGTTGACCATCTTGAGGACCTGGAACGGGCCGATGTAGCGAGGGCCTAGACTTTTAGACGGACAGTCCAGTCGAAGATGAGCAGTGGACAGTAACACTTTGTCCCCAGGTGCGTATACAGGAGCAGCTTTTCTATCACGGTCTGCATATCTCTTTTGGTTTTGTTGAGCCAGTTGTAGTTGACGACGTAACGTCCGTAGCTGGAGGCGTAGGGCCCTTAGCTGGTTTGATACTTCAGGAACTGGAGTGTTAAGTGGCATGTCGGGCAGGATGCTAGGATGGTATCCATAGTTGGCGTAGAAAGGAGAAAGGCGAGTTGACGAGTGTACTTGGTTATTATAGGCGAATTCGGCAATTGGCAGAACGTCTAACCAGTCATCTTGGAGATGTGTGGTATAACAGCGAAGGTACTGTTCGTTCTAGCGTCTGGTTCGTCCGCTCGGTTTGGCCGCTACTCTGTGGATGAAAGGCTGAAGAGAGACACCTGGTAATCCGTAGGCTACGGCACATCTGAGACCAGAAGCGGGACGTAGATTGGGACCCCCTGTCTGATACGATGGAATGATGGAATGGAGTAAAAATATTTCTTTGATAAAAAGGGTAGCCGTGTGGGCAGCAGTAGGTAGACCTACTGCCGGTATAAAGTGGGCCATCTTGGTACAGCGGTCCACCACTACAAGAATAGTTGTGTATTGATGTGAAGGAGGTAGGTCCACGATGAAGTCCATCGAGATGTCTTTCCATGGATGTAACGGAGGAGCCAGAGGTTGTAGAAGACCGGCAGGACGAGCACGTGGTTGTTTGTTACGTGCGCAGACAGGGCAGGAAAGAACGAAGGCCACCAAAAGTATCATTGCACGGCGTCTATGGTCTTCTTGACACCCCCATACCCGGCAGCTGGGATGTCGTGTGCATGTTGTAGCACCTGTAGACGGGCCTCAGGAGGCACATATATCTGTTTCTCATGGTACAGGAACCCATTGATGGAGACGAGTCCCTGGATGTTGACTGGTGGGTGGAGACTGTGCTTTCGTATATGTTCCATTGTGTGACACAGAAGAAGCCGCCAGGCAGGATAGAATCGTCTTGGGTTGTGGTATTAGAAGTGTCTGAGTCGTACTGACGGGAAAGGGCATCTGCCTTTCCGTTTCTTGCTCCGGGTCGATACGTGATGTGTAGCGAGACGCGAGCGAAGAAGAGCGCCCACCTTGGCCTGTCGAGGTCGGAGCCTTTTGGCAGTGCGGAGGTATTCCAGATTGCGATGGTCGGTGAACACTGTTACCGGATGTTTTGCTCCTTCAAGGAGGTGTCTCCATTCTTCGAGAGCGCTTTTAATTGCCAGGAGCTCTTTTTCGCCTATGCTGTAGTTTCGTTTGGCGGGGCTAAGGCGTCTGGAATAAAAGGCCACCGGGTGCAGGAGATTCTTGACTCCGGATTTCTGAGATAGAATCGCTCCTAAGGCAATATCAGAGGCGTCTGTCTCCAAGTAATACGGAAGGTGAATCTCTGGTTGTTTAAGGATCAGTGCTTGGGTACAGCTTTCTTTGAGTTTCCCGAAAGGCCTGTTGAGCTTCTTTGGTCCAATGGAATCGCACATCTTTTTTGGTCAAGGACGTGATGGGTGCGCTAAGGTGGGAAAAGGATCGGATGAAGCGCTGGTAAAAGTTGGCAAACCCCATGAATTGTTGGACCATCTTTTTGTCTTTGGGTATCGGCCAGTCGAGGATCGCCCTGACTTTGGTCTTATCCATCTTGACGTGTCCTGGCGACAGGATGTATCCCAGGAATTCTATGGATGGTGTTTCAAAGGTGCTTTTCTCGATTTTTCCATACAATTTATGTTGACTGAGACGGGATAGGATGAGTCGGATGTGTTGTTCATGTTCTTGGATAGAGCGGGAAAACACCAATAGATCGACCAGGTAGATCACCAGGAAGGTATCTAGGATGTCACAGAAGAGGTCATTGAGGAAGTGTTGAAAGGCGGCTGGGGCATTGCACACGCCGAACGGCATGACGCGATACTCAAAGTGGCCGTATCGAGAACGGAAGGCGGTCTTCCACTCGTCCCCTTGTCTCATTCGTACCAAATTATAGGCCACTCGGAAATTGATCTTGGTGAAGACACAAGCATCCTTCACTCAATCCAGTAGTTCGGGGATCGACGGTAGCAGGTAGCGGTTGTGTATCGTGATTGCGTTCAGTGCCCTATAGTCAACGCAAGGGCGAAGTCCGCCATCTCTTTTCCCAACAAAGAAGATGCCAGCAGGCGAAGTGGAGTGGCATATGAATCCTTTTTGGAGCCCATCCTCGATGTACTCCTTCAGGGATTGGGATTCGGGAACAGACAGGTTGTAAATGCGCCCATGGGGTATGGGTGCTCCCGGAAGGAGGTCGATAGGGCAGTCATATTCTCTGTGTGGGGGTAAAGTGTCAGCCCCTTTTTCTCAAACACATCTTGGAAGTCAGAATACTTAGCTGGCAGTTCAGAAGACGGGTAGGTGGAAAAGGCGATCCTTTCGGTGGCGGAGCCGTTCATACAAAAGTGTCGACAGTGATGGGAAGCAAAAGAGATGGAATTCGAGGACCAGTTGATGGAGGGGTTGTGTGTATGAAGCCAAGGAAGCCCTAGAACGATAGGAAACAAGGGGGAAGGTACGATGTCCCATTGAAGCTGCTCTTTGTGCTTGGTTCCATTGAGCAGCAACCGAGGAGTGGTCTCATGAGTGATGGGACCGGTACATAAAGTGCTTCCGTCTACCATTTGCAGAGGTGTGGGAGTCATCTTTGGCCGCGTAGGAACAGCTAAGGAGGTAGCGAGAGAGAGGTCAAAGAAGTTGTTACTGGCTCCAGAGTTTATGATGGCGGAAACGTTAGCGCTTCTATCTCCCCACTGCAAGATGACTGGAATGGTCAGATGAGCGGAGGCAGAACCAAATACACATTGTAGAGAAATGGAAAATGGATGGTTCTTACCTCCGTCGGAGGGAAGCGGTGGTCATATAGGGCCGGCACGTAACAGATGACCTGGTTGACCGCAGTATAGGCAGAGGTTCTGGGTGCGTCATCTGCTTCGTTCAGCAGGAGACAGAGGACCTCTTGTTAGGCCAACCTCCATGGGTTCTGGGAGTGAAAGAGCGGAACTGGAAGGTCGGGCAGGGATCATAGGAGGAGGTCTCAGATCGGCGAGGAAGTAATGAAGGAGTGGTGGCTGTCCTCTCCTGACGCCACTCCCTGAAGCGTTGGTCCAGGACCAGGGATTGCAGGATCATGGCGTCCAATGTTGTGGGCACCCCTATTCGGGCCAATTCATCCTTTAGTTGTTCAGAGAGACCGTGACGGAAGTGATCTCTAAGACCCACGTCGTTCAAGCCTGTATCTGCGGCCACAGCTCGGAACTCAGAGATATAGTCCTCCACTGGTCGTCGTCCTTGTCGCAGGTACCGAATGGTGGATAATGCAGCTGATGAACGCAGAGGGTCATCGTAAATAGGGTTCATGGCTCGGACAAAAGAACTCCAGGAAGTCAATAGGGGGCTCCCTTCACGTAGGAGTTGAAAGGCCCAGTCCTGTGGAGCTCCAGACAGTAAGGAAATGGCTGAACGTACTTTCACGGAGTCAGATCCATAAGTACGTGGGCAAAGAGAGAACATGAGTTCACAGGCGGTGATAAAGGTGCGGTACTTCGTGCGATCACCGGAAAATCGCTCAGGTGTATTGGCTCTGGGTTCCGGGGCGAGTAATTCTGCCTGCTGTATGGTGGAACCAGAAGGTGAAGGAGGCAATGCAGTGGCCTTGGCACGACTTATTTCTCGATGGAGCAGGGTCTCCTGACTGGTTTGTAGAGTCTGTACTACCTTGGTTAGTGAGGCCATCTGTTCAGTGAGTACAGCAAGGACTTGAGCTGTGCTTGCGGGTTCCATGATGAACCAGGTTATTCTGTAATGCAGGGTTTGAGGCCCCTGTGTAGTGGTATGAGTATGGAACCCAATGGCAAGCCGAGGGAGTAAGGAAGCCAGGAGACCACGTAGTAAAAAACAAGTTTAGTGAAACAAAAAGGAATGTAACTTAAGTCCAGAACAACGGTATAACTGAGGTGGTCTTCTTGAGGAGTAGGGGTTCTAATGAATAGGCAAGGAATACAAATCAAGTAACAAAAGTTCCAGAAATAATGAAATAGTAACTAAGGTGGCAGAAGAAGGTGGTCGATGTGGCAATCCGAGTCGATGGTCAGAAGAAGGCAGCGTGGTCGATGTTGCAATCCGGGTCGATGATCAGAAGAAGACAGTGTGGTCAGGAACACGAGGAGCACTAGGAAACAGAAGTGTAAGGGCAACAGTATAACCTGGTTAATGAGTTGAAAAGGGCGGCAGGTTTAAATAGGGTTCAGAGGATCATAGGAACACCTTTCACCTGGGTATCGTGGAGTTGAGATACCGGAGTTCTGGGTAGGTCAATGGGAGGAATACGAGGATCTCCAGAACAGGTGTCAAGCAGTACCTATAATCGGCCAGCCGAGGGTGCCAGAGTACCAGGCATTTCGTTCCTTAGGGAGGCATGCGATCGCGCATGCGCGCTTTCACTCCCGGCATTTAGATCTGGTCGGCGGCGTGGGGCGTACCCTGGGCTTCCTTCTCTATTCTGTGGACACCGGAACCCGGCCGATCGCTGGTCCCAAAGGGAGGACGCGCTCAGCACGTCCTCCGCACGGAACGCTACCTGCGGGTGGACGCGCTGAGTGCGTCCACCGCAGTGAAAGGGTTAATACCAGACCTGACCATGTAAAATCTAAAAGAAAATAAATATTTTTCAATTTATTTTTAGTTCCAAAGCGATTGTCCATTTGTCACGTATAAAATGAGCAATACCACTGCTATTACTCACTTTCTCATTTCTCATGCTGAGAGCATGGTTAGTGTTTTATACATAGTCATATTATTCGTAAAAAAACATGTTCCAAAACACAAGGGAAATATTTCATTTTTTTTAAAATTTTTGGTTAAAATGTTATATTTTCTCAGAAAAATGCAGTAACAGGTTCCCATTTCACATTTTTTCACACAGTATCTGCCTGGTTAGATAAACCCGTATCCGCACTATCTATTAAATAACCAAAAATAGATTTTAATTTCACTAAATTACAAAATAAGCCACAAGAATCTTCAGCTCCAGACCCATAGAGATCTTAATCCGGGCCTGGTTGGGGTTCAGATGAAGTGATGGCTGAGGATGCAAGTGAGATGGTGGCAGAGGTTCAGATGAAGTGATGGCTGAGGATGCCGGTAAAATGATGGCTGGAGTTCAGATGAAGTGATGGCTGAGGATGCGGGTAAGATGATGGCTGGGTTCAGATGAAGTGTTGGCTGAGGATGCGGGTAAGATGATGGCTGGAGTTCAGATGAAGTGATGGCTGAGGATGCGGGTAAGATGATGGCTGGAGTTCAGATGAAGTGATGGCTGAGGATGCGGGTAAGATGATGGCTGGGTTCAGATGAAGTGATGGCTGAGGATGCGGGTAAGATGATAGCTGGAGTTCAGATGAAGTGATGGCTGAGGATGCGGGCAGGGCCAGCGCTAGTGTAAGGTGGCACAGGCGGCCGCCTTACTGTCCTGGCTTGCTGTCAGTGTGAGCGGCGGAAAAATTCTGTTTTTAAAATACCGGAAGCGGAGCTATGAATGATCTTCAGACAACAACCAGGGGCCCAGCCGCGCACTCTCAAACCGATGCAGTGTGCCTGCCTCAGTCCCACATTCTAAACATGAGCAGGCACACTGCATAATTTGGCACCGCCCCCTCACGTGACACGCATAGCCAGGGCACGCAGCAGCAGAAAAGCCTGGAGGACAAACCCCAAAGCTTAGGGTGCGGCCCTGCAGCAGAGTCAGCCTGCGTGCTTCCACTGTAGTGTGAAGGAGGACTGGGCAGAGAGGCCAAGAGAAGATTTTTAAAAGATTTGAATAAACTGAGGGAGAGGAGGGTGTGTGTGTGTGTAATGTTCTGCTGGGGGGGGGGTTGTAATGTTTTGCAGGGACGGGTAATGTTCTGCTCGGGGGGTATAATATTTTGCTGGGGGGATAATGTTCTGCTGGGGGGTGTAATGTTCTGCTGGGGAGGTGTGTGTGTAATGTTCTGCTGCGGGTGTGTGTAATGTTCTGCTGGGGGTGTGTGTGTAATGTGCTGCTGGGGTGTGTGTAATGTTCTGCTGGGTGTGTGTGTAATGTTCTGCTGGGTGTGTGTGTAATGTTCTGCTGGGGGGTTTGTGTAAACTGATATCGGTACATTATTGTGAGGTTTATTGCTGTGGAACTCTGTGATACGCTCATACGCACTGCACATTACCGTGAGTTTTATTGCTGTGGAGCGACAGTAATGGGCAGTATGTATGAGTTTTATTGCTGTGGAGCTGTGATACGCGCATACACACCGCACATTACTGTGAGTTTTATTGCTGTGGAGCTCTGTGATACAGTAATGGGCAGTGTGTATGAGTGTGAGTTTTATTGCTGTGGAGCTCAGTGATACTTTCATACACACAAACTGAACATTACTGTGAGGCTTATTGCTGTGGAGCTCTGTCATACGCTCATATACAGCGCACATTACTGTGAGTTTTATTGCTGTGGAGCTCTGTCATACGCTCATACACCCCGCACATTACCGGCTGGGTGGAGTAGAGGTAATGTCACCGCTCTGCATGGAGAGAGCCTGTGGAGTCATGGGTTCGATCCCAGCGAGCAACCTCTCCAGTAAGTGTCCTTGGCAAGACACCTAACGGTACATACTCGCCACCCAGGACATACTTGAAAACGAGAGAAATCTCAATGTATCCTCCCTGGTAAAATCCTTTCACATTACTGTGAGTTTTATTGCTGTGGAGCTCTGTCATACGCTATATGAAATGAATTTAAGGGGGGAGGGGTGAAAGTAATTAAAGGGGAAAAATTAATTAAGGGGGAGTGAATTTAATTAGAGGACGAGGACCCTACTGCCAGTCTGCTTCTGCTGACCTGGAGTCAGACAGTGGACCACAGCAACAGAGTGAGAGTGGTAGGTAGCAGGATCACAGGGAAACACTGGGAGTGGCAGGCAGTTTGAAATATGTGGGTATATTGACACAGCAAGACCAGGGGGCACCACCAGGCCACATTGCAAATTTGTGCAGTGCCTGGTGCCCCTCCTATGCCACATTGCCAAAGGAGGGGACCACACACTCTGTAGATTGGCCCTGTGGCACAGGAGGGGCACCAGGCACAGCATAGATTGGTAATGCGTGAGGACACCAAACACTCCCGATTGGCATGGCACGGATTGGGTGGAGGGGGGCACCAAAACGCAACTTCGCCTGAGTAAACAAAAATGCTTGCACCGGCCCTGGATGCGGGTAAGATGATGGCTGGGTTCAGATGAAGTGATGGCTGAGGATGCAGGTAAGATGATGGCTGGGATCAAATGAAGTGATGGCTGAGGATGCGGGTAAGATGATGGCTGGGGTTCAGATGAAGTGATAGCTGAGGATGCAGGTAAGATGATGGCTGGGGTTCAGATGAAGTGATGGCTGAGGATGCGGGTAAGATGATGGCTGGAGTTCAGATGAAGTGATGGCTGAGGGTGCGGGTAAGATGATGGCTGGAGTTCAGATGAAGTGATGGCTGAGGATGCGGGTAAGATGATGGCTGGAGATCAGATGAAGAGATGGCTGAGGATGCGGGTAAGATGATGGCTGGGTTCAGATGAAGTGATAGCTGAGGGTGCGGGTAAGATGATGGCTGGAGTTCAGATGAAGTGATGGCTGAGGATGCGGGTAAGATGATGGCTGGAGATCAGATGAAGAGATGGCTGAGGATGCGGGTAAGATGATGGCTGGGGTTCAGATGAAGTGATGGCTGAGGATGCAGGTAAGATGATGGCTGGGGTTCAGATGAAGTGATGGCTGAGGATGCGGGTAAGATGATGGCTGGAGTTCAGATGAAGTGATGGCTGAGGGTGCGGGTAAGATGATGGCTGGAGTTCAGATGAAGTGATGGCTGAGGATGCGGGTAAGATGATGGCTGGAGATCAGATGAAGAGATGGCTGAGGATGCGGGTAAGATGATGGCTGGGTTCAGATGAAGTGATGGCTGAGGATGCAGGTAAGATGATGGCTGGGGTTCAGATGAAGTGATGGCTGAGGATGCGGGTAAGATGATGGCTGGAGTTCAGATGAAGAGATGGCTGAGGATGCGGGTAAGATGATGGCTGGAGTTCAGATGAAGTGATGGTTGAGGATGCGAGTAAGATGATGGCTGAAGTTCAGATGAAGAGATGGCTGAGGATGCGGGTAAGATGATGGCTGGAGTTCAGATGAAGTGATGGCTGAGGATGCGGGTAAGATGATGGCTGGAGATCAGATGAAGAGATGGCTGAGGATGTGGGTAAGATGATGGCTGGAGTTCAGATGAAGTGATGGCTGAGGTGCGGGTAAGATGATGGCTGAAGTTCAGATGAAGAGATGGCTGAGGATGCGGGTAGGATGATGGCTGGTCAGGCCATCAGAAATTTTGGGGCCCCTTACTGACTCTCAGAATGGGCCCCCCCGCGATCCCCTCTTCGCATACGACACGCACAAATATTTTGGCAAATATAATATGAATCCTGCCACCACATCAAGATAGACTCTTCTCGGCAGGGCCCTACACTAACCTACCTATTACAGGCCTCCCCCTCTAATAAGGACAGCTTGTAAAAATTGTGTAAAAATACACTTTAATCTGAAGTAAATAAGAGCCTTTTAGTTTGATTATATTTTGTCAAAATATTGAGAAATCCTATCATGAAATATTTCGTATATCAAGATTGGCCCTTATTGGACCGCTTCTTCATAAAGTACAAATATATGCCCCTAGTGGGCCTCTCCTTTACAAAATATCAAGAAAATGCCCCCAACGGGCCTTTCCTTTACATAACCATAGTACAGCAAATGTTATAAGTAAAATGTGCATGGGCCGTAATAACAAAACACAAGAAGTTGGCAAAGAACTGCAAATGCCACACAAGCTAAATTTATTTATTTATAAAGGATTTTACCAGGAAGAATACATTGAGCTTTCTCTTGTTTTCAAGTATGTCCTGGGTTCAGCAACATTGAGTGGTTACAGAAATACAAAATAGTAAAATGCAAGATATTAACACAAAACAAATATACAGATTAACAGAAAAATATGTAGGAAATAAAGTCATTATGTTACATGTTTACAGGTGCATTCTGTATATATAGTCACTGTTACATGTTTACAGGTGCATTCTGTATATAGTCACTGTTACATGTTTACAGGTGCATTCTGTATATAGTCACTGTTACATATTTACAGGTGCATTCTGTATATAGTCACTATGTTACATGTTTACAGGTGCATTCTGTATATAGCCACATGTTCACAGGTGCATTCCGTATTGAGGTATGTTAATAGGGAACTCTTAAGGGACTCTAGACTGGGGGAAGATTTGATGGCGTCTGGGAGGTTATTCCATATTTGTGGTGCTCTGTAGGAAAATGAGGACCCAGCCACTTCCTTTTTGTATTGTGGTATTGCAAGCAAAGTGCTGGTCCTGGATCGGAGGTTATAGGATGAGGGAACTGCTGGGGGAAGCAGCCTATTCAGGTAGGGTGGCAGCTTCCCAGAAAAGCTTTTAAACACCAGGTTGGAAAGGAGAAGGGTGCGTCTGGATTCCAGCGATGGCCAGTTTAGTTCTTTTAACATGTCACAATGGTGGGTCAAGTAGTTACATTGTAGTACAAAGCGGCAGCATGAGTTCTACAATGTAGTAAGTTTCTGGAGGTGTGATTGAGGGGCAGCTCCATACACTACATCTCCGTATTCAATAGCTGGCATATTCCGTATTCAATGCACATGGACATAATCACTTATGGGGAGCTGACCATCTCCTCACTTTAAGACTTGCAAAATATTCAGTTAGATCCTTAAAATTTAGTTTTCGTGCAAGTTCATGCTCAATGGAAAGAATTGCAAGGCTGTTCAGACGTTGCTCACTCATTGTTGATCGCAGATAATTTTTAATCAATGACAGCTTACTAAATGCTCTCTCTCCTTCAGCCACAGAGAGTGGAAGGGTGATGAAAATTCTGAGAGCAATGCAGATTTGTCCAAAAATTCCTTCAAGCTGTAGCTTATAGATTGCGTTCAACAAGTGAAGTGGACCCAAATTGCATGGAAAGGTAGCATCATGCACTTTTGCGAAGGTGCCGAAGCTCATGTACTAGAGAACATGAAAGGTCTTCTGGGTAGTTCGCTATCAGAGTTTCAGCAGACGTCAGCAATTCTTCATCGGATATTGCTCTTAATTTTAAGATCGGTGTAAACAAGGAGCAAATTCTTTTCATGGATTGAAAGCGTTGGTCAAGCTCAGTAATTATTCTGTCAAGTGTAGTAAGAAAAACATTAATCTTGAAAGATGTTTCTGCATCCATTTCCTCATCACAGGATTGTGACTGGTGTCCTTTTGCTCTTTTCAGTTGCCTTGGTGCTTTCAATACTTTTGGTATATTTCCATTTCTTCTGCCACAAGTCTATGTAACCGGCCTACACCCTCACCGCCCGTTCGTAATGATGGACTCTGCGTTGTGTTGTATGTTGATGTGGTGTAGCAAGGACGAGACCGGCAACATGTGACTTTTTTGGGGAACGGATTTTACTTCAGGCGACTCCTCTGCCTCTGGCGCCGCTTCTCCTCTGAATAAAATAATATACATATATACAGGAATGAATATATATATATCAGGAGACGTTCCACCTCTGCTTCTCAAGCCTCACGTGCTCTGATAAGCATCTGAATAACATTATATGAATAACCATATACATGAATTAACAAAATCATTTACAAATGACAAGACAAATACACAATAAGACATAAAAATAATAATAAACTGGAACATACCTGAATAAAATAATATACATATATACAGGAATGAATATATATATCAGGAGACGTTCCACCTGTACAACAAAATATAACATTACGCTATGTACAGAACCCCCCTGATCACAATATACATGAAAAACCTGCACATTCTACCTATATACACTTTTATTCAGGACATCTAATAAAATAAACAGCCTTAAGTTTAGTGGAGCATATAATACAAAAGGATAGTTATAGAACACTATAACAGGGACATGGGCCTAACTGCTGCAACTCAAAAACGAAAGTAAAAAAAGAAGACAAAATACCTGTTTTAACATGGATTCTAATCCAGCTATGCTATATACATCTTTGATAAGAGGATTCTATAGGATTTTATAGGGTTTTATAGGGTTTTCTAGCTCTTCCTGCTTTAAGCAGAGAGCCTGTCAGACCTCTTACCTCAGCTTCTCAAGCCTCACGTGCTCTGATAAGCCCGGGAAGGAAGGGAACTGCCTAGATCTAACTAGCAGGGAGTGATGTCATCCCTCATTACCATATTAACCCCCTCATAAAAACGGCTGCTCAAACCAAATATAAAAACTACTCACAACAACCCTTTAAAGAACCTAATGCCCCTGGGACTGGAACATATCTATTTTTGTAAGGAATTAGTGTAATACACACAGTGGCGTAGCGTGGGTTGTCAGCACCCGGGGCCAGCCAAGAATTGTGCGCCCCCCCCCCCAACCTGTGGACACGTTATCGATATTGTCCCAGCTCTCACATGGATATTGCCCCAGCTCATGGATTTGCCCCCAGCTCATGGATTTGCCCCAGCTCACACATGATTTGCCCCAGCTCACACATGGATTTGCCCCAGCTCACTCATGGATTTGCCCCAGCTCATGGATTTGCCCCAGCTCACTCATGGATTTGCCCCAGCTCATGGATTTGCCCCCCAGCTCACTCATGGATTTGCCCCAGCTCACTCATGGATTTGCCCCAGCTCATGGATGCCCCAGCTCACTCATGGATTTGCCCCCAGCTCATGGATTGCCCCAGCGCATGGATTTGCCCCAGCTCACTCATGGATTTGCCCCCAGCTATGGATTTTGCCCCCCAGCTCACTCATGGATTTGCCCCAGCTCATGGATTTGCCCCGCTCACTCATGGATTTGCCCCAGCTCATGGATTTGGCCCCTCACTCATGGATTTGCCCCAGCTCATGATTTGCCCCAGCTCATGGATTTGCCCCAGCTCACTCATGGATTTGCCCCCAGCTCATGGATTTGCCCCAGCTCATCATGGATTTGCCCCCAGCTCACTCATGATTTGCCCCCAGCTCATGGATTTGCCCCAGCTCACTCATGGATTTGCCCCAGCTCACTCATGATTTGCCCCAGCTCACTCATGGATTTGCCCCAGCTCACTCATGGATTTGCCCCAGCTCACTCATGGATTTGCCCCCAGCTCATGGATTTGCCCCAGCTCATGGATTTGCCCCCCAGCTCATGGATTTTCCCCCCAGCTCATGGATTTTGCCCCCAGCTCATGGATTTGCCCCAGCTCATGGATTCTGCCCCAGCTCATGGATTTGCCCCCCAGCTCATGGATTTGCCCCCAGCTCATGGATTTGCCCCAGTCATGGATTTGCCCCCAGCTCATGGATTTGCCCCAGCTCATGGATTTGCAGCTCATGGATTTGCCGCCCAGCTCATGGATTTGCCCCCAGCTCATGGATTTGCCCCCAGCTCATGGATTTGCCCCAGCTCACTCATGGATTTGCCCCCAGCTCACTCATGGATTTGCCCCAGCTCACTCATGGATTTTGCCCCTCAGCTCACTCATGGATTTGCCCCAGCTCACTCATGGATTTGCACTCCAGCTCATGGATTTGCCCCCAGCTCATGGATTTGCCCCCCAGCTCATGGATTTTCCCCCCAGCTCATGGATTTGCCCCCAGCTCATGGATTTGCCCCAGCTCATGGATACTGCCCCCAGCTCATGGATTTGCCCCCAGCTCATGGATTTGCCCCCCAGCTCATGGATTTGCCCCAGCTCATGGATTTGCCCCCAGCTCATGGACTTGCCCCAGCTCATGGATTTGCCCCCAGCTCATGGATTTGCCCCCAGCTCATGGATTTGCCCCCCAGCTCATGGATTTGCCCCCCAGCTCATGGATTTGCCCCCAGCTCATGGATTTGCCCCAGCTCACACATGGATTTGCCCCCAGGTCATGGATTTGCCCCAGCTCTCACCTGGATTGTTGCCCCAGCTCCGGCAGGGGGTTGAGGGACCCAGATGCCGGGCAGCGCGGGAGCGCCTGCCCGGTCTTGAACAGTCCGTCCTGTGAAGTGGATGCGGCTGTGTGCGTGCGCAGCCGGTCACGCGGTCCGGCCAGTCAGGTGGTACAGAGACTCAGTACCACCTGATTAGCCGGACCACGTGACCGGCTGCGCACGCACACAGCCGCATCCACTTCACAGGACGGACTGTTCCAAGACCGGGCAGGCGCTCCCGCGCTGCCCGGCATCTGGGTCCCTCAACCCCCGGGCCAGTTTTAGGGGCGCGAATGCTAACAAAACTGCGCCCGGGGCCACGGCCCCCCAGCCCCCCACGCTACGCCACAGAATACACATATAATGTTCCTTAAAGACACACACACATATATTTATACAGTACACACCCGTTACATCTAGCCTCAGCTAAGATATCGAGCCACCTTTCTCAAAATGATTGCATTTCCAGGGAAAGCGCCTTTATATTTTCTGCTCCAATTTCCATTGACATTAATCTAGACTGGAGAATCTTGTTGCTCTCTTCAAAGCATTGCAGAACTTTTACCCAAAAGGTTTGCCAATATAATTGCCTTAAAAGATGAAAAATAATCTTTTAGGCCTGTTGCTTCAGAATGAGCCTCACTTGAAAATCTTTGACAATCCATTATTTTTTCTAAGGCATCATTCTGGGGTTCAGATGAAGCTTCAGACGCAGATAAAGTAACGGCGCCTGGGGGTGCTGACTAATATGGCTGAAGTTGTAAGTGAAGCGACAGGTGAGGATACAGCAGGTCATGACAGCAGGTCATGGGGATGTGTGGTGGCTGGGGTGAGATCCCCTGATATTACAGGATGAGGCGCTGGCTGGTCACATGCTGTATACTTCTGCTAGATGCACGTGCCATGTTGCTGCATTTCCCGCGGTGGCCAGCAGAGGGCGTCACTCAGGGAGGCAGGCTATTGTTTGCCCTGTGTGTGCATATCTCAGTGTGTTGGTTGCTGTGTGCTCTCACACTCCCTCTCTACGCGGGGATTAGTCGTTCTTCGCCCAGGGAAGCTTGGCGGACCGAGCTGAGGACTGTGCTGTACGGGAGGCAGGTGAGGCTAGGATGGCAATGATTGAGCGCTGCCCGCCGTTTGTGCCAGGCACCTGTGTGCGATTGCTCGGAGGAGCATGGCTTCAGAAGGACAGTTTGTATGCATGTAGCCGGAGTACCGGCGGCAGAGAATCATGGGAGAGGTAGTGCCCAGCAGCTGGTGTGCCGGATGGCTGTAGGTGGTGGCGATTCACTCGGTGTTTATTGGTTAGAGGGGCCCGGCTCGGGTGCATTACCCGGAGAGGCTGAGTGTGGGCACTGCACGCACAGCTCAGTATTGTTTGCAGGGGCAGAGCGGCTCAGCATCCACAACAGCACAGACTGCCTGGGAACAGTGGGTGTATATTGAGGGCTATGCAGCCAGCGACGGATACATGTATATGGTGTGTGCTAAGATATATATGTACGTAATGAAAGCGGTGCCTTTTAGATATGTTTACGGCTTTATATATTAGAAATGTGTGCATAATCTAGATGTATGTATGTACTATTTTTATTATTTTTGTATATGGTCATGCATTTTCAGTATTAAAGTGTGTGTATATATAATGGAAGGTGTGTGTGTGTGTTAATATTTTATATGTATTTATATGTTCTATTTAAAGGGATGATGTGCTTGAATGGTCCCCAGTTCCTTCTGGCTGTGGCTTTGCTTCCCCCCCCCCCCCCATTTCTCTGTAGCTGCCTGGTCCTGCTTGGTTTCCTGATAAATGCAATTTACAGGCCTTTTTTTAATTCTCTTACAAGCCTATTCAATGCCTAACTGCCATTAGAGGGGGGGGGGGGATACAAAAACCGTGGGGAATTGAAATCTTACAATGTTGACCTTTTTAAATCCTGACTGGGAATGAGATAGGGGGAATATATATATATATATATATATTCTCTCTCTATCACAGGGTTTTGGAGAAATTGTCAGTGGTTTGGTTTTTCCAGGTATTGTTTAGTAGATAAAGCCCTAGGCGCAGTGCTGTGTGATGATGGCGGGCAGTGTGGCAATGCGATGCGTGGTTACATAGCGATGGTGTATGGACACTCAGCCCTCTGTACTTAATGTACTGACAAAGGACAAGGACTATTCCCTCTGGGATATGTCTGTGTCACAAAGGGATTCACAGCACAGCCCCCCCCTCCCCAATCTCTCTACAGGCTCATGTGATGGCCCGCTGCTCCCAGCTTGTTGACATCCTCTGATTCTGCAAAAGAGAAATGTGCTACCAAGTTTTTTATAAAATATTTAAATTTCACAATGGTGGTGGTAAATTGTTACATAAGACAAACCGGCCCGGGCCTAGGGCAGTAGATTGCAGGGGGGCAGAGAATTTTAATACTTGCTGAGTGAGACAAAGGCCGTGAAGGTGATTTAAACTCTATGGGAAACCCTAGGGTTAAATGGGGGGGGGGGGTGGATGAGCTATACATTACTTCTTATCCCATTTTAAAACTTTACATTGTTTTTCAATCTTACATTTGCAGTGATGGGCTCTCTCAGCATTGGTCTGGATGTGACATGTTGCTGCTTCTGTAAGCAGCAGCATGATCGCAGGGAGACAGGTTATCCCACAGCTCTCAATGACTTGCACCAGAACATCCTGAAAAGTAGAATGCTTTCAATTCATGTGCGCGCTACAGCGTGTGGCCAGACCCGTTGAAGCGTCAGATGCCTGAGGCATGTCAGTACGGGTGCATGTACCAAGCTCATCTGGCCCCGGCCTTAATATGTTTGGTGCCTGCCCAGTAGTACTTTACATGATGTATATGGCATTTTTTGTTAGTATTAAGATTTAAGAGCTTTACTGTTTATTCCCCTTATTCCCTCTTGACCTGGACTGATGTAGATGATTACAAAATTTATGGAACTCGAGTTGCCTTTTCGGCATCTGAGATTTTCTTCACTGCACGATGTGGGTCTCTAAGCTTCAGCATCATTACTTGTCCCACTTTGAACAAACGGGAGTGTGAGGCAGCAAGGTCTATCACAGGTCCAGGATCTTCATGGTCAGTTACTGGCGTATTTGCCATTTTAATGGGCAACCTGTGAGAAAGATTTGGTCTGGTGCTATGGCAGGTCTATGGATTCGCCATGTTTAATGCTGAAGGCTTGTCTCTGCTTCCTGTTGCTGGACAGCACATGAAAAGTGCTGCCCTGCAGTATGTAGAATTGAAGTCCTTTTAGGAACCCATACTGATGTCCCCCTCCTCCCTAAGACAGGGGTCAGACGAATGCAGTACGAACGTGCGTTTAGCTGCACTTTATTACAGCCGTGGTAGCAGCAAATGACGTCCAACGCAGGCCCACACACGAAGTACGGCCGCGCGAAAGTTCGGCCACGCAACGCAAGCGACAAACTAACGCATTTTCGCAAGAACGTCGGAGTGCGCTGCTTCTGCATAGCGGCGTGTGTGCGTGATTTAGGAGACGTCAGACGCTGTTCATGTCTGGCCTACATAACGTCCAGACACCCAAAGTTTCCTGGATTGGATCCGTATAAATCACGGCCGAAATTGCGCATCGTATGACCTCTATCGCGTCTTGCGTAAAAAAATGTGTTTGGACGCATCAACGCATTTGACGGTAGACGTGAAAAATGCGTTCGTCTGACCCTAGTCTTACAGTTAAAGTCTCGACATACTATGGTGGGGGACCTGGTCCAAAATGACTTGGCCATGGACATACACTGCAGAAAAGTTATTTATTTTTTTTTTTTTTTTTCCAGTGCACGCTTAAGCATGAAAATAACTTTCAAGGATTTTATGTTACTATATAAGGCTAGGGTCAAACGAACGCATTATTCGCAGCGACTGTCAAAAAGTGCGTCCGAACGTATTGATGTATTTTTTCACGGAATGCGCGAAAACGGTCATACGATGCGCATTTACGTGCGTGATTTTTTTTTTTTTTTACGGATCGTCCCTAAAACACTTTGCGTCTGGATGTTATGTTGGCCAGACATGAGCAGCGTCTGACATCTAATCACGCACAATCGCCACTAGCGGACGCAGCGCACTCTGTACGTCAGTACTAGCGGTTCTGCCTTCTCTAAAAAATGCGTTCAATTTTCCACTTGCGTTGCGTGGCCGGACTTTCGTGCGGCTGTACTTCGTATATTGGCCGTCATTGCGCGTCATTTGCTGCTACTACGGCCGTGATAAAGTGCGCCTAAAGGCACGTTAAAAATGCGCTAGTCTGACCCCAGCCTAAAGTCCAAAGTGCGGTTGATTTTAGGATTTCCCAGGTAATCCTGACATTACCCAGGCGTCATTAGCAAAAGTTTGATGTGAAATGAAATTTCAGACTTTACCCGGGTAATCTACAAAGTATCCAGAGGCCTCTGGGTACTCTTGTTTTCTGCTCTGCTTTAATGAGTAATTCGCACATTACCCTAGTGTTACTGGATAAAGTGTGATGTGCAACGAAACATAAGACTTTATCCAGGTAATCTGCAAGTTATCCAAATGCCTCTGGGTACTCCGGCTTTTCTTGGGTTTTCAGCAGGTTACAGTTGACTGAATTCCGAGGATTACCCGGGTAAAGCTGCAAACTGTTACCTAACAACAATTTTTTTATTTTTTTTTTAACCACATTGTATCCACAATCGCATACCACACAAAATAACTGTCACGTAACACTGTGTTAATTGTCTGAAAATTAATTTATGAAGATAAAGATTTTATATAAAGAGTAGCCTAATGGTTATGTTATCCAAGGGCAGTCGGTTAGTCCTAAAATTACCCCGGGTAAAGTCTGAATTTTTCTTTTATTTTTTTGCAGCTTTACCCGGTGGTTTTGGGTAATGTCAGGATTACCCGTGTAATCTTAAAATTAACTGCACTTCGGGCTTTAACCGTAACACATACCATGCATTTGCTTTGTGATAATTGTTATAATACAAAAAGAATACTTCTATATCATGAGTCTTGGCAATCCTCTTTTGTCTTTTAAACCAGATGCACATTGTGTACATCACCACACGTATAAAAAGGACCACAAAAAAGGAAAGTGAGCAATAATAGCGTAACACAGTTGGAAATGTATAGTCTCCTTAGATACCCTTTCCCCTAGACACCACTCACGTTTTATAGAGCCCTCTAATAAATGGCTCTATGATCAGTGCTTGAGGCCAAACAGGGGGTGACCCCATCCCTTTTTTTTCCTTTTTGAAGCTTATTTCAGCTCGATATGTAGCATTTAATAAGAGCAAAAAAGACCCCTAGGGCTAGAATAGGCTTCAAATGAAAAAAAGGGTTGGTGTCAACCCCTGTTTGGCATCAAACGCTGAACATGGAGCCATTTGAGGGCTCTATAAAAAGTGAGTGTTTAGGGGTACGGTAGACTTTACATCTCTGACTGTGCTACACTAATATTATTCTTTCCTTTTTCTGTGGTTCCCCTTTTATACATGTGACGTACAGCATGCATCTGGTTTAAAGACAAAAGAAGATTGTCAAGACTCAGAAGTATTCTTTTTGAATTATGACTTGCAAAGGGAATGCATGATGTGTGTATGCGCCAATAAGTAACTGTATGTATAAAATCCTTTCAAGTTATTTACACGCTTAAGGGTGCGCTGGGAGTTTTTTTTCCCTTTTTCTGTATTGGATTGTAAGCACCCTTCCCAATATAGCGGCACCTTTTGAACATAAGAATTTATGGATTGTGCACAGTTTTGCGCTCGCAGTTTAGTGCTTGTCATAGAAATACACTTGCTCTCACCGAGCAAGGGTAAAATTCCTGATGCACTGGGAAAAACATCTGCACGTGTGTGTCACAGAATATCTTCATTGCAATATAGAATATAAAAAAGCTAGACGCTTTAGTCAAACCCTGGCCCTGCAGATGTTTCTGAACTACAGCTCCCATGATTCCCTAGCCATCTGTTGCATTGAACGATTTGTAGGCATTAAGGCTAGGGACAGATGAGCGCATTTTCTGCAGCCACCGTCAAAATGTACGTCGATGCGTGCGCACCGCATTTTTTCACGGAATACGCTTAAGTGGTCAGACGATGCGCAATCTGGACGTATTCATGACGATGGGGTGAAAAGAAGTCTAGGGAAATCCGCTGTTTGAACGTTATGTTGGCCGCACACTAGCAGCGTCTGACATCTCCTAATCACGCACACACGCTGCTATGCGGCCCAGCGCACTTGTACGTCAGTAGCAGCGGTTTCACGTTCTGATAAAAATGCGTTCATTTGCTGGTTGCGTGGTGTCGGCGCACTTTCGTACGCACGTACTGCGTATATTGGCCGTCATTGGCCGTTATGTGCTGCTACTGCCGCCGTGATTTAGTGCGCCTGCACGCGCGTTCCGACTGCCCCACTCTGACCCTAGCCTAAGATCTGGAGGACCGTGAGTGTGACAGCTCTGCTTTAGTATATTCACTGTTGTTGAAAACCATGGTCCATTGAGAACAGCCACAGGTTACATTTTTTTTTTTACTTTTTACAGCATAACGATGGAACGGTTTAATGCAGTTCAATAGTGTTCGAGGGAAGTTTGCGTGCCAGTGTTGGATTTTCCTTCTGTGGATAGTGAAGGTCACCATAATGGCAACAAATGCAACTTTTATTTGTTGTTTGCAACAACGGTGAACCTCTTTGAATAAAATCTCAGCACACCAGTAGAGAGACAGTTCTGATGTTACACTGCAGTGATCACTGTATTTGACTGTCGCTGAATTCACATGTGCTGGGACATTTGGATTTGCTGCTGGTGTGCTTCAGACACTGACGCACTCAGCAATAGCATTAACTGTCACACTGCTATGATGTAATAATTCTGTCGTGGTTAGAAGGGTTAAATCCTTAATCATATTCTGGCTGCATTGGAGCAGCCATCTTTAATTCCACTGGTAACAACCACCACTACTTATCCAAAGACCATGTAATTGTAAAGCCCCGTGACACACCGCAGGCAACCGCACACGATGCTGAGCAAAGATAAGCAAAGCAGTGGCTGGGGTTAGGCAAGAGTAGCTGATTGTGACAAACGTAGCACAAACGAATGGTATATTTTTATACACGTTTTACGAACATGGGGTGCCAACTTCACACAGCTCTGATTGTGGGGAGATGGAGAAATTGAGCTTCCACTAATCAGCTCACACATATGATCCTTGTGTCTTTCGTGCAAGTAAAATTTTTCAAACTAACGTGAGGAAGTGCGTGGCACATAGTTCAAACCGTGCACCTCTGCTTGCCCTTACTGCGCCTAGTGTTGCGTATCTTCAGTTCATATCCACAGGGCCGGATTTGCACTTCAGGAGCCTGTAGGCACAGAACTGCGGAGCGCCCCTACCCCCCCCCCCCCACAAAAAAATCTTTGTTTTGAGGCAAAAAACCTAAAAAAATAATTTTTTTAAAAACTGAAACTGTTTTTCTCCGTGCTCAAATCAAAAGAAGGGGCAGAATCTGTTACCTTAGTTGAATTAGTTATAAGTATTTCTAAAGTGTCAACAAATTTCTTAGCACTGTACAATGGGAGAAACAGAATAACAAATATGCATATGTTACACACACGGAACAGAAGTAGGGCTGACGCATTAGGTGAGGATGAATAGGGTATTTGAAGTAGTGGCTTGCATGAGGACTGAATGGGAAGATGGAGCAGGAAATGACAGTGGGGATCATGGAGTGAGCTGAAAGGCTTCTCTATAGTAATGCGTTTTCAGATACTTCTTGAAGGACTGGAGAGAAGGGTGAGTCTGATGTTGCGGGGGAGGTAGTCCCATAGAAAGGGTGCAGCTCAGAAGTCCTGAAGGCGAAAGTTGGGGGTGGGGGGTGCGGGTACGAGGAACTGATAGCATCAGAACATTGGCTGAGCAAAGTGGTGGGGATGGGATGTAACTGCTAATAAGGGAGGAGATGTAGGCAGCGGCGTGGTTATGGAGAGCTTTGTGACACCAGTATAATGAATAGGATTCTAAAGGAAACAGGGAGCCAGTGTAGAGCTTGACAGAGACGTGTGGTGCAGGAGGTGAGGCGTATGAGTCTGGCACAGGCATTCATTACAGACTGCAGAAGCACAATCTGGGATCTCTTAAGGGCAGCGAGAAGGAGGTTACAGTATTCAAGGCGGGTGGTACTAAGAGCTTGGATGAGCATTTTAGCAGAGTTCTGATTAAGAAGGGGACGAATGCGTGCAATGTTAAGTGGAATTAGCAAGATTTGGTTAGAGACTGAATGCGATGAGTTAAGGATAGATTGGAGTCCAAGAGGACCCTGAGGCAACGAGCTTGAGAGGTAGGAGTAATGGTGGCACCATTCACCTGAAGAGAAACTGGCACAGGAATGGAGGATTTCGAGGGAGGGAAGATAAGTTCAGAGAGGTTGAGCTCTAGGAAATGGGACGTCATCCAGTCGAAGGCAGGCTGTAACAGTCCAACACCGGAGGAGAGCGAAAGGGAGAGGAAAGGTAGATTTGGGTGTAGTCAGCATAGAGGTGATATTGGAATCCATAGGAAGAGATGAGGTTGTCCAAAGAGGCAGTATAGATCGAGAAGAGTAGGGGACCCAGAACAGAGCTTTGAGGTACCCCAACTGAAAGAGGAACTTGTGGTGAAGAGACACCAGGGAAGGAGACACGTAAGGAGCAGAGAGTGATGTCACTGAGGCCAAGTTGACGCAGCGTGAGGAGCAGGAGAGGGTGATCACCAGTGTTGAATGCAGCGGAAAAGTCAAGAAGAATGAGGGAGAAAGTGACCTTTTGGTTTCAGCGGTAGCTAAATCATTAGTCACCTTGGTCAGAGCAGTCTCAGTAGATTGTTGGGAGCGAAAGCCAGACTGGTGCGGATCGAGTACAGCGTTGGCAGCGAGAAAACTGGTGAGCTGATTATAGACCAGACGTTCTAAGATTTTGGAGGCAAAGGGGAGCAGAGATATGGGACAGTAGTTCAAGAGGGAGGTAGGATCAAGAGATGGCTTTTTTTAGAATGGGGGGTGATCAAAGCATGTTTGAATACAGAGGAGAATATTCCAGAGGAGAGGGAGAGGTTAAAAATATGTGTCAAAGCAGGGACAGTAACTGGTAGGACAGGCTGAATAAGGTGTGCGGGGATAGGATCAAGTGGACAGGTAGTCGGGTAGGAGGACATAAGAAGTTCAGTTACATCCTCCTCCGAGACTGTAGAAAAGGAAGACCTAGTAGAAGAGGGGGCAGGGAGTGAAGGAGTCAGTGTGGTAGAATGGTTGGTTAAAGGAGGAGGACGGTGAATGCAGCAGCATTGTTTGTTTTATATGTAAAAGCATATATTGCCTCTGCTGTAGAACCAAAAAAAAAAATTTTGCTTTTACTTATTTAATTTTTTTTAATTTTTACACATTACGTGGTCATGTTTAGTATCATAGTAAAGACTAGACTCTGACCTTTCCAATCACACCTCACTTAACCTTGTGCAGTGTACAATTCAGGGATGCAGTTTCCAAAGTCCCCCTGTCCCTCCTCGCTGCAGCGCCACAGTCTAGGGTTTGAATTAAACAATGCGTTGCTTCCCCAGATACACCGTTGCTTGCAGTATGGTAAATGAGGTTAGTTAGTGCAGCATCACTGTTCACTTCATAATTGTAAACTGAATAATAGTGGCGTGTTAGAAAAATAATATTTTAATATTTTACTTTTACATAAATCTAACCGGGTTATATTTGGTATCACTGGAAAGGCTATAAGCTGACCTTTGCAATGATACCTAGTATGTCCCTCTAGCCCTTAGGGCTTCAGAGATACAGTGGTCTAAATTATTGCAAATTGTAAAAAAAAAAAAAACTTTTTTTTTTTTTTTTCACACTGAGCAGGGCGCCCCCTTGTGGCAGGCGCCTGTAGGCACATGCCTACTCTGTCTAATGGTAAATCCGGCCCTGCATATCCAGCTCAGTGCAGTTTTTGAAATGCCAGGATTTGGTAACCCGCACCAGCCCCTAATTACCTGTTCAGTGTTTAGTCAGATAACTGCTGTGAGGCTAAAGCTTACTATACACAGGACATATGTATACTTATTTACATGTATATGTTACACAATAACATGGCAGATAAATATCCAAAATATTGCTTGAAAATCATTAATTTTCAGTAGTTGTAAAATGGCCGTTATCCTCGACTGTATAGAAATATTCTGCAAGAATCTAGTGTTTTCTTTTAAACTAGCTTTGTGTCTCAGATGGGGATTTGGTTGTGACTGAGGTTTATTTACTAAATCATGAACGATTGCTCTAGGATTGACCCAAAAATCGTGACTTCATATAGTCCTGACATTTTGACTTGCTAATTTGACATTGGGCTTGACTAATAATTCATGGACATTGACTATGGTTGCCAGTTCGGCCATGTTTTCCTGGACACCTCTTACTATTTCATGCAGAAGGGAGCACTGAGGCGCGTTCAGTTCCTCAGCCGTTGCAAGTGCTAAATTAGCAACTTGGCACTGAATGCTGTGCTGCAGTTCAGCGCTCAGCACTGCTAACTTAGCACTTGCAGCTGAGTGTGACGTGGGAAAGATGACCACCTCCACGGAGCAAATAATCCAATAAGCTTCCTGGTAAAATACTTTGCAAATAAATAAAATGTTCAGTTTGAAGTTTTGGTGGATCAAAACACCAAGGGCCCTATTACATTCTTTGCGCAAATGTTAACGCGTGCGCAAAAACTGCATTAACGTGAGGGGCAAAACCCTTTGTGCTGAACGTCGTATTACAACGTCCACGTAAAAAATGCGTGTTAACGTCTAACACTGGTGGACCTGCGCGAACCCTAATGTACTGTGCGCGTCCTATATGTAACATTGTGAGCGCAAATGCGTTTGTGCGCTGGTACGCGGGTGGTATTACAATCTATGTGCAAAACTTAATGAACAGCGTTTGCGCGCATAATTTTAACGACTTCTAAAACCTGGTGGTAATGGCAAATCTGAACGTCCTGGCCGAAACCAAATAAACCAGCCAGAAAAAAAAAAAAATACAGCAAAGTATAGTTACACATTCTACGCATATCCAAACAATAAAATTGAGAAGTTGTGTGTGTTTTTATTATTGCTGCAGCATATATGCTCAAATTGATTTTGGCATGCGCAAAAACTTAACGTGAGACAATTGTGGTTCTTAATTCTAATTGGCTGAATCGTGTGAAAAAACAGTCCGCACACTGATTTCTGCGCGCGCTTTTTTGCGCGTTATTTTTTGACGGATGAAATAATGCACGAGGATTGTAATACCAGTGTTAATTTCCGCGCGTTAACGTTTCGCGCAAAAAATTCGAATTTACCGTGCATTTTTGCATGAAGAATGTAATGGGGCCCCAAATATCTATTGGAAAAATGGTAAACATTAACACTAAAGTGGTAATAAAATGGACAACAGTGGATATTGCAGAAACGGTACCTTTCATTAAGCAATACTCTGCCCTTTTTCTTCAATATTCATAGCCAAAGTGTTCAAGTGAAACTGCTGCAGCAAACTGATCTGCTGCAATGTAGCAATTCAGCAGCTGCTGAGGAACTGAAGAGGCCTCGGCTAACCGTACTGTCCTGGAATATATATTCGGTAATTTTTATGCTTCAGGAAGGAAATCAAGGCAGGTCACCTAAGATGTCTTTTTGATTTCTTCCCTGCATCATATGGATTGTGCATACTGCTGGAATACGTTTTTCATGCACTGCCCTTCAGCAGGAATACATTATACGTGTCCAGGAAAACGTGGCTGATCTGGCAACCGTAACATTGACTTGCAATAACAACGTAGCAATACGTGAATTACCAATCACTGATCTGATTTTGGTAGATGTAGAATTCCCCCCCCCCCCCATTTAAATTTCTGCAGAACCTGTGACCAGCATGTAAAAAAACCCTGTGGTTTTCTTGTTTTTTTTTTTTTTTCTGTCTTGCTTGTCTAGAGCCCTTAATATGCAATTAAGAAACCCTTATATATTTATATTATGAGCCCAAATTGTTAAATCACTTGAAGATGTTTGCAAGAACTGCTGCTGGTGGTATGTCTGGGTGCAGATATGGGCAATACATGATGAACGTTGCCCTGTACTAGATAGGGGAATTAGTAATGATTTACGTTGCTGATTTAGTGTGGACAGGCTTTAACCCCTTCACTGCTGAGCCATTTCACGTCTTTTAAAAAACACCTTTTTCTTTTCTGTATTATTTTTTTTTCTTTACTTTAAACATGGTAATATTTGGTATCATTGGAAAGGCCATGCTCTGGCCTTTCTAATGATACCAAACATAACCCTGCTAGCTGAAAGCAGTCAGATATCTGGGTTCAAAGGAACCATGATCTCCACCCCTATCTTTCCTTGGGAGTCAATGAGGACGTTCCCCACACGTCCTCAGCAGTGAAAGGGTTAAGTGATGAGTGGGTACATAACACATTTTTACACATGAAAGGGCAGGAACTCGCATTTTCCACTCATGCGCTGCAGAACTCTTCATTGTTCAGATCGTCCAGCTGCAGCAGATGAATCCTTCACACTGCCAGGCAGGACTATCCCATATAAAACCCATCAATACATGCAAGTGACGTGCGGGTAGGAAAGGAAGCTTTATTTGGCAATGTTGAGGATGCGATCAAAGCAGTTCTTCAGGCTCCCCCTTGAATAATCTGTATGACTTTGAGGTCGGCACACGCTATCCCAGAAAATACTCTGTACCGTAATCGCAAAAAGCTCAGGCGCTCAGCCAGAGGTAAACAGGGAGTTTGACTCGTATTAAAGGGCTGCAATACTAGAAAAATCCCCTCTTCCTCCTTTGCTCACCTTTAAAAAAAATTTAACAGATGGTGCTGAGAGAATCTGCCCAATATTTTTTTTTTCCTCAAGTATATTGTTTAGTTTTAGGCTAGGGTCAGACGAACGCATTTTCACGTTGTCTGTGAAAAAGTACGTTCGAACGAATGGACGCATTTTTTCACGGAGTACGCGATAGCGGTCATACTATGCGCATTTTTCGTCCGTGAGTTTGTACGGATCATCAATAAAACACTTTGTGCATCTGGATGTTATGTTGGCAGGACATGAGCAGGGTCTGACATCTCCAATTCACGCACACACACCGCTAGCGGACGCAGCGCACTCTGTACAACCGTACTAGCGGTTTTACATTCTCGAAAAAATGCGTTCATTTTCCACTTGCGTTGCGCAGCCGGACTTTCGTGCGACCGTACTTCGTATATTGGCTGTCATTGCCTGGCATTTGCTGCTAGTGCGGCTGTGATTAAGTGCGCCAGAACGCGCATTCGCACTGCCTCAGTCTGACCCTAGCCTTAGGTATAAATATTCACATTTTTTTTCCCTCGTTGCTGCATCTCTTTGGCTCAGGGCTTCTGAAATGCATTAGTCCTTGCAGCTTCTTACACAAATTTGTATATCGCTGGACACGTTCTGCAATGCTTGCGCAGACCGATGGATTTTTTGCTGCACTTGGTGCTGTCGGCACCAACTTTGGAATATTGCCCTTGGGGGGTCTGATAATTGTGCTAAGTTATTCAGTGCTATTGTAATATTACATCTCCATAGACTATAATGGCTCCAGTAAGTTTACAACAGCTCTGGTTAAGGCTAATGTCAGATGAACGCAATCTGAGCGCACTCTGCTTGCGTGCACGACGGACGATTCTGTAGACACCACACAGTCTGTTTTTGGTGACGGATGTAGAAAAAAAGGGAATTATGCGAAAAAAAATTAATATGAAAAATTATACAAATTGGAAAATGATATGAAAAGCCATTTTGTATGTCAAGGTGCTGGACGTTGCAAATGTGCTGCGTCTGACAGCGTGTAGTGTGTGATGACACGAAATGTGGACATGGCGCACTCTGCGCGTCCATCCTAGAAGTTTTACGTTTTTGTCTAAATTGCATCCATTGACATCTGCGTGGTGCGTGCGCATTTGGGTGCGCACGTACTTCGTGTGTGGGTCTCTATTGATCATGATTCTATGCTACGACGGACGTTGAAATTGTGGCAACATGGACTTGATGACTGTGTTCGCCTGCCTCGGACCTTAGGCCCCGTTCACACTGTGCGATTTATCGTGCCGCGCTATGCAGCATCGCCAATGCATTTCAGTGGAGCTGTTCACAGCTTGTCGCGCGACGCTGTACCATGTCGCTGGTACATGACCCATTTTTTGCGATTTTGCGATTTCCATTGGTGTTCTGCAAAATCGCGATGTGCGCGATTTTCAAATCGCACCATGTGAAAGGGGCCTTAGTTAGCACCAACTTTTGGAATAGGGCCAAGTTGTCAGTTCCATGTTCTGCGCAGTGGTATCTTTCACTTCCAGGAAAATAAGGTTGATCAGGCAACCAGATTTATGGATTTTATTTGTATTCTTAGATAGTGAAATAATTTTATTATACACATATTTTGCTTTAAGAAGCTTATGACAGTGATATATGATACAAGAAGTCTTTAACCATGTAGGCAATCCACTAAGCACGGAGTTGCTGCTGACAAGTGTAACTCGTCTGCAAATGTGGAGTTGCACTTGTCAGTGTTGATCTCTAAGGGAAATTTTGGGCAATGTTCCTGATTTTAGCTGAGGTTTCCTTACATGATTAGCAGAGCCAGCGCTGACAAGTACAGCTCAGCTGTAAGTCAACCACTTAGGCTAGGGTCAGACTAACGCATTTTTCGCGTTGTCCGTGAAAAAGTGCGTTCGAACGAATGGATGTATTTTTTCACGGAATACGCGATAGCAGTCATACGATGCGCATTTTCATCCGTGATTTTGTACGGATCATCAATAAAATACTTTTTGCGTCTGGACGTTATGTTGGCCGGACATTAGCAGCGTCTGACGTCTCCTAATCACGCACACATGCCGCTAGCGGACGCAGTGCTCTCTGTACGTCAGTACTAGCGGTTTGACGTTCTCGAAAAAATGCGTTCGTTTGCCACTTGCGTTGCGCGGCCGTTCTTCGTATGCTGCCTGGCATTGGACGTCATTTGCTGCTAGCACGGCCGTGATTAAGTGCGGCTAAACGCATGTTAATACTGCGTTAGTCTGACCCTAGCCTAAGGCCCGTGTCAGACGAACGCAGTTAACGTCTGTCGTAGCATAGAATTATGATCAATAGACCCACACACGACGTACGTGCGCACGTAGCAAACAGACGCAAGTTAGGCAAGAGCGTAAAACCGCTACCACGGACACAGAGTGCGCCACGTCCGCGTAGCGTTCTATGTGAGTGAGATGTCAGACGCAGCGCATTTGCGACGTCCAGCACCTTGACGCACAAAATGCCTTTTCGTATCCTTTTAAAAATGTTATCATTGTTCATATTTCCCATAGTTTCCTTTTTTTCCTACGTCTGTCAAAAAAAATAGACCGTGTGGTGTCTACAGTATCTTTCGTCAGTACGTCTGTTCATTATGCACGCACGCAGAGTACCTTAGTGAACGGTGGCCTTTTTCTCTTCCAAGTTGTTTTTTTTCTTTAAATGGGGTGACGCGTGGAGAAAGATTAGTAAAGCTCACTTGTTCGATATAAACACTAGTTTACAGAGGCGTATTTGGCTTTTTCCATGCGGTTTCCTAATACCTGAAATCCCGCAGCTTATTTGGTGGGTGTATCTTTTCAAAATGACTTATAAATTAGAGCGTGTGCCTAAAATCCTGCAATACCTGTTCAGGCTATTTCTGTGTACAAAAGGTGAGCTCGTTGTATTGTGTTTGGTGTTCTTGTAACACTGTCTGAACTTGTACCTTTTGTGCTTCCTCTCCAGGTCTTAAACCAAAACAAACCTTTTATAGTAGCTTTTAGTGTAGATTTCTGTTTTGTGTAACGTTTTCTTTTAAGATCTTTTAATATCTAACAAGGATATATGAATAAGTGTATTTTTATTTACATAAAAATCCAAACAGGTCACTAGAAGGCTAAGCTATTCTTGCATTGCAAAGCCTTATTACATTTTAGAAATTATTTTTATTTCTGTAAAGCTGCTTTGAGAATACCTTTTTTGGTACCTCGTGTCCTGTATTACATTGGCAAAGGAGTCCACATCTGGACAGTAATCCCAGCACCCAGAGGAAAGAGGCAGGTTTTTGGTTTGATTTATATTATTGAATATAATTTATTTTGGATAATTATTTTTGGGATAAATTATTTTGTGTTTCAAACCTTCTCCGACTCTGTGTGTTTACTAGACTCTTGCTTGCACGGATTTCAGTGAGTTATTCCTACAGAATACAGGCTTACTATATAAAAAAAACACCTTTCCTTTCCAAAAAAAATTGAAATGCTTTTAGACACAATGTTGAAAAAATTAGGCCGCCAGGGAGGTTAATGACTTTGGCCAGTTATTTTTATTTGGGCTTGAGAAAGCACTTTATTACACTGTCTACATATCCATGCAGACATGGCTCTTCTACACTCAATTAAAACCATTTCTACGCAGTCAACGTGTGCATTTTTTTTATACGTTTCTACGTTGTGGTCCTACCGTGACTCTACAAGTGATAAAGATGCTGTGTTCATGTGGCACTAGGATTGGAATTCCCATGGGTTCATACATCATTCTGGATGAGAATGGGCCAGGCCTGGCAGTCTTGCAGAGGTATGTGTTTTATACATTTCTGTGACACACACCTCAGTCCATTAAATGCTTAGAAAGTGTTTTACCAGGTGGAGGAAAAGGGGAACTGTGAATATGTATGTTTACACATTCCTCAGACTGGGTGTATAGTTTATTCAGAATCTCATGATACAATACAGGACGTGTGATTATTCAGGGCATGTATGAATATGAGCAGGAGCAGCAGGTTCAGCAGGGATTGCTCTGTCCTCAGTGATAATAGATAGGGAGGGGTGAGCCACATGGAGCCTGGCCACCATATCCATACCTGCAAATGTGCTGCCAGGTCATCTTTGTTTTCCTGAACACATATTGTTTATTCATACTGATCCAATAGGCAGCGCATGAAAAATGCAACCCACCAACAATGCATGTAGCATCGATTTTTTTAAAAATCTCATGTGCAGGAATTGTTGGTGACTCTGTGAACCATGTGTAGGAGTAGAATGGAGATGAATGTGATTTAGTCACTTCATTCAGTCGGCTTTCTATAATAATGCATAGAACCGAAATCCTGCAGCTAGATATATCTATGTTCTGCTCCTGCTTTAACACACCACCTGCCATATTTGAATACTTGTCACCTTATCCATTATGGCAGAGCTCCTGGAAGCAGGGTCTCGAACTCCAACCCCCCCCCCCATGATGATGGCCAACAATTTTTTTAAATCAGGGATCTCAAACTTTCCCTCCCTTGTTGATTGCCTACAAGTCCCAGAATTCATTCAATACAGTAGATGGCCAGAGAATCATGGGAGTTTAAGTTCAAAAACAGCTGGGTGGGGCACGTAGAGTTTGAGACCCTGCTGTCAGGGCTACTTGTTAAATCAAAATGTGCTCACTCCTTTACTTTTGTCACTGAAGTAGTTTTTTCAAATCAGTGTTTTTTTTTTTTTTTTTTACATACCTAATATAATGTAAAAAAAGAAATGATTTACCGTTTTAACCCCCCCCTCCCCAGAGTTGCTCCCATATTGCCAGGGGGAGGAGCTGCTCCTGTGTTGCCTGTCACTCCTATCGTGTCAGGCTGACAGCACGGCACTCACAGCGAGCAGACAGCCGTCCTGTAGGACGGCTCTCTGAGTCTCCACATCCATTCTCCTTACTGCCGCAGTCACCTGGGAGATGGTGGGAACTTAAAACCAGAATATTTCTGTTTATTGCATAATATAGCCCGGTGAAAAAAGCGCTGGCCTTTATAAAAGGAAAGGTGCCCTGTTAAACAGGCAAATGTAGTTTTGCCCCTGACAGTGGCACTTTAAAGGGACACTACCACCAAAAAATTAAACTATATATATTTTTTAAGTTGCTGATATCTTACATTGTTTTACGGATACGTATAGTTCCCTTTTTTCTCAAATAATTGGGCAGAGGCTGCTGTCGGCCTCTGCCCAATTATCCCTCCCCCTTTCAGTGTTGTTACCCCCCCCCCCCTATTTTTCTGCATGCAGCTCCTCCTCTCCAGCTTGGAGACTTCAAAAACCTGGTAATCTTAGTGTCATGCCCGTCGCCGCAGACACCGCAAAAGGCCTTGATATGGGTCTGAACTACCATCTTCCCTGTTCTGTCCCATTCCAGATTTCCCATCTAGCCCTTGCTTTGATCCAGTTCCCCATCCTCCAGCCCAGTATTTCCCATATGTTTGTCCCTGAGGTTAATTACCCCTCACCTGCCCAGGTCTCCATATAGGGGGACTACGCCCAATGCTCCGGACTTCAGCATTAACGTCTGACCACTGAGTCACACGCTGTGTGAACCTGCCTGTACCTGGATTCCAGACCCCCTTGTCTTCCCTACTGGACTTTTCGTTGCTATTTGGAATTATCCCCTCATTTTGCCAAAAGGACTTCTGTTTATTTCAAGGACTTCCACCATTCATATGGACTCCTGCTGACCCCTGTACCAAGACCTCTTTGTTGCCACCTCCACCATAGACCCTCTGCTATTTGTGTATCTGTCCCTGTGTCCTGCAATCTGCCTCTGTTATTATCCTGCTTCTGTGTAAGTACCCCTTTGTATCTTGTGTCTAGTTCATGTCATGCCCCTCTGTATCCAGCCTGTGTCTAGTTCATGTCATGCCCCTCTGTATCCAGCCTGTGTCTAGTTCATGTTGTGCCCCTCTGTATCCAGCCTGTGTCTAGTTCATGTCATGCCCCTCTGTATCCAGCCTGTGTCTAGTTCATGACATGCCCCTCTGTATCCAGCCTGTGTCTAGTTCATGTCATGCCCCTCTGTATCCAGCCTGTGTCTAGTTCATGTTGTGCCCCTCTGTATCCAGCCTGTGTCTAGTTCATGTCGTGCCCCTCTGTATCCAGCCTGTGTCTAGTTCATGTCATGCCCCTCTGTATCCAGCCTGTGTCTAGTTCATGTCATGCCCCTCTGTATCCAGCCTGTGTCTAGTTCATGTCATGCCCCTCTGTATCCAGCCTGTGTCTAGTTCATGTCATGCCCCTCTGTATCCAGCCTGTGTCTAGTTCATGTCGTGCCCCTCTGTATCCAGCCTGTGTCTAGTTCATGTCGTGCCCCTCTGTATCCAGCCTGTGTCTAGTTCATGTCGTGCCCCTCTGTATCCAGCCTGTGTCTAGTTCATGTCGTGCCCCTCTGTATCCAGCCTGTGTCTAGTTCATGTCGTGCCCCTCTGTATCCAGCCTGTGTCTAGTTCATGACATGCCCCTCTGTATCCAGCCTGTGTCTAGTTCATGTCATGCCCCTCTGTATCCAGCCTGTGTCTAGTTCATGTCGTGCCCCTCTGTATCCAGCCTGTGTCTAGTTCATGTCGTGCCCCTCTGTATCCAGCCTGTGTCTAGTTCATGTCATGCCCCTCTGTATCCAGCCTGTGTCTAGTTCATGTCATGCCCCTCTGTATCCAGCCTGTGTCTAGTTCATGTCATGCCCCTCTGTATCCAGCCTGTGTCTAGTTCATGTCATGCCCCTCTGTATCCAGCCTGTGTCTAGTTCATGTCATGCCCCTCTGTATCCAGCCTGTGTCTAGTTCATGTCATGCCCCTCTGTATCCAGCCTGTGTCTAGTTCATGTCATGCCCCTCTGTATCCAGCCTGTGTCTAGTTCATGTCGTGCCCCTCTGTATCCAGCCTGTGTCTAGTTCATGTCGTGCCCCTCTGTATCCAGCCTGTGTCTAGTTTATTCATTTTTCTCTTAGTCCTCTATGTCAGCTCCTTTCTTGTGTCTAGTCATCTTTTAGTTCTAGTCCTGTATATTCCTTTTGTCCTGCCGGTGCATAAAATAAACTAAACCGTGCCCTTCAACCTGTATGGTCTCCTGCATTTGCTGCAAACCGGACTCCCCTGCTCCTCACACACAGCGACGCATGACACTTAGAGCTTTTCTGTGCAATTTGTGCCCCTTAGCACAGCTCTAATGGGCCTACGCTCTTGGTGCGCACGAGTCCCTCCCACAGTGCTTGCGCATAACGATGTATCGGGGCTGTGTGCAGATCCGATCATCGGCTTTCTCCCTGAGAACCGCTGACTTTGCGAGTGGTCTCAGGGAAGAGATGCCAGCACGCTTGAGCATTCTGACGTCTCTATTGTCCAAACTAGTGACCGATGGCTTGGAAATCCAAACCTTCCTGTGTCCATCCCAGGTGTGGGTGGAAGAATCTCCTCCTACTTCACCCCACATTTTAACCCTTTCGCTGCTGAGCCTTTTCACATCTCTGTTCTGAGCTCATTTTTACCGGTTTCGCTCATCATGTTTAAATGCGATTTGAAGTCACATTTTATTAATTGACCCAGACATATTATATATCGTTCTTTCCAGGAGACTCGGCAGATTCATAACGTATACATATGATATATTCTGTCCTCTCTGTATATTATAACGTAAAATGCAATAAAATTTGAATTTTCAATAATTTACAACTTGTAAAGTGTTTTTTTTATTCACATTTTAACATGCGAGTGTTAGCGGTTATATTTTCTATGGGGTGCGCTTGTTAAAAAAGTTAGAAACGGGGAATCGTTACCTTTTTTTGTGGAAAATTATGTGTTTTTTGGCAAACGCCCCCCATAGAAAAAATCGTTAATGCAGCATCATTGTTCACATTATAATTGAAATGGGAACAATATTGCTGCATTAATAAAACAAAAACAAAAAAAGGTATTTTTTTTATAAAACTGTACATGGTCATGTTTGGTATCATTGAAAAGGCCATGCTCTGGCCGTTCCAATGATATCTAACATTAACCCCTAGCTGTCACGGATCGGGAGATAGGGGGTTCCAATGAACCTCCTATCTCCACCATAGGTGGCAGCAAGGGGTTAATTGTGAAACTGGCGCATGCGCGCTGACGCCAGTCATTAGGGGGATATCCCGGAAGCTTGGCCGACATCCAAGATGTCGGCCAGCTCCGGGAGGGGACCGCGATACGGCGCATGTCAGCGCCATATCGCGTTCCAGCCCCCTAGGGGTTAAAGACAGCGCCACTTTGAAGGGCAGGCTGTGCCCTCCCAAGCGGTGTCTGCCTTTACTGGCTGGCCCGTATGGATGGGGGGGGGGGAGGTCTGAAGGAAATTTTTAAAAAAAATCTACTTGTCCCTCAGGACGATCAACTTGTCCTGATAATTTCAACTAAATAGTGTTTAAATAGAGGTCTTTATTCATAACCGCCTATAGAGGCAGCGTCAGATACATGTGATGAATAAAGACCTTTATTTAAACACTATTTTGTTGTGTGTGTGTATGTATAGATTAGGGATGCACAGATACCACTTTTTTTCAAGTACTCACCGATACCGAGTACCGATACTTTTATTTTATGTCATGTGACCACTTTCCAATAAGAACAGACCTCATAAAAATGCTCCCCGCTCACATGTATATATCCCCCCCGAGATATAATGGATATTGCCCCAGCTCATGGATATTGCCCCAGCACATAGATGCTGCCCCCAGCTCATGGATATATGCCCCCACGCTCTCATGGATATATGCCCCCACGCTCTCATGGATATATGCCCCCAAGCTCTCATGGATATATGCCCCCACGCTCTCATGAATTTGCCCCAGCTCATGGATATTGCCCCCCCAGCTCAGACCCCAGACCAGACATGGGGCGGCTGTTCGAATGCTCTATCGGCATTCAGACAGCCGCCCCTGGAGCTCTCAGCCGCATACTTACCTTTCCGAGCGGCGCCGACAAAGTCTTTGCGTCTGTGCTCTTTGAAGGACCCCCAGGGTCCTTCAACATGCGGAAGCGCGGAGACTTTGTCGGCGCCGCTCGGGAAGGTAAGTATGTGGCTGAGAGCTCCGGGGCGGCTGTCTGAATGCCGATAGAGCATTCAAACAGCCGCCCAAGCCCCTCGGATGCCGGCAAGCCGGCTTCCGGTATCGGGGGCGTCCCTGTAATTTAGTCCGCATCTAAAAAAAAAAACACTACTCGCCCGGATCTTCATGTCCCGGGCGTCGGGCGATACAATTCCCACACGTATCATAGAGCTCCACGACAATAAAACTCACAGTAATGTGTGTTGTGTATGAGCGTTTCACCAGAGCTCCTCAGCAATAACACTCATAAACAATTATGCTGTTTTGAATTACTGCATTTTGAATAATAAATTAATGTATTTTATTAAAATTTATTTAAAGTTTATTCTATAAATAACATATTAAAATATATATAAAAATAGGGGGACGGAGCTAACTTCTGGCGGGTGCAGTCGCATTTTGGAGAGCTCTCCAGCTAATTCTTTTATTCTTTGAGGTTCCCTGTGACTGACCCTCGGGCAACTTGCATCCCAGGCAGGTGGAATCCTGCTAACCTGTCACCTTTACCAGGGACTGCAGAACACAAGCCTGTTGGTGCCATTTAGGTGAGTTTTGTGGACTGCGGCCTGTTTTCGCGTCCTATGCCTGGTGGCCATCTTTGAGGCGCTAGTTCCGTATTGCAGTGCACGCCATGCTGTTGTGCTGCCCGACAACACCTATGGGTAGGAAATCAGGGAAGAGGTCCCAGCTGCCAGAGGGCCCCCCGGCAGAGTGACATCTGAGATTCCTTGGGGGTAGCCGATGGAAGCGGCAGAATACACCTCAAACGTATCTGGCCCCCAATGTGAGCTCCTGAAGATGAGGATCCATATTGGTCGGAGGCCTCTGTGGCTGCCAGGAGGTCCCCTTGAAACCCGGAGATGGTGAGGCAGACGGCGGACAGCCCCTGTGCTCCAAAACTGTCAGGGGCCCGTAAGCTTGCTGGGGCGCCTGGTGACTCTTGAAATGCTATGGCCCGCCTCCGGTCGACCGCAGAGTGGCGGCCAGACTTTTGCCCTTCATGGAGGGTGACATTCGGCGCCTGCTGGGAGAAATGCTCGAGGAGATGAGGGCGACTTTGGTGTGCCGATTTCTCGACCGTGACGAAGGAAATGGTGACCGTTAATGGGTGGCTGACGGCTGTTGAAGCACGCGTGGAGGGGGCTGCGGCGGCGCAGGCCCTCATTACACCGCAAATGGAGTTCCTACAGACCCAGGTATCTTACTGGAGCGGTGGAAGCTGCGGAGGACCCTCACCGCAGGAAGAATGTTCGGATCGGGGGGATCCCGGAGATGGTCGCTGGTGTATGTTAACAGATTTGCATCACATGTCCTGGGTACTGACCAGGACTCCCCTTTTCCGGAATGCCACTTGGGTACGGAAGGCAGCAATGGCCCCAGCGGAATCCCCATGTGACGTGCTCGCAATCGCCATGGAAGAGGGAGACAAACGTTTCCTGATGTTATCCCCAGTTGCCTTAGCCCTGATACTTATGGAGGACCTTTCTCTCATACTCTTTTACCTCCCTGGTGTTATTCCCGAGTGTGACTCAGGGTTAAATTACGGTAACCCCGAGCCACACTCGGGCTGTATACTCACCGCATCCAGCGCTCCCTCGCTGTCCCGTCGCAGTCACCGCAGTGTGATCGCGGCGGCGTGAGACTTGCTTCCTGGTTCCGCTCCCTGCGAGCTACGCGACGCAGGGGTGGCGGGACCTGGTAGCAAATTTAAACCCTGAAAAGAAAAAAGTGTAAAAATTAGAGTATAAAATCCTGACAGGTGCAATGCATTCTGTCAGGATTACTTTGTGTCATTCACCCACAGGTATCCCTAGTGAGTGGTCCTGTGCCCTGACTGGAGGTACAAGCATGCTTTTTGGAAGCCATGGACGTACAAAAGTGCAAAGAGGCTGCAGCACAGCCTGAAAGCAGCGACCGTGAATTACTCGCAGAATTGAGCGACAGTGATTCGTGGGTAGATTCGTCCTCAGACCCAGACCGTGAGGAATCTGATACTACGCTCAGCAACGTGGAAACTTGGTGCTCTATTGACGGTGGTGCGGATCATGCAGCGCCCCCAAGGTTCCCATTTACTGGAACACCTGGTATGAAAGTGGATGTGGAACACGACAACCCCTTGGCATACCTGAAATTATTCCTGACCGATGTGGTCATTGAAAAAAATTGTTGCCGAGACAAACTGGTACCAGGAGCAACAATCGGTTACTCTGCCGCGGAAGTGGTCACGTAGCAGAAATTGGGAACCAGTGACCAAAGATGAGATCTGGAAATTCCTGGCCCTGACAATTCTCCAGGGAGTGGTGGGTAAACCGATGCAGAAGTGGTATTGGACAACCAATAAATTGCTTGCACGCCATGCTTTGGCACGGTGATGCCAGAGTACCGGTTTACCCTGATTATGAAATTCCTGCACTTTGTAAACAACGCGGAATTTGATGAAACCACTCCTCCTTCTCCAAAACTACAGAAAATTTGGGACATGTATCAAATGATCGTCACAAATTTCCAACGGACCTATGTGCAATTTCCAACGGACCTATGAGGGACATCAGCATAGACGAACGTCTAATGGCCTACAAGGGCCAGCTAAGCGGGTGCAATACATCGCATCAAAGAGGGCACGATTTGGCGTGAAATCCTACATGCTGTGTGAATCCTCAACTGGGTACATCTGGAATTCTGTCATCTACACCGGAAAAAAGACGAAATGCGACAAATACAGCAAGTATGGATTGGCAACATCTTCTGTGCTGTCACTCATTGAGCCATTGCTGAATCAGGTCTAATGTGTGACAACGGACAACTTCTACACATCCCCTGAACTGTGTCTCCTGCAGTGAAAGACCGAAGCCTATGGGACTGTGCGACATGCCGCCAATCTTCAGAAATAAAAAGTTGGAGAAATGGTTGCCTGGCAGAAAGGCAAAATGATGGCACTGCGATGGCGTTAAAAAAAAGATGTGTGCCTAATGAGTACTGTCCATAACAACTCCCACTGTCATGGTACATACGAGAGGTGGGAAAGACAACATGAAGCCGTAGGTAGTGATGGATTAAAATTCCACCATGGGAGGTGTTGACCGAGCTGATCAAGCGATGACATTCTACCCAGCGATGCGGAAACAGCAGAAGTATTACAAGATCTTCAGGCATCTTCTTGAGCAATACTTGTGGAATGCCTACATTCTGCTGAAGAAAACAAGTGACCAGCCTCTCCTTCATTCGGACTTCATTTGGAAGGCTGCCGAATGTACAGTTGTGTTCAAAATTATTCAACCCCCCACTGAAATTGAGTGTTTTGGCCAGTTTGACATTGATTTTGATCATTCAGTCATCTTGCTTACAATTAAATCAAAGAGGCACGTGTAGGTCAGAGAAATATAACATAACATTTATAATGAAATAACCACAAATGTCTTTTCTGTGCTCACATCATTATCAGTTTTATTCAACCCCCAAATGACATTCAATCTTAGTACTTAGTACAACATCCTTTTACAGTTATAACAGCTTTTAAACGTGAAGCATAGCTTGACACAAGTGTCTTGCAGCGATCTACGGGTATCTTCGCCCATTCGTCATGGGCAAAAGCCTCCAGTTCAGTCACATTGTTAGGCTTGCGCACTGCAACTGCTTTCTTTAAGTCCCACCAGAGGTTCTCAATCGGATTTAAGACAGGTGACTGCGATGGGCACTCAAATGTTCCAGCCTTTAATCTGCAACCATGCTCTAGTGGACTTGGAGGTATGCTTGGGATCATTGTCCTGTTGAAAGGTCCAACGTCTCCCAAGACTCAGGTTTGTGACGGACTGCATCATTGTTATCCAATATCTCCTGGTACTGAAGAGAATTCATGGTACCTTGCGGACGCTTCCCTGTACCTGCAGAAGCTAAACAGCCCCAAAGCATGATTGACCCCCCCGCCATGCTTCACAGTAGGCAAGGTGTTCTTTTCTTAGGCCTTGTTCTTCCTCCTCCAAACATAGCGTTGATCCATGGGCCCAAACCGTTCTAATTTTGTTTCATCAGTCCACAGAACACTATCCCAAAACTTCTGTGGTTTGTCCACATGACTTTTGGCATACTGCAGTCGACTCTTCTTATTCTTTGGAGACAGCAAGGGGGTGCGCCTGGGAGTTCTGGCATGGAGGCCTTCATTACTCAGTGTGCGCCGTATTGTCTGAGCTGAAACTTCAGTACCCACATCTGACAAATCTTTTCTCAGTTCCTCAGCAGTCACACTTTTCTCCACTCTACGCTTCAGATAGCGCACAGCAGTCGAAGTCAGCATCTTCAACAGTGCCCTTTGCCTTGAATTTGCGAATGATGCTTCCTATGTTCTCTCTTGGTATGTTTAACTTCTTTGCAATCTTCTTATAGCCATTGCCCTTCCTGTGAAGAGTAATCACCTCTTCTCTTGTCTTCCTGGACCATTCTCTTGACTTCACCATGTTTGTAACCACACCAGTAAATGTCTAGAAGGAGCTGAGTATCAGTCATTTTAAAGCTGCCTAATTGGTGCTTATTATGCTTTATTGCTGCTCCGTGACATCCACAGGTGTTTTCAATACCTGATTGAAAACACTTGAATGAACCTCTGTTCTTCAGAGTGGTAGTCTTTAAGGGGTTGAATAATTGTGTCCATGAAGAATTCACAAAAGAAACATTTACTACTGTATTACAAAACCAATTGATGTCATTTTAGTTGCATATGGTTCTTTAAAAAGTCCTTGTAGGATTTCATTCTGAATACAATTACAAATGTACACTAAATTCCCTAAAACCCTTTACAGCATTGGGGGTTGAATAATTTTGAACACAACTGTATATCTCTGCACCACCATACACCGGTGGCTGGGAGTAGACCTGGACATTGTCAAACCTGAACGTCTGACTGCTCGTCACTTCGTGGCCTACATCCCACCAACTGAGAGGAAGTCAGTGTTACATGACACTGCCTGGGCAGTGGCGCTGCCTGGGAGGGTCTGGGCGCCAGGCAGCATCGCTGGCAGGGTGCCAGGAGTTTGTGATGGCCGATCGGCGTCTGAGGGGGTGGGGCCTGGCGTGGTGACGTGGAGCCGCCGGCCTTAAATACAGGTCATGGGGATTAGCTCGTTGCCCTGATGTGGAGTATTTTTCTGCATTGCCAGCTGACTCTTGAGTCTGTGTCATTGCTGCTTTGTATTTTTGTTGCGGATCTTTGCTTGTAGGAGGACCTTGCTTTAGTTGTTTGACCCGGAATACCCACTGACGATTCTTACCCTTGATCCCGGTGTGTATGTTTGTGTTTTATGCATTTGTTGAACTACATGGTTTCACTTGGGAGATCTGCCCTGCAGGATGCTCAAACGAGTACCAGACATCACTCTGCATTACCATGTATCATCTCAGTATCTGGGTCTGTCCGTCATGTTACTAGTTCACTCAACAGTTCTGATTACTGGTACAAAATCTGGACTATCATTGTAGGCCTGCCCTGCAGGTTGCTAAATACAACATTCCTAAAAGTTGTCTAACACCAAGTTGCAGTACAGAAGCATTATCTCTGATTGTAGGCCTGCCCTGCAGGTTGCCGAATGCAGGGAGTATTACCTTCTGTTAATAATCCTGCATGTACCACAATCGTTACTGGTACCGATCTCAAACCTACGAATAATCACGCTCGTACTGTACAAGTCTTGAATCACTGTATCCAGTTAAATCTAGTTAACGTGTTTACGCTCAGCGGTCTCTTGGTCACGAAACTATTTGAGGCTGAGTGGTATCTAGAGTTTTATATTACCTCCCTGGCTGGGGATTATAGGTATTAGTCTTTTCTACTTTCGAAGAAATTTGTCCATAAAGATCCAGACAACGTTGATCCAGGGTGAGAGCCATAGTGCCCGTTACAGTCAGCACCTACAAGGATGTGTGTGGTGTGTTGCTCCAAGCAGGTTGACAAGGGCAAGAAAATCCGAAAGGAAACCAGATTCCATTGTCCTGATTGTGACGTTGGACTTTGTGCAGTCCCATGTTTCAAGATATATCATACCTAGGATGTTTACTGAGGCAATATGCAGTGACTAATATTGCACCCTTGTTTTCTGAAAGATTTCAGTGTTTTTGGTTTGATTATGTTCAAAAGCTTTTATTTTGGAAAAGACCACATACTACATAGTAATGAATGGCCTCGCAGGGCCACACAATAAAACATCACCAGAAAGGATGGCCACGCATGGCCAAAAGATGTTGTCAGAGAAAACACATCAAGGTAACAAGGTAAAACAAATAATGAAGTCCTCTAAGGGTAGCCATATATTAGCAATAAACATCCCCTAATGGGGGGGGTCTCCTCTACAGCTAAGCAATAGAAAACGAGAAAAGTCGGCTAGATACGTCTAGTATACTGAGGAAGGTGGGAAATAGGGGCAAGGGGTATTGGCAGAGGCCAGGACTGTGCAGCCCCTGGTATATTCCTGCAAGTACTTAGGACTGCGGGAGGCCAGGGGGAGTAAATGGCACTTGGCCCGGGGACTGGGGGGGCTATACAGGCAGCAAGCCATGTCGGCGCATCCCCGATGAAACCTGTGTACGACAAAAAAAAAAACACTAAAAAAACCAATCTCCGCCAGAAAACTAAAACGAGGGATTGTCTCGGAGAAATAAAGTCCATCGGTTGCAGGCGTCACCGCCTTGAGCAGTCCAGCACCCCCATAGCAGCCAGCCTGAGCGGCCTAAAAATAGCGGCCTTCACACTCCTCCGGCACGGGTCAGGCTCGTCCAGGTCAGCGGTCGCCTCCACGCCCGTAGACAATCGGTTGCGCATCCACTCTCGGTTCCGGCGACACTCCCGGAGCCCCAGGATCCTGAAGCAGCACCTCAGTCGGGTCTCCAGCTCCGCACTCCTCATCCGGTCCTACTTCCACTCGATCATCGGCAAGATCTCGTGATGGGGCAGGTTCCACCTCGCATGGTGTCAGGGATTTCTCCACTCGGCAGGTCTGTAGTACCGCCATCAGACTGCGCCATACCCCTCTGCAGATGGGGGTGCCATCTCCCTCCAGCAATGCCAGGCACGTGGTGCGAGCCAATGACGCGGTCCCGAATCCACCGGGGGGAGGGGAAGCATTCCCTATCAGGTCTCAAGTCCACCACCGTCCTCCGCCTTATCGACACCAGTTGCGGCAGGGAGATGTGGCCCACCGTCTCCACGGCCTGATCCATGCATTCAGCGGAGGACGAAATCCTCCAGGGCAAGCGGAGGATTGGCAGGTCATGAATCCCCGACAAGAGGTAGGCCACAAAATGGCCACCGAGGGAGCATGTCGGCCCAGATCAGCCACCGGAACACAAGTCTCTGGTCCGGAAGGGGGACCAAACGGGCTCCAGACAAAACACACCCGGTGGTCAGCCACAGAGGGACCACAAAAATGGGGAAAAACCGGTGGAGATAGAGGCTTTTTGGCTGTCTAACAGGGCAGAATAGAGCAGAGCTCCACCGGTGCAAGTCTTCTCCCATCTGCAGCTAACCACGCCCCCTCATGGTTTGCTTTTATATTCTTTATTTCCATTATTTTGTATAATTATTTTTGGGATAATTTATTTTGCTTCCAACTTTATCTGACTCCGTGTGTTTACTAAACTCTTGTTTGCAAGGATTTCAGTGAGTTATTCCTAAGGATTACATGCCTACTATATAAAAAAAACACATTTCCTTTCCAAAAAAATTTAAACGCTTTTAGACACAATTTTGAAAAAATCAGACCGCCAGGGAGGTTAATGATCTCCCATTTTTGACGCTATCTGCTTTTTTGAGGAGCTGAAGGGTTCATTATCGTTGGAGGAATGTGGGATCTATTTGTATTTGACACATTTGGTGTCTACTCCCGCAGCTGCCTGGCGTTTGTTGACCTGGCGTTCTTCACCTGCTTTGTTGGACCCGTGCTAATTACAGAGACTTTGTGTAGATAACTTTTTTGCTTCTACACCTGGGATGTTGGATTATTCGTTCTTCTCGACCTCCCATTTTTAGTTTTCTTTTTCTGGGATTTCAGCATTTTTATATATTTCTTTTATTTTGTGCTGTTTTATTGTTCTATGAGCAATTTCTGTATGGTTACAGTATTTGTGCTGGCCCTGCGTGCCCTAATTTTATGTTGTGTCTATGTGACATGAAAAAGAACTATAATAATAATTAGATATCTATAGATTTTATATATGTTAAAATATTTTAAATATATAAATTGGTGCAGCTGCAATGTTAGGGGGGATGCTGCTTTTAGAACAAAAAAAAAGAAATTAAATATCTTCGCCAAATTATGCAGTCATTTTTGGATATCATTGGAAAAGCCAGATTGGCATCGAGCAGGGACACAACAGAATGGGTGTGGAACGTCCTCTGTGATGGAAGGAATCCTCAGGAAGCTCCATGCATGTCCACACAGTCTTGGGGCCTCCAGGATAGTGGAAGCACTTGGTGCTCAGCGCACGCATGTGTCAAAGTGTAGATTATCCTGCACCGCATCAGGATCTTCATAGGTACAGAAGGAAGAACTACTCACCTTTTATGTGGCCTCAATCAGACCTGGATAAGAATGCCTGCTGGTGACACCTGCAGGACTTCGGGGGGGGGGGTGTCTGGGCACCCGGCAGCAACGCTGGTTGGCCGGGTGCCAGGAGTTCTGGCCGTTCGTGAGCCTGGAGGGGCAGGGCGCGGCATAATGATGCGGAGCTGCCGGCCATAAATGCAGGGTGTGTGAGTCAGCTCATTGCCCTGACGTGGAGTTAGTTCCCGTATCGCCTGGTGTATTTGTGTTTCGATTCACTGACTCTCTTGATTCTATTACTGTTACTGTCCCAGATTGTATGCGGACCCTGACTGTTGTTGACTCGGACTGCCTTCCTGACATTCTCTTTCTGACCAAGTCTGTATGTTATGCCCAGAGCAGAGTGCATGCTGATCTTACCCCACGCTGACTCAGAGTATATATCAATCCTGCATAATGCTGACTCAGGGTGTATATCAATCCTGCATAACGCTGACTCAGATAATCTATTGATCTGTCCTGTTGCCAACTTGACGTGTATGAGAACCTTGTTTGTTGCCAAACCAGCCTGTATGAAAACTCTCTCTGTTGCCAACTCGGAACGTTTATATGACTACGCTGATGTTAACCTCTGGTGTATGAATATACTGTTTAAGTCCTTTCCAGACTGTTTCCCACTTGTCTGTAAAGTTAACCTTTTGTGGCTCAGTAGACACTTGGCCTCGAAACCGGGTTGTACTCATTGTTGCTTTTCTATATTTTCTCCCTGGCTGGGAGTGATAGGGTTAGCGGTCCCGACCATTCAAGGATCGGAGGGCTTAGAAGTCTGTCCAAGAGGATTCCACCACGGTTTTGAAGGGTGAGCGGGACAGCGAACGTGACAGTGGGTTGTTTATAGATGGCGGCACAACCTTAGAAAGCCCCTGCTGGATGACACAAGCCTTCTTGATCTCCAAGCAATCTGATCAAACGTGCAGGCGAAATACGGTTTGAAAAAGGGGAGTTTTATTAAAATGACAATAGGAATTGTATAAAAATGCATATAATAATGCAAAAAGAAAAAAGGGAAACCAGACGCGTTCGCCCTTACAAAATCATGGGCTTCATCATTGAACCACCCCAGGACCCTCACAAACCTTTTTTTTTTTTTCTCACAAGTATACAGGGTAATCCAGACATGGACCCCTTGCTCGAGGTGCCTAGAGGGGTGTCAGCTATACCCGCCTGACGAGGCCTAACAAGGCCAAAACGATTATCGGGGGTTGCTGCATCTCTCGTGCAGGGATGACATCCTTGGCAATCAGTACTGGCCACCCTTTCTGGGTGAGAGCAGGCTGATTTGCATATGGAGCATTCGTTCCTGTAATGGCACAATCGAGCAAAAACCCTGTGAGGCCTGAGCGGGCCCCACCATAGAGAAGGCAACTAGTGCCGTTGCTTGTCCTCAGGACCCTCACCAACCTCTCTTTTTCTAACTATAAAGAAGATTCCCTAGATTTTAGGGATTCATTATATCACTGGTCACTTAATATAGAAATAAAAGCTATTCAGTGTGTAAGCCCCAATGGAGCTCTGATCGTCCTGCGTAAATAGTGGAGGAACTGTGTTCCCAAGTGTTCCCGCTTGCAATGACTTCTGCTTTTTACGGTAGTTGTAAAATATTCAGTAGCTCAAAGAATTGGGATAGGTAGTATGTAAAGTCTGTCTGTTTCAGCAAACGAGATCTACTTCCATTACCTCTTGGTACTATTACAGTATATAGAATATCAGAGCAGATTGTGTGTGTGTGTGTGTGTGTGTGTGTGTTTGTCTGCATATATACATACACTCTAGTGTTAAAACGTTTGGGGTTACTCAGAAATTTAATTATTTGAACTCTGTTGGGAAATCTAATCGCTGACATGGTTAAAAATACTACATGTAAAGTGAAATAATTCTGTCCTTCGCACTTCGCTTTGGTAAAAGATTACACCTTGTGCAGCAGTTACAAGTGCCCAGACCTTTGACGTTCTAGGTGTCAATCTTTTGAGGCAATCTGAAGAGATTTCCCTTCTCGTGGTCCGTGAAGCTCCTGCCAGAAGTTGGCATTTCTTACAACTATACTGTCAATCTGGTTGTGCTGGTCACTCCAAAAAAGAGAGAATACCAAGTGACTGCTTCTTCCCTAAACCGTTCTAGGTTGGGGCTGTTTTGGGTCAGTATCCTGTTCAAGTAAATTGGTTCCACTCAAGTGCCTTCCACCGGATGTGCCATGGAGCGGTAACCTTCTCTTTTACCCCATATAAATGTCCCACCATAACACCACCAGATCATCACATTGCCATGTTTGACAGATGGCATCAAGCACTCCTCCAGAAACTTTTCATTTGGTGTGTGTGTGTTATGAATGTTTATCTTTTGTGTTCAAGCTTCGACAAACTTAGCTTTGTCCGTCCATAACACTTTGTCCGATTTTCTTCTTTCCGGAGTCTATGTTCTTTGGCCCATCTCAATATTTTCTCTTCATTGACTAGTCAGAGATATGGCTTTTTCTTTGTAACTCAGTGGAACAATTTGCCATGGGAACACCAGACAGATGCGTGCTGATAAAGGGCACCTGTTAACCTATTTGCTATAGTAATTTACAACTTGATCAATGTCTACATTGTATGTCTTACAGGTTTGGTGATCTTTTCATAGACCAGAAATCATCTGCATTTCTATCAAAAACCATATCTAAGTGACCCCAAGCTTTAGAACTCAGTGTGTACACACAATATACACTAGAGAAACAGTATTTATGAAATGTATATATATCTCAATAAGGAGGAGGATAAAAAAAATTAACATTTAATCATGTAAGGCTAAAAATGGAAATGTTGCACATTGGACCTCTTGCAATTCATGATTTATATATGTTCCTCTATTGTCATGTTGGTACAGGAATGTATGGAGTGGAACATGGTTTGTAGAGTCAGAGAGGGAGCGTCTCTTACAGCTGCATTGATAGTCGGCAAAAAAGCCTTATTTGGCCAGGAAATGACAAGGTCGTTGGGCTTTTTGTTTTGATAGTTACGTATTAGGCTTAGATTACAGTGATATTTTCCATGCCATATCCGTCGCTGGCATTCCTGGTTTTAAAGATGTGGGATTGTAATCTGTTTTATTTTTCAACTAATAATTCTTTTAAATGATTTCTGTGTGGCGGAATATTTTCCGCTAGGTAAAAATAATTGTTTAATAATTATTATTGTTATGGCTGGTGTGTGCATTTTGTCAAATCTGCAGTTGAGCCTAATGAAGCTTGAAAAGGACACTCCAGCTATCATATAGTGACTTTTAAAAGGATACGGGTGACTGTGTGTGTCCCCCCGGCAGGTGCCCAGTCAAGCGCATTCAGCCTTCCGAAAGGAGGGAGGAGTTAGGCCACAAAGCTGTCAGAGTTTAGATGAGGAATTTCTGATCAGCCAATGGCTCTCAATATACAAGTAGTATGGAAGGTAGCGATTAGGAGTTGTGTGATTGGTCCTTTTGTACCGAATCTTTCTGTCACGTCTCGGCCTTGCCCCCTGGTGATGAAGGGTCTTCATGTTTGTTTTTCCCCTATGGTTTGTCTGGCTGTGCTGTTTAGTGCTGATCTGGGGCTCTGTTGTGATCTCCTGGTCTGGGGTCACATGGCCCAATCACACAGACCCACTCCCTATATATTCCCAGCAGCACAGAGCCTCATTGACTGTTTGATGGTGGTTCTGTCTGGTTCGTGTTTCCTGAGTTGCTGTAAAGCATTCCTGTTCAAGTGTTTTCTGGTTCTGACCTCGGCTTTATTTTTGACAATCCCTTCTACTCCCCCCTGGTACCGTATATTTCTGATCTGTTGCCAACCTCTGCCTGATTGACGATTCTTGTATGTTTCATGTTTTATGTACCTTGTCTGTCTTAGTTTAGTATTATATTCAGAGGCCGCTTATAAGGACCTCTTTTAGTATAGTCTGTTTTGTTTACTGTCCTGCAGCCTGCTCACTTCACGGATTGTCAAGTGTATCTTTGTGTTTCTCCGACTGCCCTGCAGCCTGCTCAATTCACGGATTGGCAGGCGTATCATTGTGTTTCTGAGTGTCCTAAGTTGTCTGTTGGTCTTGAAGCCTTCGGGGGTTAGTGGCAATTCTGTTCTGTTTTTTGGTGCTCCTTGATTTTGGAGAATTCCGTCTGTCCTTGTGTCCAGTCAGTTACTCACCTGCCTTAAGGGCTTCATCTCCTGTTCCAAGCCACCACGATGGCCCAAGCAGGGGCTAACTGTTACACTTTCATGCAGGCTCATCACTCAGTGTTCAGCAGCCAATCAGAAGAGCGAAAGAGAACCTGCATGGAGACATTCCTGCTCTCATCAGTCACACTTCCAATGGCATGGCATGGCATGGCATTGGAAGTGAGTAATAAATGAGGGGTTAATTTGGATAAATGGGGGACTAAAATAATATGTGATTAAAATTAAATCCGCTCAAATGCACTTGACCATGACAAGTTTACTTAATCTAGGTCTGTGTTAAAGGTTTTTGTCTTTGGGGCACCTAGACCTTGTGTCTCTTGTCAGGATTTGCAGCTGTGCAAAATCTCTTTTTACTTTCAGTGTGGTGATTTGTCAAAAGCTCATCTGACCAAAGGTCGAAATTAAAGATGGTTGCTGGCTCCCATGGAGCAAGTATGCGTCTGGAAATGCACTGAAAAACATGCTTTTTCTCCCATGCCGAATCTTCTCCAAGCATTCTTCGGGCCGGCATCTTGCTGCAGTAGCGACTTTGAGTCTGCTCAGTGATAATAAAGTATGTGTAGTAATGGAGGCGCCCAAATGATATTTGACATACTTGAAAACGAGAGAAATCTCAATGTATCCTTCCTGGTAAAATACTTTATAAATAAATTAATACATTTCTATTTGTAGCCAAAATATGTTTGGGGCTTTAGGAAGTGACTGGGTTTAGCTGTACTAGGTGGGGTTTTTTTGCAGCTTCCAGTACAGCTAAACCCAGTCACTTCCTAAAGCCCCAAACATATTTTGGCTACAAATAGAAATGTATTAATTTATTTATAATTTGTAGCCAAAATATGTTTGGGGCTTTAGGAAGTGACTGGGTTTAGGTGTACTGGAAGCTGCAAAAAACCCCCACCTAGTACAGCTAAACCCAGTCACTTCCTAAAGCCCCAAACGTATTATGCTATGGGTGCGCCGTCTCCTGGTTCTTTCTGATTTACCTAGTGACCAATGCTGACCAAAGAAGGGCCGTGCCACTTTTTATATGGCCAAAGGCATTTACACCCAGAGTCGGGATTCACTTAGGCTCTTATAAATGGGAGTGGTTTGTCACATTGATATGAGGATTGGGACCATCTGTTATAGCTATCTGCACCATTGGTTTGTCTCTTCTTGTTTCTGAGAGATGCTGAAGATGACAAAAACCAACATTAGCACATTGAGGAGGACCTCGTTGACTAATATTTTGCCCCAATATATTTCCTTTATACTGTATATTGGACTTTTATACACTATTGAACTCACAGCTTTATGCACTGTTGCTCTTCTAAGTGGTCACACTTATGGACAATAAGCACTATTGCACTTTATAGATAATTGACACAACTGCTTGTGCGATTATATTATTTTATTGCTGTATTGATGCGCTATATGGATTATTTTTTTACATGATCTGCACAGTGATGATGGCAGAAAAATTTAGAGGCATTATGGAATCGGTGGTTTAAGTTGACTCCTCAAATTATGTAGACCTCCAGTCCCTCCAAGACTCTTCAGGGCCTGCTGATGGACTGCTTTTTTGGCGGATGCAAGATCTCCATTTTGAAGCACTGCCACCATAACATGGGACAGCTGGACACACTAATGTAAGAGATCATGGTGGCTAGAGAGAACCTTTTAAAGTGATTTCTGGTGAGGGGATACAATGGCAAAGTACATGGCCATATCTTTTTACCAAAATCTGACATTCTACCATCTTTCAGGGACCAAATTGGCACCAGAAAAGGCGTGTTCTCTGTAAACCTGTGTTTACAACAGCAGATCTTGAAATAACATCTTGCGTAATTACCCTTCCGTGTACACTATAATTCTTTTATAATCATAGCTTCCAACAGCTTGGAAACTGCCTTGTGACCTCCTAAGGGACAGGTATAAGAAATTATATAAGAGAATGAGCTGAATGGAACGTATTATCGTAGAAGAAAAATTAAGGCTTGTAAGCTCACCCCTTACAGACTTGATGTACACTTGATGTTTGATGTAGTGAATAGTAAAAATAATATAGTCCTAATCAGGGCGTAACAAATTAATTTCAAGCTTAGGAGCCAACTACTTATTTTTCGTATATAGGCATATATTGATTTTATGTGGAGTAATTCTAAAATGTGGAGCCACAGAGAAATGTATACCTTTCATCAAATTAAATAAACAACCTATTTAGGTGGTGTCTGGGTGATGAGCACCATTTTGTCAACAGGCAGATGGAGAAAGCCCTTTTCCCCTATAGGGTTAATTCTGAGCTCACTGCTGATTTAAGACTGCCCTGTATTTTTCAGTACTGTGGTTCCCTCTTGTAGAGCAGACCTTTGACTGGGAGCAGCAAAGGAGGAGCAAGCCCTGAAGTTTCTAAGTTGAAGTAGAAAATCTTTCAATTTTTTTGTTTGCTTTACCGTAAGAGGTTTAGCTGCCCAGTATTATAGTGCAGGCAGAACAAATGTTTAGTTAGTCTCCGAATGAGGAGTAGGCTTTTGATTTTATGTTTTATTTGCTTGTTTATTTGGACACTCAACCTGTACCGTAGCTAGAAAAATAAAGAAACGCCTCAAACAGTGAATGGTCTGTCCAGTGGTTATAAAAAAAAAAAAATGTATACTCACAATGCATTCAACAAATATTGAAACTCAATAATTTTTTCACATATTCTATGTTTTAGCCATAATGCTAAAATCTTTGCTAAAATCTTTTTTCCAAATCCGTACATTGTAGCACTATGCATCAAAAAATTTAAAAAAAAAATACAGATACATGCCTTCCACACCTCATATCCCATTTCAGTGCCTTTTGCCACAACTTGAAAATCGGCTCCTTTCATCCCAGATCAGCCCTTTTCACCCTCATATTAGCTCCATTCACCCAAACCTCAAACCAACTCCTTTCATCACTGTACAGTACACATACATAAGTAAAATAAGTCCCTAAACAGAGGGGAAGGGTGGCTTCTCCCCCATCCATGCTGTGCGAGTGATTAGAGCATTTGTTCCCAACCGTTTTCTACCCGCTTACCCTTGGTAGTCCATTCCTATAAAATGCACTACTCCTATTATTACAGCAATAAAACTTACAGAAATGTGCGGTGTGTATGGGATATCACAGGGCCTCGCAGTAATGTGAGGTGTGTATGAGAGTATCCTTTACAATAAAACTCCGTTTCGTGCAGTGTGTATGAGCATATCACAGAGCTCGACAGCAATAAAACTCTATTAAAATAATAAAAATAAATTTTTATATTAAAATAAACTGAAAGAGTCCTGCTCATAATCTAGCTACTTCTAAGGCTGGGGTCAGACTAATGCATTTTTAACGTGCGTTTATGCGCACTTAATCACGGCTGCAGTAGCAGCAAATGACGGCCAATATACGAAGTGCGGCTGCGCAACGCAAGCGGCAAATGAACGCATTTTTTCGAGAACGCAGAACCGCTAGTGCTGACTTACAGAGTTCGCTGCGTCCGTATAGCGGCGTGTGTGCGTGATTAGGAGACGTCAGACGCTGCTCATGTCCAGTCAACATAACGTCCAGACACCCAAAGTTTCCTGGTTTGGATCCGTAACAAATCACGCACGAAAATGCGCATCGTATGACCGTTTTCGCGCATTCCGTGAAAAAAATACGTCAATGCGTTCGGACGCACTTTATGACGGTTGCTGCGAATAATGCGTTAGTTGGACCCTAGCCTAAACCAGTCACAGGCTGAGGCTGAGCAAGGGTTACAGGCTGTGCGGGCACCATAACCCTTGCAGTGCTGCTGTGTAAAAAAAGCACTGCCGCATTGACCCAAGCTTGGGCTCCATGGGGTGAACAGAGTTAAGCGTGTGGGATAGAGGAGGGGAGGGGTTGAGTGTCTAAATGAGCTGCCAGGAAGGAGGTGTCTAGTTTATGGAACTTCTCACTTCTGTTTTGAATCTGGTGCCTAACTCCGGACATTGCATGTCCGGGGCTGGGCTCATCAGAAAACCGAGCCGACCCTTCAAAACCCTTACAGTACATGTGAAAACCGGAGAGGTGGCAACCCTACTCAACACTCCATAATGACAAAGCAATATTATTATTATTCTTTATTTATAAAGCGCCAGCATATTCCACAGCGCTGTACAATAAGCACAGTATAGACAGGGTTACAATACATTGAACAACATTTGACAAACAGTACAGGAGGAGATGAGGGCCCTATTCCCGTAGGAACTCACAATCTGGGAGGGTTGGGGTTGGAAACAGGAGGAGAGGACTGCAAGGTGAGAGTGATTGATGGTTGCGTCAGTGAGTTGGGTGGTAGGCTTCCCTAAATAGGAACGTTTTAAGGGAGCGTTTGAAGGAAGAGAAGTTAGGGGAAAGTCTGACAGTACGAGGGAGAGCGTTCCAGAGAGTGGGGGCTGCGCGTGTGAAGTCCTGCAGTCTATCATGGGAAGAGGTGATGCGGGGAGAAGCTAGGCGCAGGTCACTGTTTGACCTTAGGGAGCGGGCTGGGGTGTATTTGGTGATTTAGTGAGGACAGGTAGTGGGGCGCTGAGTTAGTGAGGGTTTTGTAGGTAAGGATAAGGATTTTGAACTTAATTCTGCAGTGGATGGGGAGCCAGTGAAGGGACTCGCAGAGGGGAGCGGCAGAGACAGAGCGGCGGGTGAGGTGAATTAGCCTGGCGGAGGCGTTCAGGATGGATTGTAGGGGGGAGAGGCGGGACAGAGGGAGGCCAGATAAGAGATTATTGCAATAGTCGAGTCGGGAGATTACCAGGGCGTGTGTATGAGTTGTTTTGTGGTGACAGCGGTAAGAAATGGCCGAATTCTGGAAATATTACGCAGTTGGTATCGGCAGGAGGAGGAAAGAGACTGGATGTGGGGGATGAAGGAAAGAGCAGAGTCAAGTGTAACTCCAAGACAGCGAACTTGGTTAGATGGGGAGATGGTGATACCCTCCACCGTGATAGAGAAGTCAGGAGGTGGGGAGGAATAAGTAGGAGCTCAGTCTTTGACATGTTGATCTTTAGGTGGTGGGAGGCCATCCAGGAGGAGATGCCAGATAAACAGTCACTGACTTTTGAAAGGACAGGGGGAGAGAGATCAGGGGTAGAGAGGTAGATCTGAGTGTCATCAGCGTAGAGGTGGTAATTAAAGCCAAAGCTGTTGATGATTTTGCCCAGGGAGGAGGTGTAGATGGAAGAGAGCAGAGGACCAAGGACAGAGCCTTGAGGTACACCAACAGATAGAGGCACTGAAGAGGAGGAGTTACCAGCAAAGGACACACAGAAGGACCTGTTGGATAAATAGGAGTCAACCCAAGCAAGTGCAGTGTCACGAGACCCAGAGAGTTGAGGGTCTGTAGAAGGAGGGGGTGGTCAACAGTGTCAAAAGCAGCAGAGAGGTCAAGCAGGATGAGAATAGAATAGTGGCCGTGTTTTTTAGCAGTTAGGAGGTCGTTGGTGACTTTGGTGGCAGTTTCAGTTGAGTGTAGGGGACGGAAGCCAGATTGCAGGGGTCAAGTAGGGAATTGGAGGACAGGAAGAGGGAGAGGCGGTTGAAGACTAGTTTTTCTAAGAGCTTTGATGTGAAGGGAAGCAGGGATACAGGGCGGTAGTTGGATGGAGAGTTGGGGTCTAGGATGGTTTCTTAGTAAAGGGGTAACTAGCGCGTGTTTGAAGGCGGATGGAAAGGAGCCAGTGGAGAGAGATAGGTTGAAGGTGTGTGTGTGTGTGTGTGTAGAGCAGGGTGAGGGAGGAGGAGAGGGGAGGATTAGATGTGAGGGAATGGGGTCGAGCGGGCACGTGGTGAGATGTGAGGAGGACAACAATAAGAATTGACTTCCTCCTCAGTGCTGGGAGGAAGCGGCAGAGGTGGGACCTGTGGGAGTGGAGGTGGCAGATAACTATCTTGTGTTGGGATGTTGCTTCTGATAGTTAGAGTTTTACTGAGGAAGTAGTCTGCCAGGTCTTGAGCGCTGAAGGCAGCTGAGGGGGAGGTGCAGGTGGGTAGAGGAGGGTGTTGAAGGTGGACCAGACCGTTTAGGGTTGGAAGACAGCGTAGATCTAAGAGATGAGAAGAAGGATTGTTTGGCCAAGTGGAGGGCAGAGGTGTATGACCGGAGAATAAACTTGAAGTGAACAAAATCAGCTTCAGAGCGGGATTTCCTCCAGGCACGCTCTGCAGTGCGGGAGCATCTTTGCAGGTAGCGAGTCTGGAGGGTGTGCCAGGGCTGAAGCTGGCGGCGTGGGGCCTTACAGAGTCGAAGAGGAGCAAGAGTGTCTAGAGCAGAGATAAGCGTAGTGTTGTAGTGATTAGTGGCAGGTGAAGGAGGTTGGAGAATTGATGGGGGTCCACAGCATGTAGATGTGTGTGTGTGTGTGTGTGTGTGTGTGTGTGGTGTTTAGGAAGTCCAGATAGGTTGAAAGAGAGAAGGTGGTGGTCAGAGGTTGGAAAAGACCAGGTCAATAACGTGACCATCGCGGTGGGTAGGGAGGAGGGAGGATTGTGTGAGTGAAAGAAGTTTGGAGGCAGCAGGAGCGGAAGGATCGTCAATGGGAATGTTGAAGTCCCCGAGAATTAGGCATGGAAGATTAGAAGACAGGAAGTGAGAAAGCCAGGTAGCAAAGTGGTCAAAGAACTGGGAGGTTGGTCCCGGTGGGCGGTAGATGACTGCCACCCTGAGAGCCAGAGGAGAGAACAGGCGGATGCAGTGTGTCTCGAAGGAGGAGAGGGATGGGGGTGGAGGGAGATGCTGGTAGGTGCAGGAGTCCAACCCCGCCACCATTTCTCTCACCCGGTCTGGGGGTATGGCTCAAGTGTAGACCGCCATGTGAGAGAGCAGCAACGGAGGCCGTGTCAGAGGGAGTTAGCCAGGTTTCAGTTAAAGCTAGGAGTTTGAAGGAGTTTGAAAGGAAGAGGTCATGGATTGCTGTGAGTTTGTTGCACACAGAGCGAGCGTTCCAGAGGGCGCAGGAGAAAGAGGACAGGCGCTGAGGGATTATGGGAATGAGGTTGCTGGGCTTGCAGGGAGGTGATTTATGTGCGATGGAGATAGGATGAGAGGGATGTATTGGATGTGTTGTGGGGCCAGGGTTAGGGGATATGTCACCTGAATAGAGTAACAGCAGGAGGGTGAGAAAGAGAAGGTGGGAATGGGATTTGTGGGAGTGATTGGCAGCACGAGAGTTAGAGGGAGACCATGTTCTGTTTGCGAACAGAACAGAATGAATATTGCGAATTTATTAAAACGCAAAACCTAAAATTGCACATTGACTTAAGTATTAAGTTTTTTTTTTTTTTATAGATTCAAAGTTTTATTTTGAAAATGTCAGCAAGACCTCATACAGATAAAGGATAGAAAATGGCCACACAGGGCCTCAGTATGCAAGTCATCATATGGTCACATAAGAGAAAAGATGCACAGAAAAGTAACGTCGCCGTAGGCAGAAAATAAACTGCAAATAAAAAAATTAAAAAATAAAAATTATATATATCTCTCTCTATCTCTCTCTCTGTTATTCAGAGAGGGGTGAAAAGCAGGAGAATGGCTGGAGAATGGAAAATTCTAGGTCAAAATAGCCAAACCAGAAAAAATTCTCCCTTTTATCTCACTTTCCAAATCGGCTATTTTGACCTAGAATTTTTCATTCTCCAGTCATTCTCCTGCTTTTCACCTCTGAATAACCCTGTAAGTCTGCCATAAAATCACACCAGACGAAAATACTAAAAATAATAATACCCACAGCAAGAGTAGAGGCACGGAAAATCGGCAAAAGTCCTCAAAGAGAAGGGGGGGGGGAGAAAAAAGTAACTTGGTGCAGAGGGTCTCAAGGTCCACCGAGCAGCAGACAGTCCACAGTGAAGACACTCAAACTCTCCGGGGAGGGGGCACGCAGGCCCATGATGCGCTGGGGACAAAAATAGGAAACGTGGCCAGACCCCTCATCCTGTATCCAGCCAAAGATCATACCTCTCATAGGGGACACAGCGGGTAAACAGCCACATGGAGACCCCGTACGCACCCCAGGACCGAGACTGACACTGCCCCTCTTCAGCGTGCAGTCAATCAGTCTCTAGTGGCATCTCCAGCGCGAACCCCGGGGAAAGATCAACAGCTACCGCCGGCCCCTCCACGCTTCTGCAGACAGCCTGTGTGGATCCATGGCACAACTCGGAGGTTTCTTTCAGAATCCAGGGGTCCAAGCACAGCTCAGACTCTGAACCTCCAGGCCAATCGCAGCTCAGCACAGCAGCATCTAGGGCGGGTGAGCCCCCCACACCACCAGCAGGTAAGACTTATCTTGGTATGTTCTCAGTCAGAGCCACTGCCTCCCGGCCACCTCTCATCACGGCCATCAGCCGGCGCCAGTCACCCCTCGAGATCGGATCCTCCTCAGCTCCAGTCATCAGCTCCAAAAACTCCTCGAGGTCCGTCAGGACGGCCTCCAGGCCTCTGTTGGGGGGAGGGTGAACCGCTTGCCTCCACTCCGAGTGTCCATCTGCCGGCACCGCTGTGAGGGCTATAGTCGCAGCCAGAGGACGGGGCCCTCCATCCCCACAGCACGCAGCTATCAAGCACTTGGGCAGAAGGACACCACCGGGAGCAGTAAAAGGAACCAGGGGCCAGCTGCGTGGGAGCCAATGTAGGCCCCAAGATGGCCGACAGCTAAGCTCTCCCGCCGGGAGTCAGCGGCAGTATACTCATCTGGGCTCCGGAGGGGGGAGAAAAATGGGCTCCAGAGCACACCACCCTATGGCCAGCCGTTAAGGGACCAAAGAAAAGGACAATGTCCAAGGAGTCTAGAGTAAGTCGTCTAGCGCTATATCCGAGCAGAGCTCTTCCAGAGCACGAAAAGGTAGCCTTTAGGCGCGTGGGGTGTGTGGATCAGCTAATTTGCTGTTAATTATGGCCAATCAGTGAACACAAATATAATGGCTTATAGTTCCCTGCAATAAAGAGATTTGTTTTCTTTTTGCTTATTAATCAGGGCATAAAAATCAAATTCTTGTAAGTCCTTCTTTACAGTCCCCCAAATTTTAATAGTCTTCTTCTTTAGCCGGCTCAGCGGGGCTTTCGAATTCTCTATGGGATATATAAAGAAAAGAGGACCAGTGCGCAGCATACACCACTGGTTGCCCCTATTTGTCCCCTAGGGGGTACTTACAGAGTTCAGAGCCCGTGTCCTGGCTCTGAGGGGGTCTCGCTTGCAGGGTGTTTTTGTGGCAACCCTTTGCCCTCTTGTAAATCCTCCGTCGTCCCGATCAGATCATTGATGAATAAAGGAAAATATAGAAATATCCACCTTGTGACGGGTTAAAAAGGATTTTTATTTTTAGAATTTCAATATAAAATGTAAAATTGGAATAAAAGCACTATTATGTGCTACTAAAACGCGTTTCGCCGAGTAATTCGGCTTCATCTTCCAGAGCACGTCTGCTCCCAAAGTATTTTGACTTTAACTCCGTACTTGGCAATGCACCTTTGGCAGCAATTATGTCCCAGGACATACTTGAAATCAAGAGAAATCTCAATGTATCCTTCCAGGTAAAACACTTTATAAATAAATTCGTGTCAGACTTTCCGTGATGTGACTTTGCACACCTGCACTTGGGTAGATTCTGCCATTTATCTCTGCAGATAATCTCGAGCTATGTCAGGTTTGAGGACGGTCAGTGGACAGCCATTTTCAGGGCTCTGCAGAGATCTTTGAGTTTAAATGAACACTACCACTAACATACAGTTGTGTTCAAAATTATTCAACCCCCAAAGCTGTAAAGGGTTTTAGGGAATTTAGTGTACATTTGTAATTGTATTCAGAATGAAATCCTACAAGGACTTTTTAAAGAACCATATGCAACTAAAATGACATCAATTGGTTTTGTACTACAGTAGTAAATGTTTCTTTTGTGAATTCTTCATTGACACAATTATTCAACCCCTTAAAGACTACCACTCTGAAGAACAGAGGTTCATTCAAGTGTTTTCAATCAGGTATTGAAAACACCTGTGGATGTCACGGAGCAGCAATAAAGCATAATAAGCACCAATTAGGCAGCTTTAAAATGACTGTGATACTCAGCTCCTTCTAGACATTTACTGGTGTGGTTACAAACATGGTGAAGTCAAGAGAATGGTCCAGGAAGACAAGAGAAGAGGTGATTACTCTTCACAGGAAGGGCAATGGCTATAAGAAGATTGCAAAGATGTTAAACATACCAAGAGAGACCATAGGAAGCATCATTCGCAAATTCAAGGCAAAGGGCACTGTTGAAATGCTACCTGGTCGTGGCAGAAAGAAGATGCTGACTTCGACTGCTGTGCACTACCTGAAGCGTAGAGTGGAGAAAAGTCCCCGTGTGACTGCTGAGGAACTGAGAAAAGATTTGTCAGATGTGGTACTGAAGTTTCAGCTCAGACAATACGGTGCACACTGCGTAATGAAGGCCTCCATGCCAGAACTCCCAGGCGCACCCCCTTGCTGTCTCCAAAGAATAAGAAGAGTCGACTGCAGTATGCCAAAAGTCATGTGGACAAACCACAGAAGTTTTGGGATAGTGTTCTGTGGACTGATGAAACAAAATTAGAACTGTTTGGGCCCATGGATCAACGCTATGTTTGGAGGAGGAAGAACAAGGCCTATGAAGAAAAGAACACCTTGCCTACTGTGAAGCATGGCGGGGGGGTCAATCATGCTTTGGGGCTGTTTTGCTTCTGCAGGTACAGGGAAGCTTCAGCGTGTGCAAGGTACCATGAATTCTCTTCAGTACCAGGAGATATTAGATGACAATGTGATGCAGTCCGTCACAAACCTGAGGCTTGGGAGACGTTGGACCTTTCAACAGGACAATGATCCCAAGCATACCTCCAAGTCCACTAGAGCATGGTTGCAGATTAAAGGCTGGAACATTTTGGAGTGGCCATCGCAGTCACCTGTCTTCAATCCGATTGAGAACCTCTGGTGGGACTTAAAGAAAGCAGTTGCAGTGCGCAAGCCTAAGAATGTGACTGAACTGGAGGCTTTTGCCCATGACGAATGAGCGAAGATACCCGTAGATCGTTGCAAGACACTTGTGTCAAGCTATGCTTCACGTTTAAAAGCTGTTAGTACAACATCCTTTTACAGTTATAAGATTGAATGTCACTTAGGGGTTGAATAAAACTGATAATGATGTGAGCACAGAAAAGACATTTGTGGTTATTTCATTATAAATGTTATGTTATATTTGTCTGACCTACACGTGCCTCTTTGATTTAATTGTAAGCAAGATGACTGATCAAAATCAATTTCAGTGGGGGTTGAATAATTTTGAACACAACTGTAAGCTGTAACTATATTACTTGTGCATTACAAACAAAACCAGCTTATCGTGCTTGACATGCAAAACGCGATAGAAAGGCGCATACGCATCATAATATCCCTACTGCATACACAAGAGATGGTAAGCATGTATGTACCCATATTTGTAACTTCATAATGACCACATCACTTTTTTTTGTATTGTGTCCCACTACTATTTCAAATATATGAACTAAAGAAATCAAAAAATGGAAAATAACATGGATATAAAAAGCAATATAGATGCTTCTACGTGCGTCTGCTTTGGAGTCTCTATTACGTATAATAATTCCATTGCGCATGTGTTTTGGGTTTTCCATTGCATTGTATACGTCCTATGGCCCTTGCACAGAGTTCTACTCCTCCTTCCACTGACCGGATGATGTAAAAAAAAAATATTTTGGCGTTGAGCCAGCTCTGTAGCTGCTGGCGGCTTACAGTACTCATTAGATACATATTATCTGGTTGGGTCTTCACATAAATAGGACTTGCACTGTATGTATCTTTGTATCCCCTGACCGAGGCGTATATCACTGAAACGTTGGGCACCTTGTTAGGCTCTTTTCTGGTTTGTCGTATCTTTTCATGCTATTTGCTGCTTGTTGTGTTTTTTTCCCCCCTTTTATTTGGATGATACATGCAGAGGTTTGTGATTCATTGAGACTTGCCTTGACACTTTTTGTTTTCTTACAGCAAGGGAAGAATATATATTTTTGGCTATACCATCAGGGTTATTCAGAGAGAGGTGAAAAACCAGGAGAATGACTGGAGAAGTGAAAATTCTAGGTCAAAATAGCCGATTTGGAAAGTGAGGTAAATGGGAGAATTTTTCTGGTTTGGATATTTTGACCTAGAATTTTCACTTCTCCAGTCATTCTCCTGGTTTTCACCTCTCTCTGAATAACCCTGCAAGTGTGATTAATTTTGTTGTGCTTTATGAATTTAGACTTATGAATGTTGATTTAATATTTATTTGATACTTTTTGTTTGTGCCATCAAATTGTTTTTGTGTTTTAATAGAAATGTCTATTGGGACAGTGGGGAGTCTTGTGTTTGGATGTGCACGTAGGTTTGGTCTCTTCAGTGTGCAGAGTATAATACTGTACTTGACTTCAGATTTGAAGTGTGGTAAGCCTTCTGTTCGGTAAGTCTGCCATAAAGGCCAGATCAGTAGAGTGTTGCTGTGATGGTGGTCTGTATGCAGGTTTATCCTATCACTTGTCTACTTTGGCAGGTTTGAGATTGGAAGGCTGAAGGCGTGGGTGTAAAAGGTATATGGTTGTGATGCAGTTTGTGTCACAGACAGCCCTGCCCTCATTAGAGACATTATCCTTGCATGCATGCAGGCCAAGATGACTGCCTAGGCAAGCAGCAGTATTCGCATTAATAGGGTACAAGGAGTTAAGAAATGAAGGGGTCTGAATACTTTCTGAAGGCACTAATGTGATTTTAGGTCAAGGTGGCTTTATAAGGGTAGCATATAAACCTGTAGTGATAAATACACATATCTGAGGGAACATCTGAACAATAATCTTGTGTTTACCAGGTACTTAACTTTTTTCTAAACGACTAGACTGTCAACCTTGCTGGCCATCCCATATCAGATCTGTTTAATGCCACAGCTTTGCTTTTCAATACATCCTTTTCTTGCATAATCATTCAGATGTTCCCTCAGATATGTATTTTTATGTGCTTCCTCTATAAAGCGAGGTCATAAATGTTTGTAAAAGTCTTGGGGAAATTCAGCTGATTAATATTAACCTGGGCGTTGATGACGTAAAGGGACACATTTGCATAAGCTGTAACTAGATTACTTGTGCATTACAAATAATGCCACGTTCTAAAACACATGCTGTTGGTTTTTCTCATTTATTTTTAAATGCAATTACTTTGAACAAAGTTATGGGTTTTTATCTCCTGTTTCCATTTTGTGGAATTTTCCCATGGAGCAACATTTACCAAAATCTGTTGAAAGGTTTCATTTTACTGCCCTAGTCTAACAATTAATAGTGTGGAGGAGGTCTATTGTGTTCTCCAGGCTACCTGAGAATAAGAGCTGGTGGCTTAAAAGACTTCTCATCTACCCCTCTGAAGTCCTTTGCATCTCACACAATACTATGATTTGAATCGATTTTAATTACCAACCATTCACTGTATTCTATGGCCATTGCCTCCCAGTAAGGAGCAAGTGATGCAAAGATACTGTAGGGGGGGCAGTTTACAACACAAAAGTTCAAAAAGTGGATGCAGCCAGTAAAACCCCCTTGAGCTTTTTAGGTAGGGTTTTTTTTCCATGCGTCGAGCGGCAGTACCCCTGGGTTCATCTTCAATCCCACTTTTGGACAGGTTACCAAACCTAAAAACACACCTAGGCCCAGGTGAACCTCTCCCTCACCTGTGACTCCTCCCCTGTTGCTTATAAGAAGAGCATAGCCCAGAACCCCCCCCCCCCAGTCATTCCTGCCTGTCCTCTGGACAGGGTTACCTGGGAGGCGGCGTTGGGGGAATCTGTTGGTTCCGGGGGTGGCCGCATTGCTTCTCCCTAGTTCTGTTCGGGCCCGGCCTGGCCCTCCCTTGCCGGCTGCCTGAGTGTTGCTTCGGTGGTGGACTGGGTCGGCGGGCTCCTGTGCTTCGTTTGCTGCGCAGTCCGGAGTGTCTGCATGTGGGAGTCGCGTCTTGATGACGTGACTTCCGGGGTTCTCCGGCGTATGCGCCGGGGGATGGGCGCCATCTTCACACATGGGTGGATGAGCTCTGGTGCCATTTCTTCGCAGTCTCTCTAGCCTGGAAGGCCGCATGTCAGCGTTTGCTGTTCCATCGGCGCCTGTGTCTCCTCTCACCCCAGCTCAGCTTCGTTGCAGGTTAGTGTGCGTGCGTCTGCTCGGGGGGTGGGGGGGGGTTCCAGCAGCAGCAGCAGCAGCAGCAGCATGTTCCCTTCACTGATGTCGTCCTTGCTTGTAGGATGTCAGCTCCGGAGGCACTAGCTGATAAGGAGAAGGGAAAGGCCACCTCAAAGTCGAAACGCCTGGTCTGCTCTACCTGTGCTCAGCCCCTGTCCGACGGCTATAAGAAAAAACATTGCTCCTTGTGTACCGTGGGGGAGGGGGCGAAGAAAGCTGAAGTGTCTGCCTTTGTGTCCTGGCTCCAAGATTCCCTGCAGCACACGTTTGCGGCCATGCAGTCTGCTGCTGCGCAGCCCCCTCTCGTTTCTGACGTTCAGGGTCCCTCTGGGTGGTCCTTTTTCTGGTCCCCGAAAACGACGGCGTGAGGACCTGGAGGCTGAGGATGAGCTCCTTGATCCTGAGTTTTTCTCGGATGAGGATGAGACTTTGGCTGTTTTTGATGAGGACAGTGTCCGTCCATTGATCAAGGAGGTCGCCTCTGTGATGGGGGCTCCGGACGAGCAGTCAGGACCCCGTAAGGCTAAGGGGTTTCCATTTCACCCCTTGTTCAAACCGGTTATGACCAAGGAATGGGCTGTGCCTGACCGGCGTCCTTTTGTCTCCAAACGGTTTCAGGGGCATGTTTCCCCTTGCCTTGTCTCCCGCTGAGGATTTTGAGGTGTTGCCGAAGGTGGATGTGCCCGTGGCGCAGCTCCATCACCGCTCTGCTATGCCTTCGGGTGACTTGTCCACTTTGAAGGACCCCATGGACAAGAGGATTGAGACTGCCTTGAGGTGTAACTATGCTGCCCTGGCTTCCCAGGCTAGGGCCCTGGTGGCGGTGTCCTCTGTTTCGCATGTGCAACGGCTCTGGTTGCAGGAGCTGGAAAGTGCCTTGTCAGGTGTCTTCCCCTGATGTGCGTCGCCTGTTCCTCCTCATCCAGTCTGCATCGGATTTCTTATGTGACACTGCGATTGAATCCTTGAAGCTGGCTTCCTGGGCCTTGGGCCTTAATGTGGTGGGCCGTCAAGCGGTCTGGCTCCGGTCCTGGTCGGCTGACACTGCTTCGACGAATTTGTTGTGTGGCCTGTCCTTCGAGCCGGGTATGCTGTTTGGCTCGGCTCTGCAGGAATTACTGCAACAGCTTGCAGATGTTAAGAAGGCTCTTCCGCAGGATCGGCCGCGGGATGCCTGGCACCATCGGGGTTCTCAGGGCGTGGTCCTTTCGTCCCTACAACAGGAGTTTCCGTCCCTTCCGTCGGCATATGCCGGAGCAGAGACCACAGGCTCCGGGGTTTCGTAAGTTCAGAAAATTCTGACTCCAGTGTGCCGGTTGGAGGTCGTCGTCTTCACTTCTTGGAAGCATGGCAGGGGACGACTTCGGATGCCTGGGTTTTAGAGACTGTTCGGTGTGGCTACGTTATTCATTTTGTGTCTTCTCCTCGTAATGCCTTCCTTCTCTCCTCTCAGCGATCAACCTACTCCGAGGATCAGTTGTTCTCGGTCCTGGGCCTGCTGGAGAAAAGGGTGATCGAACCGGTGCCTTCCCAGGGCTGCGTCCAAGGTACTTACTCTCGTCTGTTTCTAGTGGGGAAACCGGATGGCTCCTTCCGCCCCCATTCTGGACCTTAAGTCTGTGAATCTGTGTGTGCGTAAGGAACAGTTATGGATGGATACGATTGGCTCGGCCACTCAGATTCTGCGGCCTGGCGATTTTTATGGTCACCTTGGATCTGCAGGATGCCTATCACCATGTCCCAGTCGCCCAGGTGAGCCGAAAATTTATCAGGTTTGCGGTTTTGTCTGGGGGCAGGGTGTTTCATTTTCAGTTTCGGACCCTTCCCTTCGGGCTGTCATCCGCTCCCAGGGTTTTTTCGAAGATTTTGTAGGTCATTTCTGTATTTTTGCGTCACGAGGGCTTGTACATAGTCCCCTATCTGGACGATTGGCTTCTTAAGGCCGCTTCCGTGCCGGTCCTGGAGGCTCCTATGGCCCGCACGATCGGGGTTCTGTCCCAGCACGGGTGGCTGGTGAACTGGAAGAAGTCGAGACTGATGGCGGTGCGGAGAATTGTCTTTCTGGGGCTCGTGTTGGATACGTCTCTCATCGCGATCTTTCTTTCAAATTCCAACAAGGAAAAGCTTCAAGGTCACGTTCAAGCTCTTCGAGTTACTCCTTGGGGCTCCATCCGGGGTCTATTGCAGGTTCTCAGTCATCTGACTGCCGCTATCCTAGCTGTGCCATGGGCCAAGGTTTATCCCCTGGGGGTGCAGGCACATTCTACTAGATCGGTGTCTGCTTTCTGGGCCTTGCATGCAGACGCTACGGCAGAACAGGTGTGCAAGGCTGCCACTTGGTCCTCTCTTCACACCTTCACGCGTCACTACCGCCTGGATGTTCTTGCCTCTGCTGAGGCGTCCTTTGGGCGTAAGGTTCTGCAGGCAGTGGTTAAGTCTTGATCCCTCCCACTACTGGGGGCTTTTTATGTCCCAGGGGTACTGCTGCTCGACATGGAAAAACTGGGTTTCTTACCGTAAATATTCTTTTTCATAGTCGTAGCGGCAGTACCGCTTTCCTCCGTCTTGATTGTGTTGTGTTGGTTTTGAATAAAGTTGAATTGTATTTTGATACTCCGGTTCTGCTTGTCATTGACTGGGGGGTTCTGGGCTAGGCTCTTCTTATAGGCAACAGGGGAGGAGTCACAGGTGAGGGAGGGGTTCACCTGGCACTAGGTGTGTCCTTTTGTTTTTAGGCTTGGTAACCTGTCCAAAAGTGGGATTGAAGATGAACCAAGGGGTACTGCCGCTACGACTATGGAAAAGAATATTTATGGTAAGAAATACCGTTTTTTTTTTCTTTTGTACTTTTCATCCTTATGTGTGCGGCTTCTCTTTTTCAGCTCATGGACTCCTGAACCTGGAAGCTTTCTAACGCAATTTGCGCTCCTTCCCAACCTGCGTAGTGTAGGAGTCTCAAATTGTGTGCCACAACAGGACTTGTGCACTTTTCGTATGCAAGTTCCATAGTGCCTGCTGTGAGCAAATGCTCAAGCCTGATTCATTGACTGCCTCTCTGAGACCAATCGCTACCGTGCCAACGTCACTGGTTACCAATCTGCTGGTGACGCTGGGTGGGTGGAAGAACCTCCTCCAATTCACCTACAGGTCTATTCAAAGAAAGGTGAAACTCTGGAGAATGACTGGAGAAGTGAAAATTCTAATCAAAATGGCCAAACCAGAAAAATCTCACTTTCCAAATCGGCTATTTGGTCTACTCTAGATTGTTCTCTTCTCCTGCCAGTTCTCCTGGTTTTCACCTTTCTCTGAATAACCCTGCTAATGTTTTCACCAGATCTGTGAAGCTGGTGTTGGCACTCCTCACAGGATGAGTAGAGTATCCCTTTATCTGGAAGGCAGTAGAGCAGGGGTGGTCAACATTGGTAATGTTTTTGAACTAAATCTTCCATGATACTCGGCCACTCATTAGGTCTGCAGAGTCTCGTGGGAAATGTAGTTCCAAAACATCTGGAGGGCCAATGTTGAGCACTCCTGCAGCACAGTATGGTAGCACATAGGGCTGAAGTAACTAATCGACAACAATAGCTGTCAACTATTTTCATTATTGATCACTCAGTCAATTTAATCAGTCTAACTCTAAACAGTTACAGGACAGTTTGCACATTGGTGCAACTAGAGTACACAAGTAATTTTATTGAATGACCCCACAAAACAAAAATTATATGAATTGGATAAACACACAATGCGGTCAAATAAATGATCGTATGCCATATAGCCCTAATAGAAGCATGGCAATCAATCCCCACAAAACATATTAGAGGCATCATGATATACCGTGGGAAAATACAAGATTGCCATGTATGAAGGTAGACATAAATGAACCCTTGATTATGCGCGTGAGTAATATACTATGATCCTATATAAATTCTAATAAATTCATAGACTGGGGGTGAGGGCAGAAGAATTAAAAAAGGTGATAAGAAATGGACATTAACCAAAGGTAATTACACTGAAAATGACATATTATATATATATATATATATTTTGATAATAAAGGGGGCAAGGAATACAAATTAAAACCACTGTAATGCCAATGAGAGGAATGCGTGATTGATGTCTATATAAATGGAGTGAAGGTGAACCCTTCATTGAGACTAAAAGGTGACCGAGTGTTAAGTTGATACAGAAAGCTTCACGTTGGAGCAATTTATTGTCAAGATTGCCTTTCCTGGGGCCAAGTTTTGATCTGTTCAATGCCCAAAAATGTCATGTTGTTAAGTGGGCAAGCGCTACATGCTTGAAAATGTCTCGTGACAGGCGTGTCCTTGTGAAGTCTAATGCATCTAATGTGTTCCAATATACGGACCTTTTAGTAGGCGGATAGTTTTACCAATCTACTTTTTGCCACAGTAGCACTTTCAGTCTTCCCATGGTTCCTCGAGTTCTTGGTTAACAAATCGGCTTAAGGGGATGTACAAATGTGGGAGATGTACCGCCTGTCCCTTTGTGTCCCGTGACTCCAAACTATTTTTTAATTTTGATAACTCAAAGTCCTTTTCGGTTCGCCAATTTATGAGCTGCAACTCTGTCGGTGTACCAACTTGTTTGCCACTGTGGCAAAAAGTATATTGGTAAAACTATAGACTAAGCCCGGCACGGGCGAAACGCTTCGAGCTACGCCTCTCCTTGTTTGTTTTTAACTGCATTGTTGTGGTTTGGGTCTAGTATATGGGTCGATTGTCATATTGCTTGGCTCTCCCTGGCTTTATTCCTTAGCGATTGGTTAACGTAGGCGGCTTGAACCGCCGAGGTATAGTCTGCTACTTCCTTGTATTCAATGCCATTGCTGTAGCCAGTTACACTCCTTTTTGGGTTGCCTCACTCCACCCATTACGCATATGACCGCATTGTGTGTTTTGCCAATTCATATATTTTTGTTCTGTGTTTTTGTGGTGTCATTCAATAAAATTAACCGTATCCTAGTTGCACCTTGTGCAAATTGTCCTGTATCTTCTATTGTTTGGGTTATGCCCTGTGAGTACCTGGTGCCTCCCTCTTGTTTGATTTGTGTGTGTTGTACATGGACCGAGTTAAACATTAATAACTTCAAACTCTACATTGGAGTTGATTGGTGAAGATGTGTCGCTGCTTTAGGCTAGGGTCAGATAAGCGCATTTTGTACGGACGTACTTACTGACTGACAACAAGGTAGTGGCCACACAGTCCGTTTTTTTTCACTGACGTATTTTTTGACTGTAGCAGGGAAAATAAATTAAAATGAAAAAACACTCTGTCCGTCAAAAATGCTGGACGTATAAATGCAGTCCATCTGACCTCGTTTCATCACTCACACACAAAGCTACACAGACGTTGCAGACGTGGCGCACTCCGCACGTCCGTTTTAGCAGTATTACGTTCTTGCCTAACCTGCGTCCGTTTGCCACGTCCGCCATGCATCCGCACTTCCGTGCGGACGTACTTCGTGTGTGGGGCTCCATTGGTCAGAATGCTATGCTGCCACGGACGTACAAATGTGCAGCAACACGGACGTGATAACTGCGCTCGTCTGACCCCAGCCTTACTCTGTATTATTTAGTTGTAGGTTTATGCCAGACATAACCAGTTTCTTTTATTTTGTTTGGTAACAGATCTATAGCACAGACCCTGAGGTACTACCACAGGGGTGGAGAAGTGTCACCGTTGTTTTAATCTTGCTTGTAATTGGAGTTCTGTGCCACCACCCCACCCACCCTCCCTCTGGTCTATCGCTGCCATGTGTCCGTTTGGTCCAGTCCAAACTCCATCTCGCACTCGGGTCAGGTTCTTTGTCCAAACTCTCTTCTTCCCACCTCTGGTCTCTCCACTCACTCACTGCATCACACTGACCATTCATATGCGTCTCTTGTGTGCAAAGCGTATGCAAGTTTACACAGTTTGCATAAGTTTGTCCGAAAATTTAGTGTAGTACGTAAAATGTATAAGAAAAAGGGAAGAGAGGGGTTGATTCTTTTTTTTTTTTTTGTGTTCCTTTTCAAACTTTTTTTTTTTATCCGCTGAATCGAGCAACTAATCGATTCTGAAAATAATAGTTTGTTGTAGCACTAGTAGCACACTGTGTAGCCAGGTTGTTTTGTTATGAAATGGCCAAATGATGCACGATTCTTGGATTACACTTTCATAGAGGCCCATTGCTCTTTTGGGGTCCATCTGGCCCAGATCAGTATCTTGACTGGCTTCTCTTAGAATTATTTTTCTTTGTCTATTACCAACATAAGAGGCAAAGCTGATTGCAAACACAAGTGTGTCAAATATTGTGAAATATTACCACACAAATTCTCCTAATAATCCATTTTCAAACAAAGGCTTGTTTTTCAATTAAAACACAAAATCAGGAACTGAAACAAGCATGTTTATTCTTTTTGTAAGGTGAAAACGGAAATCTAAAACTACTTAACCCATTCAGTTTTGCGTTGTATATAGTAAAGCTTATTGTTTTTTTGGGTTTTTTTTCCCACCCTGTGTTGGGGCAGGTTTCTAATTCCCAATCACAGGGTTGGAGGTTTGTGCTGGTTTTTGTGGACGGTCTCAAGAGCGCATGAGATAGGAAGCAGTCCCACAGAAATAAACATTCCCTCAGACATTGTGATGAATTTTCCGCTTCATTCATCTGCAGAGCTGGGGCAGCAGGTGCAGGACCAAAGCATCAGGAGGAGGAGGCCTGTGATACTGCAGGGTCACCCTGATCCCCTCCCCACCACTCCTCGCCTTGTGCTGCTTCCTCCACACAGATGGGTGAGCCCCCTCCTCCTGCCAGTCATTAGAGAGCTGCTAAGACTTTCAGAAGATTCCCTGGGAATAATGGGGGAAGGGGAGCAGGCAAATTCTCTTACAGGGTGCAAGGAAATGGTCAAACATTGTTTTGTTGCCCCCCCCTTACATTAAAGCCTCCTGGCTGTTAGCCTAATTTAAACAAATCGCCATTTTTATCAGGTTACTGAAATGTGCTTGTTGGTGGCCACCACCCATCCCCCCCCCTCAGTCATTCAATGTGCATATGCTGCTGCCCTTAGGGCTTGATTCAACAAGCTGGGAAATTGTGGGATACTGGTAAGGAAATGGCAAAATTTAGCCTAACACATACTGAATTTGATCCTTTGTCAGATACTTTGACCATATGTTATTCTTCAATTCCTACTTTAGTAACTGCTAAAACTTGTCTTCTGTATTGTATACAAGTGCGAATGTTTGTGCGGGAATTTATAAATATAGGGTTAATGTCTTCTGATGGACCCTGTTGTTACATTAATTGGAAAAACAATATGCAAGTGTTCTGGTGTCTGTGTCTGGTCCAGAAGGTCAGATGATGAAAAAGAGTCATAGTATTGCAGGATGCGATGAGGCCTAATCAATTAAAAAAAAAAGTATGACAAGATTTCCAGAGTCTCCTCACCGTTTGAGGTCAAAAGCATTCTCAATATTCTGATTATTAAAAAATATTTTTTTTATATATATATTACACACACGCAACTGGGCGAGACTGTACTCAAACTTTAACATACATTTGATACAAGGGTGCTACTGAAAACCATGAATACAATATACAGAGCACTCTTTTGGTATTTAATCTCGGTTCATGACACTTTAAAAAAGAAAAAGTGGGGTTCAGGCAGCTGCATACCGACATTAATATTTAGTCAATTGTTTGCCATCCATTCATAAATTGAGGCATTTCTAGAAAAACATTTATTAAATCGAAATACGTCCATTTAATTTTTTTGAGGGGGGGGGGGAGATAAAGGTTATTTAAGCGTATAAAACTCAGTTTTTCAATTAAATGTTCTCCTCCCTATCATAAAATGGAGGGGTTTGCTCTTTTATTGGGTTTGAAATCTACCTAGTTTTGGTTTCACAGAGAACCAATGCCAATATTGGGTCCTAAAATAAACTTTTCTCTGATCTTGTGTATATTGACATCAGGTTGAAAATAAGCGGGGAAATGAGGACATGGGGGGGGGGGGAGTAAATCTGCTTCGTGATGATATCAAGAAATGATGAAGTATAAAAGATCTCCAGCCCTGTGTGGTTGATCCGGTCTGTCTAGGAATTGTCCAGAGACAATGAACCGCGCTCACGTCTTGAGGAATGAGATATCTATAGAATTGGACAGTCGGCCATTGCTGTCACGCATCATCACACCATATGGCTATTGGTTTATAAATTAATTCAGAGATTCAGCTCCACCGTGTGCATGTTAGGTGCTGGGGCCAATTTCTCTGTCATAACCGAGAAGTAAGTTAATTAGGAAATCATACAGGGTGTGACAAAAGCCTCCGCCACCTTCTGAGAGACTTGAATTCCAGGTGTCAGAGACTGGCTGGCGAGGGCACTTGCAGCATTGGCTGCACTACATATGGACTTTGTGTCCTTTGGAGAGAAGCGGGTGCCAGCCTCATGCCCACAGACTATGGGTGATTATGGCAATTACTATCCATGGAGCATTTGGACATTGCCATGTGGTTTATTTGTTTTAAAGCTTGTTTCTGTAGTTCAGTTCCAAGAGATGTTAGTTTACATATAACTGTATCGTCCGCCTGGGATTGATTTGTGCTGGACAGATAATCTTATCACTGGGAGGGGGGGGGGGGTCAGACAGCAGAGAGCTATTGTTCTAGACCCCGCCCAGATAACCAACATACATTGTGCAATGTTTTAACCTACTGTCTCTCTGGAAAATAAACACCTTCATTCCTGCTTTTACCAAAGATCAAGTCTCTCTGCTCATGTGTGTTGAATCTCGGCTTCCCTGGGGAATCTCTCAGAACTGTGCTTCTGGGACAGAGAAGGGACGGACAAATAACGGACTGGTTTTGGTCCTAGAATTTGGGACAGAACACTGGGCGTTTCCGTTACACAGGGTTATTTATGCTGTCCGGAAAAGAATGCCAAGCTACACATGTGCGAAGTGGCAATGCATTTTTCCATTTCAGATTCAAATGAGGGTTGCAATGACGTTTCCCATATATGTGATCACGCCTAGATCATTTGTGATGGGAAATTTTTAAAACTAGTCTAAATGTAGGTTCTTTTTTCTTTCTTAAATTTCATTTGTGAATTACCACTAAATGGTTTATCATCAATCTAGTTAGTCATTGTTTTTTTTGTTATTCTTACATTTTAGTGGTGTTGAAATTTGTTGAACAAATACATGCGTACCAATGACACTTGCATTTTATTGTGTAATGTTATGTGGGCTGAGCTGGTAGAGCACATATGCTAGCACTTCCAATCCTGAAAGGAACACTCTAAGCAGAAAATGACCCCCCCCTTTTTTCCCGCAGTATACAAATGCTACTGCAAAAAAAACTCGTTCTACAATATTTTTTTTTTTTAAATTTTACTTACCTTAAAACGAAGGCATTTTGACGCGGCGGTTCTTTTCTAATCCCGCGCCTCCCTCCTCTTTCTCTTCAAGCTTTCTGGACCTGGACATTTAACAGCTCCACCTTCTTTGATTAGTGTTACGTGCAAGAGTATGCGCGCAACACTAATCACAGCCGCTGACTTGCTGATGGCTCGCTCCCGCCAGCTACTGCAGCGAGTTGGAGACCTCATTGCGCTGAAAGCGCGATGACGTCTCCTACTCGGCAATAGTTGGCAGAAGTGGGAAATACAAATCCCGCTTTGCTGACTGACAGCTGGGAGGGCGGAGGAAAGTCCTGTTTCAGCCGATCGGCTCAGCGGAAGGGTGAGGAAAGAAAAGGGCATACTTAGGTCATCATGCCCACCTAAAAAAGCTTAGGTGGTCATGTTGCCTAGAGTATCCCTTTAATAGTATGTACGGTTTATTGAGAAAAAAACGGCCGCTGACCGCCTCTGCCTTATTATTATTATATATTTTTTTTTCTCATTGGTGTGATTTTACTCACCGTTTCTCCCTTGCCACGTGCAACTCATCTTCAGCTCGGACTCCTGGACTCAGAAGTCCCTGAGGCTTTCTAACGCAATTTTCTCTCCTACGCAACTTGCATAGCATAGGAACTGCATATTGTGCACCACCTGTGGGACTTACCCACATTATGTACAGAAGGTCTGTAGCGCCTGTACAGAACAATGGATCGAGCTGCGCACATCCATAGATCCAATCCATTGGCTGCCTCTCTGAGACTGCTTGCTACTGCAATTGGTCTCCGAGAGTGACGTCAGCGTCGGATGGCTCGTCTGTTGGGCCAGATGGGGCAGCGCACTCCCATATTTTTGTAATGTAAACTAATATGATTTTCCCATTATGTTTTCTTTAACATGTGCCTGATTGATAAAAAAAAGGGACATAGCACATATTAAGCTGTGTCATTCTCTCTTCAACCGTTGCTAGGCAAAGTAAAAAAAAAGGAAGTTTGTCCCCCCACCTTCCTACTGCTGCTGGCTAATTGAGCTCTGAGGGGCGTCAAACAAAAACGCCCTAGCAAGCTCAGATCACACAGCAGCTACCTGCTTTAACCCATTAATGTCAGAAAATGCATCCAACATTTGACGTAACGAGCTAAATACATCTAAATAAATGTGCAACAGTAAACAGGATTTCTTTCTTTCGCACACTGAAATTTTGTTGTACTGTTACTTAAAATAAAATGGGTGGGATCAACGATCAGTTTAAAAAAAAAAAAAAAAACTGAAAAGCGGCTCGAGAGTGAACAAAAGAGGTGACAGTGGACACTCCTGTCTCGTCCTATTACCGATCCCAAACGGCTTGAAGTGCACCCCTGGGATAGAAATCTGTGCCATAGGGGTCTCGTACATAGCTGCCACAGCTGTTTATATATAGCTGCGGGAGTCCTATATATTCCAGTAGCCGAAAAGAGAAGGCCACTCAATGCGGTCAAATGCTTTCTTGGCATCCACTGAAACCACCGCTGAAGGCTCCTGGAGACATCCCTTCCTCCAGACCAAGGTACATTTGCATCTAGTATTGTATCATGCGTGGCATTCCGTTATGAAACCAACCTGGTCCGGGTATATCAAAGATGGCATAAGCATACGAAGACACAAAGCGAGAAGTTTATCAAATTTTTATAACTGTATAAAGGAGTGAAATGGGTCTGTAATTACTTTCTTTGAAATTCAAAGTTTTGTTGAGGGTAAAGTATACAGACAAATATAAAAGGAAGGGCACGTCTTCCAACAGAAGAAAAAAGAGAAAAAAGAACAAACCCAATCAGCAAAGAAAATCATGTATGCAACATTCCACAATACCAGGTGTATAGTCACGAGGAGGTAGTAGAGCGAGCCTCCAACTATCCCGAGGACCAGCACATTCTCGTATGGTGGCGTTACTCTCCTTCAATAGAAGGCATCGTTCATAGAAAGTGCAGAAGGAAAGCCTGAAAGAAAGGAATATAGAGAAAGGAGGGGGGGGGGGAGAAAAATAAAAATGGGGGGATGAGGGGGAACACAGCATCGCCTTGACGTGTCTCCCTCATGTCCTCCTTTATCTGCAGGCAGGAATACTGACCTGCCTCCTGTATGTTTGTAGAATTGTCCGGTCTTTACCCATTGAACCTTGTACAGCGCTGCGGAATGTGTTGGCGCTTAACCTCTCTGACTGTTATCCCGAGTGCGTCTCGGGGTTAAATTTCACTGCTGAGAGCGGTAACCCCGAGAAACACTCAGGCTGTATACATTACCTCTCCATGCGCTCCCTCGATGATCTCTGCAGTCTCCTCCGGTGATCGCGGCATTTTACTTCCTGGATTCCTTCTCGCGAGGAAGGAACCAGGAAGTATAAGGTCGCGGTCGCCAGAGGAGGCAGCTGGGGACATCGAGGGAGCGCAGGGAGAGGTGATGTATCCAGCGGCATCCTGGGTGTTGCTCGAGGTTACCGCTTCCAACATAGGAATTTAACCCCGATGCACACACGAGATAACCGCTAGGGGGGGGGGAATTTTTTTTTTTCTTTATGCTTTTAGACGTGGTTTTTCACAAAACTTAGACCGCCAGGGAGGTTAATAAATAATAATAATGAACAGACAAGGACAGGACAACAAAAAAGTCCGACAGGCACTTGCAAGACCACAACAAGAAATCGAAAAGAAGGATTCATTCCTCCGGGGCATCCACAGTTTTCAGTCACAAAGATGAAGTATACCTTTCCCAGTAGAACAACTTCTATACTATCTATGGATCAGAGGTTTTTACCGATCCAGTCTGAGAGAAGGGATCCGAATAGTGTGCCAAAGGGCAGGTATCAAGGCACGGGCCTAAAGGAGCAAAATGAGCAGCACAGACCTCTTCAGGGTCTTAAGGGTGTAATTATCTTCTTAAACCGGACTCTACTAAAATGCTCATCCAAGCTCTCATTATCTCCCACCTTGGCTACTGTAACCGCCTTCTCTCTGGCCTTATGAGATCCCAGATTCTCCCTCTGCAGTCTGTTAAGAACACCTGTGTCAGACTCATACACTTCACCCCCCCACACCTCTCACACAGTTCCAAGTATTTATAAATCGCCAACAAATTCCTTAGTGCTGTACAATGGGAGAGACAGATTTACAAATGTACACACTCTCCCCTTTGTTAATCTCTATACTGGCTCCCTGTTTCCTTTAGAATGCATTTCAAAAGACTTGTGCTCACGTACAAAGCTCTCCATAACCGCGCTCCTGCCTACATCTCCTCCCTTATTAGCAGGTATATCCCATCCCGACTACTTCGCTCTGCCAATGATCTGATGCTATCGGTTCCCTGCTCCCCCCCCCAACTCTCGCCTTCAGGACTTCTTTCGAGCTGTCCCTTTTCTATGGAACTTCCTCCCTTGCAACATTACTCTCCCCCCTCTAATCCTTCAAGAAGTCTCTGAAAACGCATTACTTTAGAGAAGCCTATTGGCACACTCATGATCTCCCAGTGTATATTTCTTGCTCCATCTTGCCATTTAGGCCCGTGTCAGACTAACACAGTGATCACGTCCGTGTCGCTGCACAGTTTAATGTCCGTCATAGCATAGAATCATGATCCACAGAGACCCACACACGAAGTGCGGACGCACCACGCAGATGACAAACGGGCGCAATTTAGGCAAGAACGTAAAACCTCTAGGACGGACGCGCAGAGTGCACCACGTCCGCATAGCGTTCTGTGTGATGACACAAAGTCAGACGCACAATGGCTTTTCATATCATTTTCCAATTTTTATCATTTTTTTCATACTAATTTTGTTTCCCATAATTTCCTTTTTTTATTTGTCAGTCAACAAAAACGGACCGTGTGGTTTCTACAGTATCTTCCGTCAGTATGTCTGTCTGTTGTGCACGCACGCAGAGTGCGCTCTGCGTTCATCTGACATTAGCCTAAGCCCTCCTGCAAAGCACCACTTCGCATACCCTTTATACTAGGGCTGTGCAATATTGACAAAATAATCATATTGCGATTTCTTGAATGAATATTGCGATTGCGATTTTATTTGCGATTTAGCCAATTGTTTTTGCTTTTTCAAACATGCTACATACATTCTAAATGAATTCAGTATTCAGCACATGGAAATACTGCCCCAGCACATGGAAATACTGCCCCAGCACATGGAAATACTGCCCCAGCACATGGATATACTGCCCCAGCACATGGATATACTGCCCCAGCACATGGATATACTGCCCCAGCACATGGATATACTGCCCCAGCACATGGATATACTGCCCCAGCACATGTATATACTGCCCCAGCACATGGATATACTGCCCCAGCACATGGATATACTGCCCCAGCACATGGATACTGCCCCAGCTCACCTCTGTGCGCCACGTGTTCGGCTCCCTGTTAACTTCCGGCGGCATGGAGCTTGAGCGCTCGCCTGGGGAAACCATGTGACGAGCCGCGAGAACGCGGCTCGTCACGTGGTTCCCCCTGCGAGCGCCCAAAGCACCATGCCGCTGGAAGTTAACAGGGAGCCAAAAATTGCAGCCTTATGCGATTTAGAAATTGCAGGGTCAGAAATCGCGATTCGATTGCGATTGCAATTAATTGCACAGCCCTACTTTATACCCTCACTTAATGTGTCATCCCTCTCCTTAGATTGTAAACTCTCGAGCTGGGTCCTCCCTCCTACTGTTCTGTATGTGTAACGTGTATGTATATTTGTTATTCTGTCTCTTCCATTGTACAGCGCTAAGGAGTTTTTTGGCGCTTTATAAATACTTGTAACTGTAACTACTTCTAAGGAGCTTTTCTGAGGCTTAGGAATTACATCTATGGTTGCCAGGCGAGAGTCTTGAGGGAAAGGGGCCCCTTCCAAGACTGCAGAAAATAAAGTGCATAACCGGGGCGCCAAAAGCTGGGTATAAGTCTTCTAAGAAGATGCCGGTAGACCTTCAGGGCCCGGGACCCTATTAGGCCAACATGGCCAGGACCTCTTCATTCGAAACCTGAGCAGCTAGTCTCTCTGAGAATCCAATATGGAGGGAAGAGCGCATCTATCCAAAAACCCAGTAATATCTTGCAATAATCCTGTGTTTTACATATTATGGGTTGGGGAATGGATATATAAATCAGTATAACATTCTTTAAACAGACAAGAAATCTGAGTAGGATCATGAATAATCTGGCCCCCAGAATCCCTAATGGCTAAAACTTGATGTCGTTTTTGTTAAGGGGAAATCTTCCTTGCCAAAGGGCTGTCCATTCTATTTGCTCGCTCGTAAAAAATTGCTGTGAAAACACCGTAGATCTACATGTATCTATTTTGTATGCTAATCTTACAGCTTTTAAAGCCGCTAGATTTTGCTGTGTAGGAGTAGCCTTATGAAAGGATTCACACAGATGTGAAATCCAAGCAATTTTAATAAAAGCCACACGGATTATTGTATTATGGGCAGCTCATTGGGTACCCAGGGAGATATCTGATGTATCATTATCGAAAAACTAAAGCTGCTCTTTAATGTATTATATGTGTGTGTGTCTCATACCTACCCAGGACCCGTCTGCCTTTGGTATTCCCAAAACTGGAATATCTGAGGAAGAAAAGAACCAGGGATGCAAGACCAAGCTGGCCTGATCTGATACTATCCCATCCGCCTTCAAACATGCACAGGTTACCCCTTAACTAAAGAAACCTTCCCTCGATCTCAACTCTCCATCCAACTACCGTCCTGTATCCCTGCTTCCATTCACCTCTAAGCTCCTGGAAAAACTAGTCTTCAGCCACCTCTCCCTCTTCCTGTCCTCTAATTCCTTACTTGATCCCCTGCAATCAGGCTTTTGTTCCCTACACTCAACCGAAACTGCCCTCACCAAAGTCACCGATGACCTAACGACCACAGCCACTATTCTATTCTCATCCTACTTGACCTCTCGGCTGCTTTTGACACTGTCGATCACCCCTTCTTCTACAGACTCTCAACTCTCTCGGTCTCTGTGACACTGCGCACTCTTGGATTCACTCTTCTCTAACAGGTCTTTCTCTGTATCATTTGCTGGTAACTCCTCTTCAATGCCTTTTATCAGTTGGTGTACCTCAAGGATCTGTCCTTGGTCCTCTGCTCTTCTCTATCTACACCTTCTCCCTGGGAAAAATCATTAATCGCTTTGGCTTTAATTCTCACATCTATGCTGATGATACGCAGATCTACCTTTCTACCCCTGATCTCTCTCCTCCTGTCCTTTCCAAAGTCAGCAACTGTTTATCTGGCATCTCCTCCTGGATGACCTCTCACCACCTAAAGATTAACATGTCCAAGACTGAGCTCCTACTAATTCCCCCCCACCTCCTGACTTCTCTGTCGTGGTCGGGGGTATCCCTATCTCCCCATCAAGCCAAGTTCGCTGCCTTGGAGTTGCACTTGACCCTGCTCTTTCCTTCATCCACCACATCCAGTCGCTTTCCTCCTCGTGCCGCTACCAGTTGCATAATATCTTCAGAATTAATCATTTCTTACCATTGGCACCACAAAGCAACCCATCCCCGCCCTTTTAATCGCCCAACTCGACTATTGTAATAATCTTCTAGTTGGCCTCCTGACTCAACCCCCTACAATCCATTCTGAATGCCTCCGCCAGGCTCATCCACTCATCCACCCGTCACTCTCTCTGCCGCTCCCTTCTGCGAGTACCTTCACTGGCTCCCCATCCACTGCAGGATTAAATTCAAGGTCCTTACCCTGACCTACAAAGCTCTCACTGGCTCAGCTCCCTACTACCTGTCCTCACTTATCACCAAATACACCCCAGCCTGCTCCCTAAGGTCAAACAGTGACCTGTGCCTAGCTTCTCCCCACATCACCTCTTCCCATGATAGACTGCAGGATTTCTCACGTGCAGCCCCCATCCTCTGGAACACTCTTTCCCCTAGTTTCCCTTTCTTCAAACGCTCCCTTAAGACATTCCTATTTAGGGAAGCTTACCACCTAACTCACTGACGCACCGCACTGCCCCAACCAGTCCATCACTCTCACCTTGCAGTCCTCTCCTCCTGTTTCCACCCCCAACCCTTCTAGATTGTGAGTTCCCACGGAAATAGGGCCCTTGGTTGCTCCTGTTCTGGTTTATCAAATGTTGTTCAGTCTCAGTGTATTGTAACTCTGTCTATATTGTGCCCATTGCTCAGCACTGCGGAATATGCTGGTGCTATATAAATAATAATAATAATAATAATAATAATAATATATCTTCTAGATCAAAAGATATGTTTTTTTCTGGTTCAATCTTGATTGGTAAATTTACCTCCCTATTCACATGTATTTAATTAATGCGTTAGATGCCAAATCTCGCTACCAAAGATTCCAAATACTGTACTCCAATCTGGAATTGGCTAAAACTTGTGAGATTTCTTGATCTTCAACATTTGTCAGAGACCTGATGTTAGACCTCAATGCAAATATGTCACTTCTCTCAAATATCTAGGTATGTGGTTAGACCCAAATCTATCCTTTGGCCCTCACATCGAAAAACTCTCATCTAAACTTTACCCCAAACTAGGTGCCCTGTACAGAAACAAATCCTGCCGGAGCCCTGCAATAAGAAAGCAGATTGTACAACAAATGCTTATGCCGGCTATAGAATAGGAGATGTAGTGTATGCAGCAGCCCTGCAAAAGCACCTTCAGAAACTTACTACATTGTATAACTCACTTTGTTGCTTTGTGCTACAATGTAACTACATGACCCACGTTGTGTCATGTTAAGAGAGCTAAACTGTCCTGGAATCCAAATGTACTCAACTTTCTAACCTGGTGTTTAAGAGCTTTTCTGGGAAGCTACCACCCTACCTGAATAGGCTGCTTCCCCTAGCAGTTCCCTCATCCCATAACCTCCGATCCAGGACCAGCACCTTACTTGCAGTACCACAATACAAAAAGAAAGTGGCACGATCCTCATTTTCCTACAGAGCACCGCAGTTATGGAATAACCTCCCAGACTCCATCAAATCTTCCCCCAGTCTTAAGTCACTCAAGAACTCCCTATTAACATACCTCAATACGGAATGCACCTGTAAACATGTAACATAATGACTAATTCATACACCTTTATTTTCTGTGTTAATTTGTGTTTTGTTTTCAATATCTTGCATTTATTACTTTGAAATTTTACAGTCGTTACAGAAATACAATGTTCTTGAACCCAGGACATACTTGAAAACGAGCGTAATCTCAATGTATCCTTCCTGGTAAAATACTTTGCAAATAAATAAATATGGTGTAACATTCATCAAACAACCTCCAACACCACACGCACTGTCCTAAGCCCCATTACATACAGCACCCCCCACTGCCCTGGGATCCATGAAATACAGCCTCTACACACTCAAAAGGTATAAATCTATTAATTTACACTGAAAATATTGTTGAGTTTAATATTTAAAATCTTTTTTTCCCCATTTCCTGCTACATCACTATGAATGCAAACTATTGCACACTATGAAAAGACATGTCCGGGTGGAGTGAGGTATATCTCCATGTCAAGTGAATAATTTATTATTCTGATAGCTCAGCAGGTTCAGCACTGTGTGATTTGTTACCAGTTTATATGTGATAAGGATGATAGGTGGTCATTGTCTCAGATTATATATACAGGGGTGTTTGTCATGTATGTTTGCTCATGCAAACTTTATCTCCGAACTCTCTTGAGTGGCCTGAGATCCCTGAGAGGTGGCCTTCACTGACAGTGTGCCTGTGGTTGTGCCTTCTCTTCCTGAGCTCTTAAAGGGCCACTACCACCAAAAAAATTAAATGTCCTTATTTTATGTTGCTGATATTTTACATGTACTTTATTTCTCATTGTATATTTAAGAAAATAATTTACTCTGTCACTAGGTGCATCCATTTTGTTAGCTTTTTGTGTTAACTGCCCCCACAGTATCTCTCCATCACTTGCTCTTCACTTTGTGGCAGTGACTATACAATGGAGTCTATGGGACGATCACTGTTTCAAAACTCATTGTAATGTGTGGGATGTATTCAAAGGACCGTTACAGTTGCAAGCATTTATAAAGCACCAACAAGTTTCGTAGCGCTGTACAATGGATGAGACAGAATAACAAATGCATACACATTACAAACAGAACAGTAGGAGAGAGGACCCTGCTCGAGAGTTTACAATCTAAATGACCTCACCAGGGGTAAGATTAGAAGTCTTTTAAGCACCCCGTTTTATCTTTTATTCAGATACCATCTCTTATTTCAGGTACCCTGAAGAACAATAGCCCCCCGAAGCCATATCTAAACATTCCCTCTACCATCTCCCTAAACTGTCTAATGCTGTAGATTAGATAAACCATAGAAGTGCATGCATTTACTTCAAAGAAAAAGAAAAAAACAGCAGCATGTCTTTTTATAATGTGGTTTTATTTGGAATGCAGAAATAATCTAGTTACAGTTTATGTAAATCTAACAGATGTATAGGGCTGAAACAACTAATCGATAATGAGAATAGTTAACAGCTATTTTCATTGGTGATTATTTGGCCTATGTACAGCACACACTGTTTAGAGTCAGACTGCGTTAACGTTAACCTCAGATGCTACATTGGAACTGATAGGGGAAGACCTGCTGGCTGCTTTCCGCGGTATGGTTTAGTTCTACTGATATGGTAACCCTTAATGCCAGGCAGCTGGTGCCTGGTGGGAGGGGGTTACCACCAGTGGGGCGTGTTAGTATGCCGCCGAGTGCTGTGGCGGGTCTGTCCTTCGGCGTCATTGGCTGCAAGGGGGCGGCCTGAGTTCAGGCCGTCCCACAGCAGCCGACTGCGAGTGCCAAGTCCTGGGTGGGGCTGAGGCGGCCCATAGATGTCAATGTGGTGTACTAATATGCCCTCGGCTTCAAGGCCCACCTGCTGCAGGGACAGCATAGTACGCTCTGCATCGAGAAAGGGTTAAACCAGTTTGGTTTTATTTAGATTTTTACAGTAACAGAACTATAGCACAGACCGTGGGGTACTATCACTGGGTGAAGGAGTACTGCCAGTGTTTTATTCTTACTTTGAGCAGGAGTTCTGCGCCACAACCCCACTCTCCCTGTCTCTCTAGGCAGGAGCTGGCAACCCTCCCTTTGGTCCAGTCCAGGGGTGGGCAATTACAACGCTCTAGATGTTTTGAAACTACATTTCCCGTGATGCTCGGCTGCTCATTAGGTTTGTAGAGCCTCAAGGGAAATGTAGTTTCAAAACATCTGGAGGGCCGTAATTGCCCACCCCTGGTCCCAGTCCATTGAGACTCCGTCCCACACTCGGGTCCAGCTTCTTGCCCAAAGTTCCTGTCATCTCCGATCCCTCCTTCCGCTCATTTTATTCATGAAATGATTTTTAAAGGGACACTGACCACTTTAGCATAATAAAGTGGTCAGGCTGCGTGGGGGACTCCCCCCTTCTCACCCTCACTTTTGTGCTGCTTTCATGTTTATCAGAGTGCACTTAGAGGTGTGTGTGTTCAGAGCGAAAATAGACATAGGCTTTAGCTGTGCATGCAACCCCAATCCATTATTCTGATCAGGTGTTCGCGAACATCTTGTGAAAAAAGTACACAAATGAGTTACACAATTTGTGTATGTATATACAAAAAATTTTTATGTACATTATGAAAATTGCGTTAGGAAAAAAAGTGGGGTAGAGTAGGGAGGGGTTGCATTTTACATAATGTTCCTTTAAGAAAACAACTTTATCCGATTTTATTTTCATAAATAATTGGCAATTAATCGTTGCAGCCCTACAGATGTGGGCGTATCGTGGTTTTCTGAACATAATTATGCAAATTGTCTAGTTCTCTGCCTGTGTCTTTCCTAGACATGCGCTGGATCACAGGTAGCAAGAGGCCTCCTTAAAGGGACACGCTTTTGAAAATATTCCCCATTTTATATGTTTTGCCCTTTAAATAAGTGGACAGAGGCTGCTGACACCCTCTGCTCTTTTATTTATTTTTTTCCTCAGCGTGTGCAGCTCCATGTGCAATTTATGTTTTCAGACTGTTGGATTGGAGCTGCACGTGTGTGCAGATCCGATCCATTAGCTACCTTTCTGAGTCCGATCAATAGAAGGGGCAGTCTCTGAGTGCTTATGTCACTAGTGACCGATCACGTGACTGGCGGCTGGCAAATTACATTACAGGGTTCATATAGCATTCTGATTTCCTGTTGTTTTTTCACTGGACTGGTTTTATGAAATCCTATTTATATATCTTCTGTTTGTCCACTTGTATCACTTTATTCACAATGCGTTTTTTTTATTTATTAAGCAAACAAAAGGTCACACACCAACCAGCATAACTGGCCTCGCAGGGCCAAATAGTGTTTTTTTTTTTTTGAGGCGATATGCGCCGGTACGCCGTACCGGCACCTCATTGCCAGCCACCCTTTAATTTTTGACAGCTCTGGTATCGGACTCTCGGAGTCCGAATCCGGAGCTGTCTCGTCGGTGGAGAGGCAGATCCAGCGGCCGCCGCGTTCTTTCCTTCAATGAGCGGCCGCCTGCATGGATATCTGCCGCTTGCCTGGGATCCCTCCTCCAGCCAGCTGCAATTGAGATCGCAGAGTTCACGTGAACTCTGTGAAATCACGGCTGGCTGGAGGAGGGATCCCAGGCAAGCGACAGATATCCATGCAGGCGGCCGCTCGTTCAAGGAAAGAACGCGGTGGCTGCTGGATCTGCCCCTCCGCAATGACTCGGAGGGACCTGGCCGACTGGCAGAGGTGAGCTGGGGGCAATATATCCATGTGTGATCTGGTCTGGGGCAATATATCCGTGTGTGAGCTGGTCTGGGGCAATATAGCCGTGTGTGAGCTGGTCTGGGGCGATATAGCCGTGTGTGTGAGCTGGTCTGGGGCGATATAGCCGTGCGTGAGCTGGTCTGGGGCGATATAGCCGTGCGCGAGCTGGCCTGGGGCGATATAGCCGTGCGCGAGCTGGCCTGGGGCGATATAGCCGTGCGCGAGCTGGCCTGGGGCGATATAGCCGTGCGCGAGCTGGCCTGGGGCGATATAGCCGTGCGCGAGCTGGCCTGGGGCGATAGAGCCGTGCGCGAGCTGGCCTGGGGCGATAGAGCCGTGCGCGAGCTGGCCTGGGGCGATAGAGCCGTGCGCGAGCTGGCCTGGGGCGATAGAGCCGTGCGCGAGCTGGCCTGGGGCGATATAGCCGTGCGCGCGAGCTGGCCTGGGGCGATATAGCCGTGCGCGAGCTGGCCTGGGGCGATATAGCCGTGCGCGAGCTGGCCTGGGGCGATATAGCCGTGCGCGAGCTGGCCTGGGGCGATATAGCCAGATCCAGTGTGAATAAAGGAGTATTTATTAAGACATGAAAAATCGTCATATTAACCAATTTTTCTCTGGGCGTGAAAGTACCCTAACCTATTTTTCCAGAAAAAAAGCACTGCACAAAGTATATGTATGATAGGGGGGTGGGGGTCTCTGAAAAATACAGCAGATAATCAAAAAATAAGCAGTCTCGTAGAAAATCATACAAAAGAAAAGGGAAATGGGGAGGGGAGAGGAGAGCAGGAACAAAAAAAGTCTCAAAAGCACATCAAAAATCAAAGCCCTCAAAAATAATAATAAAGAAACGGCATAATCCCCACCTAGGGAACAGCTGTGGAAAAGTCAGTCCTTTCATAAATGGGGTCACCACAAAGAGAAATTTTCAGCCAATTGGGGAGAGGTAAGAGAAGATCCGCGGGTCGGCAATGAAGCGATGAGGCAGAGAATAATGAAGGGCAGCTCTCAGCCAGTGTCCCGGAACAACCGCAATCGTTGGGCAGGCAGGGCTAGGAAAAGCAGCTAAGCTAAGTCCGAGGCAGACAAGTCCAAAATGCCCGTACCCGTTGCCCCCCAGCGGACATCAGCGTCGCAGGGCGCAGGCTTCCCCTGGGCAGTAAATGGCAAAAGGAAATCAGGAGGCAACCACATTGCGGTCCCAAGGGCACCCTCGGCCTCCGTCAGGCACCGATCGGCTCCAGCGGGTGCCTCCAACACACCAGTCGACTCCTTCCGGGCGAGGAACTCTCGGCAGACTGGCACCACTAAATCGTGCCCTGGAGACACAATCCACGTCGTCCGATCGTTCTTCAGCCTCCACGCTCCCAGGCATCCAAACTTCGCTCGGCATCACCGCGTTCCATCTGCTCTCGGGAACGCTGTCGCACTCCGCGTCCTCCAGCACCATGAGCAATGGAGCACCACATATCCACAGGTCTCCAGCCCCCTCTCCACTCACCGCAGGGGCAGTATTCATCTCCTCCTCATTCAAGTCCGCAGGTGCCTGACCAGTCCGCACCGCAGCCATCAGTCGCCTCCACGAGCCCCGAGATAGCGGGTGCTCATTCTCCTCCTGCAGCTGCGCCAAGCAGGCCTCGAGGGCCGCAAAGGCAGCCTCCATGCCACGTGCAGGGGGAGTCCGCTCCAGGCCCCGCCACTCCATCCGCTCCCTCGATAGCGACTTCGTTGGTGCCGCAGATACGACCGGAGGACAGGGATCCTCCACCCTCACGATCCGCAGCCACCAAGCACTCAATCTCTCTCTGCTAGGGAAGACGGCTGTCTGGATGCAGAGGAGTAGGCCGCAAGCTGGCCGACACGTAACAGGCCCGTCGGGCAAAAACTCAGCTGGGCTCCGGGTGGGGGGACAAAACGGTGCCCGGAGCTATCCCCGTTATGGTCAGTCCTCCTTACCCCTCAATAAGGGGTAATAATAGAAGCCCAAGCCTAAAACCACCGGTATCAGCGGAATCCGGCAGAGCTCCCTCAAGCACGTCCCCTCTCCTTCAGAGCTAGCCACGCCCCCCCATTCACAATACGTTTTTAAGTATATTTAATTTTTTGGTTAATGCCTCCAATATAACATTGAATAACACCCCATCTATGGGCACGATCACCTCCTTAACGCTAGCGCTCACATAAATGGGCGTTAGGTTAATTCAAGTGATAGCGTGACTCCTGTATCACCTCCCGATCACAAACTGGTTAAAAAATCCATTAGCAATTCGGTATTGATGCTTTTTAGCGCCAGCTTACTGTACTTTACTCTCCTTATGCTTAACATGGGGTGCGCAAAGAGTAAGTAGTGAGTAATTAGTGGTAAGATCATAGGCCGAACTAAAAATGTTAGCACCGGCTTAGAGCTGATACAGAATCGGCTGCAGCTGGAACCCCCCCACCCAATCAAATACTCGCCTCTCGTTCCGCCGTGAGAATGGCAGCCCGATCCTCCGATTTTGGCCGCTGGGAGCAGAGTGAGAATGGGGACTTTTTTCCCCAATCTCCATCTGTGATCACTCCGTCGACCTGCAGGATCTCGTGAGAGGTGAGATCCTGCCGGTCATGTGACCCAGTAGCAGAAGCCTCCATGGATGGGGATGCTCCGGACGGCGCTTTAGCGCTGCCCTGAGCATCCTGGACCCCCGGCGGCTGCTACGGGGCAGGCTTCTGGACTCTGGTAATACGGGGACCCTAAAGGGAGATTATGAAACGCTAATTTTCCCCCTAGCGTCCCAGTTTTAACTGTAGGGAGGTGATAGCGGACTATGTATGTATAGAATACCTGTGTAGTTTTCGGGGGGGGGGGGGGTTGTCATTAAACGTTCAAGAGAAAAAATGTAATTTGGGGGTGTGGTCAGATTAGAAAACCAAAAATAATATATTGGTATGATATCTGAATACCCGGCTATTGTTGTACCTCCTCCTAGACTTCATCTCTGACCGTGTAATAGCTCAGGCAATAGGGTGTTGCTTATTTTGCTCCTAGGATGAGCCCATCCCTCAAAACCTCTGACTTTTACTAGGCTAAAGTCTGGCACTGCTTTCTCCTTTTTAACTTTGTGGATGTCCTGTTGGAATAGAAAAATGTACGGAAATGTAGATTGTCCTGCAAACTATTTATTCAATTTTGACAGACCATATCTGCATAATGTACGAGATGGTTGGGACAGATATATTGCAAATAAATCTTTCTTTTTCTCATTCAAGGTAGAAATTTGAAGCATTATGTCTCATTCTGAAGTCATCCCTTGCTCTAAGCTATAGCGCCATCACCTTCCGTCTGGTTTGAACATAAAACGTCAGTGATGTCGACCTCAGGAGGTAACAGAGAGCAATGGCAGGGCCTGGAGTCCCTGGGAATAAGCCGGAAAGAGCTGGCATTGGCAGAGGCTCTGCAAATGGAATACGATGCAATGTCGCGTCTCCGACAAGAAAAAACCATACCCGGGAGCAGTGACGAGCTCATATCTTGGGATGTTGTTTCCCAGGTACCCTCTACTGATCCCCCGAAGACCAAACCTCCCCCATCTGGAGACTATTTGTACATATACGGAGATGGATACCACAGCAATGGTCGAGGAGAAGGAAGGAGTTCTCCCAAAAACTTGTCTCCACCTCCATTACCTCCACGCACCCACATTTTGAACCAACACAAAGATTTGCCATCCACCAACCTGACCAAAAGCCACCAAAAGAGGGATGTAAATGTGTATAACGGAGATGTGGGAGGGAAGCTGCTTAGTCGTCGGATTTCGGAAATGGAGGATGAGGATGCAGTGGATAGGGACGAGAGCAGTGGGAGTGGATTTTCCGATCTTGACTATGAAGGAATGAATGACACCATCACCCGCCTCAATCTAGCATCTACCTATGATTCTGAATTGCTGCGTCAGGCTGAGGGACACTGGAAAGAGGTGGGCATGCGGAAAAAATTACCAGGAAAGCCTGTATCACGAAGCAACACTTTACCACCTCAAGTACCTCCTCGCACCTACGCACTGAAGCACGCTGGTGGGCCAGCTAAGAGTTACCGAGCTTCTGTTGGCCCGGTAAGTACTCACTTAAGCATTTGGGCTAAAAATTATATTTTATGGAGAATCTCTATTTGTAATGTATTTAAATTGGGGAGGGGAGAAATAGATGTTTAGAAGTTGAGTTTGATCATATAGATGTGTCCTAGATCACATGGGAAAGTGTAGCAGCAAAAGCTGTAGACTGGACGATTGGCACATGCATGATTTAGTGTGCACGTAGCCAAGCTGATGTCTTTCAATGCTCCTTCATTGAAAGGTATTGGACAACCAGCTTTGCAAAACATGCCCGATGTGGATTGTAACCCAGAGATCTTTCGCAGAGTGATTGGAGTTGCATCTTATAGGGTAGAGGAAAGCCCCCCCCCCCTACTTTGGAAGACTGTCAAAGCCCATCGGGTCCCTTTTTCAATACGCAACACAATGAAAATCCCCAAAAGCAAAAGGGGACAAACGAGGATTCTAAAGGAGTATCTCACAAATGAACAATCAATGTGATAATAGAAACATAGAAAAATGTCGGCAGATAAGAACCTTTCGGCCCATCTAGTCTGCCCAATTACATGGATACTTTACCTGGATTTATCTTTTGTTTAGGATAGCCGTATGCCTATCCCATGCCTGCTTAAATTCAATTACTGTTTTGGCCTCTACCACTTCAACTGGAAGACTGTTCCATGTATCCACCACCCTCTCAGTAAAATAATGCTTTCTGATGTTACTTTTAAACCTTTGCCCCTCTAATCTAAGACTATGTCCTCTTGTTTTGCTACTTTGTTTCCTTTTAAATATACTCCCTTCCTCTACCTTGTGGATTCCCTTTACGTATTTAAATGTTTCTATCATATCTCCTCTGTCTCGTCTTTTTTCCAAGCTGTACATGTTAAGATCATTAAGCCTTTCCTGGTAACTTTTCTCCTTCAAGCCGTACACCATTTTAGTAGCCCTTCTCTGAACTCTCTCTAAGATGTCTATATCCTTCTGGAGATACGGTCTCCAGTACTGCACACAGCACTCCAAGTGAGGTCTCACCAGTGCTCTGTACAGTGGCATGAGCACTTCCCTTTTCCTACTGCTAATACCTCTCCCTACACAACCAAGCATTCTGCTAGCATTTCCTGCTGCTCTATTACATTGACTACTTACCTTTAGATCCTCTGCAATAATAACCCCTAAATCCCTTTCCTCAGATGTTGAGGTTAGGACTGTATCAAATATTCTATATTCAGCCCTTGGGTTTTTACGTCCCAGGTGCATTATCTTGCACTTATCCACGTTAAAACTCAATTGCCACAGTTCCGACCATTTTTTTAGTTTACCTAAATCATTTGTCATTTGGCTGATCCCTCCAGGAACGTCAACCCTGTTGCAAATCTTTGTGTCATCAGCAAAAAGACATACTTTTCCATTAATACCTTCTGCAATATCACTAATAAAAATATTAAAGAGAATGGGTCCAAGTACTGACCCCTGAGGTACCCCACTGGTAACAAGACCTTGCGCCGAATAAACTCCATTTACCACAACCCTCTGTTGCCTGTCACTCAGCCACTGCCTAATCCATTCAACAATATTGGAATCCAAGCTCAAAGATTGCAATTTATTGATAAGCCTTCTATGCGGAACAGTATCAAAAGCCTTACTGAAATCTAAATAAGCAATGTCTACTGCACCACCTGTGTATTATTTTTGTTACCCAATCAAAAAAATCAATAAGATTAGTTTGGCATGATCTCCCTGAGGTAAACCCATGTTGTTTCTGATCCTGTAATCTATGTGTTTTTAGATGGTCAACAATCCTTTCCTTTAACATGGTTTCCATTAATTTCCCCACTACTGACGTAAGACTAACTGGCCTATAGTTCCCCGATTCCTCCCTACTACCCTTCTTGTGAATGGGCACAACATTTGCTAATTTCCAGTCTTCTGGGACAAACTCCCGTTAGCAAGGATTGGTTAAATAAATCTGTTAACGGTTTTGCTATTACATCACTGAGCTCTTTTAATAATTTAGGGTGAATCCCATCAGGCCCCATTGACTTATTTGTCTTTACTTTAGACAGCTGCTGTAGAACCTCCTCCTCTGTAAACTGATATGTAATTGTCTCGTTAGTGTTTCCTCCTAACTGAGGTCCCTTTCCTTCCTTTTCTTCTGCAAAGACTGAACAAAAATATTCATTGAGGCAGTCAGCGAGACTTTTATCCTCTTCTACATACCTTCCTTCCTTTGTTTTTAATCTAACTAATCCTTGTTTTACTTTTCTTTTCTCGTTTATGTATCTAAAAAATGTTTTGTCCCCCTTTTTTACTGACTGAGCTATTTTCTCTTCTGCGTGTACTTTGGAAGCTCTTATAAATTGCTTTGCCTCTTTCTGCCTAATTTTATAGGTTTGCCTATCTTCTTCACTCTGAGTTGTTTTATAATTATTGAATGCTGTCTTTTTGTTGTTCACTATTTTGGCCACTTCTGCAGAGTACCACAGTGGTTTCTTCCCTTTTTTGTTTTTGCTAACAAGTCGAATGCAATTGCCTGTGGCCTTCAATAATGCTTCCTTTAAATAATCCCATTTCTCCTGGACTCCCTTTAAACTCCTCCAGTCTGATAATGACTCCTTCACACAAAGTCTCATTTTAGAAAAATCTGTTTTTTTAAAGTCTAAAACTTTTGTTTTTGTGTGGTGCGGCTCCATCCCTGTTCTTATATTAAACCATGCTGACTGGTGATCACTAGATCCCAAATTTTCACCTACAACAACGTCCGATACCAAACCTCCATTTGTGAGTATTAAATCCAATATGGCCTCTTTACGGGTCGGCTCCTCAACTACTTGTGTTAGAGATAATCCCAGTAGGGAGTTTAGAATATTTGTACTCCTGGTGAACCCAGCTGTTTTGGTTTTCCAGTTCACATCAGGAAGATTGGTCCCCCATGATAATAACTTCCCCCTTCATTGCTATTTTGGCTATTTCCTCAAGCAGCAGATTATCTAGCTCTTCTACTTGTCCAGGGGGTCTATAGATCACACCTACACGAGCTACTGTATGATTGCCAAATGTTAGCGTAACCCAAACTGACTCTATGTTCACCTCGCTCACTTTTATTTGGTTCGTTTTTATGTTGTTTTTCACATACAGGGCCACTCCTCCTCCTTTCCTACCTTCTCTGTCTTTTTTATATAAAGAGTACCCGGTATTGTTATGTCCCAGTTATTTTTCTCACTGAACCATGTCTCAGTAACCGCCACTAAATCTACTTTTTCAGCTTCCATCATTGCCTCCAGTTCATTGATTTTATTGACTAAACTGCGAGCATTTATAGACACGACTCTGAGCTTGTCATTTTTTTCCCCGCATGTTGCTTGCACCCTCCGATTTAGTTTTGGGGGACAATCGGGCAGATTGTTTTTTACCCTTTTGCCCCCCCTCCTAGTTTAAATATTTCTTTGCGAAACCTTTGAACTTCTCACTGAGAACATATGTTCCCCTATGAGTAAGATGCAAACCATCTTTTTTATACAGTTCCTTTCTGCTCCAATTAGAGCTATCATGGGACACAAAGCCAAATCCTTGCTCTCGACACCATTCCTGAAGCCACAAATTAAATTCCCTATTACGCATCTGCCTATCCTGAATGTTATGCACAGGCAAAACTTCAGAGAATGACACAGTGGATGCAATCTGCTGTATTTCACCTCCAAGAACACAAATCTTCCTTAATCTCAGAAACCTCATTGCTAGCCAAGTCATTTGTCCCTAGATGGACTAGAACATCCACTTCCCCTTGCTGCTTTGCTTGTTTGACAATATTGAGAATACGTCTCTGGTCTCTACGAGCAGTAGCCCCAGGAAGACATCTCACCAAACCACTACTCTCCAGCTCAACACCTCTTATGATAGAATCACCCAGCAACAATTGCTTTCTATCATGTTCCACCTTTTCCTTATTGTTCTTGGTTGCAGTCCTGCATACCTTAGGCATAGGGGATGGTGGTTCCTCAACTATGGTGTCTGAGCCTACTTCCGTCTCACCACTACACTTTGAAAGTGCCTCAAAAGAATTAAGAAGAGCCACAGACTGTGGGACATGCCTTCTATCCACAACTCTATCTGCCACTCCTAGGAGGCCTCTGTGGCAGTGGCTTTGTAACAGTCATAGCCATAGCCTGAGTTTGTGTAACAGATAATTTTACAAATCTCAGACTTCAAACAGGCAATTTCCTGCTGCAATAAAGAGAGCTGCCTACATATCAGGCACACTCCAAACCTCCAAAAATTTGATCTAAAAACAAATGCATGACAGCTCTTACACTGGACCAAGCCTGCCATTATAAAAGAATGGATTTAAACCAACAAATCTTACCTTTTTTGTAGGTTTTCTACCTCCTGTCTAACCTCAGACTACCTCCAGAGTATCTCCAGAAGATCTCCTCTAAGTGCTCACTTTGAAGACTTCACTTAGAAGGCTTCCCAAACTCAAATTAGACCAAGCTAATATTCCACAAGCTTTATATAATCACCTAAGAACACCTCCCCCAGCAAGGAGTGGACAAGTTTAACCACTTAAGCAAATAGCACGCCATTGATTCCAATTGTATGCTAATCCGTAAGAGGAATGAGTCACCAGCCTAACCTAATTTACACACCAGACCTAACTTAAAACCTTAAAATGAGTAGAAAAGATCTGTTTGAAACAAAAATCAAAATCACTCACCAGAAGATCTCCTCTAAGTGCTCACTTTGAAGACTTCACTTAGAAGGCTTCCCAAGCTCCCAATAGATATCCTTCACTAACTATACAAGGGGCATAGCCACAATAAACTAGCAACAGGGAAAATTTGAGTAAAAATAAACAATCCTGTTTTAAACTTGCATAGTCTATAAAGAATATGAACACGCAAACACCGGCTCCTAAAAATAAAAAAGGCAGCCTAAACTGCACAAGAGGCCTCAAAATATTCAAAGGCATGTCACACTTTGCACCTGCTAGGGAGAACAATTGTAAAAGAGTTATTTTGAATTACCATGGTAGATTTCCAATGGCCCGGCTGGGTGGAGTAGAGGTAATGTCACCGCTCTGCATGGAGAGAGCCTGTGGAGTCATGAGTTCGATCCCAGCGAGCAACCTCTCCAGTAAGTGTCCTTGGCAAGACACCTAATGGTACATACTCGCCACCCAGGACATACTTGAAAACGAGAGAAATCTCAATGTATCCTTCCTGGTAAAATCCTTTCACAAAAAAAAAAAAATGTGCAGTAACAATATAAAACCCCATTAGCTACAATGTATATGGTATGAACTATGAACACACTTGCTTATTGTAAAATATAGTGATGCACTGATACCAGGTTTTTATTTTTTAGTACAAGTACCGATACTTTCTTCAGGTACTCACCGATACCGAGTAGCAATTCTTTTATTTAACCCCTTAAGGACCAAATGTCTTTAAAGTCGATGCATTTATGACGTAACTGTTACATCACTGGTCCTTAAGGGGTTAAAGTCATGTGAACGCTTTCCAATAGATAATTTAGGATTTTGCTGAAAGCCTGTCCAATTTGTGTTAATATTGAAATGTAGGAGCAGACACTCCATTTATTCACTGCACTGCCTGTACACACACACACACACACACACATACATGCATACATACATACACCTACACCTATTTATAATATACCCACACACATCAGACCTCAGATATATCCGAGACCAGTTGGTTATCTATACCAGGGATGCACCAGAATTTCAGCCACCGATAGACATCTGCCGATAATGGGGTTATTGGTTTCGGCCCAAAAGCAAAACACCAGCCGAAAAGTTAGCCGAAATTTGCTGATCCCAGCTGACACTGAGCGAGCACTCTTTCAATGCTGCTTAGCTGGAGATAATTGGAAAGAGGCAGGAGCTGCTACACATTTATTTCTGCACACAAAAGGTTAACTGCATGATCCACACTATCAGGGCAAGCAGTAACCTCTGACCTCTCAGTGACAAGGTACAAGTGTCTGCTCGGACGACAAGAGGGGGGGGGGTTAATGTGGGAGCTTACATCCATGCCTCCAAAAAGTTAATGGAACGTTTTTCTGCACTTTAAAAAAATAATAGATTACCAGTAAGAGAAACATACATCTATAATGGCTCCGATGGAGCCTAAACCTCAGTCTATCTACTCAAGTTGTGGTGGAGGGCAAAAAAATTAGATTAAAAGCCTCCCGAACAGCAAATAATAAAATTTATAGTTGCAGAGTTCTCTGAATTTCTGGGATGTGTAAATGTCTTCTGCAACTATAAAGTGTGTGTCCCCAAATTTTTTTACACCTGACTGTATGCACTAGATGCAAAATAACTCCACCGAAGTAGGACAAAAATATCTTAAAATTTTTAATGTGGCATAATTTAAATTCATGATATTAATTTAATAAAGTCTAGTATTAATACAATTATACAAAACACTATCTTAAAATAAATTGTAGGGGAAAAAAAGTCATTTTCGGTTTCGTTCCAAAATTTTCATTTCTGAGCATCACTTATATATATTACAGACACCTGTATACACAGTATGTGTATAGATAGATAGATAGATAGTCCTTTTTGGTTTCCGTCCAAGCTGATTGTGCATTTTCGGTATCGGTTCCAAATTTTCATTTCGGTGCATCCCTAATTCTATACCCAACTTGCCTCAGATACATGTATACCCTACTGACCCCAGATACATGTATACCCAACAAACACCGGACCAGAGTGTGTGTACACACTATCCAGACCTGGGGGTTCCCACCGACCAGCCCCTTAAACCTTTGCCGACGGCCGCATGATGGAATGCAGCCAGCTGCAGGGGCCTGGTAGAATGCCGTTAAAGCATTCTGTCAGCCACCCCACGCCCTGAATCCCAGCAGGCCAGCTCAGTGCTGACTTCCGGTGTCAGCGGCATCTGCAGGAGTAAAAAGTACACGTACAAATGCCGATATCGACACCGATCAGTGCATCTTGTAAATCTTCACAAGGATGGCATAACCTTTGTCTCCTCTCTCGTAGCTGTTGTGTTTATCTATCCAATTTGGGACTATATGTGATCTGGCTGACATGTCTGTCTTTTCATCATGCAGGTTGCAGGGTCATACCATATACACTGTAGCTAATGGGGGTTTATATTGTTTCTGCACATACTATTGGGAAATCTACCATGGTAATTTAATACACCTTTTACAATTGTTCTACCTAGCATTTGTAATGTGTGTGTGTGTGTGTTCATATCCTTTTTTGTCTACTTTTACTGGAGTTTTCTCTACATTAGCCATTTGTGGGCTTGTTTGTTGCTCTTTTCATGTTGTTTTTTTTCCTCAAATTGCCTTTTAATCGACATTTGTTTGTCAACATGCCATACGAAACAGCTGTTCTTTGCATTTCTTTTCTGTATATTTGGAAAGTGTATTTTAATGTATTTCTACAAAGATTACGGTAAATGGAAAATGCTAGTAATTTGATGTGAAGTAATCTTCCTTATGTGTTCCCTCATTGCTTGCTGCAGGACAATGTATGGTCAAGAATAATTATCGAATGGTCTCTTCAGTTTCAAAAATCAAGCGTTTTCTGCAGTTTGTGTTCACATCCCGATCTCCCAGTTTGAGTTTTGGACATGGCGTCCTGGGACCTGTTTTCTCATTATAAATAAATAAATAAAAATATAAATGCACAGTAGGTGTGTGCTCGGGTTTCTATCTGGTACCATGAGCTGCTTTCTTCAGGCTGACTAGTTTTCCCCAAGGGGGGGGGGGTTTCTTGTTATGTGGGTGAGAGTCCAACAAGGAAGCTATAAAGGAAAAGGAGCATAGTTGAAGGGAAAGGGAAGGGTGATACACGTCTAACCTGGGAACTGAGAGGCTGTTTCCTGCTGATTATGAGTTTTGAATATAATGTAGAAAGATAAAACTGTACATGCCTGCTCGTGTGTTTAGTTGAATGACACCTTTCTTGTTTGTCTTCCTTTGCTCCATTTATGATACTTTGGACATCTGCAACAGGACTCCTTTCGGCCATATCCCCAGCAGAACAGCACTGAACTGTTTGAGATGTCCGAGCAGCGAGATGAAGAGACTGCAGCTTTTTGTCACATGCTGGATGTGTGAGTACTGATGCTCTCACTTTAGCTGTGCAATCAATACTCTGTGTATTGGAAATCACTCCTGAGGTGTCAGGACATAAGAATGTTATGTGCTAAACACTTCTGGAGCCATGTTTCACTGGTTGAAAAATCTGAAGGTTCATTCCACTGGTGTTTACTGCACTTTTATATAATTTCTCCAGCATTGCTATTTATTTATAATGTACATCAAGTCTTCTAGGAAGGATATTAATGTATCCTTCTAGTCCTGTATCCCTTTCAGGCCGGGTGCACACGAACACGCGTTACAGCATATAATTACGGGGGTAGAGAAGACCACACGCATAACGCGCGCTGAAGACGTCCGTCATGGAAAAACCAAGGCTGTTGCGCTAGCATTGGTGCGACATTGGGCGCGTGCTGAATGTCAAATGCAGTGCGCATGCGCATATGAATGTACGCGTGCAGTCAAATTAGCGCACCTGCGCACTAGCGACGCATGGCACGTTGGGTAGGCCAGCTTTTTTTTTATTTTCATTCAACTCAAGTTTTTACGATGTGCGTCTCAAATAACGCATCGTCGGGCATCTACCATCTCTGTCATTTTCATCGCACGGCGTCGTCGATGTTAACGCACGCTAGTGCGCACTAAAAAACTCCTCGTGTGCACCTGGCCTCACTGACACCATGATTATCTGCTTTGAAGAGCTAGATCCAATTACCTATATCAGGCCTTTAAACTACCACCACAAAATGGAATGCCTTTCATGTGTTTATTTCAATGATATCTTGCATTTGTTTTTTTTCTCTCTTGTATGTTTAGCTAAGAAAGTATTTTACTCTGTATGTGTTCGGTTTTGTTAGAAACTGCCCCCCCCCCCCTTGTATCTTTACATCACTTGCTCCTCACTGTGTGGCTTTGGCCATAGATTGGAGTCTATGGGTTGATCACCTACTCAGATAATTGCATTGCGTTGGCTGTATTCAAAGGACATCACCAGGGGGGTAGATTAGAAGTCTTTTAAACTCCCTGTCTTCTCTCATTCAGCTGCCAGTTCTTATCTCAGGTAGCAGTAGCAGAACCATAGCTTTCTGCCTCCTTATCTATACATTTCCACCTCATTCTGTTAGATACTGTGTAGGATAAAGCACAACAGATTGAGTTCCCACGGGAATAGGGCCCTTGTTTCCTCCTTTACTGGTTTATCAAATGTTGTTCAGTCTCAGTGTATTGTAACCCTGTCTATATTGTGCCCATTATTCAGCGCTGCGGAATATGCTGGCGCTATATAAATAAAGTATAATCATAACAGTAAAGTAAAACATTTACGTAGATTTTGTAAATGTTGCATCATGGGAAAAATACACAACGTAAACCTCGAGATAAAAAAACTCAATTTATTTTTCTATTTTACATGCAATTACTTCAAAGAAAAACAGCAGCATGTGTTTTATAAAGTGATTTTGTTTGTAATGCACAAGTAATCTAGTTACAGCTTTATGTAAGTGATGGTGTCCCTTTTAAGGATAAGGTTGATAAACTACCACTGTATTATGTAAGTAATGACATGCTTTTCTCACATTGCAGCTAGTAATGGCACCCATGATAATAATGCTAAGGTGGATATTTCAGCCCCTGGCAGTAAAGTCATGCAAAGATGAGATGTTTGTTGTGCTTGCCAACTCGTATTGTCGTTTCATTTCTTGTATTCCACCTTCTTTAACACAGCCTGCGCTCTGGACATCGAGTCACAGATCAAAGAAACACTGGAATTGTCTGGAGTCCTGTTAATCTCAGCCCTGAGCACCTGGGTCATGGAGTGAGCTTGAAGATCACTGTGATCTATGACAGACTGAGGGATCCCCTTACCTTCACTTGTGATTGTGAGTTCCATTTGTAACTCCAATGCTTTATATTGAGCTTTTGAGAAAAGTTTACATGTTTAAGAACTTGACTCCTTTTTTACGTAGTGAAAGTAATCTGCTCAAACTTCATTGTAGAATAATATGTGGTGCCAATTGATAATAGTACAAAGTAAAAACATCAAGAAGGTAGCACATTTAAAAATGATCTGCTGGCTATTTTCTTCCTTTCAAATGTATCCTGTTCTTTCTGCCTTTACAAGTTCTTTAAGGCTGCGGTCACACGAGCGCACTGGGTGCATTCGTGTGCTCCTCCCTGCGCCCATCTCAGTGTTGTGATGTTTCAACAGGGCGGGCCACAAGGTATAGTGTGCGCACTATTTGCGTGCGCTACACCAGACGTGCTGAAACGCTGCCCGTCGGAAAGCTGCGATGCCTGTTCAACGGGGCTACAAAGCACAATCCTCCATAGGAGCTATTGTGACACCGGCCAACAGAGGTACTCTTTCACCACCAAAGATAATATACTGTCCACGCAAGGATACCTTGCAATGGATTGCTGTAAAGTTTTTCTGTTCCTGTCTCTACTTTGAGCTCTTGTTGTAATCCCTGATAATGGGTATTTAAATTATACGGAGAAATCACCTTTCACTGCTTCTAGTAAAAATATTCCATCGAGTTAAAACGTTCCAATAAGGCAGAATACAGAGAATGACTTGTCCTCACTGTACCTGCTGGAGCTCTGGTCAGTGTAGAAAGTGGCTTTAACATTTTGTGAATCCCTAATTCAGCCCTTTGTGGACTTAGTACCGCAGGGGTTAATTTAAGTCACCCCTCAGCAGCAATTCAATTCATACAGATGATAGGTATTACAAATGTCCACACATGGCAGCCTCACCTCTGACGGCATACACAGCACTGCCCCCAGTAACCAGCAGCTATTGGCTGTGGTGTTTACGATCCATCACCACTGGCTGCCCACATGTTAAATCAGTCATTCTTTCTTTCTCTTATCTTGCTCAGCACAGTCCTAATAGGAAAACCTGTGCCGAGGCTGTGCTGTGAGAGCCCATGTAGCAAACTACTCAGAACCTGCTTTTGGAGCTGACGTGCAAACTGTTTCATTGGCCATTGCTCTGTAGGTATTGGTTTGGGTTTAGCTGCTACTTTTATCAACAGTGATAACTGTTTGCAGTCATGGAAATTTCTTGCACCATACCTCAATGCATACATGTTTATAGTGCTTGGGATGTGTTTTTAAGCCTCTGTTATGGCTTTCTGGTCCCATGGCAAATGTACTTACAGAGCATGGAGACCTTTCCTATCACTTGCAATTGCTGCTTGAACTACGCACTTGTCATAGTTTCCCATTGCAGCAGCCTTCTACTAAAACTATAAAGACAAAAATCTTCTTACTCCATACCAGGTGAGAGAAACTGTAAAACTACATTCGCCATGATTCTCAAACTGCCCTAAGAATGGGTCTGCAAAACCTTTGCAAAGCTGCATCATCACACTTCTCTCAAATCCTTCCCTCTTGCCTGCTTGTTTTGTTCTTTTCTTTCCCTTTGCTCGGGCCACAGAGACTTAAATTCAGTGCAAGTGAGTGCCTAACAAGATCAGTCAGGAGTCCATTAATATAATAATGGCTGGGGCAGTGCAGCGCTGCTATTAATTCCTGGAGATCATACAGGTAGCGCTTCATAGAGTATTGTATAAGAATGTAGGATTGCAATTTATGGCTCTTTACGGTGGAGGAACTCCAAAGAGCTATAAAGTCTCGGTGTCATTTAATTTATGGCATGAGGAGGCGATGGATCACTTCATCCTCTTCACAGCGGGACCAGAGGTAAGTTTTCAATTTCTCTATTTTTGGTGTGTGCAGTCGCAAAATTTATTTTAGGGGGCACTCTACTCATCCTGACCACTTTATTATTTTAAAGTGGTCAGAATGTGATGAGTGCTCTCCTTCCCCCACTGTTTTAATCTGGGGAAAACGCAGGGTGAATTGAAGGACTTTACTCCATCCCACCCAATGTGACTAGCAGCCGGGATCTTGAATTTCCTGGCTGTCGGTCACTAGTGATGTCGGCAGGCAGAGGGCTTGCTGACGTCACCCCCTCTGAGACAGTAGCGAGCAGTCTCAGAGAGGCAGCGATGGATCAGATCTGCGCGTGCTGCTCCAATTCATCATTATGCACAGGTGTTATGGAACATTCATACATTAAGTGCACAATTTTTGGTTTCTACGCTATACAAGTTGTGTAGGCGCTTAAATTGCTTTAGATGGCTGCAGGGTCTTCTGGGTTTGGGAGTCCCTGAGCTGAAAAGGAGCTGTGTGCACAGAGTGACTAAAAGTGAGTAAAATCACCCCAAATAAAAATAATATATATACTAAAAAAAATTCAAAAGTTGGACAGAGGCTGTCAGCAGCTTCTTGCCAATTATTTAAGGGCAGATAAAAGTGTAGCGCAGGCTACTTGAACTGCGTGTGTATTATTGTGTTTCTCAGACATGCAGCCGGTCACAGCTGCGGAGTACTCCTCCCCTTTTTCCCTTTTTCTTCACTGGCAAAGGAAGTTGTTTAAGACAGGAAGATGCAAAGGATTCTGGAACATGTAGTCTCAATTACAGAGGGCCTTTGCAATTTCTCAGGAAGAGAACTACACCTCCCAGCAGTGCCTAAGGGAAGGAGCGTTTTCAAAGGGTGGAAGTGCACGTGCAGAGCAAGAAGAAGGCAGAGAAGGGGAGACTGCTGAGGTGAACGGTCCTATGTGATGGATCGTGCGTCCAGAGGCTGCCTCGTGCGTTCAGTGAAGGAGAGATCCAGTTGCCCTCACGTGTTGCCAGTACCAGCGGATCGTGCATCCAGCTGTTCTTGTGCATCCAGTGAAGAAGGGGTTCGTCTGCCTTTGTGTGTGTTCCAGTGACAGAGGGAGCGACAGAGTACAGCGGAGAAGAAATCCGTCTCTCCTTGAGTGATTCCAGCGCTAAAAGATAGCGATCGAGCTACCGTCCAAATGGAGCGAGGTATTCGGCCATCCTGCGTTAGTTGATATTGCTAACTTTATTGTCTGGCCTAGTTCTACTGCCCGCGCAGTTGCAGCTAAAAGGAGGATCGCTGTAGTTACAAATCTTGCTGTTCTGTGACACTTTGCGAAGATTTCTTTCTCACTTTGTGGAATACAAATATGGTTTTATGTTAAAGGTACCCAACGATAGAATCAAGGGCCCCACCGCTAGCAATCTTGAACGCTTGTATAATTTCCACTGGCCAGTGGTTAGGCAGAATGTATTAACTTTAGACAGGTTACTGATATTGGTTACGTTGATTTATAGTTGATAATCGAACTGCACTGAAGTATGGTAAAGATTGCTGTCTTGTTCATTCATTATTGAGTTGAATAGTAATGCTAAATTAACTCTTTCAATACTGTTATACTGTTGATTACTTTGTCCTACAAAGGGTTTGCTCGCTAGTCCTAATAAACCCCTTTTTATTTAAAGTAATCTTGTCCTGGTATTACTTGGCGCCGAAGGTGGAAGTGGGTTATCACTGGAGTGAGACAGAAGGCCCGTCAAACTCTGCGGCTCTCGCGGGAGTAGCGCTACAAAAGGAATTCTATTTTTCAATGGAGTATCCCTTTAAGTGACTGAATCACTCGTTATTCAGTCTTCCACGCATTTGCGTTACCTTTTCGAAGTGTAAATGTACTGTAAGATACCACAAATATTGTGGCTGGAATAGCAGCAGAGCCATTACACTGCAAACCTGTAAAAGTATGCGACAAGGGCTCACGTTTTTGCTGACTTAGATATTTGATAAAAGGCAGTTATCCCCTGTCAGTTTTGTTGTCCCTCACATCACTGTGGCATGCAACAGGAGAGCGATATTATTGTGTGTAGATAGCTTCCTACAGGACGGCTCCCAGCTTGGCATGTGCGCCGAATTAACTTTCAATGCTGTCTGTCCATATCAATCGCTGCAAAAGATGGCAGCACCTAATTATGGATCAGGATGAATACAAACTGTGGTTTCTCAAGGGATTGACCTTTAAGACCACTGAGATGTCCATCCCCTGATGGGAAAACAAACCAAAAGTTCCACTTGGCAGTATAGGTGCATGTTAATGGCTCACTTAATCACTCTGACGTTGGCAACTCCGCAGGAATTGGTCCTTTCCTGTCTAGCAGGGTTAGTATCTTATATTGCACAGATATGTTAAATATTTACACATTCTCCACATGTGTTACATTTTACAGTTGTGTCTCGCAGTGTATACATTGGTCGCATTTGTGTTTATGTACTGGTTTCTGCATCACATCACTTTTTGAGTGTAACTGAATAGTATGAATTATGGGCTACTACACAATGGATGGAATTTTTGTTTTATTAGAAGAGATCATTGGGGGAAAATAGCATGCAGTTAACACCTATATTCGCTGTACACATTACATACTTTTCAGGCTTATGTTTAATGAAATCCTATTCGTTAATGTTTCATATGTCATTCAGGTTTATTTTGGATATTGAATAAAACTGATGTCACTGTCAAGTGACTCGTTAAAATAATAATAATCAAGGATTAATCCTTGATTATTATTATTTTAACGAGTCACTTGACAGTGACATCAGTTTTATTCAATATTCTAAATAAACCTGATGACATATGAAACATTAACGAATAGGATTTCATTAAACATAAGCCTGAAAAGTATGTATCTACACATTGGGAGGAAATGGAATTTGACAATTCAAAAAGGCATTGTGTGATGGCAAAATTTAGTATAAAAAGGGACTCAACAGTGACAAATTGTATGGCTGCCATTGTATTAGTGCTAGCTTTACTGATATCAAAAGTCTAGGTGGATCCCGAGGCTGCAGTAAAGAAGCTTTGTTCAACCTGGTGAATTTTTTTTTGGTTGTAAATTCTCATTTGTGCGATCACATGTCTGCCACGGTCTCATCAATCACTCTCTTGACACTAGTTGAATCCAGCAGGGTCTTCTGCTGTTGTAGTCCATCTGCTCAGAGGCCACTGCATTGTCCATTCAGAGATGCTCTCAAACAGACAACTGTTGTTAAGAGACGTCATTCCAGGATTTGTATCCCTTTTGTTGGCTTTTGTGACAGGAACCACTGTCATTAAGAAGATTCTCCCTAACACAGTACTGCCATTCACTGATTTACCGGATTGTCTTTTTTATTGCAACTTTCCTTGTAGAACGAGGAGAGGTGGTAGTGTGTGGAAAATCCCAAATCACAGGATGCTGGATTCATGGAAATCCTTCCTCCATAAAAGCTGAACAGTAACAGCTGGCTAAGGATGCTTACGTTATACATTTAGAAAAAGCCGCACACTGCTGTTTGGATACGCACATCAGACACCTACCGAATAATAAGCTGTCCCTTTCCACTCTGGGATTGATGCACTATTAAACATCAATTTATAAAAATGATGCCTCCTCTTCATCAAATGTGCACACAAAGGATACACAGAATGTCTATGAAGGTTACAAAAACACAAACACCCAATGATGATTCTAGTCTTATCCCATACAAAACATTGGTTCTGATTTGTAAATCCACACAAATTATTTTATTAATGTGTGGCTGAGTATAACCACACTAGCCTCCCAACTGTTAATTGCAGTGGGGAATAAATTGATAAATGTGCTAAATTGGTGGCTTATTATAAAGGGGAATTGTAAACCTCTCATAAAACTTTCTTGTGCTTAGGGAGAGTGTATGCATCCATTATACTTTACACATAGTGCATCCTACAGGTGTCTCCCTGCAACAGTTTGCAAGTATTTAGTTCCTCATGCAATATGTTCTTATCGGTTCAAATTAAAATGTATTGTGTACCATATATTAAAAGAAGGAATAGCATCTAGGGAAAACGTATGCGTTTTTAAATTGTCTGTTTAATGGGATGCTATAGGGGTAAGAGATGGGAGAAAATGGAGAGGTCAGAGCTCCCCAAGCTGTGGTTCTGGGTGTGATTAAGCCCCTGCACTTGGTTGTCAGAAATAATCCTCGAAGCCCACCCTTAGAAGGAGGAGCAGAGAGCTAAAGTAAATTATGTGACAAGTTTATAATACCAAGTCTAGGTGCGAATCATCGGAAATGTAGTTCAGAGACATCTGGGCTGCAGAGCTTCTATATTTATTCTTCTAGTTTGATACTGATATTTTTTTTCTTTACATCCTAATGGAGCGATGTGATAGTCCTCAAAACAATAGTGTTATTTAAAGAGTATAAAATGCCCTTGTTACGGATCGGGGTATCCTCCATCTGGGCGCCTCTCTCCACTGTATAAGATGGTTATTGTATCCACACAGAGTAGACGACACATAAACTGTGAGGAGTTCTTGCAGATTCAAAATCCAAATGGAGACAGAGTTTATTTTCACTTTACACACACCGGTACAACACAGTTGAGACAACCCCCTCCTTTCCAGAATACATTACAGATAAGACTGGACAATAGAAAAACCTTCAACACAATGGAGTGTTTACACACTAGCACGCTATCTAAACAGTGTGCTAGGACTAGAGGGAAACAAAGGAGTCGTCTTACAGCAGTAAGTAAGTATACAATATGCAGAGAGGGGAGGTAGCTACAGAAATGTACAATATACAGTAGACAGCTAATACAGAGAGAAGGTACACAGAAACAATACTCTATAATAAACACAAGGGAATAGTAATATAACACAGACATAAGGTAATAGGGCGCACAGAACAAACATTCTATATACAGAGACAATGAAATGCAAGCAAAATAACTGCAAATAAATATTGGGGCGGCCGTTTTTGCCACAGCCCTCAAATTATTCTTAATCTGTCATTCGTGATTTAAAAATCGCTATGCATTTTCCCCCAGAGTTTTTTCACTGTTTGCATTATATCTAGAGAGAATAGTTTGTGAGCTTCTAGATATTTCAGAAGAAATTCAATATACTAAGGTGACTAATGATTTAGTTGCTGCTAAAAGTGCCACCACTCTCTCCTGCTTCTCTTCCTATCTCTCTCTTTGCTCATTCAGTGTCTCCTTTGCTGGTGCCTCTTCACCACTGGTTCCTCTCTCGGTTGGGGTTCCTCAAGGCTCTCTTCTCGGTCCCCTACTCTTCTCAATCTGGGCAACCGCATTTCTTCCTATGGACTCCAATATGATCTCTATTTTGACGACACCCAAATCTACCTTTCCTCTCTCGATCTCTCTCCTCCCGTGTTAGACCGTGTTACAGTCTGCCTGTCAGCTGTCTCCGACTGGATGACTTCCCATTTCCTAAAGCTCAACCTCTCTAAAACTGAACTTCTCATCTTCCCTCCACCTTCCTCCATTCCTGCACCCATTTCCCTTGAGGTGAATGGTGCCACCATTACTTCTACCTCTCAGGCTCGTTGCCTAGGGTTCCTCTTGGACTCTAGTCTATCCCTTACTGTTCACATTCAACCACTAACCATATCTTGCTACTTCCACCTAAACCTTGCACGCGTCCGTCCCTTTTTTTAATCAGGATTCTACTAAAATGCTCATCCAAGCTCTTATTATCTCCCGCCTTGATTGCTATAACCTCCTTCTCTCTGGCCTTAAAAGATCCCAGATTCTCCCTCTGCAGTCCGTAAGGAACACCTATGTTAGATTCCTACACCTCACCTCACGCACCTCTCACACTTCACACCTTTGAAAATCTCTACACTGGCCCCCTCTTTCTTCTAGCCCCTTCGCTGCTGAGCCATTTCACGTCTGTGTGCTGAGCTCATTTTTACCACTTTTGCTCATCATGTTTAAACGCGATTTGAAGCCACGTTTTATATGACTCGGACATATTCTATATTATTCTTTCCGGCAGACTCCGTAGATTCATAATACACTATATTGCCAAAAGTATTCGCTCACCCATCCAAATAATCAGAATCAGGTGTTCCAATCACTTCCATGGCCACAGGTGTATAAAATCAAGCACCTAGGCATGCAGACTGTTTTTACAAACATTTGTGAAAGAATGGGTCGCTCTCAGGAGCTCAGTGAATTCCAGCGTGGAACTGTGATGGGATGCCACCTGTGCAACAAATCCAGTAGTGAAATTTCCTCGCTCCTAAATATTCCACAGTCAACTGTCAGCTGTATTATAAGAACGTGGAAGTGTTTGGGAACGACAGCAACTCGGCCACGTAAACTGACGGAGCAGGGTCAGCGGATGCTGAGGCGCATAGTGCGACGAGGTCACCAACTTTCTGCAGAGTCAATCGCTACAGTCCTCCAAACTTCATGTGGCCTTCAGATTAGCTCAAGAACAGTGCACAGAGAGCTTCATGGAATGGGTTTCCATGGCTGAGCAGCTGCGTCCATGCCATACATCACCAAGTGCAATGCAAAGCATCGGATGCAGTGGTGTAAGGCACGCCGCCACTGGACTCTAGAGCAATGGAGACGCGTTCTCTGGAGTGACAAATCACGCTTCTCCATCTGGCAATCTGATGGATGAGTCTGGGTTTGGCGGTTGCCAGAAGAATGGTACTTGTCTGACTGCATTGTGCCAAGTGTAAAGTTTGGAGGAGGGGGGATTATGGTGTGGGGTTGTTTTTCAGGAGCTGGGCTTGGCCCCTTAGTTCCAGTGAGAGGAACTCTGAATGCTTCAGCATACCAAGACATTTTGGACAATTCCACGCTCCCAACTTTGTGGGAACAGTTTGGAGCGTCCAACATTTCTGTGCACCAGTGCACAAAGCAAGGTCCATAAAGACCTGGATGACAGTCTGGTGTGGATGAACTTGACTGGCCTGCACAGAGTCCTGTCCTCAACCCGCTAGAGCCCCTTTGGGATGAATTAGAGCAGAGACTGAGAGCCAGGCCTTCTCGTCCAACATCAGTGTGTGACCTCACAAATGCGCTTCTGGAAGAATGGCCAAAAATTCCCATAAGCACTCCTAAACCTTGTGGACAGCCTTCCCAGAAGAGTTGTAGGGTGGACCGGTGTCATATTGAACCCTATGGATTAGGATTGGGATGTCACTTAAATTCATATGCGAGTCAAGGCAGGTGAGCGAATACTTTTGGCAATATAGTGTAGATCATTATTATATGTATACGTCGTGTCCTGCCTGTATATTCTAATAAAAAATGCAATAAAATTTGAATTTAATAGTCTACAGCGTGTAAAGTGTTTTTTTTTTCCTCCACATTTTATCGTACGAGTTTTTGCGTTTATATTTTCTATAGGGTGCGCTTGTTAAAAAAATTAGAAATGGGGACTCGTTACATTTTTTTCGGGGGGGAATTATGTGATTTTTAGCAAACGCACCCCATAGAAAAAAATCATTAGCGCAGCATCATTGTTCACATTATAATTGAAAGTAGAACAAGAAAAAACAAGTTTTTTTATATATATATATATATATATATATAAAATACACAAGAAGGGCAGCACTCAACCTTAACTACGCTTTCAGTGCGGGTGCATCTCAAGACAGTATAATACAACAAACCAAGAAGAGAGCACTCCAAACAACATGTACAAACAGTACAAAAGAAACCACAACAGCAGCTAAATTCATTTAAAAACAGGAGATTTAACCAGGTTTAACCCTTTAAATGCCTACAAACAATTCTTATTCCCTTCAAATGCACTATAGATCTTAACCCTATGATGTTGAGCTGTGTTGAAAAATGGTGGAAGTTTAGTTTGCAATAGATGGCCATGGATTGCGTAAGCCTGCCAACAGCGACAATGTATTCCACCCTTGCAGGTCCTATCATACTAACCTAATGACTGCTCTTATGGGATAAACTTACTTATTGAGGACCCAGTCCTTTCTGAAGCTCCCTGCAGATCAAGGTTAAATAGAACCTGTGGGTGGAGCACCTGTGACAGGGAGGGGTGCTTGCCCAAGGGTTGTCAGCCCTTTTCATACAAAATACACAAGAAGGGCAGCACTCAACCTTAACTACGCTTTCAGTGCGGGTGCATCTCAAGACAGTATAATACAACAAACCAAGAAGAGAGCACTCCAAACAACATGTACAAACAGTACAAAAGAAACCACAACAGCAGCTAAATTCATTTAAAAACAGGAGATTTAACCAGGTTTAACCCTTTAAATGCCTACAAACAATTCTTATTCCCTTCAAATGCACTATAGATCTTAACCCTATGATGTTGAGCTGTGTTGAAAAATGGTGGAAGTTTAGTTTGCAATAGATGGCCATGGATTGCGTAAGCCTGCCAACAGCGACAATGTATTCCACCCTTGGCAGGTCCTATCATACTAACCTAATGACTGCTCTTATGGGATAAACTTACTTATTGAGGACCCAGTCCTTTCTGAAGCTCCCTGCAGATCAAGGTTAAATAGAACCTGTGGGTGGAGCACCTGTGACAGGGAGGGGTGCTTGCCCAAGGGTTGTCAGCCCTTTTCATACAAAATACACAAGAAGGGCAGCACTCAACCTTAACTACGCTTTCAGTGCGGGTGCATCTCAAGACAGTATAATACAACAAACCAAGAAGAGAGCACTCCAAACAACATGTACAAACAGTACAAAAGAAACCACAACAGCAGCTAAATTCATTTAAAAACAGGAGATTTAACCAGGTTTAACCCTTTAAATGCCTACAAACAATTCTTATTCCCTTCAAATGCACTATAGATCTTAACCCTATGATGTTGAGCTGTGTTGAAAAATGGTGGAAGTTTAGTTTGCAATAGATGGCCATGGATTGCGTAAGCCTGCCAACAGCGACAATGTATTCCACCCTTGGCAGGTCCTATCATACTAACCTAATGACTGCTCTTATGGGATAAACTTACTTATTGAGGACCCAGTCCTTTCTGAAGCTCCCTGCAGATCAAGGTTAAATAGAACCTGTGGGTGGAGCACCTGTGACAGGGAGGGGTGCTTGCCCAAGGGTTGTCAGCCCTTTTCATACAAAATACACAAGAAGGGCAGCACTCAACCTTAACTACGCTTTCAGTGCGGGTGCATCTCAAGACAGTATAATACAACAAACCAAGAAGAGAGCACTCCAAACAACATGTACAAACAGTACAAAAGAAACCACAACAGCAGCTAAATTCATTTAAAAACAGGAGATTTAACCAGGTTTAACCCTTTAAATGCCTACAAACAATTCTTATTCCCTTCAAATGCACTATAGATCTTAACCCTATGATGTTGAGCTGTGTTGAAAAATGGTGGAAGTTTAGTTTGCAATAGATGGCCATGGATTGCGTAAGCCTGCCAACAGCGACAATGTATTCCACCCTTGGCAGGTCCTATCATACTAACCTAATGACTGCTCTTATGGGATAAACTTACTTATTGAGGACCCAGTCCTTTCTGAAGCTCCCTGCAGATCAAGGTTAAATAGAACCTGTGGGTGGAGCACCTGTGACAGGGAGGGGTGCTTGCCCAAGGGTTGTCAGCCCTTTTCATACAAAATACACAAGAAGGGCAGCACTCAACCTTAACTACGCTTTCAGTGCGGGTGCATCTCAAGACAGTATAATACAACAAACCAAGAAGAGAGCACTCCAAACAACATGTACAAACAGTACAAAAGAAACCACAACAGCAGCTAAATTCATTTAAAAACAGGAGATTTAACCAGGTTTACCCTTTAAATGCCTACAAACAATTCTTATTCCCTTCAAATGCACTATAGATCTTAACCCTATGATGTTGAGCTGTGTTGAAAAATGGTGGAAGTTTAGTTTGCAATAGATGGCCATGGATTGCGTAAGCCTGCCAACAGCGACAATGTATTCCACCCTTGGCAGGTCCTATCATACTAACCTAATGACTGCTCTTATGGGATAAACTTACTTATTGAGGACCCAGTCCTTTCTGAAGCTCCCTGCAGATCAAGGTTAAATAGAACCTGTGGGTGGAGCACCTGTGACAGGAGGGGTGCTTGCCCAAGGGTTGTCAGCCCTTTTCATACAAAATACACAAGAAGGGCAGCACTCAACCTTAACTACGCTTTCAGTGCGGGTGCATCTCAAGACAGTATAATACAACAAACCAAGAAGAGAGCACTCCAAACAACATGTACAAACAGTACAAAAGAAACCACAACAGCAGCTAAATTCATTTAAAAACAGGAGATTTAACCAGGTTTAACCCTTTAAATGCCTACAAACAATTCTTATTCCCTTCAAATGCACTATAGATCTTAACCCTATGATGTTGAGCTGTGTTGAAAAATGGTGGAAGTTTAGTTTGCAATAGATGGCCATGGATTGCGTAAGCCTGCCAACAGCGACAATGTATTCCACCCTTGGCAGGTCCTATCATACTAACCTAATGACTGCTCTTATGGGATAAACTTACTTATTGAGGACCCAGTCCTTTCTGAAGCTCCCTGCAGATCAAGGTTAAATAGAACCTGTGGGTGGAGCACCTGTGACAGGGGGTGCTTGCCCAAGGGTTGTCAGCCCTTTTCATACAAAATACACAAGAAGGGCAGCACTCAACCTTAACTACGCTTTCAGTGCGGGTGCATCTCAAGACAGTATAATACAACAAACCAAGAAGAGAGCACTCCAAACAACATGTACAAACAGTACAAAAGAAACCACAACAGCAGCTAAATTCATTTAAAAACAGGAGATTTAACCAGGTTTAACCCTTTAAATGCCTACAAACAATTCTTATTCCCTTCAAATGCACTATAGATCTTAACCCTATGATGTTGAGCTGTGTTGAAAAATGGTGGAAGTTTAGTTTGCAATAGATGGCCATGGATTGCGTAAGCCTGCCAACAGCGACAATGTATTCCACAACCCTTGGGCAAGCACCCCTCCCTGTCACAGGTGCTCCACCCACAGGTTCTATTTAACCTTGATCTGCAGGGAGCTTCAGAAAGGACTGGGTCCTCAATAAGTAAGTTTATCCCATAAGAGCAGTCATTAGTTAGTATGATAGGACCTGCCAAGGGTGGAATACATTGTCGCTGTTGGCAGGCTTACGCAATCCATGGCCATCTATTGCAAACTAAACTTCCACCATTTTTCAACACAGCTCAACATCATAGGGTTAAGATCTATAGTGCATTTGAAGGGAATAAGAATTGTTTGTAGGCATTTAAAGGGTTAAACCTGGTTAAATCTCCTGTTTTTAAATGAATTTAGCTGCTGTTGTGGTTTCTTTTGTACTGTTTGTACATGTTGTTTGGAGTGCTCTCTTCTTGGTTTGTTATATATATATATATATATATATTTATTTTTTCTTTACTTTAAACATGGTCATGTGTGGTATCATTCGAAAGGCCATGCTCTAGCTCTAGCTTCCAATGTTCGGGGGAATCTCCACCAGGGAATTTCCTTAGGAAATCCTCAGGCAGTTAGGCGTTCCCCGGCTAACTGACATCATCGCGCCCTGCGCGATGACGTCAGTTAGCGAGGGGGGACCCGGAGATGGAGCCGCCATCCAAGATGGCGGCCACCACCGGAGCTAGACTACGATATGGTGCCGGATCGCAATCTGGCACGTAAGGGGTTAAAAACAGGCATCGCTTTAAAGGGCAGACACTGCCTTTCAAAGCGATGCCTTTTTTTTTTTTAACCTCCCGATTGGGAGGGAGAGGGATCCAAAATGATCCCCCCCCCTCCCTTTCAGGCGATCTCCCGGCAATGCCAGGGGGTCACCTGAAAATGACATCATGGCGCAATGACGTCATTTACGTCTGGAGCGGTATAAATTTGGCATCTGACTTTAGTTATGTCTTACTAATGAAGCTGATTTTTTTCCACTTTATAATCAAAGGTCACTCTGGCCTCCATGACCACTTAGGGAAGAAAATGGTTCCTTTAACAAAAATCTATATGTTAATAATTAAATGTTAATTCTGTGCTGCACCAACCCAGTTTTGTTGCAGCAGACAATCACACTCCAATGTCTTTTTCTTGCAAAGCTGCCATGTACATCTGGTGGCCAACTGCAAAGGGACAAAGGCCTGCCACCAAGACCGTTTAACTTAATGTGGCTAGAGTGTCTCTTAAGCTCGTAGGGAGTTGCTGCATCTCTTGTGTAGAGATTACTGCCTTACCAGTTTGGTTCTGGCTGCCCTTTTTGGGTGATAGCAGACTGCTTTGCATATGGGATAGTTGTCTATGTAACGGCATCATCAAGCTAAAACCTTGGGAGATCTGAGCGGGGCCCGACTGTAGGGCAGGCCACTAGTGCTGTTTCTCATTCTCAGGAGACGCACAAACCTTGTTTTTGCCTTTTTAAGCTTCTTTATGGTAACAGGTAATTCCACCTTCTTTTAATCATCGTTGGTCTTTAAAGTATTGCTTTTTTGTGTACTCCTGTTTTTTCTCAAAATCATTGATTTCTGTTTTTCCATATCCAGGTTCTTCCACTGTTGACCTACTGATCCACCAGACTCTTTGCTACACCAGTGATGATTTGGAGGACCTTAATGTATCTGACTACATCCTCAAGCTTTGTGGTTTGGAGGAGATTTTGCGGAAGTGAGTGCCCCAAGTTGACGTCTTTAATACTTTTTCTTTTCTTCTTTTCATGCAGTGACACCATATTGATTGCTTTACCCGACAAAAAAAGTAATACTAATTCTTGTGGTTTTGAAGTTAGACTTATTCTTGGTTATGTTCGGGGCACGGTTTAAAAAAACCAAAAAAAAACAAACACCTGTATCAGCTATAGTTTTGGCGATATACCATACCCGCCTTATATGCTGATGTGCGGATAATATAATTACATGTTATTTTGAGTGTAAAGTTGGTGTTTTTTGGTCTAATTTTGAGTTTGTGAACAACTATTTAACTGTACTATCTTGTATGATTTGTCAGTTCTTTGAGCAAAGAATGTTAATGCTTTGTTTAGGTATAACATAAATTCTCAGGACTGAGCATGGAAAAACTAAAGCAGGGATTTTTGGTGGTCCAAAGATAACAGATTGTAAACGATCCACGTTTCATAGATTCAATGGACACCGGTATGTTGTTCTAAAGGTCTATTTCCAAAGCACAGTGATTTTGTGCAATTTTGGTGCTTTGTGTTTAAATCGCATTGCGAATTCCGCAGAACTGCAAAAAAAAGAAGCCTACTATTCTCCTGATAGGCATTTTATTCAATAAAGATGTGTCCATATTAGTCATGCACCGAAATGAACATTCGGTACAAATCAAAAATGCAGGATAATCACGGCCAGGCCCGGATTAAGATCTCTATGGGCTTGGAGCTGAATATTTTGGTGGGCTTTTTTGTAATTTTAGTAAAAATGAAAACCTATTTTTGGTTATTTAATCGTGCAGATACTGGTATATTTAACCAGGCAGATACTGTGTGATTAATTTTTCATTCAGATTTCAAACATTTAAAGAGTGTAAACATTTTTTTTCCCCCATTTTTATCTTCCAAACCTTTGTGGTTATATATTCTATAGGGCATTCTTGGTAAAAAAAAAATGGGAAATGGGAATCTGTTGCTGCATTTTTCTGAGAAAAAATAAAATTTTAACCAAAAAAAGGAAAAAAATTCCTGCTTTTGGAACATGTTTTTTTTTTTTTTTTTTACAAATAATATGACTATGTATAAAACATTGGCCTTGCTTCCAGCGTGGGAAATGAGAAGGTGAGTAATGGCAGTGGTATTGCTCATTTTATACGTGACAAATGGACAATGCCATCACTTTGGAACTAAAAATAAATTTAAAAAAACTTTTCTCTTAGATTTTACATGGTCAGGTTTGGTATTAATGCAAAGGCCAGACCAATGCCCTGTCCAATGACACCTTGACCTTGTGAGGTGTAAAGATTAATGACGCAGGGGTCCAAAGTTCCCAGCAGTGCAGCGTTTTTATGTTTTTGATGCAACTTTTCGTAACAATGGATTGTACCGTCAACCATAACCTCCACACTTGTTGGTGACATGAGAAATGTGATGGTTAGTTAGTGCAGCATCATTGTTTACTTTATAATTGAAATTGAAAAATATTACTGTTGGATAAAGTAAATATTTATTAGTTTATTGTTGTTACTTAAAATCTGGCCTTTCCAGTGATACCTCACTTGACCCTGTAGCTGCTGTGGAGTTGGAGATACAGGGGTCCAAATGCAGACATAGTTATCCTTTCTCTGGGCCTATTCTGAGGCATGGGCTTGGAGCTGTTGCTCCATCTGCCCCTATGTTAATCCGGCCCTGATCACGGCCGAAAATTACTTTGTTTTTTTTAAAAAAAACTAATTCGAAATGGTTGTCTTTTGCATATGTACCTTAGTGTCAGTGTGTGAGGGAGTACATCGTAGTAGGAAAGCCTGGCACCCCAGCTTGATGCACAGCAAGAGAAGGTTGAGGGGGACACTCTCCACTGCACTACTCCCCAGCTCAGCTGCATGGATCCTGGCAGGGAGCACAGGGCCAGTGTAGCAGTCTGCGCAAGCCGTAGGGCTGTCAAAAATAATCAGCGGCACGATGCATCGCGATGCTGCCGTCCACGATGCTGCATTGATTAATTGGCACCTTTTAATCGATTCGGGCAGGGCATACCGCCGCAAGGCTCCCCTCGGCTTTTTTTTTTATTTCCCCGTGTGAGCGAGCAGCAGCAGTGTCAGCGCAGCAGCGTGCCTCCCACTTTCCAAACATGAGCTGGGATGCTGCAATTGCTCCGCCCCTTAAGTCATGTGATGCGTAGCTCCGTTCTGCACGAGGACGCAGACAAGATACTAAAGTTCCAGGAGCACACAGAGGAAGGAGCCAGCCTGCCCTCAGCCAGAATGGACAGCGGAGGGGGTCAGCCAGAGGACAGGACACAGATTAATACAGAGGCATGGGTCATCCGAGAACAGGAGAATCACTTTGAAGGTGGTGGGGAGTGTGACTCTACTAGTTGTCCTGCCTGCAATTAGTTTATTAAGCAAAATCAGAGTGGGTTGGACTGCTGCTGGGGTGGGGGGGAGGAATAGAATAAATTGGAGGCTTGGCAGTGTTGGCACTGGCAGCTGTAAGGGAGATAAAATTGAGGGGGGCTGGGCTGGCTGCTGTAGTGGGGGGAGAATACATTGAGGGGGCTGGCAACTAGGAAAATAAATTGGGCTGGCTGCTGTAGAGGGGGGAGAATGAATTGGAGGCTGGCTGCTGTAGCGGGGGAAATTAAATTTGAGGGGGTCTGGCAGCTGTGCTGGGGGGAATAAATTGAGGGGGGCCTGGCAGCTGTGCTGGGGGGAATAAATTGAGGGGGCCTGGCAGCTGTGCTGGGGGGAATAAATTGAGGGGGGCTGGCAGCTGTGCTGGGGGAGAATAAATGGAGGGGGCCTGGCGGCTGTGCTGGGGGAGAATAAATTGAGGGGGGAGCCTGGCAGCTGTGCTGGGGGGCAATAAATGGAGGGGGGAGCCTGGCAGCTGTGCTGGGGGGCAATAAATGGAGGGGAGCCTGGCGGCTGTGCTGGGGGAGAATAAATCGAGGGGAAGCCTGGCGGCTGTGCTGGGGGGGGGAGAATAAATTGAGGGGAAGCCTGGCAGCTGTGTTGGGGGGAGAATAAATTGATGGGGGGGCCTGGCAGCTGCATAGACAGAAAAAGAGGTGAAGGCGGCCCACAGAACATGGGGAGGGGCAGCTGGATAAGTCCCGGGATCTCTTGCACTCCCACCGCTGACCTGGCTCCCGGCTTGCATTTCATAAAGGGACGCAGCGACGTCTTCTTATCAACCGTTTCCTCTTCTCACCGCACACGACCAGTGTTGGCCTGTGATCTGCATCCCTCTCTGTCAATCCATCTAGCCAGCCTCCAGGCTCAGATGGACTGATTTACGGCTTGCTTTTTTTTCCCCAGCCTTTTTTCCCTTTTGGCCGAAAAAACTGTTTTGGCCGATCTATTTCAGTGGCTGGAATTACGGTGTATGATAGTCAAATAATAAAGGTCCTTTGAAAAAGAATAAAAAGGTGTTTTAAAAAAGAAATACTAGAATTTTTAGACTACTTTTTATCCGGTCTATTCAGTAAAAGGTGAAACTCAGGAGAAGAGAAGGACTTTAATCGTAACCTATAATCCCATACTAATAAAAAGGCAAGTGAAGCCAATTCGAGACCCCCTTTAGCAAGTGCTCTTCCAACGTTTGCCTCTTAACACCTACAGGTATATTTAAAGAAAGGTGAAAATCAGGAGAATTGGCAGGAGAAGAGCGCAATCTAGACCAAATAGTGGATTTGGAAAGTGAGATAAATGTCAGAATTTTTCTGGTTTGGCTATTTTGACCCGATTTATCACTTCTGCCAAGTCTCCGGAGTTTCGGCTCGATTGAATAGGCCTGCAAGTGTTAATATTTTTGTAACTCTACAGTCAAATACATTAATTCTACGGTTATTGGATCTATTACTTGACATATTTGTACTTGATTCTGTGTATTTGTCGTTCTCTGCATTAATAAGTTAGCTTGAAATATAAAAAAAAGTTTTTTGCAAAAGCTGAAAAGCATAAATGATCTTTAAAATAAAATTTAAAAAAGATATTCCATTTATTACATTAAAACCTATGGGATTCGCCTGTTTAAACCTGTCAAGTTGAAATACTGAAAATTGGGGCACTTAGACACAATTCAGGGTTCTGCGAATAGAAGACACAAAAGTCTTATATGGGGCAATTCCGGTGACGAATTGTGTCGAATTGCACTTTATTTTTGCTGTCAATTCGCCACTATTTGGCAAATTGGCCTGAAATTGCACAGACTGGTGAAATTCACCGTCTGCAATTTGGGGCCAATTCAGAGATTAGCGAATATCCTCTAGTTTTCAAATCCTTTCTTGGCAACCATACGCAGACAAGTACTAAGGATTGGTTGAGGACATGCGCTTTGCTTTTCATAAACATGACTGTAATATGATAATCAAGGTCCATTACATACACAGTCATGTAGATAGCTTCCAGAAAACCTAGGGGATTTAAACAAACTGCAATTTGAAAGGTTTCACCCAGACCTAAAATCTATTGGCGACAGATACCAGAGAAGGTAGTGTAGTGCTCACTCCCGGAGGAGCCGCTGAATAAGGCTAGGGTCAGACTAACGCATTTTTCACGTTGTCCGTGAAAATGTGCGTTCGAAGAATGGACGTATTTTTTCACGAATACGCAATAGCGGTCATACCATGCGCAGTTTCATCGTGATTTTGTACGGATCATCAATAAAAACCTTTTTTGTGTCTGGACGTTATTGGCCGGACATTAGCAGCGTCTGACGTCTCCTAATCACGCACACACGCCGCTAGCGGACGCAGCGCACTCTGTACGTCAGTACTAGTGGTTTAACGTTCTCGAAAAAATGCGTTCATTTTCCACTTGCGTTGCGCAGCCGGACTTTTGTGCGACCGTACTTCGTGTATTGGCAGTCATTGCCTGGCACTTGCTGCTAGTGCGGCCGTGATTAAGTGCGCCAGAACGCGCGTTCGCACTGCCTCAGTCTGACCCTAGCCTAAACCTCGGGTTAGTCTCACCCCACTAGGAAATAACTATACACCAGCACTGTTGTGGATTTTTATGTATTATATTCTTTACTGATCCCAATAAAGCAGCATATATTACGTATATACGGTATTTAAATGACAGGAATTCGTAACGCGGGAAAAACACGCGGCGGCAAAAGGAACGGTTACCCCCTCAGTTCTGGAGTGTAAGTCCCGTGAATAATGGCTCAAAAATGTGTATGTGTATTGTCCCGGGTACTGTATTCAATTGGCCAGTGAATGAAACAAAACAATCTTCGACTAGTCACTGTTGGGGCCCTGTGGACTTAAACAATACTGCAGCGTACTTTCTTATTTGGGAACTGCGGCCTGGGAGGCCTCTCGCCCATCCGATAGACGAAACTGTCCAGCACCCGATCAAGATCTTCTCCGCTGTATACTGGGACTCTGTGCCACTGAATCCGCTCCCCGCTTGCCAAATCTCCGCAACTGGAACGATCCACGGCCTGCACTCCCAATCTATCAGCGCGGTCTCCTAACTCGGGTCCACCCGGAACCAGCTTGTCATCTAGACCTCTCAGCGCTGCGTAGGTAGGTCTCAGCACGGTCACTGTCCCGATCTCAAGCACCAGTGAGACCGCGTCTGTACTCCGGCCTGGTCGCGATCCTTGACAGTTCTCACGTGCGTCCTCCTCCTTTCACTGCTCCACTCACTCTGACCTTGCCTTCCACAAGGCCGCTGATCTCCTTCCTCTTTCTATCCCACCCCCTTCCTGTCCTCCCGCAAAGGATGATGGTAGGTGTAGTTCAGTTTTTGTCCAGCATAGTCCACTATGTCTCTATCTCCCTCTCGTGGCCAGAATAATTAAATGCAGCAGAACACAGTCTTTAAAGCCGCGCTACAGTAGGTTGCCTACATGATGGCAAATTACTGCTGGAGCCTTCGGTGGGGGATTTACTAGTAGTTCCCACAATGGAAAGTCTTCTAAAAGATGTTTCATATGTTGAATGTGCATTTTATACACTGTTGGGTGAAATAAACTGATTCTGTAATATGTGCTTGTTTTTAATAGTATATATCAGGGCTCAAAATTTAAAATCCCAAGCTACTAACCAGGCTATAAGAGTTACTTGCCACCAGTTGCTCCACCTAATCCCAGCCCTTAGTTCTGTCCCTAAACACACCCCCTTAAATTCTTATGAAATTACACGGTTAAAGGTTTTATTTAAAATAAAGTTACAAAATTAACAATAATACCCAGACATCAGACCCCAGATACATATATACCCAGTCATCAGACCCAAGTGTGAGCAGAGCGAGGAGGCAGGGAAGCGCCTCTCCACCCCCCTGCCAGTGAAAGACAAGTTGGGTCAGGTTAGACAGCTGTTTCCTGATACCGTGCAGCCTGGGTAAGGCTAGGGACAGATGAGCGCATTTTCTGCGGCCACCGTCAAAATGTACGTCGATGCGTGCGCACGCATTTTTTCACGGAATACGCTTAAGTGGTCAGATGATGCGCAATTCTGGACGTATTTCATGACGGTGGGGTAAAAAGAAGTCTAGGGAAATCCGGCTGTTTGAACGTTATGTAGGCCGCACACTAGCAGCGTCTGACGTCTCCTAATCACGCACACACGCTGCCATGCGGCCGCAGCGCACTCTGTACGTCAGTAGCAGCGGTTTCACGTTCTGAGAAAAATGCGTTAATTTGCTGGTTGCGTGGTGTCGGCGCACTTTCGTACGCACGTACTGCGTATATTGGCCGTCATTGGCCGTTATGTGCTGCTACTGCCGCCGTGATTTAGTGCGTCTGCACGCGCGTTCCGACTGCCCCACTCTGACCCTAGCCGAAGGGGCTGCACGGTGGCACTGCCGGAATACAATATGCAAAAATAATGCAGAATGTAAAAATAATTTATTGTGCTGCCTGCGTGTGCATTTCCACGCACCCTCACTTAATTTGTACTCGCCAAATGCGAGTAGGTGAGTGGAAATTTTGAGCCCTGGTATACATTATTAATAGCATCACTACTTGTCATGACAAAATATCAACTTATGAAAGAAAAGTAGGAGATCATGTGAACCAGAATTTTGAGAGATGGCTATTTGATTTATATAAGATTACACTAGAGCTGGTAGGCCAAAATGAATGCCAGTTTTGAAATCGGGTCCCCAAATGTATCAAAGGACATGTGTAATGTTTAAGGCACCAAAATTGTGTTGTGTTTTCATCCAGTAATCAGAAACCTTGGCACCTTACCATTACATTTCCCATGATACTAGGCCTGCCAGGGGAGTTAGTTACAAGCATTTATAAAGCGCCAACAAATTCCTTAGCGCTGTACAATGGGAGAGACGAAATGACGAAAATACATAAACGTTACACACCCCGAACAGTAGGAGGGAGGACCCTGCTCAAGAGCTTACAATATAAGCGGAGAGGGGTGACACAGTTGGTGAGGGTACCTGGAGTTTGTAAAGTAGTGGGGTGCATGTGGTCTGATTGGGAAGATGGAGCAAGAAATGTACAGTGAGGGATCATGGAGTGAGCCAATAGGCTTCTCTAAAGTAATGTGTTTTCAGAGACTTCTTGAAGGACTGGAGAGATGGCGAGAGTCTAATGTTGCGGGGGAGGGAGTTCCGTAGAGAGGGGGCAGCTCGGGAGAAGTCCTGAAGGGAGTTGGGGGTTCGGGTACAAGGAACTGATAGCATCAAATCATTGGCAGATCAAAATGGTCGGGACGGGATGTACCTGCTAATGAGGGAGGAGATGCAAGAAGGGGCACGGTTATGGAGAGCTTTGTACATGAGCACCAGTAGTCAAGGGCTTGGATGAGCATTTTAGTAGAGTCCGGATTAAGAAAGGGGCAGATGCGTGCAATGTTAGAGTCTGAATATAAGGAGTAAAGGATAGATCCAGAGTCTAGGAGGACACCAAGGCAGCGAGCTGCTGAGCTTCATGGGAAATGGAATTCCAGAACATTGGGAGTGTGCTACAAAAGCTGTCTATGGTAGATAATTGCAATTGTATGTTTTGGACCTTATTTGTCTTGTAGCACTCATAGTATTGAGCTTGAATCCAGTTTCATGCACGAGAATAGAAGGACGGATATAGACGTTCCATTCTTATGCAATACATATAGTTTCAGAGAAACAAGAAAAATAATGCTCCACTTTACTCAAGAAGACGTATCCACAAACAATGGAGCACCGTCCTCTTGGTTTAAGCTCAGCTTGTATAGATAGTATTTCAACCAGATGTGTTCAGTGATTAAGGAACTTTTGCAGATGTCTTTTTATTTTTCACCTTTCCTAGCAAGTCAGAACATGTGAAAAGCTTGGGTCACCGGTTCTAGGCTACCCAAGGACACTCGGTTTACGTAAGCACAGTGTAGGTTTACGTAAGCACAGTGTAGCGCTCCCTCCCTTTCTGTTACACTGTGCAGGATGCGGAGGGTGGAGTAATTGAGAGGCTGAATGAGCTACCCGGGGTGTGGTGTCCAGCCCAGCTCCTGTATCAGATAAACTTGCACTATATGGGCAAATCCAGTTTAATATACTCTGTCCGTCATCCCCCAAATATTAACTCCTTAATGCGGTTAAATTCTATATCTCTTTCTATATGCCTGTACATGTAATGTTTACCTTTAAACCAAGCTGCAATAAAACCTGTAGAACATTTTTCAATAGTCATATTAGTGATGTAGTCTCCACAGAGTAATATGTACTTTGCCCTTCTCAGATTTTCTCCTGGATATTTAATTTATTGTGAAATGACAAACTGATATGACCCGGTACTACAAGATAATGCTGCAATCACCAATGGATTATTGTGCACATACTCTAACCTCAAACATACCAGATATAATTAGTGTGCTATTAAACAGGCTACCAAAATATAAAAAGTAAATAGCACCGCTGTAAAACACTAACATTTACTTATCATATGGGGATATTGGCATGTCTTAAATTGTGATACTTGCAAAAATTCTATATTATTTTCTACTCCCTCTGTAAACCAATGGCTCTGGGTACAACTGTATTTCCTCCTACTTGCCATTCAGTGGCGTAGTGTGGTTTGTCAGCGCCCGGGGCAAGGCAAGAATTGTGCACTCCCCCCAAACCTGTGGACATGCTAGAACACCCGGATTTCCTTCCACCAGTAGAGTATTGACCCCCTTACCCCACAAGCACATGTATTGTATATTAACAAAATACTGATATAATAAAAAAAAATAAAACCCACATGCCCCCCACGCTACGCCACAGCTACCCGTCACCCTGTCCCAGTATACCCTAACATAGTTCCACTCTCACACTATACTCCGTCACTCTCTCACAGTACCCCCAGACACTCTCCCTCCAAGTACCACCAGTCGTGCTCTCCCCGTACCCCCAGTCGTGCTCTCCCCGTACCCGCAGTCGTGCTCTCCCCGTACCCCCAGTCGCGCTCTCCCCGTACCCCCAGTCGCGCTCTCTCTGTACCCCCAGTCGCGCTCTCCCCGTACCCCCAGTCGCGCTCTCCCCGTACCCCCAGTCGCGCTCTCCCCGTACCCCCAGTCGCGCTCTCCCCGTACCCCCAGTCGCGCTCTCCCCGTACCCCCAGTCGCGCTCTCCCCGTACCCCCAGTCGCGCTCTCCCCGTACCCCCAGTCGCGCTCTCCCCGTACCCCCAGTCGCGCTCTCCCCGTACCCCCAGTCGCGCTCTCCCCGTACCCCAGTCGCGCTCTCCCCGTACCCCCAGTCGCGCTCTCCCCGTACCCCCAGTCGCGCTCTCCCCGTACCCCCAGTCGCGCTCTCCCCGTACCCCAGTCGCGCTCTCCCCGTACCCCCAGTCGCGCTCTCCCCGTACCCCCAGTCGCGCTCTCCCCGTACCCTCAGTCGCTCTCTGTACCCCCAGTACCCCGTCTCTCTCAGTACCCCGTCTCTCTCAGTACCCCCAGTCTCAGTACCCCCAGTCTCTCTCTCAGTACCCCAGTCTCTCTCTCAGTACCCCCAGTCTCTCTCAGTACCCCCAGTCTCACTCAGTACCCCCAGTCTCACTCAGTACCCCCAGTCTCACGCAGTACCCCCAGTCTCACGCAGTACCCCCAGTCTCACGCAGTACCCCCAGTCTCACTCAGTACCCCCAGTCTCACTCAGTACCCCCAGTCTCACTCAGTACCCCCAGTCACTCTCAGTACCCCAGTCACTTTTTCCCAGTACCCCAGTCACTCATTACCCCCACTTTCTCCTAGTACCCCCAGTCTCTCTCTCTCTTGTCACCGTCTCTCTTTCGTCACCGTCTCTCTCTTTCGTCACCGTCTCTCTCTCGTCACCGTCTCTCTCTTTCGTCACCGTCTCTCTTTCGTCACCGTCTCTCTTTCGTCACCGTCTCTTTCGTCACCGTCTCTCTTTCGTCACCGTCTCTCTTTCGTCACCGTCTCTCTCTTTCGTCACCGTCTCTCTCTTTCGTCACCGTCTCTCTCTTTCGTCACCGTCTCTCTCTTTCGTCACCGTCTCTCTCTTTCGTCACCGTCTCTCTCTTCGTCACCGTCTCTCTCTTTCGTCACCGTCTCTCTTCGTCCACCGTCTCTCTTTCGTCACCGTCTCTCTTTCGTCACCGTCTCTCTTTCGTCACGTCTCTCTTTCGTCACCGTCTCTCTTTCGTCACCGTCTCTCTTTCGTCACCGTCTCTCTTTCGTCACCGTCTCTCTTTCGTCACCGTCTCTCTTTCGTCACCGTCTCTCTTTCGTCACCGTCTCTCTTTCGTCACCGTCTCTCTTTCGTCACCGTCTCTCTTTCGTCACCGTCTCTCGCTCTCTTTCGTCACCGTCTCTCGCTCTCTTTCGTCACCGTCTCTCGCTCTCTTTCGTCACCGTCTCTCGCTCTCTTTCGTCACCGTCTCTCGCTCTCTCTCGTCACCGTCTCTCGCGTCACCGTCTCTCGCTCGCTCTCTGTCACCCTCTCTCGCTCGCTCTCGTCACCCTCTCTCGCTCGCTCTCGTCACCCTCTCTCGCTCGCTCTCGTCACCCTCTCTCGCTCGTCACCCTCTCTCTCTCTCGTCACCCTCTCTCTCTCTCGTCACCCTCTCTCTCTCGTCACCCTCTCTCTCTCGTCACCCTCTCTCTCTCGTCACCCTCTCTCTCTCGTCACCCTCTCTCTCTCGTCACCCTTTCTCTCTCGTCGCCCTTTCTCGCTCTGTGTCGCTCTGTGTCGCTCTGTGTCGCTCTGTGTCGCTCTCTGTGTCGCTCTGTGTCGCTCTGTGTCGCTCTGTGTCGCTCTGTGTCGCTCTCTGTGTCGCTCTCTGTGTCGCTCTCTGTGTTCTCTCTTTTTTCGCTCTTGTGTCGCTTCTTTTCTCTCTTGTCTCTCTCTGTCACTCTCTGTCGCTCTCTTCGTCACTTGTCTTCTCCTCTTCGCCCTCTCGTTCACCCTCTTCGCTCTTCTGTCATTCTGTCGCTCTTCTTTGTGTCGCTCTCTGTGTCGCTCTCTGTGTCGCTCTCTCTGTCGCCCTCTGTCACCCTCTGTCACCCTCTGTCGCTCTCTCTGTCACCCTCTGTCGCTCTCTCTGTCACCCTCTCTGTCACCCTCTGTCGCTCTCTCTGTCACGCTCTGTCGCTCTCTGTCACCCTGTCGCTCTCTGTCGCTCTCTCTGTCGCTCTGTCGCTCTCTGTCACTCTGTCACGCTCTGTCGCTCTCTCTGTCGCTCTCTCTGTCGCTCTCTCTGTCGCTCTCTCTGTCGCTCTCTCTCGTTCGCTCTCTTCTTTGTCGCGCTCTTCTCCCCCTCTGTCGCTCTCTGTCTCGCTCTCTGTCACTCTGTCGTCGCTCTCTGTCGCTCTCTTGTCGCTCTCTGTCGCTCTCTCTGTCGCTCTGTCGCTCTCTCTGTCGCTCTCTCTGTCTGCTCTCTCTGTCGCTCTCTCTGCGCTCTCTCTGTCGCCCTCTGTCTCCCTCTGTCGTCCCTCTGGTCGCCCTCTGTCGCTCTGTCTCCTCTGTTCGCCCTCTGTCGCTCTCTGTCGCCTCTGTTCGCCCTCTGTCGCCTGTCGCCCTCCGTCGCTCTCTGTCGCTCTCTCGTCGCCCTCTGTCGCTCTCTGTTTCGCTCTGTCGCTCTCTCTGTCGCTCTCTGTCACCCTGTCGCTCTCTGCTCGCTTCTGTCGCTCTCTCTGTCGCTCTCTCTGTCGCTCTCTCTGTCTTCTCTCTCTGTCGCTTCTCTCTGTCACCCTCTGTCGCCTCTGTCACCTCTCTGTCACCCTCTGTCACTCTCTGTCACCTCTGTCACCCTCTCTGTCACCCTCTGTCACCCTCTGTCGCTCTCGTCGCTCTCTCTGTCGCTCTCTCTGTCGCTCTCTCTGTCGCTCTCTCTGTCGCTCTCTCTGTCGCTCCTCTGTCGCCTCTGTCGCCTCTCTGTCGCCCTCTGTCGCTCTTGTCTCTGTCGCTCTCTTGTCGCTCTCTCTTCTGTCGCTTCTCTGTCGCTCTCTCTGTCGCTCTCTGTCGTCTCTTCTGTCGTCTTCTGTCCTGCTCTCTCTGTCGCTCTCTCTGTCACCCTCTGTCGCTCTCTCTGTCACCCTCTGTCGCTCTCTGTCACCCTCTGTCACCCTCTGTCACCCTCTGTCACCCTCTGTCGCTCTCTGTCACTCTGTCGCTCTCTCTGTCGCTCTCTCTGTCGCTCTCTCTGTCGCTCTCTCTGTCGCTCTCTCTGTCGCTCTCTCTGTCGCTCTCTCTGTCGCCCTCTGTCACCCTCTGTCGCCCTCTGTCGCTCTCTTCTGTTCGCTCTCCCTCTGTCGCTCTCTGTCGCCCTCTGTCACCCTCTGTCACCTCTGTCACCTCTCTGTCGCCCTCTGTCACCCTCTGTCGCTCTCTGTCACCCTGTCGCTCTCTCTCTGTCGCTCTCTCTGTCGCTCTCTCTGTTCGCTCTCTCTGTCGCTCTCTCTGTCGCTTCTCTGTCGCTTTCTCTGTCGCTCTGTTCGCCCTCTGTCGCCCTCTGTCGCCTCTGTCGCTCTCTGTCGCCCTTCTGTCGCCCTCTGTCGCCTCTCTGTCGCTCTCTGTCACCTTCTCTCTGTTCTGTCGCTCTCTCGCTGTCTCGTCGCTCTCTCTGTCTCTCTCTGTCGCTCTCTGTCGTCTCTCTGTCGCTCTCTGTCGCTCTCCTGTCGCTCTCTCTGCGCTCTCTGTCGCTCTCTCTGTCGTCTTCTCTCTGTCGCTCTCTGTCGCTCTCTGTCTCTCTCTCTCTGTCGCTTCTCTTCTGTCTCTCGCTCTCTCTGTCGCTCTCTCTGTCGCCCTCTGTCGCCTCTGTCGCTCTCTCTGTCGCTCTCTCTGTCGCCTCTCTGTCGCCCTCTGTCGCTCCCTCTCTTGTCGCCCCTCTGTCGCCCTCTGTCGCTCTCTGTCGCTCTCTGTCGCCCTCTGTCGCCCTCTGTCGCCCTCTGTCGCCCTCTGTCGCCCTCTGTCGCTCTCTGTCGCCCTCTGTCGCTCTCTGTCGCTCTCTGTCGCTCTCTGTCGCTCTCTGTCTCTCTCTGTCGCTCTCTGTCGCTCTCTCTGTCGCTCTCTCTGTCGCTCTCTGTCGCTCTCTCTGTCACCCTCTGTCACCCTCTGTCACCCTCTGTCACCCTCTGTCACCCTCTGTCACTCTGTCGCTCTCTCTGTCGCTCTCTCTGTCGCTCTCTCTGTCGCTCTCTCTGTCGCTCTCTCTGTCGCTCTCTCTGTCGCTCTCTGTCGCTCTCTCTGTCGCTCTCTCTCTGTCGCCCTCTCGTCGCCCTCTCTGTCGCCTCTGTCGCCTCTGTCGCTCCTCTCTGTCGCCCTCTGTCGCTCTCTTGTCGCTCTCTCTGTCGCTCTCTGTCGCTCTCTGTCGCGCTCTCTGCCTCTGTCGTCTCTCTGTCGCTCTTCTGTCGCTCTGTCGCTCTCTCTGTCTCTCTCTCTCTGTCACCCTCTGTCGCTCTCTCTGTCACCCTTCTGTCGCTCTCTCTGTCATTCCCTCTGTCGCTTCTCTGTCACCCTGTCGCTCTCTCTGTCGCTCTCTCTGTCGCTCTCTCTCTGTCGCTCTCTCTCGCTCTCTCTGTCGCTCTCTCTGTCGCTCTCTCTGTCGCTCTCTCTGTCGCTCTCTCTGTCGCTCTCTCTGTCGCTCTGTCGCTCTCTGTCACCCTCTGTCACCCTCTGTCGCTCTCTGTCACTCTGTCGCTCTGTCGCTCTCTCTGTCGCTCTCTCTGTCTCTCTCTGTCGCTCTCTCTGTCTCTCTCTGTCGCTCTCTCTGTCGCTCTCTCTGTCGCTCTCTCTGTCGCTCTCTGTCGCTCTCTCTGTCGCCCTCTGTCGCTCTCTCGCTCTCTGTCGCTCTCTCGCTCTCTGTCGCTCTCTGTCGCTCTCTCTGTCGCTCTCTCTGTCGCTCTCTCTGTCGCTCTCTCTGTCACCCTCTGTGTCACCCTCTGTCGCTCTGTCGCTCTCTCTGTCGCTCTCTCTGTCACCCTCTGTGTCACCCTCTGTCGCTCTCTCTGTCGCTCTCTCTGTCGCTCTCTCTGTCACCCTCTGTCGCTCTGTCACCCTCTGTCACCCTCTGTCGCTCTCTCTCTCTCTGTCGCTCTCTGTCGCTCTCTGTCGCTCTCTCTGTCGCTCTCTCTGTCGCGCTCTCTGTCGCTCTCTGTCGCTCTCTGTCGCCCTCTGTCGCTCTCTGTCGCTCTCTGTCGCTCTCTGTCGCTCTCTCTGTCGCTCTCTGCGCTCTCTGTCGCTCTCTCTGTCGCTCTCTCTGTCGCTCTCTCTGTCGCTCTCTCTGTCGCTCTCTCTGTCGCTCTCTCTGTCACCCTCTGTGTCACCCTCTGTGTCACCCTCTGTCGCTCTGTCGCTCTCTCTGTCGCTCTCTCTGTCACCCTCTGTGTCACCCTCTGTGTCACCCTCTGTCGCTCTGTCGCTCTCTCTGTCGCTCTCTCTGTCACCCTCTGTGTCACCCTCTGTCGCTCTGTCGCTCTCTGTCGCTCTCTCTGTCACCCTCTGTCGCTCTCTCTGTCACCCTCTGTGTCACCCTCTGTGTCACCCTCTGTGTCACCCTCTGTGTCACCCTCTGTGTCACCCTCTGTCGCTCTGTCGCTCTCTCTGTCGCTCTCTCTGTCACCTTCTCTGTTCCCTCTGTCGCTCTGTCGCTCTCTGTCGCTCTCTCCTGTCCCCCACTGTCTCCTCTCACCTCCACCCCTCTCTGTCCTCCTCTGTGTCCCTCTCTTCACCCTCTCGTCGCTGTCGCTCTCTCTCTGCTCTCCTCTCTGTCCCCCTCCCCTCGTCTCCTCTCTGTCTCTCCCTCTGTCGCTCTCTCTGTACTCTGTCGCTCTCTCTGTCACTCTCTCTGTCGCTCTCTGTGTCGCTCTCTGTCGCCCTCTGTCGCTCTGTCGCTCTCTTCTGTGCTCTCTCTGTCGCCCTCTGTCGCTCTCTCTGTCGCCCTCTGTCGCCTCTCTGTCGCTCTCTGTCGCTCTGTCGCTCTCGCTCTGTCCTCTCTCTGTTCGCTCTCTTCGCTCTCTCTGTCGTCTCTCTCTGTCGCTCTCTGTCGCTCTCTTGTCGCTCTCTGTCGCCTCTCTCTGTCGCTCTCTCTGTCGCTCTCTCTGTCGCCTCTCTGTCGCTCTTCTCTGTCGCTCTCTCTGTCGCCTCTCTGTCGCTCTCTCTGTCGCTCTCTCGCTCTGTCCTCTGTCTCGTCTCTCTGTCGCTCTCTCTGTCGCTCTCTCTCTGTCGCTCTCTCTGTCGCTCTCTCTGTCGCTCTCTGTCGCTCTCTGTCGCTCTCTCTGTCGCTCTCTTCTGTCGCTCTCTCTGTCGCTCTCTCTGTCGCTCTCTGTCGCTCTCTTGTCGCTCTCTCTGTCGCTCTCTGCTGTCGCTCTCTCTGTCGCTCTCTGTCTGTCGCTCTCTCTCGCTCTCGTCGCTCTGTCGCTCTCTCTGTCCTCTGTCGCTCTCTTCTGTCGCTCTCTCTCGCTCTCTCTGTCGCTCTCTCTGTCGCTCTCTCTGTCGCTCTCTCTGTCGCCTCTGTCACTCTGTCGCTCTCTGTCGCTCTCTGTCGCTCTCTCTGTCGCTCTCTCTGTCGCTCTCTGTCGCTCTCTCTGTCGCTCTCTGTCGCTCTCTCTGTCGCCTCTCTCTGTCGCGCTCTGTCACCCTCTGTCGCTCTCTGTCGCTCTCTGTCGCTCTCTCTGTCGCTCTCTCTGTCGCCCTCTGTCGCTCTCTGTCGCCCTTCTGTCGCTCTCTCTGTCGCCTCTGTCGCTCTCTGTCGCCTCTCTGTCGCTCTCTGTCGCTCTCTCTGTCGCTCTCTGTCGCCTCTGTCGCTCTCTGTCGCTCTCTCTGTCGCCCTCTGTCGCTCTCTGTCGCTCTCTCTGTCGCCCTCTGTCGCCCTCTGTCGCCCTCTGTCGCTCTCTGTCGCTCTCTGTCGCTCTCTCTGCGCTCTCTCTGTCGCTCTCTCTGTCGCTCTCTCGTCGCTCTCTCTGTCGCTCTCTCTGTCGCCTCTCTGTCGCTCTCTCTGTCACCCTCTGTCGCTCTCTGTCGCCTCTGTCGCTCTCTGTCCTCTCTCGCTCTCTCTGTCGCTCTCTCTGTCGCTCTCTGTCGCCTCTCTGTCGCTCTCTCTGTCGCCCTCTGTCGCTCTCTCTGTCGCCCCTGTCGCCTCTCTGTCCCCCTCTGGCTCTCTCTGTCGCTCTCTCTGTCCTCTCTCTGTCGCTCTCCTGTCGCTCTCTCTGTCGCTCTCTCTGTCGCTCTCCTGTCGCTCTCTCTGTCGCTCTCTCTCTCTCTGTCGCTCTCTGTCGCTCCTCTGTCGCTCTCTCTGTCGCTCTCTCTGTCGCTCTCTCTGTCGCTCTCTCGTCGCTCTCTCTGTCGCTCCTTCTCTGTCGCTCTCTCTGTCACCCTCTCTGTCGCTCTCTCTGTCGCTCTCTGTCGCTCTCTCCTGTCGCTCTCTCTGTCGCTCTCTGTCGCTCTCTCTGTCGCTCTCTGTGCTCCTCTCTGTCGCTCTCTCTGTCGCTCTCTCTGTCGCCTCTCTGTCGCTCTCTCTGTCCTCTCTGTCGCTCTCTCTGTCGCTCTCTCTGTCGCTCTGTCGCTCTCTGTCTCTCTCTGTCGCTCTCTCTGTCGCTCTCTCTGTCGCTCTCTCTGTCGCCTCTTCGCGCTCTCTCTGTCCTCTCTCTGTCGCTCTCTGTCACCCTCTGTCGCTCTCTCTGTCGCTCTCTCTGTCGCCCTCTGTCGCTCTCTCTGTCGCTCTCTCTGTCGCTCTCTCTGTCGCTCTCTCTGTCGCTCTCTCTGTCGCCCTCTGTCGCTCTCTGTCACCTCTGTCGCTCTCTCTGTCGCTCTCTCTGTCGCTCTCTCTGTCGCTCTCTCTGTCGCTCTCTCTGTCGCTCTCTCTGTCGCTCTCTCTGTCGCTCTCTCTGTCGCTCTCTCTGTCGCTCTCTCTGTCGCTCTCTGTCGCTCTCTCTGTCGCTCTCTGTCGCTCTCTCTGTCGCTCTCTCTGTCGCTCTCTCTGTCGCTCTCTCTGTCGCTCTCTCTCTGTCGCTCTCTCTGTCGCTCTCTCTGTCGCTCTCTCTGTCGCTCTCTCTGTCACCCTCTCTGTCACCCTCTGTCGCTCTCTCTGTCACCCTCTGTCGCCCTCTGTCACCCTCTGTCGCTCTCTGTCACCCTCTGTCGCTCTCTCTGTCGCTCTCTCTGTCGCTCTCTCTGTCGCTCTCTCTGTCGCTCTCTCTGTCGCTCTCTCTGTCGCTCTCTCTGTCGCTCTCTCTGTCGCTCTCTCTGTCGCTCTGTCACCCTCTCGCTCTCTGTCGCTCTCTCTGTCGCTCTCTCTGTCACCCTCTGTCGCTCTGTCGCTCTCTGTCGCTCTCTCTGTCGCTCTCTCTGTCGCTCTCTCTGTCGCTCCCTCTCGCTCTCTCTGTCGCTCTCTCTGTCGCTCTCTCTGTCGCTCTCTCTGTCGCTCTCTCTGTCGCTCTCTCTGTCGCTCTCTCTGTCTCTCTCTGTCGCTCTCTCTGTCGCTCTCTCTGTCGCTCTCTCTGTCGCTCTCTCTGTCGCTCTCTCTGTCGCTCTCTCTGTCGCTCTCTCTGTCGCTCTGTCACCCTCTGTCGCTCTCTGTCACTCTCGCTCTCTGTCGCTCTCTCTGTCGCTCTCTCTGTCGCTCTCTCTGTCGCTCTCTCTGTCGCTCTCTCTGTCGCTCTCTCTGTCACCCTCTGTCGCTCTGTCGCTCTCTCTGTCGCTCTCTGTCGCTCTCTGTCGCTCTCTGTCGCTCTCTGTCGCTCTCTGTCGCTCTCTCTGTCGCTCTCTCTGTCGCTCTCTCTGTCGCTCTCTCTGTCGCTCTCTCTGTCGCTCTCTGTCACCCTCTGTCGCTCTCTGTCACCCTCTCGCTCTCTGTCGCTCTGTCACCTCTGTCGCTCTCTGTCGCTCTCTCTGTCGCTCTCTGTCGCTCTCTGTCGCTCTCTCTGTCGCTCTCTCTGTCACCCTCTGTCGCTCTCTCTGTCACCCTCTGTCGCTCTGTCACCCTGTCGCTCTCTGTCGCTCTCTGTCGCTCTCTCTGTCGCTCTCTCTGTCGCTCTCTCTGTCGCTCTCTCTGTCGCTCTCTCTGTCGCTCTCTCTGTCGCTCTCTCTCTGTCTCTCTGTCGCTCTCTCTGTCGCTCTCTCTGTCGCTCTCTCTGTCGCTCTCTGTCGCTCTCTCTCTCGCTCTCTCTGTCGCTCTCTCTGTCGCTCTCTCTGTCGCTCTCTCTGTCGCTCTCTCTGTCGCTCTCTCTGTCGCTCTCTCTGTCGCTCTCTTGTCGCTCTCTCTGTCGCTCTCTCTGTCGCTCTCTGTCTCTCTCTGTCTCTCTCTGTCGCTCTCTCTGTCGCTCTCTCTGTCGCTCTCTCTGTCGCTCTCTCTGTCGCTCTCTCTGTCGCTCTCTCTGTCGCTCTGTCGCCCTCTGTCGCTCTCTGTCACCCTCTCGCTCTCTGTCGCTCTCTCTGTCGCTCTGTCGCTCTCTCTGTCGCTCTCTGTCGCTCTCTGTCGCTCTCTGTCGCTCTCTCTGTCGCTCTCTCTGTCGCTCTCTCTGTCGCTCTCTCTGTCGCTCTCTCTGTCGCTCTCTCTGTCGCTCTCTCTGTCGCTCTCTCTGTCGCTCTCTCTGTCGCTCTCTGTCACCCTCTGTCGCTCTCTGTCACCCTCGTCGCTCTCTGTCGCTCTGTCACCCTCTGTCGCTCTCTGTCGCTCTCTCTGTCGCTCTCTGTCGCTCTCTGTCGCTCTCTCTGTCGCTCTCTCTGTCACCCTCTGTCGCTCTCTCTGTCACCCTCCTTCGCTCTGTCACCCTCTGTCGCTCTCTGTCACCCTGTCGCTCTCTCTGTCGCTCTCTCTGTCGCTCTCTCTGTCGCTCTCTCTGTCGCTCTCTCTGTCGCTCTCTCTGTCGCCTCTCTGTCGCTCTCTCTGTCGCTCTCTCTGTCACTCTGTCGCTCTCTCTGTCGCTCTCTCTGTCGCTCTCTCTGTCGCTCTCTGTCGCTCCCTCTCGCTCTCTCTGTCGCTCTCTCTGTCGCTCTCTCTGTCGCTCTCTCTGTCGCTCTCTCTGTCGCTCTCTCTGTCGCTCTCTCTGTCGCTCTCTCTGTCTCTCTCTGTCCTCTCTCTGTCGCTCTCTCTGTCGCTCTCTCTGTCGCTCTCTCTGTCGCTCTCTCTGTCGCTCTCTCTGTCGCTCTCTCTGTCGCTCTGTCACCCTCTGTCGCTCTCTGTCACCCTCTCGCTCTCTGTCGCTCTCTCTGTCGCTCTGTCGCTCTCTCTGTCGCTCTCTGTCGCTCTCTGTCGCTCTCTGTCGCTCTCTGTCGCTCTCTCTGTCGCTCTCTCTGTCGCTCTCTCTGTCGCTCTCTCTGTCGCTCTCTCTGTCGCTCTCTCTGTCGCTCTCTGTCACCCTCTGTCGCTCTCTCTGTCACCCTCCTTCGCTCTGTCACCCTCTGTCGCTCTCTGTCACCCTCTCGCTCTCTGTCGCTCTCTGTCACCCTCTGTCGCTCTCTGTCGCTCTCTCTGTCGCTCTCTGTCGCTCTCTGTCGCTCTCTGTCGCTCTCTCTGTCGCTCTCTCTGTCGCTCTCTGTCGCTCTCTCTGTCGCTCTCTCTGTCGCTCTCTCTGTCGCTCTCTCTGTCGCTCTCTGTCGCTCTCTCTGTCGCTCTCTCTGTCACCCTCTCTGTCACCCTCTGTCGCTCTCTCTGTCACCCTCCTTCGCTCTGTCACCCTCTGTCGCTCTCTGTCACCCTGTCGCTCTCTCTGTCGCTCTCTCTGTCGCTCTCTCTGTCGCTCTCTCTGTCGCTCTCTCTGTCACCCTCTGTCGCCCTCTGTCGCCCTCTGTCGCCCTCTGTCGCCTGTCGCTCTCTGTCGCTCTCTGTCGCCCTCTGTCGCTCTCTCTCGTCACCCTCTCCCTGTACCCCCTCACTGTGTGGTGGTCACGCTGCTCTGGTGTCAGTGTAGCCTACCTGGGGGGAGGAGCTGTCCAGTGGCTTAGTGGAGACCGGATTATAAATGTGCTGCAGGGCAGGCGCCTCCCCCTACTTCCTGTTCAGTGGCTGCAGGGCTTCAAGTGGGACTGACAAGCGTGGTACAGGGTTTTCCGTCGAATAATGCTGCGCTACGTCACGTGACTCATGTCTGCCTTAAAGGAGGAGTTGGACAGTACCAGAATTTACTGTCCTGGTCCTCCGTTCTGGACGCTGAGTGCTAAGTCACCACCGGTGCTCCAAAACTGGGGGCTGCCCGTGCAAGGGCCTCTTATGGACACAGATGTCAATGAGCAGACACCTTTCTGATCCCTGCTGGAAAATATTAGTGGTTCAAACTTCTTTGGAAATTTTGCGCCCCTAAGAAAATTGCGCCCGGGGTGACCACCCTCGAGGCCTCTTCCCCCCCCCCCCCACGCTACGACACTATTGCCATTTATGGAATGTATTTTAACATTGGCAGAATACTGATTCTTGGGGATTTGCTTGGTGGAACGCAGAATATGTTTTGTGCTGGAGCATTGAAAAATCTTCGGCACGGCGTAAAAAAAGCAACAAAACACCCATTTAATCTGCATTTTTGGATTCCCTTAAAGCGAAATGCATTATTTTATGTTAAAGAAATTGCTGTTTGGATGTTTACGTTCAAATTGTTTTTATTAGCAATAACGTAAAATGAGAAGCCAGTGTTCAAAGTAAGCAGACGGAGAAGCCATCATTTATTCTAGAGCAGGATCAGGATCCAGAAAATAAAACCACTACTATCCTGTAAAAACTACCAATTTTCATTTGAAAATTCTGACAAACCTGCAACAGTAATGAAACACAAAATTTGTTTTGTCTGTTAGCTGATCGTGGACTTAATCATTTCTACATTCCGGAGTACGCTGTCCTTTTTTCAGCTCTCTCCCACCCAGCTCCTGATTTCTCCCAATCACATTAAATGTCAGGGTTTCAGTGGATTCCTGTTCTGTTGTGATTGAGAATGCTTTAAAAAACTTTGCTAAGCAATAAAGGCATAATGCATTTGTGACAGAAGTTACTTTGGACTTGGGGTTCATAGACCTGGAGGCATATTTGTAGGGTGTATGTCTTCCTTGCGTACAGAATGTGTGTTTGTGTAATCTGTGATTATGCAGGAATGCTATTGTCTGTCATCTTTTACGAGGATTGGCCTCCCAGCACACCCTGGTCTCAGAAATGTTATCTGTTTCTATTTGAATAGTTTGTAAATCTTCTGACTGCAATCTGTTATCATCCTGATAACCATTGTCCTTCCTTGTTAGAATTGTTACATAATGTTTGATTTTACTGTACGTAATCTAATTAGGTTTCACATTCCAAGAAGCAAATCTGTCCCATTGTCTGCTCTGGTGACCCACCCAGCAGTTTCTAGGGGAAGTTTTGTGTATGTAAATGACCCATGTGTGACAGTTTAAATATGTGTGCGTCTGACCCTGATTAAACCAGTTCTATTTCAAATCTACATGCAGTCACAACTCATGGTTTTGGTAGCAGCTGTATACAATGGTAGCTGTTCCATTCTAACCCTGAAAGACCTCAAATCTACAAACTGTCTTATTTCTGGGGGAAGCTAGCAAGGCCCTCTACGTGTACCTGTTTTTAAGCTGTGGCTAAGGACTGGAGAGAGGCACTGGAGTCTGCCTGGGTACAACACAGGGGTGTCCTGCAAGGAAGCGGCATTGGCAGACGTGACCCTGTCGGGGTACAGAGATCTCTTACAGCATTTACATATGCCTAACTACATTGTAATTCATCTATGGTTTTGCATGTATTTTTTAGTCAGAAGTTTGATCTATATACGTTTGTTATGTTTACTTTCTTTTATGTTTCTTTTTTTTGTTGGGATTAAAAGGTTGCAAGCCACAGCTTCAAGGTATAGGAGATATAGGGCCCCTAGTCCAAGTCTGTTCCCCAGTAATAATTGTGCAGATACTATGTTTATAGTAAGTGACTGAACAGCAGAAACATAGAAGAAAAATCTATACAAAACTTTTGGATTGCCCTATTGAAAACTATTATTCATTTTAGATATATCGGGTTATTGTGTGTGTGTTCAAAACCACAACCACACAACCAATTTAAATATAACCGTAGTGCTGGAAATCCAATTTAATTATTTTTCCTGCCCAGCGACCTTGCATACCTGTAATGAACTATGTGCATTCCGACGTCCGTCGCAGCGTTTTGACGGGGCCGTTCACACACTGTAGCGCATGCTCGAATTGTGCATGCACCAGCTGACGTCCTGAAAGCATCACTGTTGAAACGCTATGACATGCGTTCGACAGCGATGCAAAGCAAACGAGGATCGAGCTTTGCAGCGCTGAACGCACTAACTGTGCTCAGCGAGGTTGTCATACGGGTGTCAGAGTGGATGGAATGTCCACTCTCATGGACATTCCTCCCGCTCTGAAAAACACTCCTCTGACCACAGGGTTAATTGCTGTGTTAGTTAACATTTCCTTATTTATTCAATCTCCCTCAATTTAATAATCTAGACAATTAAACGGAAAAGGTTTCATTTTGTTCTGGGTCTGTCTCGGTCTCCCACTGAAATTTCATGAGACTTCCGGATGTCCCTTGAGAAGTAGCTTTAGAATATCTGTCGTCTGGAAGTCAGAATAAACAAGGGGTGTTTAATATCTGTAAGGGAACTCCGTTGTAACCCTGGCAGCCGGAAGTAACTAAACAATGGAAGCTTACAATACAATATTTTCAAGCCAGAAAAATAAGCTATGAATCCCAATGTTGTCACATTTTCCTGCAGGACTCTGCTCTTGTACCCAGTTTACTGTATGCCTTTACAGTTTGCTGTGCTGAATTCTGTAAAACTCTGTATTGTCTCTTGCAGAAAGTCCTTCATTTGTGTTTTACCTTTGCAAAATTAGGAGAAGCTATGCAATGCTAGAGGTTTTTATCGTTTGATATAACTATTTACTCTTCGTGTTGTTTTTTTTTTGTTGTTTTGTGTTTTAAACAATTGTTTTGTTCTTCCGGCAGCGAGCAGCCCCTGGGAAGCCATGAGTACATCCAGCAGTGTAGGAAGTTTGACACGGATGTACGACTTCAGCTGCTTAAGAAAGAGGACGTGCGCAGTGATCTAGCTAGATCGGTGAGCAATACCTTTTTGTTTTTGTTTTATAAATAAAATGAAGCATCCTGTGATACAGAATGTATGGGACGCTGTGCACATCCTTCATCTGTAAGCATATCTTCACATTTAACATTGACATAGAATATTGAGTCACGTCACCTGTGGTCTAGTAGTCACTACATCATCTGACTGGACTTATATTTACCTTTAAGACTATAAACTCTAGTCTATACGGACTATCTTTTGAGAACCCTGCCAAAGTATTCCACCCATCCTGACCCATCTCCCACACAGCCCCAAGCATTCCACTCTCATATTCTGCACTTAGCTTACATAAATGAAGGGAAACTCACTTGAACAGGGTCCTCTTTTCCCGTCGTTGTACATGAGTCAAACTTATTTGTGTTTTGTCTTGCCCAATGTGCATCGCTGCAGATTATGTTGGTGCTTTACAAATAATTGTAATTATTAAATCTTGTTCGTAGAAACTGTGTTTCTTTCAAACTTCATTTGATTCGTAGAAAATGATGCGGCTTAGCTCATCCTGCCGAGGACTAACCAAAATAAATGTCTGTATCTTTACACAGGCCAGTGACAGCCAGAGTCCATCTACTCTCAATCATCATATTCATCTCCAGGAGAGACCTGTCAAACAGACAATAACCAGGTTGGTGGAACTCAGGATATCCTAAAATAAATGTCACCGTTCTTGGAAATAATTGTCTGTGTCATTTCCTTTTCTCTGTGTGTAAATGTCTGCACATATTTACTTCACTGTTCTAACAGAATGCACATTTAAGAGTTTTTACTTACATACGTTTATTCCCTGTGCCCCAGTACATTTTTTTTAATATTATTGCAGAGGCTTTATTGTCAGTGCATCTATATCCTCGTTGATATTCACAAGCATTACGTTCCCATGGTAATGTTTGCGATCATTCACTTGGCAGTTCAAAAGGGTTTTCTTTTTATTTCACTTTTTTGCTAAATTTTTCAGTGTTATGCTGCTTGCGTGTATATTCATATTCTACATGTGTGTGTTGATTATATCTATACGCGTGTGTAACCAAAGCTCCCTCTACCTTTGTGCCCTCACCCTCCTTGGCACCCTTGCCTACACTTTACATGGCCTCTGTGCCTCTTGGAGATGTGTGGATGCTGGCCTCCTGCCAAGAGATTGGGGACCAATTTGGCAAAGCCCGTTACCAAAGAAAATGGGCATAGAGATCAGCTAAGGGTTAATGAGTTAGAAATACATCCAATTTGAAACTGTTTGTATTTTTGAGTTTGTGTTTGTGATATAATGTTGATGTATTGTTCCCCTATCTGTATGTTCTCGAATTAATCTGATGCTCTGAGTTTGTTAATCCCGTCTATTGAGTAACTAATTAGGTTTCTGTATCTTCTCTAGGAATTCAACTCCCCCCTAATATAGAAAATGTATTCGGTTGATTGTGTTAGGTTACCTCCCCCCTTTCTGTTGTCCATAAAACTGCTCTCCTTTTCATTAAAGATATTCATTCCCCCGCACTAAGCAGTGTGTCTGGTATATTGGAGAGAGCTACATATAAATATATTGTACACTCTCAAGTTCTGGGTGCGGGTTATGAGAAGAGAAGCTGCTGCCGATCAGCTTGGCTGAAGAGAAGGGACGGACACTGTAGCAGCTTTGGGTCTGGTCCACAAGCTGGAGACCAGTACACCCCAGTTGCTGTTACAGCGTGCATAATAAGAATACAATGTAACCTCACATCGGTGCATCTTCCTTCATCGTGTTTTCTCTTAAAATGTACTTGTTGCCTTTTCACTGGATTAGGTTGTTGGGTGAGATCATATGTAAACAAACTGTTCAATATTCCAGTATGTATTATGACAGGAGGCAGGGCATCATCATATATGGGAGGTATTTGAGACCAGAGCTTTTTGACTGGATCACTCCCTCCTGCTTAAACCCAAGGGAAAATGGTGTGTACTGCAGCTGGACATGTTGGGAATTGTGTTCTGGGTCCCTGGGGTTGGGATAATGGAGATGAAGGTAAGCCATTATCCTAGCAGCCTGGGTCACTGTCAGATCCGCTTGTAATCACAGGTGTGGCCCATCAAGCAGCTTGCTCAGCCTTAAAAAGGGGAAGCTGATAATGCTGAGTGAGGAGTACCCAGCTAAGGGAGAGATATGGAGGAAATCCTAAATTCTTGTGATGGCTGTGTACCACCAAGTCCGTGCACCACTACTGCTGTCCGGTGAGAAAATGAACTCTGACAAAAATAATTTGCAGTGTTGCTGTGTTTGTGCCTTCGAAGACGTGGCTAATAGAGGAGTCCTGTCACCGTATATAAATGTATAACGGCAATAAAGTCCATTGCAAAAACAAACGAGAGTTTCTGTAATATATATATATATATATATTTTGTGTGTTGAATGCTCAAGGCAGGTCCACCACCATCTCTCTGACCTGAAGGGGCAGTGCATGATCTGTGATAGTGACAGTTTATAATGCATTGCTGAATCTTTTACATATTCAGATCTGTATTTAATTAATCATGTCCTCCTGTTTCTCAGACAGGCCATATCTCTGCTCTTTGACACATATCACAATGAGGTGGATGAGTTTGTTGCAGGGGAGGTGAGTATGTTTACTCTCCGATGTTGCATGTCCTAACTCAAGAGACCGATGTTATATTTTTCATGTTGCAGCAAGTATTCTTTTATGTTATTGGATTATTGTAAAGTGGAATGAACCACATACATTAGGTAAATATTTGATTACATTAGGTAAATATTTAGAAAAATTTGGTCTAATTTCAAAAACAAAGTAAGCTTGCAGACTCTGCACTTTACTTACTCTTGTATAGACTGGAAAGTATTAGGATTATGCATAAAGATCTCTTTGACAATACTCCTCACCATTGAGCCACTGCAGCAGTATACCCCACCCCCCAACATCCTATTTTGTCAAAGTCCCATTACACAATCCTTTGTGTCATTGCCCAACAAACTCCCGCAGCACACCTGTGGATGATTTGTTGGGCCATTGCACAATAGATGAAAATCAGTTCTATGAAGTGTGTAGTCCAACATTTGCTTGAGGTTTACTTATTATTGGGTACTGGTTTCCTTTGCAGACACTTGCTATGTTGATCCGATAAATCTAAATTCTGGAGCATTAATAAAAAGTATAACAGTTTATCAGGAGTGGTCATGGTCTAGAATTGACTCTAGAATCTAGAGTATAGTTATCCTTCTTCAATCATTGGTGTGCCTATCCAAATCTGGTACCTCATGCCTGTTATGGCATTGTACATTCTTATTTTAGGAAACATTGTCACACAGGCAATTGGCATCGAGCTGTAAGATTAGTTTTCACTCAGAATGAAAATCCTATTATTTCTGCATCGTTTGCTTTAAATTAATTTACATCGGTATAACGGAAATAAATAATACTGTAAATGGGTATAAATCACAGAAGAGCAATGAGAAAATTAAATGGAGCAAAGAAAAAGGAAATGAGTCTAGACGAAATAGATAAGTGGAGAACCAGATAAAGGACTACAAAATTTTAATACAGAGTTAAGTAGAAGGTAACCAGAAATAACATTGCATTGTGTTTTTAGTTCCTGGAGCCCCAAACATTGGAAAAGTGCTGTCACATTATTGGGCTGCCATGCTTTCAGTAGTTTAACTGTGCCATGGTTTCTGTAAGAATGTGTTTCTTCCAGGAGATACGATCACACATCCTGCCTGCTGTGCTTATTCTATCAATGACCTTTATGGCAGAGGTAACGAACTGCAAAACAGAAATCCATTTACTGTAACTGTAACACGTGTGTGGGTGTCCTATAGGGAGTGTCATACAGACTTGGGTGGCTAAAAGAGGCCGCCTGCTTGTTCGTGGTGGACTTTTCTTTCTAAATTGTTTTTATGGCGCCAAACACATTTAAAACCAATGCCTTGAAGTCTATGGGCACCTACTGTGTCTGAAAGCCAGTGAAAAAAATGGCACTCGCCAGGGTTGCCCTCTCTCCCTTCTTTTATTTGCACTATCAGGGCCAACCCTTCCATCCATGGTGTTTGTGTTGGGCGCCACACACACAAGGTAGTGGCGTATGCAGATGATCTGCTATTTTTTATACAGCAGCCCCAGATTTCCCTACCTTCACTCATTGAATTACTCCGCGAATATGGCTCGCTAAGTAACTATAAAATTAACATGTCAAAATCGGAAATTCTGAATATTTCAATTCCTGCCCCTCTTAGCACACACATTCAATCCACATTCCCCTTTCGATGGTGTACATCCTCTCTTAAGTATCTCGGAGTCCACCTCACCCCAGCGGTATCAAATCTCTATGCTACAAATTTCGTCCCCCTGCTTCGGGTCCTGGAAAGAGACCTTACTCGATGGGCCATTCCGCACATCACGTGGTTTGGGCGCATAAATGTCCTTAAAATGAACGTTCTCCCAAGAGTCCTTTATTTACTGCAAACCTTGCCGATACATGTCCCATCTGCCTTTTTCCGCTCCTTGCAATCTCTCTTCATTAGATATGTCTGGGCCGGGAGTAAGCAGAGACTGAGCGTGACATTGCTGACGGCTCCTCGCTCTCGTGGAGGCCTGGCTCTGCCACATCTGCAGCGCTATTATCATGCTGTTCACCTTCTGCGTCTGGTGGAGTGGAGCTTGGGTACCTCTGGTAAACAATGGGTGGCGTTGGAGCATGAACTGGCGGGCCGCTCGCTCACCTCCCTCCCTTGTCTTTTAGGCACCGCTGCCCTTACTAACATCCCCGCACACCCGACAGTTTCAGTTACATTGACCATCTGGCGTCGGCTACAGAAGTCCACGCAACTGGCCCCCTGGCCTTCTCCGCTTCTCCCTCTCAGTCACTTGCCGGCCTTCTCGCCACGACTGCTACCTCTCACTGACGCGGCTATACCGCAGAACCCCCTACCTGGCCTGTACATAGATGGTAACCGACCTAAAGCCCCAAAGGACGTACCGTTGGCTCACCCTGACTCCTTTCTCACTACCTTCCATATGCACTGCCTCATAACCTATCTCCGCTCCCTGGCTCCATTGGACAAGTATACTCGCCCTCTGACCACATTTGAACAAGTGATCACTCGTAAGACCCTTCCCCAACATGGCATCTCGACTCTGTACGGTGTCCTGCAAAACCTCTCTCCTCACACACCCTCATATGTGGCGAAATGGGAAACAGAACTCCACCAAACATTCACAGAGTTAGAGTGGACTCAAATGTTCGCGCTCAATACCCGGTGTTCTATTGCTACTCGTACACAAGAATCGGCTTACAAGCTGATGTCGCGATGGTATAGGGCGCCCACCACTATTGCTACATACTCGGCCACGGCAGATGCCTCCTGCTGGAGGTGTGGATCACAGCGCGCTGACCTACTACATGTTTGGTGGTCCTGCCCAGTGTTGCAACCCTTCTGGGCACTGGTTCACGATGCCATTAGCAAAATCTCTGACTCTCCACCTTCCTACACACCAGCGGCCATGCTGCTCCACCATACGCCATTATCTGTGGACTCCTACAGAAACACCCTTGATATTCGTCTACTGAATGCCGCCAAGGCCGTGGTGCCCAGGCACTGGAAATCCCCGATAGCCCCCACTTTTCGAGAATGGCTGGACGAAGTCCAACGTATCAGAGACATAGAGGATCTGTTGCACCAATCCTCCGGCACATCTGCCAAACACCTGCGGCGTTGGTTTTATTGGTCAAACCAGCCTGCTCCCCGCCCCACAACTCAGCAGATCTCCCCTGACCGCAATTGAATAACAAATGACTGGCCAACCCCCCCCCCTTTTCATTCCCTTGTCACAGGTTCTATCTCCCCCTTTTTACTTAAATTTGTGTTACCTATGTTTGCATGTATATACGATGTTGACTGAGACGCATTATAGATTACGCATTTTGTCTGATACCTATGTTCCATGCACTCCGCGGCTGATTGAATATGCTGCCATGCATTCAATGTATTGTCATATCTGTTTAAAAACTCAATAAAACTTTATTACAATAAAAAAAAAAAAAAAAAATGAAAGCCAGTGAATCCAAGCAAATAGAGCAAGCTAGGGAATGGATTGATATATAGATACAGGAGCTGTGATAAATCCAGATGGCCTGATCTATATGTAGGGATACAAATATGTGGATATATTAATTGTAGAATGGAAATGTTATTTACATGCTATGTAGTAATGCAAGCTTCCAACATAAATCATCCTGGTGGGCTACAGTAACCAAATGGTCTTGTAGAATGGTCATAAGGGTCTCAGACATCACAAAAGTGGACTTTATACATCGAGTCTATGAAATCAATAAGATATTTGCAAGGGATTTATTTTCTGAGTTTTACAGGTTGGACAGTATACTGGATGCAGAATATGCTGGCACAGAATTTACGTATAATTTAGAAGAATTATTATCTTCTAGAATAACTTGGTATCCAGTATATTCCAGCCTTGAAAAATTACTTAATGTTTTTTTCCTTCATTGTTTCTTGTAGCCATTGTATCCTTCCATACATCCATTCTACCCTTTTTACCCATGACTAGTTTTTCCTTTTCTTTCTTTTAGGTTTATAGGTCTTCAGCATTCTACAGTAAATGTTATTTCCATGTTTCCCCATCCTTCATCTCTTAACAGGCAGACTTCCCCCTCCGATCAGACCGGGTGGTGCAGTCGGTGAAGGCAATCTGCAATGCTCTAGCAGCTATAGAAAGTCCAGAAATAAGTAATGCGCTAAACCAGCTCCCCCCATGCCAGTCCCGAGTACAGATCAAATGTGTTAAGGTGAGGAATGCGCACAAAACTGATAGGCTGCTATATGGAATGTTTGTGAAAAAATCTGAGGGTGCTGAAAAAACATTTAGAACTTTGCTTCATTCCTACATGTAAGGAATTGTAACAAGAAAAAATATTGTGAGAATTTTCTATACGCTACACTAGAATCATTCCTGGTTTACCCCACATGAGATTAAATCTGTACTATGGCCCCTGCATAAACAGACTCTTGCTATCCTATTTGTTTCCGAGGACACGTCTGATTTATTTATTTTTTGGTCAATTTTTACTGAGAATACGCTGAAAATGTTACTTGATTTGAATAACCTAGGGATAATCCGTTACAATAATAGAAAAACAGAAATCCAGTCGAACAAGAATCTACGAAAATCCATCCATATTCCTTTTTAGAATTAAACATTATGAAAACAAATATTAATATCTGAATAGAGAACTGTGCGCTATATAGATATAATTAATAAATGCAAGAAGTTCATTTATGCTGGTCAGGCCTACCATAAAAATGTGGTGGGAAAGAAACAATTGTTAATTTGCAGGTAGTTGCCCATAAATCTGCAAGAATAAGAAACATGGAAATAAAATTAAAATGAATAAACTTTGCCCAGACAATGGGTTTCATATTAATATATGTACCATAAGGAGTAGCGAACCTAAAAACTACTGTTAGTAGGGGATCGTGTAATAACAGGGAATAAATAAGGCCTATCCCCCCCCCCACCCGCCACTATATCCGCAGAATAACATTCGGTATACTGCAAAGAGGTCTGAATGGTGTTGCACAGAGGGGAGTCAAGAGCCGGGAAATAGCATTGCTACGTGTGAACAATATTTCTAATCTTAATTCTTCATTAACTAGCATGTATAGCCAGTCCACATGGAAATTATGTTATTTGGTGAGAAAAAGCAAGAGTGGAGTCAAAAAATGGCTTGAGGTGTGTTGGATAGGTTTTTGAGCAATTGCCGTAGCGAGAAACTTTAATGGATATTCACAAGGCACCAAAATTTCAGAGCTTTGCACTTCGGTACGCTTTGGCGATTCCATTTAGCCGACCATTGGGTGAATTCACTATTCAGTGCAGAGTAACCGTAGTGCACTGAAGATGGAGTCAACGAAGACCACGAAACTGGCTGCCGAACACCGTCGAACTGCAGAACCCCCCCCGTAACTCTCCTAATAGAATAGGCCCACGTTACAACACTCGAGCACATGTCTTTGCATTATAGCATACTTAAAGTTCTGCTAACCATAGGTTATTTCACTATACGTACTGAAAGTCTCCCAGAGTGGGTTTATGAAAAAAATTGAGAAATACATTGGTCGTCCACTTGACTACAATGAACGGGCTAAGGTCAATAGGAATATGATGGGAGTTAACTAAAAATATAAAACTACTGGAAACACATAGAACGGTAACATTCCCTAGTTCAAGAACCCAGACAGAATTTCTAAATATGCCCCCTCTTCCTCCCCAAAATGCTGGAGATGCCAATTGGACATGGGAACATTCTTTCACATTTGGTAGAGTTGCCCATGCATAACGACATTATGGAAAGATCTTACTGACGGAGGTTGTGGGGAATAAAATATCCTTGAAAACACTACTTTTGGGTATTATGAAGAAGGCAACAATTTAGAAGATCCATTCCTCTAACTTCCACGGTCATGCTCTTAATTGCTAGGAAGTGGAAATCCCCGAACAGACCTAATATTATATAAGTGAAAGAGTTGATAAAGAGGCATCACACATATGACAAACCGGTAACCTATCTTGAATGTGCATCCTCCAAACTAGGCCCCATGGCAGTTGTGGGCCCTATATTGGATACGTCAATGGAAGTGAGGGGAACGATAAACCAAATCAATGGGGACACTGAGGGATGAGGGGATAGAGGTGCAGACCATGCTACCCTTGCATGCTTTAGCTAAAGATGCAAATGTAAGACAAATGGTGTATTTTACCAAAATGACTTGCACAAGGAAAATTTAATTTAATTTTAATAAAATCTATTTTCCTTTGTTTTGTATTCCCCTTTCCCTTTTTTCTGTTCTGTACCTCTGAAATTCCCCCCCCCAAACGTCAACACACGTGTATTCATAATACAAATAAAGTTGTACACACCCATATGCCCACACTATCCACACCCACCATACAGTGTATATAGATATATGCCTTTTTTATAGAAACACGTGTGTGTGTGTGTGTATATATGTTTTTATTATTACAGAAGCCACCTGCAAATCACAGCAATTCGATGAATTGCACCCCAGAGCTCCTGTGCCGCATTCCCCATATGCAGCAAGGAATTCTGGGTAGGATCTGCAAATGACATCTGTCACACTTTTATGCATCCTGGGCCTGTTATTACACAGAACCCTAAAATCAATGCTATGCCACACTGTGGCTTTCTAGCAGAGATAAGGTTTATGCAACTGGTCAAAGCCACTCCTAGGACAGCGCTGTTTCTGGTTTTGCAAGTGGCTTCTGCAATAATAAACACACTTATTATAGTGTGGAGGCTTTTTATCTCACCTTTTGTCCTCCACCACAACCCTTGTGTGTGTGTGTATATGTATGTACTTATACAACGCAAGCAGATTCCGTAGCGATTTACAATGGGGAATCCCGAACAGGAGACCTAATAAAACATAAGGAACAGACAGCCCTGCCCATAGGATAATTGTCCTGCTAATACAGCACTTAATACAAGTGCTCAGCCAGACATCTTGTGAGCTTATAATCGAAGGGACTAAATTACGTGAAACAAAGGGAGCTGGAGGAGTGTGAAGATGATCACCAGAGAAAGTATGGCAGACCCTGCATAATGATAGAGCAAAGCTTGGACAGAAGGTTAAACCAAGAAAGAGAAGCAGACGTACCTGTACGCCTCGCCGGCGAAATCAACCCCTTAAGGACACCACCCACTCGTCCTTAAGGGGTTAAGCAATCACATTCAAAATCATGTTAAAAAGGAGTCAGTACACACCTGCCATCATTTAGGCTAGGGTCAGACGAGCGCAGTATTAACGTGCGTTTAACCGCACTTAATCACGGCCGTGTTAGCAGCAAATGACATCCAATGCCGGGCAGCATACGAAGAACGGCCGCACGAAAGTGGCAAACTAACGCATTTTTCGAGAACGTCAAACGGCTAGTACTGACGTACAGAGTGCGCTGCGTCCGCTAGCGGCGTGTGTGCGTGATTAGGAGACGTCAGACACTGCTAATGTCCGGCCAACATAACGTCCAGACGCAAAAAGTGTTTTATTGATGATCTGTACAAAATCACGGACGAAAATGCGCATCGTATGGCCGCTGTCGCGTATTCCGTGAAAAAATGCGTCCATTCGTTAGGACGCACTTTTTCACGGACAACGCAAAAAATGCGTTCGTCTGACCCTAGCCTTAAAGTGCCTCTGATTAACCCCAAAGAAAGTTCAGCTGTTCTAGTAGGTCTTTCCTGACATTTTCTTAGTCGCATCCTACGAGAGCATAGTCTGCAGAGCGTTTCCAAAACATCAGAGGGATCTCATTGTTAAAAGGTGTCAGGAGAAGCTACAAAAGATTTTCCAAGACATTAGATATACCATGTTACACAGTGAAGACATTCAACATAAAGTAGAGAAAATATGGAGCAACAGTGACATTAGCAAAAACTGGGCGTCCCTCCAAATGTGATGAAAAGAAGAGAACTGGTCAGGGAGGCTGCCAAGAGGCCTACCGCAACATTAAAGGAGCTGCAGGAATATCTGGCAAGTACTGGCTGTTTGGTACATGTGACAACAATCCCCCCTATTCGTCATATATCGGGGCTATGGGGTAGTGTGGCAAGACGGAAGCCTTTTCTTACAAAGAAAAACATCCAAGCCCAGCTAAATTTTTGTAAAAACGCATTTGAAGTCTCTCAAACGCATGTGGGAAAATGTGTTGTGGTCTGATGAAACCAAGTTTTTGGCCAGAATTCCAAAAGATAGGTTTGGTACAAAAACAACACCTAAAGAACACCATACCCACAGTGAAGCCTGGTGGTGGCAGCATCATGCTTTGGGGCTGTTTTTCTTCAGCTGGAACTGGGTAGAGGGATTTATGAACAGGTCCAAATACCAGTCAATATTGGCACAAAACCATCAGGCTTCTGCTAGAAAGTGGAACCTGAAGAGGAACTTCATCTTTCAGCATGACAACGACCCAAAGCATACATCCAAATTAGGGCTGTGCAATATTGACAAAATAATCATATTGCGATTTCTTGAATGAATATTGCGATTGCGATTTTATTTGCGATTTAGCCAATTGTTTTTGCTTTTTCAAACATGCTACATACATTCTAAATGTATTCAGTATTCAGCACATGGATATACTGCCCCAGCACATGGAAATACTGCCCCAGCACATGGAAATACTGCCCCAGCACATGGATATACTGCCCCAGCACATGGATATACTGCCCCAGCACATGGATATACTGCCCCAGCTCATGGATACTGCCCCAGCTCATGGATACTGCCCCAGCACATGGATATACTGCCCCAGCACATGGATATACTGCCCCAGCACATGGATATACTGCCCCAGCACATGGATATACTGCCCCAGCACATGGAAACGCTGCCCCAGCACATGGAAACACTGCCCCAGCACATGGAAACACTGCCCCAGCACATGGAAACACTGCTCTAGCACATGGAAACACTGCCCCAGCACATGGATATACTGCCCCAGCACATGGATATACTGCCCCAGCACATGGATATACTGCCCCAGCACATGGAAATACTGCCCCAGCACATGGAAATACTGCCCCAGCTCATGGATATACTGCCCCAGCTCATGGATATACTGCCCCAGCACATGGAAATACTGCCCCAGCACATGGAAATACTGCCCCAGCTCATGGGTATACTGCCCCAGCACGTGGATACTGCCCCAGCTCACCTCTGTGCGCCGCGTGTTCGGCTCCCTGTTAACTTCTGGCGGCATGGAGCTTGGGCGCTCGCCTGGGGGAACCATGTGCCGGAAGTTAACAGGGAGCCGAAAATTGCAGCCTTATGCGATTTATTAATTGCATGGTCGGAAATCGCGATTCGATTGCGATTGCAATTAATTGCACAGCCCTAATCCAAATCAACAAAGGAATGGCTACACCAGAAGAAGATTAACACCTTAGGGACCGGGCGATTTTTACACAAATCTGTCCTTTAGTGACTGCTGGTGTTTTTACGTTTTCTGCGCTGTTCGTGTTTAGGTCAAATTTTCATCTTACTCGTTTATGCAACCCACACATATTATACAGTTTTTCCCACCATTAAATGGACTTTCTAAAAATACCATTATTTTCATCATATCCTATAATTTACTATAAATATATTATGAAATATGATGAAAAAATGGTAAAAACATACTTTTGTAATTTAATCCCCAAAATCTATAACCACCAAAAAAGACCCATGCCAAATAGTCCCCCCCCCCCAATTTTTTTAAAAAATTTCTTTAAAATAGTTTATTGTTTAGCTTTTTTAGCTTTTTTTTTTTTTTTTTTACATCAAACCTAGTCCTGTATGATCAGGCCTTTCCAATGGTGTCCAGCATGACCCTCTAGCTGCCACGGATCGGGAGATAGGGGGATACTTTGAATCCTTTTATCTCCCCTTGGCAGCTAGGGGGTTAACTGGCCCACTGACATCCTCACACATATGGTGGGGATGTCAGTGGGTGGGGGGTGACCTGGAGGCTTGGCTGACATCCACGATGTCAGCTCCCTCCAGGTTTGAATCGCAATTTGAGGCAAATTTGCGCCCAATCGCGATCCGGCAGCGAAATAGCTAATGCTGCACACCGCTGAAAAGTGGAGACTCTCCCCTTTTCAGCCGTGCAATTTGCAGCTCTTATCTTAAATGGTTGGGGAGATAGAGGGCTCCGAAGGAGATAAGTATTGGGCGGGAGGGAGGTTAGGAGCAGCTGACGTACTATGTACATCCGCGGGTCTAAGGGAGACCCGTGGGCAAGGACGTACATGGTACATCAGCGGTCCCTAAGGGGTTAAAAGCTTGGAATGACCCAGCAAGAGCCCAGACCTGACTCCCATGAAAAATCTGTGGGGTGATCTGAAGAGCGCTGTACAAAGGAGATGCCCCGCAATCGGACAGATTTGGAGTGTTTTTGCAAAGCAGAGTGGGCAAATATTGCAGTCAAGATGTGCCATGCTGATAGACTCAGACCCAAAAAGACTGAGTGTTGGAATAAAATCAAAAGGTGCTTCAACAAAGCATTAGTTTAAGGGTGTGCACACTTATGCAAACATATTTTTTTATTTTTTACTTCCCTCCACCTAGAAGATTTCAGTTTGTTTTTCAATTGAGTTGCAGTTTATAGGTCACATTTAAAGGTGGAAGAAGTTCTGAAATGATTTAGCTTTCTCATTTTTTTGCATCACAGAAACCTGACATTTTGATAGGGGGGGCGTAGACTTTTGCTACCCACTGTACATTGTGTGTGTGTATATATTCACACACACACACACTCTTCCGTAAGTATTCAGACACTTTAATTTTCTCACATATTCGATATTGCAGCCTTCTTCTAAAATTAAGTATCCCCCCCCCCTTGTCAATCTACACCCTAACACCACGCGTTCCTGCTAGACTCCGTACCTGATCTGTTCTATACCAAAAATTGAGACATTGGTTCAGAATGGATCTAAATTAATCATTTGTGAAGGATTTATAAAATGGTGAAACCTTTTTGAGTTTAAACCTTTATGATAACCTCACGAGATCCAATAATTGGTGCAAAATGCAAGGCTACTGTGAAACAAATTGTTAATTTTGTCAATAAAAATTGTAAATGTATTGGACCTAGAGTATAACTTTTCTCACCTATACAAACTACATTTATGTGCATTTAATTAGTATCTTCTTATTTTCTGTATCTGCAGGACCCCAGTTTTCTGATCAAGAGGGAAAACCGAGGTAATGTGCTTCACAAACTTCACACTTTGCAATATTCTTTTATATAAATATTTTAAACGTTTTCAGTAGTAAAAGGAGCATCAATGGCAGGCACTGTCCATGAGATACGTGAATTTGTCAGCGATACAATGGCCAGCGGCTGACCAGCTCGGAAGGCCCAATGGCCAGTCCGGGCCTAGTGCTAGGAAGCGCAATGACATTTGAACAATACAGCAGAAAAAGGAATAAAATAAAAACAAATAAACCACATGAGCATAGTCTTAATTAGAAAACGTGTAACATTTTTGAAATGTTCAAGAAACAAAAGTCCACCGTGGACCCAATTCATCGTTGGGCATAGGGTGAATAAAGGTAAAAGCTGGAAGTAGGATGCATATAGTCAAGCTTGAAGCTGACTTGGGTGGAACAGTAGTACTTGAGTTTATATCATTTAGATGTTTTTGCAGCAGGGCAAAATTGCAAATAGATCAGGTTCTGACTTGGCCCTTGGATCTTTCATGGGCACAACAGGCATAGAACCCTTTTAAGGATCTGCCATTGCTTTATTCAGGGACAACTGGTACACATAAGCAATGCATAGTTGAGCAAGTTTGGGAGAGCCTTTGCTTTCCACCACCAGCTCATGTGATGGAGGCATAGTCCAGTTAGGTGCCATTCTCTATTACGTATTCACTAAACAGCTAGTTGATTGCAAGACGTTAATGCAATTCGTCATTTATAGCAGGGGCGTTCTTTCTTGGCTTGCTAGAGACTAAAGGGAATAGTTAACTCAATGCATCAACCTTTTGCCATCCATGTCTGCAAAACTAGCCGACTATTCTTTCAGGATGGAACAAGTGCAACTCAGCTGTAACTGAATTCAACTCCCTGTTTAGTAAATAGACCCTTTAAAGGGGCACTACCACTTTGATAAGCTGTAACTAGATTACTTGTGCATTACAACTAAAAACCACATTATAAAACACATGCTACTGTTTTTTTCTGGGATGTAAGGCACAAATAATGAGCCATAAAGAGCTCGCTCCGTTATGAAACACATTATTCCCTATCAAATCATTTAAATTCTGCCATTTTTGCATCTTTGAAGTATTTGCGTTCAGTGTGTTTTAATTGTTTTGTTTTTTTATATAGGGACATCGTTAAATGTTTATCGGGGTGTGAAAAACCCCACACAAATTAATAGAAACAGAAGCATAGAAAATGTCGGCAGATAAGAACCTTTCGACCCATCTAGTCGTCCCAATTATATGGATACTTTACCTGGATTTATCTTTTGTTTAGGATAGCCTTATGCCTATCCCATGCTTGCTTAAATTCAATTACTGTTTTGGCCTCTACCACTTCTACTGGAAGGCTGTTCAAGTTCTGTTAATGGACTGAGCTGCTGTTTTTGCGCATTAATAGTTAAATAAAATCCGTCTTCTCGACCAGTAACATATTTAGTGTTTGACTGGTGGGATCCATGATCCGCCTGATGACTTGAGAAATTCAACCACTCATATGTACGAATGACGTACTGAATTATGAATGGTAAAAGCACTATTCATCAGAATTGTCTGCACTCGTTGTTATGCTGTTGTGTGTTTTAAAAATATATAACTTTGCTTGGCTGTCCATTATAGATTCACTGTTTGGCAACTTGAGCACCATCTGCTGGAGCAAGTTATTGATAAGGAACCACTTAACATTCCAACCTCCTCTTCTAACACTTACAAAATGCCCGATTCTGCTGGAATCCAGAGTAGATGCTTAAAAAATAAAATAGCATTGCATAGTGATTAGAATTGGCATTGCAGCAACTCTGCTTAATGGGCATAGTATCTAGAGGCATGGGCGTCCACAGGATGGGGCAAGGGGGGGCACTTGCCCACCCCTGGAACCAGGGCTTCCTGTCCGCTCTACCCAGACAGCTGTATGTGCAGCCTGCTCGAGTGTTTGTTACTCACAGCAGGCTGCACCAGGAGTTCCAGTCTGTGTGGCGGTGGTCTGTGTGGATCTTGTGATGTCACCTCCTCAATCCGCCTCCAATCTACCATGTGCTCCCCCTCACTTAGGACGCTGGGAGAGGCTGCCTGGGCTGAGATGCAGAGAGGCTGCCTGGGCTGAGATGCAGAGAGGCTGCCTGGGCTGAGATGCAGGGGCTGCCGCTGTGGCCACTGGAATGCTGGACACAGCAAAAAAAAAAAAGTGGTGAATGTCAAATCTTTATTAAGCTTGATGCCCCCTGGTCTGAGGTCTAGTTTGTCTGCCTGGGGAGGAAGAACACAATGATTAAAAGTAATCTGGTGGGGATGAGGGCCCTGCTCCAGAGTTTACAATCTAAGTGGAGAGGGGACCCTGTCCAGAGCTTACAATCTAAGCCAAGAGGGGACCCTGCCCCAGAGCTTACAATCTAAAAGGAGAGGGGACCCTATCCAAGAGCTTACAATCTAAGCAGAGAGGGAACCCTGCTCCAGAGCTTACAATCTAAGAGGAGAGGGAACCCTGCTCCAGAGCTTACAATCTAAGAGGAGAGGGGACCCTGCTCCAGAGCTTACAATCTAAGCAGAGAGGGGACTCTGCTCCAGAGCTTACAATCTAAGAGGAGACAGGACCCTGCAAAAGAGTTTACAATCTAAGCAGAGATTGGGATTCAGATTGTATATCTGTCACTGTGTATACAGAGACGGAGGGAGGGGGTGTATATATATATAAATTAAAATATATACATTAAAATTTTGCCCCCCCTGGAAAAATTTCTGCGGACGCCCATGTCTAGAGGTCAGCTAATGCCTGTTCTTGAAGTTATCAGGGTAATTCAAAGAGATCCGAGTGGCTGGAGAAAGGTAACCGAACGCTGAAAATCAGTGTTCGGTTACCTTTCTTGGCCATTCGGCTATCCAGAGAGCAGGCAATACGCCAAATCCTGGCGAATTGCCTGCACATACAGTTTGGTGCCTGTTCGAGGGCAGTGAAATCCCCATAAAAAAGCAATGCTTCGGCTATTCAGAGAACACAAACCAGCAGTGAAAGGTTCCCGAAATGCCCTGCCATTCGGTGGTTTAATTCGGTAGGTTTATTCAGGTGAATCCCATAGGCTTCAATGTTAAAAATATTCCCGTTTTAATTCAATATCTAATAAACCATGCATTATAAAATTCTGCAGTAAAGAGTCTCTTTATTTATAGATTTGTTTTGGATATTTTAAGCATTTTTCTGGATTTTTATTTTTTTAAGTTTACTTATTTTTTTCTGTAACAGGCCTTTTTATTATCATTCATTGGACCTCATGTGAATTTCAGACATTTTCGCTCAGTAGTTTCTTTGCAAACAGCTTTTCACTTTTCAAACATTTAAGCAAACAGTTTTTCTAATTTATTCACTCCATTCGTCTACGGTGTCTGCTTTTTCCGGCGGCTTCGCTGCGTGTGATCGGCTCCTGCTCGGGTATTTTCGGCGTCTTCAACGGGTTAATCCAGATGTTTTTGCGGGTTTCGGCGTGCATTCGCCTGGTTTTTGCGGTGACTTTTCGTTGGGTTTGCGGCAGCTTTTCCCTGCGCTTCGACGGCCCTGTGATGCTTGGTGAATATACTGCAGGGTCGCCGAAATGGGATCGCCGAATCGCCCCGAATTGAAGAGAACGAAAAGTCACCGAACATGCGGTGACTTTTCGATTCTCTTTGAATAACCCTATATGTATTAATCTCCTTTGACTCATCTGATGATTAATCCCACCAAGTGTACTTAACCGTATAAATGTTATGTGGAAACGTTGCTCAGCAGGCATTAATCTTTTTGAACTTAATATTTGATTTTGATGTGTGTAGGTCATTGAAGTACTGATCCCACTTTAATTTTGTGATGCTAAAATAAGAGAAATATTTATTTCTCCACAGACTAGGGTACGTAGAAATAAGGCATGCGGTTCTTGTGAACATTTGTCAATTTCCAATGTCCACAGTTATCATAGTTCTGATGTTCCATCTCTTTGAACGTCTTAATGACTTAGAAATGAAGGTTCCATGTATGTTTTTTTCTGATAAATGCCTGTACAGACTATATTTCTAGACAGTCACATAGACATTAACCGCAGTTGGCATTGTATATGGTTGACCTCATTGTACTGCAAGGTTTTTGTACTTTGCGCTCCTTATACCTAACATGGGGAGCACAAAATTGAAACACCGACTAACGAAAAACTTACCACCAGCTCAGAGGTGTAGGTAACGGATTCTGCTGCTGCAGAATCAGTTACCTGCAGCTCAAAACCCCCCAAAAATCAAATGCTCACCTCTTATCCCGCAACAAAAACAGCGGCCTGATCTGCTGATTCTGGCCGCCAGGAGCAGAGGGAGACTGGGGGAAGAAGTCCCCTGTCTCCCTCCTCGATCACTCCGCCGACCAGCAGGAACTCGCGAGATCCTGCTGGTCATGTGACCTGGCAGCACAATCCTCCATGGAGTCTTATGGACGCCATATGACAGGACACCATTAAAAGCCATCTAACCAGCACAAGCTTCAGATCCCATATTGGATGTACATCCACTTTATATTGTTTCCACCACTGATGACCTCTCGCTCTTCATTGGCTGTCCATGTCTGTCTGTGCTTGTCATAAATTGCGTATATGTTTTTATTTTACAGAGAAAGTCGTGGAGAGCCTCACTGCTGCCATTTTTGACCTTGTCCAGCTGTACTGCAGCACATTCAACGCAGACTTCCAAACGGCACTCCATGAGGAAAGGAAGCAGAGCCAGACGCAGGACGCGTCTCTGATAACCAGCCCTCTTGCCTTTACAGTCTATGCTGCCCACCGGGTTCCCATAACCTGGGCTGCCAGGTAAAATGCCAATGGATGTAAATACCGATATGATGAGCAACGGCTGACACGGCACTAGGTCTTGATTTAGAACTAGTAATGAGTCCCATGTCACACTATTTGAAATCACACTGAAAACACAAGTTTTCACATAATGGCAAATTTTTAAAAAACTTTGACTGAATTCGGAGGTGTATTTAGACTTTGTGCAACCGTAGGCATTCATGTCCTCGTGCCAACTCTTTCCAGATAATAACATATACATAAACACACACTTAATACAAATATTCATGACCTGTCAGGGCTATTTATGCTAATAAAAATGTAATTTGAACAAAACCAAAGTATCTTCTTTACCCATTGTGGTTTTAGCTACATTTATTTTAGAGAAGTCTCATTGCTGGGAGGTTTATTGCTCACCTACACCTACATGTTTCAATATATTGAATTACTAAAAGGACATTATGAAAAAATGCTGCCTTTTCTCTTCTCAATCTGCTGCCTTCAGCCCTGACCTACTTTTCCTATGCTAGAATACACCCACAGTTGAATATCCTATCTAAAGTTTACATCCATATACTGACAATATGACAAAAGTGAAGATTCTGTCAATTTAAACACTTTAGTGCCATAGAGCTGTCCTCTCTTTCATTAGATCTTTGTTCAGCTTGGTATTCGTCGTTTTAACATAAATATGAGACACGACAGAGTGCCATGCTCCATCAGCCCACTGTATTGATAAAGCTGTCAACTAGCCTGCCCACCTCACATTAATTGGCCTACACCAGCGGTCAGGAACTTTGGCACTCCAGATGTTTTGGAACGGCATCTCCCATGATGCACAGCTTCTCCTTAGGATGGCAGAGACTCATGGCTGCATCTGGAGGAGCCACGGTTACTGACCCTTTGTCTACATCTTACGTTAAATAGGTCCTGATATTAAGTTTTGCTTTAATTTGCATTCAGTGAGGCTTTAGCTGTAGTATACAATAAAACACTAATGCTAACAGAAAGCTTTATGAGCATATGCTTATTAAACACAATATATGGGAAATGTAGGTTTTTGGAGTTTATCACAAATGCCATCCCCCCTCTGCACTTCAAAAATTGTAAATGCACCGGTAGAGTGGTGCCATTTGTAGGGCCAGCAAGGCGCTCTTTGCCTTTTGTACAGTAAATGTCCTTATGATGCACTGTAGGGTGGGGATGTTAAACTGCCCCCTCCCTCCAAATGTTGCTGAAATACCCCATAATTCTTTGGCCAGATATTGCATGCAAAGATTTTTGGGAGTTGTAGTTAAAAAATATGAGGGGGGTGGGGCATAATTTGGTGATCCCTGCTTTTTGGTGGTTGCAGCAGAGCCAGATAAAGGTGTCATTCTCTCCTCTCAGTGGCTGTGTGTCTCATTACAGCACAGAGACAATCTTGGCTTGAAAAAGGCATGATCAGCCAGCCGCTCCCCTCTGATCACAGCTGTGCTGTAATTCTCTGGGCTGATCCCACAGCTTCGTAATTCAGCCGCTCCCTCTTCTCATCTTTCTAACCCCCTTATTGCAGGCAATGACAGATGGCTGCTTCCAGGGTCTCCAATCCCAGTCTACAGTATCCGAGAGTTTAAAGGGACACTACCACTTACATAAGCTGTAACTAGATTATTTGTGCATTGCAATCAAAACCACTCTATAAAACCACATGCTGCTGTTTTTTTTTTCTTTGAAGCAAGTAAAATGGAAAATACATTTTATTTTTATCTCCGGTTTCCATTTCATGGATTTTTTTCCACGATACAACACACGCCAAAATCCTATGGTGAGGTTTACCTTGTAGCTGTACTTTTATTCTATACAGTATTTAACAGTTAATGAGGTGGAGGAGGGAATGTTTAGATGAGGCTGCAGGAGGCTGTCCTGCATCTGCTACCTGATATAAGCAATGGCAGCTGAATGAGATCAGACAGGGAGCTTAAAAGCCTTCTAATTTACCCCTGGTGAAGTCCTTTGAATACATCCCACACAATACAATGATTGGAGTCTGTAATTGACCCATAGACTGCATTCTATGGACAAAGCCACATAGTGAGGTGCACGTGATGTAAAGATAGAGGGCAGTAATACAAAGTTCGTGCTAACTTAACTAGAGCTGTCACAAAATTAACTCCATAGAGTATCACGGCTCTGGTAAGCTTGCAACAACTGTGGTTAAGTTGGCACCAGCTTTGTAATCTAGCTTCCAGAGGGGGGCAGTTTACAACACAAAAGATCGCAAATGGATGCACCCAGTGACACAGAGTGAAATATCTTAACTAAACATGCAAAATATCGGCAACATAAAATCAGCACAATTGGGAAATTACATGTTTTTGGTGGTGGTGTCCTTTTGAAAAGTGGTGGCGCGAGTCCCTTTTTGTCTGAAAAGGTTTTCAATCTCTCGTGTTATGGGAAGAGGAGGAGACTAGAAGAATAAAGATGCTTGGCTTAGGGAGTGGGAGAGGAATTTTGACCTTTTTGGTATTTCTCTCTACAACATCGTATAAACCGTACAGCTGGACACTGCCTTTTCTCCTTTTTGCCAAATTTCTCATGCGCTCTCATCTGAGTGTAATATCCCTTACCTATCCCTACCTTGGGAATTAAAAAGCCTAACCTTTAAATGTAATTTCCAATCATTTACATATCTAAACACATATGGGTCTATTCACAAAGCACCGACATTTCAATTCTCTTCACATCGCCGATTCCATTTTGCTGAAAATCTGGTAAATTCACTATTTAGTGAATGGTCACAGAATTTTGGAAAAATTGGAGTTGCCGAAACCGTTATCGGACCTAAGCGAGAACCACTGAACAGCACAGATATCCTCCAAATTGACAACGGTGAATTCCACCAAACTGTAATAAAAATAAATAATAAACTGGAACTTTCCTATTCTAATAGTTTTAAAAAAAAAATATTTGTCTAAACACCTGTCTAAATAATTAATAAAAAAGGCCCTTTTTAAATAATAATTATTTTACAGAATTAAAGTCTTTATAAAAAATTGGAAAACAAAAATATACGAAAGTCTTCAAAAAAAATTGCTTTTTTGATCACCGTGAGGACGCCATCCCATATTCGAAGTTGGGGAGATGGGTAAGAAGTCTGCCAGGAGAGCAGTCCAGGCGGAGGGACCACGCCACTGGGACATCCGTGAATCTATGGGAGGTGGTGGTGCCCCTCGGGAGGTGGCCCCCTCCCCCACCCTCCTAACGGGATATGGCTCTTCAGACGATGGGCACTATTATTGGCCTCTGGGCAATGAGGGTGACCAGAGGATACTCACCTTGCTGACCCATGGGAAGGGGCTGAAGGTGGCCGGCACCGCAGCCAAGAAGAGGGCACAATCAAAATGCCGCTCCTTGGCTGGAGAGCTACAGGGGGTCTGCTTGAATCCAATGGTGTCCTCTGCTGCACCGCAGGTGAGTTCGGAGGAGGATCTGCGGTCCTCTGAATCAGACCAGAATGAGGCTGTGGCGAGCTGACTTTTTTCGGGGATGTGGGCTGAGATTGGGGTAGTACGAGCAGAGGTGTTGGCGGTGCAGACCCAATTGGATGAGGCGGTTTTAGCGCAATCTCTTCTTTCAGTCCAGGTGGTGGAACTCTGTTCACAAGTTGCCCTTATGTCCCACTCCGTGGAGACCCTTGAAGCGAGGCATTGCCGGCGTAACGTTCGTATCCGGGGGGTCCCAGAATCTGTGCCTGCGGCTGATCTCCTGTTGTACGTGTATCTTCTGGGACGCCAAGTTATGGGTCTCTCCTCGGATTCTCCTGGGGTGTTGACCTCAGTATTCCGAGTCCGGAAGGCTGCAACGGCCCCATCTGCTGCTCCAAGAGTCGTTATTGCCACGGCCGTGGATGTCGCCATGCAGGTGACACTTATGTCTTCTCCGGGAGCACGATCGGATGTGAGCTTTGAGAACTCAATACTGCAGCTATACCGGGACTTACCCTTTGTGACTCAGTTGGCGCGGTGTAGATATCGGGAGGTGACGGTGTTCCTTCGATCAAGGAGTACCATATCGTTGGGGACCGGCGGGTTCCCTGGAGGTGATCTATAGGAATGTGCCTTATAATATAACTGACCCCGCTGAAGCCTGTTCAGTTCTGTCTGGCGCTGGACTTTATCGGGATGCGGCGGAGGACTGCCCCGACTGAGTGCCCTTTTTTCACCCCACTCATGTTCCATCTGAGTTAGCCGCCATCGTTCTGGACTTGTGACCTGTTACTGTTTTTGATTATGGGTTTTGAGATTGGTAAGGTCACTCACCGTATCTTGGGCCTGGCTATATACTGATTGAGCCAGTGGTTGTGTTTTTTTTTCCCCTTTATCTTTTAGAGGCCTTTTCCCCTAGGTATGGTTCTGGGACTAATACGTGTGTGTAATATATATATATATATATATATGTCATAATACAACTATACCAAAACCAATTAGATCTATTCTGAGCACACCGTTCATGAATTCCCAGCTCCACCATTATCTACATGGGGTGAACTCCACCAAGAGGAGAAAGGGTGATTATGTGCAAGGAGCTATAGTGTTCGTGGGGGAGGAGGCCAGAAAATTTGTTAAGGAGTAGTCAGCTGGCTCTTGTGGGATCGGTGGTGTACCAGGGAGCACAGAAAAAAGTACATCGCAAAGAGTCCTTGGTTTCGCATGGTAGGGTACGAATAAAGGGGGACCAATTGGAGAAGGACTAAGTCCTCTTTTCCTGAGATACCGAAGCCTCAATCCAGTCCGCCACAAATATGGCATAGATTCTCTCGTAAACCATGCGGAAGGAAGGAGGGGAGGCGGAGATCCATTGGGACAAGATCACTTTCTTGACGGTCGCAGCTAGTAGAGTGAGCCAAAACCGATGGCATTTATCAAACGGCCGGGGGGTGGGAGGGGTCGGACGATTAAAGATGGCCCATTCCGGGGGTGACGGGGAGTTCCAGTTGGAGAACATGTGAACCATATCGTTGTATTGTGTCCCAGAACAGTTGAATGAAGGGGCATGACCATAAACAATGTCGCAAGTCGGCCTGGGCACCTTGACATTTTAAACAATTTGCAGTCGGCGATTGTCCAGCCCGGGCCATTCTGTCGAGTGCCATATACGCTCGATGAAGTATCCTGTATAGAACATGTCCCAGTAGTTAGCCGAAGGGAGGGAGCGTCTGGTTAGTAAGGTGGACCCTATCAAGTCATGCACGGAGAGCTCGGGGAAGCTGGTGGTCCATCTAGTTATTGCTGCCCAGGGGAGCTTGGTAGATAGCGAAGATTGCAAAAGTGCATAAGTAGCAGAGGTAGAGGGGGAGACAAAGGGCGGGTTGGTAAGTGCGTGTCTAGTGGATTAACTAGGTCATTAGGAGATAGTGTGCTTAATTGGGTAAGGAGAAATTGTTTAAATTGTAAATAAAATACCGGGTGTATGTCTAGAGGTGCAATTTGGTGCTTTAGGGTCGTATAAGAATACGGCAAGCCCAACACTCCATCAATGTAATGATGAAGATGGGTAAAACCGCAGTGAGCCAGGGTTTGAAAAATCGGGGCAGGGGAGGCGTTTTGAAAGTGAGGGTTGTGAAGGATAGGGGACCACAAGGTCGTACGCCAGTTCAACTGAAGGCGCTTGCGAACTGTAATCCAAGCTACGTTTGTAGAGGACAATAATGGGTTAGAACGGAGACTGGGGGGGGCAATGAGTGGGCTTCAGTGAAGGAATGCCGATAGGGAAGAGGGGAGCAATGCCTGTTCGACCTGCAAGGGTACAAAGTATGAGGTGTTATTCAACCAGTCAGCAGCAGAACGGTATAGGGCCGCTAAATTATAATCAAATATATTTGGGAAATTAATACCTCCCTTATCTAGCGGCTGTTGGAGGGCAGGAAGTGGAATGCATGCTCGTTTACCTTGCCAAATGAATGCCGCATATTGCCTATGTAATATACGGAGGTCCGTGGGATTCAACAATGGAGGCAAGACATGCAGAGAGTAGAGCAATTTGGGGAATAAGGTCATTTTAATGAGTGCGGCCCTTCCTAAATAGGACAAAGGGAGAGAACTCCAAGCTTCCAAGAGCCGCTTAGTTTGAGTTAAGTGAGGATCAATATTGAGACTGTATAAATGCGAAAGGTCCGCTGGTAGGATGATCCCTAGGTATTTAATGGAAGGTGTGGGGGCTCATGAGAAGGGAAACTGTCTGAGCCAGTCACCCTGCGGTTTCGGTCCCAGGGGCAAAGCGACCGTCTTAGTGTAATTAATTTGGAAACCCGGGGCCGCGTGAAATGAATCAAATAACGTCAACAGTGGCAGGATAGTGGATGCTGGGTTCGAAAGAAACAGGAGCAGGTCGTCTGCGAAAGCTACCACTTTCAGAGTCAGAGGAGGACAAACTGATACCAGTGATTGCCGGGCATGTCTCTATGATGCGGAGGAGGGGTTCCAGGGCGAGATTAAACCGTAATGGCGACAAGCGGCACCCCTGTCTGGTTCCCCTCTCTAGCACGAAGGGGGCAGAGTTGAGTCCATTCGCGTTGACCACTGTGGAAGGGTTGCGGTAGAGCGCGCGAAATAGGGTTAAGAACACCTTACCAAAGTGGTGGAACTTAATAAATCTCTCCAAATAAGACCAGGATATCCTGTCGAACGCTTTATCAGCGTCGCAACTCAATAGAAGATTGGAGGCGTGGGGAGAAAGGAAGGAGGACCATATGGCCGCTATAGCCTTGCGTATGTTCGTCGTAGTAGTAGTAGAGTGTCGGTCAGCGAGAAAGCCAGTTTATTTTTAGTTTTTATTTTATTTCTATGCCTGCGCTACTGTGATCTTTTTTGGGCCCTGCGAGGCCTTTGTTTTGATGTTCTAATTGTGATTTCTTAAACTCTTTACAAATAAAGACTTTTAAAAAAAATAATAATAAATAAAAAATGGCTTTTTGCTGAAAATTAAAAGAATAAACCGTTTTAAAAATTTTAAAAAAAGGATGTGTTTTTACATTGAGTCCTATGGGATTCGCCTGTTTTAAACCTGATGAACTGAAACACTGAAAACCGGGGCATTTCGCCAGAATTCTGGTGCAGTTCGTGGTTCTATGAATAGAAGATACGATCGTCTTCTATGGGGCAGTTTTGGTCCCGCCAAATTGCGGTGACTGTGTTACTTGATAACCTCCCCCACCCATAGTGTCTCACACCCAGTTCAAACATTTTGTGGCAGTTATTCCTTGAAGTTAACTTTTTTCTTTTGTATTTTCATGCTATTTTATTAAACGTTACCTTGCTAACTCATTTTCACATTACACTGAAATTTCGATGTGCATTTGTATAATAAACCCTTTGCATTGATCTCCTTCCTCTGTATTTGTCATTATAGCTATGAAGATTTCTACGTGTCCTGCTCACTGAGTCACGGAGGGAAGGAGCTTTGCAGCCCCCTGCAGACCCGCAGAATCCATATATACAAATATCTCTTCCATCTTCTTGTCTGGGATCAGATGTAAGATTTCATTCTTAACTAAGATTTCTGTTTATAAAAAGCAAAAACAGCATTTCCATTTTTCGACATGCAAAACCACATATCACCATCAAGATCAGACGGCTACATCTGTGAAATCAGGGGTACGGTACTGAAATAAAATTACAAGGTACATTCAGATAAAATGATGTTTGCGGCTACACTCCTTCTATAGATGGTGTTCTTTCAGGTTTGTAAGAATGTCTGACTATATTAGAAATGCATCTTTTAATTGGAAAAAGCACTGATTGGAAAACCTTTCCATCCTGCATCTATCGTGTTGTGAGGAAACATCCTTTGACACTTCACATTTTACCAAACTCCTCCTCTTTTACTTTGTCCCAATTTAGGCCGGGGTCAGACGAGTGTTTTGCAAAGTGGAAGGAATGGCTGTCAGAGTGGACATTCCTTCCACTCTGACGCCCGTCTCGTCTCCTCGCTGAGCGCAGTTAGTGCGCTCAGCACTGCAAGGCTCGATCCTCCTATGGAGGATTGTGCTTTGCAGCCCTGCCAAACGCGTGTCGTAGCGCTTCAACGTGGGAGGCTTTCAGAACGTCCACAGCATGCCCACTGTAGCTTGTGCAATTCGTGAGTGCGCTACAGCGTATGGCTGGCACGTCGAAGCGTCACAACTCTGCGCCGGACGCCGGTAGGCACGTCCGTACGGGCGCACAGTGTGCTTGTCTGACCCCGGCCTGAAACAGACCTTTATTTTTTATGTAGTCCTAGTATTTAAAGGGTTCTCTGTATGAATTTGTTGCCTGACAGTTGTTTGACTTGCAGTACTTGTACACAGTCATGTTCAGCTTTAAATGTCTCCTAGTCTCATAGTCATAGTAACGCTTGTTTTCTCAAATCTTCTCGTTTCCTCTCTATTTTTTCTACCATTTCTTGTCTGCATTTCTTGCGTTCTTTTTTTTCTTGCGTCACTTCTCATTATGTGGTTAACAGTGTTGCATTAATGATGATTTTCCAACACTCATTCATTTTCTAGCTGTCCCTTCCTTTAATCTGCCCCATTGTACAGCGCTCCGGATCTCGTTGACACTTTGTAACTGTAACTTACCTAACCATGCTCTATGCTCCTGTCATTTTTGCCATTTTGTAGCTTCTAAACTAGATGTTGCTGTAAGATTCTTACTAAAACCTCTTTTTAATCATCCATATCCGTATGTTTCGTTCTACACGAATACCAAATATTATCCTTGGGAGCTGAGCTTCAAAGTAAGTTGTCGTCAGATTTTGTTCCTCTCCTTGCTCCTGTACTTGTCTATTACAAGGTATGCATCTTTTATTAATCGGAGCAGAGTGAAGTTCATGCAGGGCTTTGTTAGTCATAACAATACCCTGTATGATTTAGAAAGGTTTGGCTGAAAATGAACAGTGTCCCTTTCCTTCTTCGTCCGTCCAGCTTCACCTTCTGTCACACAGCTCTAGAATTCGTCCCAAAATAGCCTGAGTGGGACTGACTGCAAGAGTTTCTTCCCTGCTCAGAGACTGTATCAGAAGCAGGCACATGGAAAACAGATAAATTTAGACGTGCCTGCTGTCTGAAAGATCACTGGGAGTAACAAGATAAACCATAGACAAAGAAGAACGACAGAGTGGCAAAGCGGAAACGGCTGGTGAGGAGGTTGGCCAGGAAGAATAATGCCGAAGGTTGTGATATAAAGAAAAAAAAACGAAGGCCTTAAACGCTCATCGGGAGCAGACTGGGGCTTTAGGAGGGTTGTCGAGTTATAAATAAACCATCCAAATGTTTACCATCAAGGAAGGATTCTTTGAGCCTTATGTCCAATGAGAATGAAACGGCAAGATTGTGCACTAAAACCTAAAAGAAAATCAAAACGTGTGGACTTGGGATTTATTTTAGGCATATGTCCTTAAGGGTCTGTACTTGGTGACTGCCCAAAGAAGCAGCAGGAGAACACCATACGTAAAGGAGTCGATCCTTCACCTGTAAGGTAATGATGTGTGTGGATGAATTGCGTTGGGCATGTCCGCATTGTTGTGTGTTTGTAATCAAATGATTGTAGAGGGAAAGCATTGTATGGACCACAGTCTCTCTCTAGAATCTGCTGTACGGATTACATAACACGCACATAAAGTGAATTGATTCCACTTGTCCCTCATATGGGGAAGAAAACTTCGAGTAGAAAATTGAAATCTTTTATTTAAGTCCTTATTTTTATGTTGTGTTTTTTTTTTTTATAAACCATCTGTTGCCTGCATCAAATGCTGCTGTAGGAGTTGATGTCTTCATTCCTGAGGTCTCGGTTGAGAACATCAAATGCTGATTTTCATTGACCATAAATATATTTTTATAAACTTGGCTTCAAAAATTTGGAGAGCTCTTTCTAATGCCAAATGATCAGCTGCTCTGGCTGTCCTGCATAGCAGTATTTTTCTTTTTTTTTCTTTTTATCCAGTCCAATTTCGCCTAGTGGAGTAAAAAGGGGTTGACTTTCATACAAACGTGCCTTTGCATAGCAATGAAAAATAACATTGTAGCTAATGTTAAAATTGTTTCACACTACAAGCAATGGTTGGTAGAGTGGCATACATTGATCACCATTACAATCAGTTGAACATATTGTATAACATAATAATATTTTTGAAATTCACAAGGACCATGTAAAAACTGGGTCTTGGTGCGTTGCACCTTAGTGCCTATATAGCTCTAATCCACAATATCTGATTTTGTGACTTGTTCAACAGATTTATGTGTGTTAAATACGCTTCACTCTACTGACCATTGCTTGTGCTGTGAATCCATTGCAAAAATATTTGTCCATTTAAATTTTCCCTCTAGCAATTTTTTTTTCTTCAGCACTGAACCAAGTTTCTCCTCCTGGTCTTTAGGCCACTTCTCTTTTTTGCAGGGGGTTGCACATTCCATATATCCATCCTTTAATTTTTTACAGCTATTTTTAGGTATCAAATGATTTAAACTGTATGGTAATAGTAATACTGCCAAGAATGAGAAACTGAGAGCTCAGAACGGAGAGTACAGCAGCAATACCATTCTGTAATGCCCAGTGTAATACAGACGACTCGTAGTCTGACTACTGTAGTCAGCACCAACCTACAAGCATCAGTGGTTGCATTATGATTGTGTTTATAGATGGCTAGATTACCAATATAATACAGGTTATTTACAAATCTTATTTGTCCTTGGGGCCGGCCCAAGCCACTGTGCTGCCTGGAGCGATGGATAAAATGCTGCCCCCCCCCCCCAAAAAAAGAAGAAAAAAGTGTGACCTGTACGAGCGTATCAGAGTTCCAGAGCAATAAACCTCCCGCTCATACACACCACATGTTACTGTATCAGAGCTCTCCAAAGCAATGAGGAAACTTCACCGGGGGTTCCTCTTGACAGACAGGTACAGTGGCCACCGACCCCCGCCCACACACACACATGCGGTCCGATGTGGGAAAGTGGCGGCGAGAGCCAGATTAAGGCCACGGTGGGCGGGCCGGATCAGAGCTGCTCTGCTGCAGAATGAGATCCGGCCTGCCCCCACGCACCTTAATCTGGCTCAGTTGCATGTGTGTGTGGGCTGGGTCGGGGGCCACTGCGCTGGCATCCAAAAGATGCCGACTCGGCGGCGCCGCCGATTTTAAAAATCAAAAATTTGCTGCCCTAGAAAAATGTGCCGCTTGGAGCAGTTGCTCCAAACCGCTCAATTGTTGGGCCAGCCCTGTTTGTCCTTTTTAGACGCACAATAATGTGCTATATGTGGTAAAATATAATTTTTGCTTTTATACAGATATTTGTGACGTTAAAAAAAAAAACAAAAAACAAACAACAAAACATAAACATAATGAAAGAACTTGTCAAGGCCTTTATGATCTCTCTTCCCTCCTATAGTTCTGTCATAATAAAAAAAAAAAAAAAATCAGTCTTTAGTGGTAATATTCGTATTCAAAGACAAGTGATACTATTTCACAGGCAAAAAAATAATTGGAGTTATGTAGTATTAAGCATAAAAGACATTTGTTTCCTAGTCTGGTGTGGTCAATAGTCTATATGACATCTGTAGGGTCGGAAGGCTTATGAGATTGAACAGCTGACTATTTAAAGGTAAAGCACGCATGACCCCAACATGCATATCAGGTCTGCAAGTCACCGCATCTGAGATGTATTCAAATTTTTCGTACATTTAGTGTATGATCTTTGATAGAAGGAATGTAAGGCAATAAAAGCAAAAGGAAGAATCCTTCTGTTGCTAGGAAATCTGTCTCTTTCTGTAAGTGGTGTATATTACAAAATACCACCCTTTACCACCACAGGGAAGCCCCACCAGGTGGATATTAACGTGGACAGCACCCTCTCCCACACGGTCAGAGGAGACCGCATCTCTTCCAGTCTCCCTGCCGGGGGCTCAAAGACTGAGCAACCCTGTAAACTCAGCACACAAGGCCTTCATAATGACTGAATTGCAGCATATCCATGACGATATTCAGGGCCGTCATGTTAAGGTCTCGACATTAGAGGCAGAATGCGACTCAGGCCCAGGCTGTCACCTCCACTGCTGTTGGCCTACAAGCTACCCAAATGAGAGACATGGCACTGCACATTATGGTTCTGGATAACCAGGGACGTCGGAATAATCTCCAACAGTGCAACCTTCCATAGTCTGAGGACACCCAGGCCCAACTCAATGCTGTTATGACCATCATCATTAACTCTTTTAGAACACCCCACTGACGAACCCATAGAGTTTCTACAGGCCTACTGAGTCCTGCTCCCTAAAGACCCTACTGGTAGGCAAACCCCCCTGATGTTATTTGTTGCCTCAAATTTTGGCCACACAGAGGTCATTTTACGCAGAGCCAGAGATACTACCAAATTCTTCTGAGGATGCTTCTTTACAACTGTACCCCAACCTCTCCCCTATGTACCGTAGGGCCCTAAAAACACGTACCAGTCTGCTCCAGAACCAAAAGATACAGTAACCCTGGCATGTCCCTATGTGTCTCTTGGTTATGATTCGCCAAGACCCTTTGTGGTTGCCTCTGTGGACGATCTTCCCACGTTATTGGCTGATCTCCAGCTACCACTGTTGCAACTGACGTGGCCAGACCCACTTACAATCTACTCCATGACATGGACGAATTTCCAAGGCCATCTGCTTCCCTCCTCGGGCCCGGCACCAGGCGATCTGGTGCCATGGCATAATCCCCACAGACAGGCCTCAGAATTTATTGTCCCCTTTTATGTTGTGTTTTTTTTTCACCCTGTCTCTCTCTCTCTTAGTTACCCTGCTTTTCCGCTGTGCGCACGACCTTGTTGATTCATGTCCAATTGGCCTCGTCTTCAATATGTGCTATCTGGGATTTCCCTACCTGCCAAGACCCAGAGAGTCTGCTCTGGAGTGGCCCTGCTTTATCAGTGGTGTACGTGGACACACCCTTTTCTGTTTGGATCTACCCTCATTATTGGATCCCCCCATTTGGACTATTGGAGGGCCCAATGACACTACACCAGGCAAGGGCTGCTCGGGTCCCCCTACAGGCACGTTCTATGGCTTTCCACTGAGCTATACCGTCTGTTTTCCTATTGCTGCCCTTGACACTTTAGCCCAGCCCCATCCCTTTATAGCCCAGCCCCAACCTCTTGTCTACTAATACTACTTGAAACAATCCCCTTCAGCGACGACGAATAAGAGTGTATTCCACTGAACTTGATGTACAGGTCCAGTGATGGACCTGGCTCCACCTGGTGAGCACTTATGACGGGACCTTTTGACCTTGCCAGTGACATCGGGCCCCCTGGTCGTGTTTCACTGTGATGTGTCAGTTTGGAGACACTCTGGATCTTGCTCCATCTGCTCCTCTGAGAGGTACTACTTCTGATTTTTATAATGTTCTAATATTTATAAAAATCTGAAGGGGCTCTCCCCCTCGTCCATCACACGTGTTTTACCCTCTACTTGGACGGTATGAGTACATTGTAACCAACAGGATGTCTGTCCGGTACCTTGATTGGGGAACCCCCCCCCCCTCCTCGTTGAATCCCTTTACTTGTGTCCACCTATTCTCCTGGTGAATGAGCTGCCCCCATGAGAGGTGTTGGCTCTCATCCTCGATCCTACCCCCTGTCACACATACCTTTTTGTGTATATATAGCTGTTGGTTGAATTTCCCCCCCCCCTCTGTTATTGATTCGCACCTCATTAGGGGATTTGCCCTCATTCCTCCCTGCACCACTTTTTACCTGACTTTGGATCTCTGCACTGGCCCCACATGGTGCTCAGACCCTCAAACTTGGCGATAGTCTCTCTAAATTCCAGGGGCTTTAAGTATCCCCAAGAAGTGGGCTACTGCACTTCATGACTTCCGTAAACACAAGGTGTCGGTTGTGTCTGTTCAGGAAACACATTTTAGGGAGGGCAGGTAAACCCAGGTTCATGGACTCCCACTTCCCCTTGGGCTTTTGTAGCAATCGCTTCCATTTGAAATCTAAGGGTACAGCCATTTTATTTCACATCTCTATCCCCTACAAGGAAGAAGACACTCTTATTGACAAGAATGGTCGATTTGTCGTGACTAAAGTCCTGGTTGCCGGACACTTATTTACCTTTGCCAACGTTTATATGCCAAATAAGGCTCAACATAGGCTTTTGACAACGTTGCCCTCGACAGCTCAAGGACTTTAAGGGGACTCTAGTACTGGGGGGAGATTTTAATTTCCCACTCCATCCTGCGACTGACACTTCCCTGGGGAAATCTTTAGTTCCTGCCCATATATTGAACTCCATCTCCTTGAACCCACAGACCCCCCCCCAACTCGTTAACCGTTGGAGGGCTCTCCACCTCATAGTTGGGGACCTCTTTCTTTGCACACACCACAAAGTTGTATGATAGTCTATATTTTTCTTCCACCTTATAACCTTCTCCTCCAGTCCGCTGTAATCGGCACTATGATGTGGTCAGACCATATGCTGGTTATTGTGGCTAGTTCCTCTCTCCTCTATAGGCCAATAACATCACGATGGCGTCTAAACTATGCTCACTTGTCTGACCCTTTGCTCTTGGCTGACTGTAAGCCGATACTAATGTGTTATTTTGTGGATAATGTCTTCCCGGATAAAAATGAATAAAAGAAACAGTGAAGCGCCTTCAGAAAAGTGACTAAACATACACGCTACACATTGAATACGGAGGTTCTCCTAAAAACCTGAAGACATGTATTGTAGAAAATCAACGGAGCGCCAGCGAACTGGATGTACAATTAGTCACTACACATGTCCAATTAGCTGTCTTCTAAATCATCATGAGGAAGCCGCTCTTTCGAGTGAAAGAAGATCTCTGCAGAAGAGAAGGGATATAATAGTGCAATATGTCGGTCCACCATAAGAGGAAAGTTGAACAGTCGTGGTCCTACTCACATGCTGTTGAGCCTAACCTTGGCTCTAGGGTGAATGGTAGTTATGGGTCTTCAAAGATGTTCAGGTGCCCATATACCCGCAATAGGATTCTTCAACACTGTACATCCGCAGTAAGGTTCTTCAGACCCTTTCCCCTGCAGTGGATCAAAGAATACCAACGCACTTTCTGGTGCAATATCGTTTTAAAAAATAATAGAGTGGGTACTCATAAGTAGTTACACTCACATGCTGGTGAGCCGCATTGGCTCCAAGATGTCGCACAGGAATATTTTAAGGTAATTCCAAAACCTTCTTGTAAATCACGTTCCAGGAAGCAGCAGCAGTAGTATAAAATAAATTTTATGTGTTAGGTTAGGCTCAACAGCATGTGAGTAGGACCACGACTGTTCAACTTTCCTCTTATGGTGGACCAACATATTGCACTATTATATCCCTTCTCTGCAGAGATCTTTTCACTCGAAAGAGCGGCTTCCTCGTGATGATTTAGAAGACAGCTAATTGGACATGTGTAGTGACTAATCGTACATCCAGTTCGTTGGCGCTCCGTTGATTTTCTACAATAAATGTCTTCCCGGAGATCGCACCAATGAATGTTTTGGAAGCACACAAGTGCGTAACGTGGGGGCACTGTGTCCGTATTGGGTCTGAGATTAAGAAGCATGAGGAGGCCCAGATAAAGGACCTGTTGTCCCCAAGAGCCATCTAGGAAATGACCACGATCATCAGCGACCCCGCCGTCCTCGCCTCATTAGTTTCCCTCTGACATTATGAATGCAGCACACCGTAGGGCGTATCTCCACTCTTAGGCATTTATTCACACTCAATAAAAGTGTGAAGTTGTTGGCTCGCCTGCTTGCCGTAAACTATGTTACCTACAGCCCTAATATTAGGAATAAGCATGGGTAGCTCCAGAATTTCCCGCACCAAATTGTGAATACCATAGTCTACTTCTATAAATCCCTTTGCTCCATTCCTGGCCCCTTCTCTGCAAATGTGCATGCCCGACATCAGTCTGACTTTGACCAATACCTTTCTCGATACTTCAAGCAGAAAAACCCAGCGTGTTGGCCAAGCTTCTTGATGAGCCACTCACAGCAGATGTGTTGGGACAGGCCCCAAAATTCACACAAATGGGCAATTGCCCAGTCCCAGGCAGCCTCCCAATCTGCTATTACAAAAAACTGACGCACGTTCTAACCCCACGCTTCCCCCAACGCATTCAATTCCCTGACTTGTGAGCGCCCCATGCCCGTGCAATCCCTCATAGCCAGCATTGTGCTTGCCCCAAGGAGAGAGAGCAATATTCAAACTATAGACTCCTTTCCCTACTTAATTGTGACAAGCTGTTTGCAAAAAATCTTGGTGACTTGCCTGAAACCCTTTTGTGCCTTCACTAATTCACAAGGACCAGGTAGGGTTTGTCCCCCACAGGGGGGCAAGGGACAACATGATACGTACCCTTCACCTCAAGTATGCCCCCCCCTTGGTGCCTGTTGTCTCTATTCTGCTTCCGTAAGCAAAGCTGTGAGGCGTGGATGCTTTAGACTAGCTAAGTCTGTATTTGACCAGTACTCACATGATGAAGTTCGGCAGATGGCTTCAACGCAGCAAAACTGACACGTGGAGAGATGAATCCAGTTGAGTCTAATGATCAGACTGACAATCTTGTAATAGTGTACAGCAATGCAGGTAAAAATACATTCGTTTTGTCTAGCAGTGAGCACAGAATTGCTGCTATGTGACCAGGAAGTAACTCAGAACATGACACTGAGAAAGGGGTGGAAACTAGCTGGATACAGCAAAGCTAAGGAAACCCAGCAGGGACAAAATAGCTATGAAAGATAGCTGCTAGCAGCGAAAAGCAGATTCAACACATAACAGTAAAACTATACAAATAAATCCTAAATCATGGGACATGACGGTCTCTATTCTGCATTGTGGGACTTCCTCTTTCCACTTGTATTGTGGGTGCTGCTTGCCCTCTGGCTCACTCCAGCAGCTTCTCTCCTGGTGAAATTCTTTGTCGGCTGTTTTTTTTTTTTCTTTGCCGGCTCTCGGGCGCGGAGGAGTAACACGGTATGCCGGCCAGGGTGTGCTGCTTTGTTCGGTGTCACAATCAGCAGCCCTGGCCATTTTTTAAATGCTGGGATGCCCTTGTCCTGTCGCTGTTTCCAATTGTCAGATGCGTTCTTGCTCCTGTGTATGTTTATTATTACTTACTAAGCGCCAACCCATTCCGCAGCGCTGTACAAAGGTGCAATGGGTAAAGACTGGAAATTCTATAATACATACAGGAGACAGGTTAGTATTCCTGCCAGCAGATACAGGAGGATATGAGGACCCTAATCCCGTATGAATTTACAATCTCGATGGGTGAGGGGGATTACAAACAGGAGGGGGGGCTGCAGTGATGAGTTAATGCAGGGAGAGGGGAGGACCAATTTTGGGTCGATCTGATGTCTTGTTACGGAGTTAGATGGTAGGCATCCCTAAACAGAAGGGTCTTTTGGGAACGTTTAAATGAAGCCAGATTTGGGGACGGTCTGATATTGCGAGGAAGCGCTTTCCATAGGGTTGGTGCCGCACGAGAAACGTCCTGCAGTCTGGCATGTGAAGAATTAATGCTGGAGGGTGCCTGGCGCATGTCCTTGTTGGATCTTAGGGGGCGGGCTGGATTGTATTTGGTGATTAGTGAGGACAGGTAGTGCGGAGCGGCATTACTGAGGGTTTTGTAGGTCAGGGTGAGTAATTTAGAATTTGATATTGCTGTGGATGGGGAGCCAGTGTTGGGATTCAGAGAGGAGCGACAGAGACAGAGCGATGGGTGAGATGGATAAGCCGGGCTAAAGTGTTTAGGATGGACTGCAGGGGGAGAAGCGGGAGATAGGAAGGCCAGTCAGGAGGTTGTTGCAGTAGTGCAGGCGGGAGATAACAAGCGAGTGGATAAGTTTCTAGGTGGTGTTGGCAGTCAGAAATGGGTGAAATTTGACAACATTGCGGAGGTGATTGCGGCAATATGAGGAGAGTGATTGGATGTAGGGACTGAAGGAAAGCCTGGAGTCGAGTCACTCCGAGGCAGAGGACTTGGGCTGAGGGAAGGATGGTGTTGCAGTCCACAATTAGGAAGAAGTCAGAAATCGGAGTAGAGTTAGAGGGGAGAATTAGAAGGAGCTCGTTCTTGGACATATATATATTTATTTATTTTTGAGAATAAGGATTTTACCAGGAAGGATACATTGAGATTTTTCTCGTTTTCAAGTATGTCCTGGGTGGCAATTATGTACCGTTAGGGGTCTTGCTCAAGGACACTTACTGGAGAGGTGGTCTTGCCGGGATCGAACCTGTGTCTCCACAGTCTCTCTCCACAGTTATAGAGCAGTTATGTTACCTCTACTCCACCCAACCGGCAAATATTGATCTTCAGGTAGTGAGATGCCATTCAGGCATGGATCCCATATGGGCAGTCACTGACCTGTGCGAGAACAAAGGGAGAGAGATTGGGAGTGGAGAGGTAGAACTGAGTGTCATCAGCGTATAGGTGATACTTGAAGCCATAGTTGGTGATGAGTTTACAAAGTGAGGAGGTATAGATGAAGAGCAGAGGACCTAGGACTCAGCATTGGGGTACGCCAACTGACAGAGGCCTTGAAAAGGAGGAATTGCCATCAAGGGATACAGAAAAGGATCTATTGGAGGGGTAAGATTTTAGCCATGAGAGGGTGGTACCACTGTGGTATCAGTGACCGAGAGACGAGGGTCTTTAGGAGGAGGGGATGGTCAACTGTATCAAAGGCAGCAGAGAGCTCAAGTAGGATCAGTATGGAGTAGTGGAGATTGCATTTAGAAGAAAGGAGGTCACTAGTAACCTTTTGTGAGTGCAGTTTCCATTGAGTGTTGGGAGCGAAAGCCAAATTGCAGGGGTCAAGCAAAGAGTTGGAGGATAGGAAGAGGGTTAAGTGGTCGTAGACTAATCATTCTAGCAGTTTTGACACTAGTGGAAGTAGTGAAACTATTAAACGCTGTGTATAGATGGACTTACTTGAAAACGAGAGCAATCTCAATGTATCCTTCCTGGTAAAATACTTAGCTAGTCTGTTGTAATATTTATTTATTTGCAATCAAGGAATAGACAGGATTGATAATCCTCAATATAATGGGTGTAACCCTAATACATCATTGTCAAAAAGGTGAGGAGAAAGAAATTAAAACATAACATTTATTTTGTACTTAAAAAATCGAGCCAGACATACATATACACATCGGCGTCAGACACCACCCAGAACGATAAAGAATGGAGCCTCCACATTGTGACAATGAAGTACTGAAACTGAACGGTAGTTTTCAGGAGAATGTGGGTCGAGGGAGGGTTTAAACCCATGTACCGACCTTAGATCACTTAATTTGACTATTCTAAGCTTTAACACCTGCTGTGTATAATTAACCCTGTGTACTGACCCTTGGCTCGTATGACTACTCTCTCTGGTCTATGACTGGCTTTTTCTGTGTGTATCTATTAGTTAGCAATTTACCGTCTAATCTAAAGACCAGCAGTTTGGGTTGTGATGTGTACTGCGTGTTCAGGATTTGTGACGGGCACGCTCCAATGCAGTAGACTGGAGTGACAGAACACAATGTCACTGTGCGATTTGGAGGGGGCTGCACTAGCCTCCTTCCCAGAGACTATGGCCCGTGAAAGAGACTATTATATTTTATATATCTGCCAGTTAACTAAATATTTCTGATGTCTGTGTGTTATTCCCTTATGTAGTTATTGTATAGTCTCTTGTGTATTTTGCGTACATTCCCTCAAATATCTAACCTTTTCTCTGTATAGTGTGATCTCTGTATAGTACCTGCTTTCTCTATTGTGTAAGTTCTCTCTGTAAGAAATTCCTTTTGTTTACCCTTCTTCCTCCTTCCCCCATTCTCCATTGTTTGAAGGTCATGTGTAGTTATCTGATCTGTGCAGCTATCTGCTTGATTGTATGCAAATGAGGTTGATGGTTTAGTGTATCTCTGTGCTGTGTAATAAACGGGCAGTTCTATTCTGACCAAGCTTGAAGTCACGACTCATGATTTGGGGTACCAGGAATCTTCTGCCCGCTGTGCCAAGGAAAAGCTCCAGGTCTACAGCTATGGCTTATTTCTCGGGGTGCTAGCCAGACTCTCTACATGCACCTGGCCTTAAGCTGCGGCTAAGGTACTAGAGAAAGGTGTGAGAGTCACGAGGAGAAACTGGGTGTCCAGTGAGGAAGCGGCATTTGGCATATGTGACCCTATCCGGGCACAGAGATCTGTTACAACTGGGTTAGAATATTTGTTCTTGGAATCAAGCGATGTATAGGGGGCAATTTGCATGAATCTGCATGAATGGCGCTTTCACTTAAATCCTCCCCATCCGGGGGGCATGTCTGGATGCTGATGAGAGCGGCTGCTGCACTGCTGAGCTCCAGGCCACGGCACTGTTAACTGGCTGTTGGTGGCAATCTGCGTACCCAATTTGGGCACACTCTCACCGGCTTACCTTCTGAACCTACCGGGCTTCACTGCTATGCTCGACGACTGCGGGGAGAGGTGCTTCGTCTTTCTCTAACTTGCCTCGGACTGCGGCCATCTTGCGGCCTGGTCTGGACTTCCCTGCACTAGGGGCCTTCCTTTCGAGCGGTTTCCTTCCTGCTGAGATGGGGAAAAAGTCGCAGAAGTCGGGTGAGGCGGAGGGCCCTCGTCCCCCTGATGTTAGAGTTGCGCTCGGGGTTGGCTGTGGTGAGGGGGATGAAGAACCGCCGAACTGGAACACCTTCCTGCTCCGAGGGTATGGAGCAGACTGCCCGGCCCCCACCTTTGGTGCCTGCTGATGGGGTTGCGATGGTGCAGACCAGGGCCCAGCCACTCACGGTGGAAGATCTGCAAAAGGTGATGGAAGATTTTAGAAATCTCTGGCATAGTGACTTACGTGAGATGAGCTCTGCCGTGGACTCCCTGCAGACACAAGATGCTGATGTGAACTTACGATCCCTGGATACGGCAGCAGCACTCACTACCATGAACGCCAAAGTGGCTGACCTGCAGGCGCAGGTTTCTCGCCTCAGCTCTGCTGTGCTGGCCTTTTGGAATCCCGTCACCACAGAAGGAACATTCGCTTCTGAGGGATCCTGGAGAGCGTGGGTACGGATGGGCTTCAGCGTTATCTTCGGGGTTTGGTGGCACACCTCCTCTCAACAGATGGACCCACATCGGATGCCTTTGTTGTCTCGGCCATGAGAATACGGAGGGCTGCCGCTGCACCACCGATGGCTCCCCAAGATCTGTTTGCAGTCACTAGGGATGGGACTGCCCACGCCCAGATTCTTGCTGCCTCCAGCCCTCACCATAAGGTCACCTTACGCTTCCACTTGTGTTATCCTCTACCGAGACCTGCCGTTTATGGCGTTGGTGGCCCGCAGAAGTTTTCGGGAGATCACTGCAGTGCTACGGGAGCGTGGTGTCCACTACCGCTGGGGCCCCACGAGTTCCTTTGTTGTGGTCCATGATGGCAACACCTACTCAGCGGAATCGGTGGATGTCCTAGTTTCTCTGGGTCTCCTTGTGGCCCCTCAAGGGCCGTCCAGTTTGCACACCGAACCCGGTTGACTCTAATTCCCTCCCTCACCTATGTTTTAGTCTCCTTTCTCCCTTACGACCCATGTGTGTGGACACTTGCTGAGACACGTTCCCTCATCCTGCTGTCTTCTCCCGTCGCTGATCTTGGACTGGTGCCATATACCCCCCCTTTTTGATTCCTGACACAACCCCGCATTAGATTTGAGGTGACCGCCCCCTACCCACACTTTGACCCCCCCACCCACACTTTGACCCCCCCTACCCACACTTTGACCCCCCCTACCCACACTTTGACCCCCCCTACCCACACTTTGACCCCCTTCCTCCATTTTTGTTTTGAGCGATTACGTGGACTTAACTGCAGAATTTTTGGGACAATTGGTCATGGGCCTGACGGAGCATCAGGATCTCTGGTTTCCCCTTGCTCCCTCCCCCCCCCTTTTTTTTTTTTTTTGGGACATTGGGTAGTGTCCTAGGTGAGCCTTTAGGATAGCAACCTATTCTCTAGCTTTCCTCCCGGCCCCAGGCCTCCCAGCCTCGTGGTCCCTTCCATGGCCCCTGGTATCCTTGGGGTCGCTGGGGTGAGCCGGGAACACCTTGAGGCAGTCCCCTATTTCCCACCCCCCCTTTTTTTTTCTCTTTCCCTACCCAGATCTCCTGATGCCCTTCACCTCGTAGGACGCTTTAAGGGTTCGGAACTCCCGACTTGTTCTGTTTTCCTTTAATCCCCCTTTCCCATATGATCCCTCATTTCTGCAGTATATTCTTTGCCTTTCTTCGGTTGACCCTGCGTGGTCTTTCCTCATAGTGTCTTTCTGTTATGTCTTATAAATAAAAACTTTTAAATATAAATCCTCCCCATCCACAATAGCACACACAAGGGTTGCCCCCTCATCCCCTTGCTCTTAGTCCTTGCCCTCAAGCCTTTTCTCAAGGAGATCGCCAGCACCTGGATATTTCAGTGGTGAGAGTTGGGAATGATGCACATAGAGTACTGTAGCTGCATGATTTGCTTTTCTCTGTCACAAACGCTACTATCACACTCCCAGTATTCTGGTGGCGCTTCTGTTATATACGGCACCCTGGCTAACCTTAAAATTAACTTCAGTAAATCCTCTACCTTCAAGATCTTGGTGCCCTCCCAACATATTGCCCATTCGCAACAATCACATTTTGATGGTTGTACACTAAAATACTTGGGTATCTGTAGGATGATGAGTCATACATGCCTAGTATACGCCACTAATTTTCCCCAAAGCTCTTTCAATGGGACCTTAGAATTTTGCGCACGTATCACTAATCAAGATGAACCCCGTGCCCCACTTTTTAAAAAAAATAAAAATAATTATTAGACTATTCCCATTACCTTACCGAGGACCTTTTTCTCGACCCTTCACTCAGCACTAACCAGGTAAAGCAGGAGACAGAGACCACTATTTGATCGCCTGACATGGGTTGCCTGGTCCGCAATACTTTCCCGGACATAATTTATTCATGCTGATGGGCATTGGCAGTGCATAATAAATGCCACCCTGCAGCATGTAGAATCCATACGATTTATGTAAGAAATCAAAAAGGAATCCTGGGTGACCTGCCTTGATTTCTTTCCTACAGTATATTAGTTATACATATTACAGGGCAGCACTTTTCCCTGTGCTCCCCTCTTAATGAAATCTCAATATGCATCCAGGAGAACATGGCTGGTCTGGCAACCCTGCTGCTAAGTTTGGGGGGGGACTTCCCTGCTAATATGCATCATACCACCTCCTCTGGGCCATGGAATGGATGGGGTTTTTCAAATGGTGAAAAGACCTTAGCAAGTGGTTGTTGATTTGTGATCTCACCCAGCACTGCTCTACCTCTAATAAAAAACATATATCGTGTTAACCCTGTGGTGCCAATGCTACCTGTTTGTTTGGGAATGTCACATAATCCAATGGTTTTGGTCTAGAATACATCACATTGTGTATGAGCTGGTTGATAGCCTCCCCAACCCCTGCTGCCCTTTTTGCCGTCAGCAAGGTGAAGCAACATGGCTAAACGGTCAGCATCATTATATAAGAAGTCCATCTTGATCATGATCCTAATTCTAGATGAGGGCCAACTCTCACGTTACACTGTTACATGGTTGCAGTGGATCTTGGTGTCCACCTCAGCCTCGTTCCAAGCCATCCTGCAGACTGGGGAGTTCTCCCTCCTCGGGCTGATGCATGTCATTGGTGGAATTATCCTGTCTCTGATCCCTGGTGCCCACCTAAGACTCACGTCAACAATAGTCACATACTCTCGCTTGGTGAACTAGCCCCTTTTGTATAACCAATTTTTCCAAGGCCCCCCCCCCCCCGTTTCTTTTATGCGTTGCTGGATTGTTAAATTGCAGATTTTTACCTATCTGCAATTTCTGCATGCCCTGTTATAACACTGCAAGGTCTATCTTGTGTATGAACAATGTCAAGACGTGTCATTCGATCACATTTAGTCTACAGTGAATACAGTGCTAAAATAACTGCTACAGCGCTCTTGTTAACTAATGCAAAGCACTAGTAGTTTGAACTTGAAGATCAGTATCTGTGAACCAAAAGCCTCCCTTTACACAATCCTTCAATAAAGTACATTCTTCTAACGTCTCTTTTGTTAGTACATTCTAGTGTTCATCACGCCTTAAAGTGTCTACAGACTTCTTCTTCCTAACTTAATCCTGTGTTCTTTCTAGCAAATTTTCCTGCTTTTGCTATGCACCACTATGCACAATTGCGATTCTGCCATGCATTGTTATGTGTGAAAACTAAAATATCCCTTTTAAGGGTGTTGTGCTTAAATATCACCAATTTTAGCAGCATTTATAAGGTTTAAAGATCCCCTCCCCACAAGTGGTGTGTGCACATTTGTTATTCTTTTAGCTGACAATTATGCTCATATTTTGTAATTAAAGCTATGGTGTTTGAAAGAACCACTTAGGCCGGGGTCAGACGAGTGCACTATAGGTGTCCGTCACAGCGATGGGACGCTTCACCGGGGCTGGTCACACGCTGTAGCGCGCCACAGCAGGCGTGCTGCGGATGTCCTGAAAGCTTCCCCGTTGAAGCGCTATGATGTGAATTAGACGGGGCTGCAAAGCGTAATACTCCATAAGATGATTGAGCTTTGCAGCGCTGAGCAATGTGGCCAGAAGGCTGTCAGAGTGCAAGGAATGTACACTCTCACTGTTCCTTCCGCTCTGCAAAATGCTCGTCTGACCTTGACCTTAGATGTGTTGACTGAGATAACACAAATACCCACAGGTTAAGCACTCCTTGATCAGAATTCTGACGCCAAAAGACAAAAAGATTGACATTTTGATAGGGCCGTTTCGGCTTCCCACTGCTGAACTCAAATGTAGTTCATGGTGCTACTGATGGCGAACAGCATTCCTTGGGCCTGCACCACCCTTTGCCTGAGCCGTTGTAGCATGTCCAGTTTATCCCTGGTCTTGCTGGCAGCCATGTCAAGATGTTCACTTCGTGTTTGCAACCACATGCGGTGGTACCTCCTGGTCTCCTTAGTGCTACCCATAAATTAGGATTCCTCTGATTGGGGCTCTGCAAAAGCACAGTAAAACAAAGTCCAAAATGCTCCTGGACCCAAGCACTTCGGGTCTCTTGTGCTAAATCTGTATTAAAGTGAAAGAACTAGTCATGTGAATTAAACAGCAAAAACTTGTAATGCTCTGTGTTCTTCGAAATATCTATCCCAAATAGTTCTGAATTTTAAGGAATGGATTTCTAGTCCTCTGACTTAATATTAAAAATGAATTTACTTCTGCCTGTGGTTTTGACTGTTATACATCCCAGGAAACCCAACAATTCCCTGGCAGACATTCTTTTCATTTGACTTATAATTTCCATGTGATAAATTTGCTTTTTTTTCTTTCTTTCTTTCTTCCATCCCTTAGTAACATACACATGTGTTGTAACGCTCCAAATAGCTTTATTTGTATTGGGGAAAAAATTAACCTTAGTCTAGACAAGCGGTTTCCAACCCCAGTTCTAAAGTACCTCAAATCAGGCCTGGTTTTAGACTGGTGTCAGACGAGCGCGCTATGTGCGCCTGTACTGATGTGTTTACCGGCGTTCGTCGCAGCGTTGTGCCGCTGCAGCGGGGCCAGACACACGCTTGTGCACGAAATGTGCGAGCGCGCATCAAGCGTCCGTTATCCAAGCCTCTCCGTCAAAGCGCTGGGACGTGCGATGATGGAGCTGCAAAGCGCGATTCTCCATAGGAGGATCGCGCTTTGCAGCACTGAGCGCACCGAGTGGCCAGACGGGCGTCGAGTGGAAGGAACGTCCACTATCACGGACGTATGTTCCGCTCTCCAAAGACGCTCGTCTGGCACTAGCCTTAAGGATTACCTTGAGGAATGTAGACCGAATCCTGCAATCACATCACCTGGGCTGTGCTTCAGATATCTGGCAAACCTGGCCTGTTAGTGGTACTTGAGGACTAGAGCTGTAAAATTTCTGGGAAATTTTGAAGCCATGGGGAACCCCTCCCGGTTTTTTTCTGGTACAATGGAAGTTTTCAAAAAAAAAATTAAATATGCACTATGGAGTAGGTATATTAATTTTGTCACACTTGAAATAAAAGTACAGTTTATTAACTTGAACTTGCTTTTTATAATTTTAGTTTTTGTTTCAAATGTCATAGCAAGCAAGGACTGTATATGATATTATGAGAACAAGTAACCACCCCTCCGTTTCCTGAAGAGCAACAATAAAAGCAAGAAACCATCAACATAAAAAAATATAAATATATATCAAATTTGCCCCTTGGCACCAATAGCAAAAGGAAGTAACTGGCATTATTTGTGCCTGTAGGATATGAAGAAGGGAGAAGTTTGTGAGGGTCCGGAGAACAAGCAATGGCACTAGTGGCCTGCTTTACGGTGGGGCCCGATCGGGTCCCACGAGGTTTTCGCTCGATTGTGCCATTACAGGGACAACTGCACCATATGCAAATCAGACTGCTACACCCAGAAACGGCAAGTACAGAAATGCCATGGAAGTCATCCCTGCACGAGAGGTGCAGCAACCCCCGACGATCGTTTCGGCCTTATTGGGCCTTGTCAGGGAGGGTATAGCTGGGTCCTCCCTAACTTCTCCCTTCTCACTATAAGTGTACAGGGTAACCAGACGTGGACCCCTTGCTCGATGTGCCAGATGTGTCAGCTATACCCTCCTGACAAGGCTTAATAAGGGCGAAATGATCGTCAGGGGTTGCTGCACCTCTTGTGCAGGGATGACTTTCTTTTTGGCATTTCACCGGCCACCCTTTCTGGTTGTAACAGTCTGATTTGCACATGGAGCAGTTGTCCCTGTAAAAGCAGTTGTAATAGCAGTTGTCCCTGTAATAGCAGGCCCCACCGAAAATCAGGCCACTAGTGCCGTTGCTTGTTCTCAGGACCCTCACAAACCTCTCCATTCTCACTGTAGGATATTGATAACTCAATATTTAAGTTCCATGTTGAGGATTAACGTTCGAGTGGCGCTTTAAAAATATTGAAAAGGAAACACAAGACGCTATTTACAATACATACAATTTTAATCTCATTTACTTCTTCCTCTCCATATTTGTCATTGATTTCTAAAAACTTAAGGTTTGTACGAATTGAAACCAGTGTTTCTTCCCTTTCACAGGTTAGTTTGTTTGATTTGGTTTGAATATTAGCTAACGCAGATTCTTTCACAGCAGCAGCAGAAGAGGTAGGAATCTGAAGTAATCGAGATGCAAGAGGTGTCAGAGGTTGTGTTGTTGATCAAGAGGTGTCAGAGACTGTGTTGTGTGAGGGATATGGTTTGCAGCAGTGGCGTAGCGTGTGTTGTCAGCGCCCGGGGCCAGCCAAGAATTGTGCGCCCCCCCCCAACCTGTGGACACGTTATCGATATTGCCCCAGCTCTCACATGAATATTGCCCCAGCTCTCACATGAATATTGCCCCAGCTCTCGCATGGATATTGCCCCAGCTCTCGCATGGATATTGCCCCAGCTCACACATGGATTTGCCCCAGCTCACACATGGTCCGCGGTCCGGCCAGTCAGGTGGTACAGAGACTCAGTACCACCTGATTAGACGGACCACGTGACCTGCGCCTGCACGCAGCCGCCTCCCCTTCAACAGGACAGACTCACTGTTCAGGACCGGGCAGCCGGCAGGCACTCCCGCTGCCCGGCATCTGGGTCCCCTCAACCCGCGGGCCCTTGGGCGGCGCCCGAGGGCCCGGCGGGTCAGTCCGGGCACAAACTGCGCCCGGGGCCACGGCCTCCCCAGCCCCCCCCCCCACGCTACGCCACTGGTTTGCAGAAACCGACTGTCTGTACTGGAGAGAACATTAATATGGATCAAATAGGGACAAATTTAACCTCTTACCTATCAACTGTATCCCAACAACCACTGTAGGAGGTACAAGATGGAGCTCACAATCAAGCTAAACTGAAGCCTTTTCCCTAGAGACTGAAATGTATATTTTTGTTGTCTGAGTATTGCATTGAGATGTGTTACTTGAATTGTGATCCAGGATTCGCTTGTCTTCAGCTGAGAGAACTTGTAATGATTTAAGACTTTAAAGTCTCAGAAGTCTATCATTATGGTATTAAATCTATATAACATTAAGACCTCATTATTAGACCTTATTTATTTAGAAAGTATTTTATCAGGAAGGATACATTGAGATTTTTATCGTTTTCAAGTATGTCCTATATCATTGTATAAGAACATATTACACACTTTTGTTTTTTTCAATTTTTCTGGCAAAAAAACAAAAAATGGCTTTGGAAGGAAAACAGGAAAAAAGGGTCCCTCCACTCTGGAGCGGAAAGTAGCTCCTTCCCTAACGCTATGTTTGACGCTGGGGCTGTGGGCCCGACGGATTCGCGGAGGGGATATTCTGTGGCCAGCTAACGCATATTATTATTATTATTCATAGTAGTAGTATTTATTAAGCGCCAACACATTCCGCAGCGCTGTACAAGGTGTAATGGGTAAAGACAGGTCAGTATTCCTGCCAACAGATACATGATATGAGGACCCTATTCCTGTGGGAATTTACAATCTAGATGGTGAGGGGATTCGAAACAGGAGGGGGGGGGGTTACAATGGGCATGGATTTTACCTCCCCGTTGAGCCACTTTAGACATTAGACACGTCTTCAAAGTGTGAGTTTCCATAGGAGGCTTGCGCTTTGTAGAGCTGTGCACACAAATGTGTGCACAATGAGGTGGTCCCAGTCTTAAAAAGTGTATACAGGAGGATTCCAGGCACTCCAATTTCCGAAACATTTCAGCTCCAGCTTGAGTGAGGCAGCAGTTGCAGCTGAATGTTGCTTGTAACGAAAGTGTTCGTCATTTTGGAAAAAAGGGCTGCCTGGAATCATTTATTTTGTGTTATTTTTGCATTCAAAAAGTTTTTATCAAAAATAAACATTACATAAGCGCATCTGTTATAAAACACGATATATGTAAGACATTCTGTGAATCGAAAACCTTTAACAGTGGATGCTACTATCCATCTAAAATCATAAACATGTGCAGTATAGCAATTGTCCATTAGATGTTGTGTGACTATCCTGAGTAGTCCGTAAACAAAATGATTGGGTATAGTCTTTCTTAAATCTGAAACTGCTCATAAATGTGTACTATACATTGGAAAATGCGGTCTAAGATGCGCGTGACGTGTGTCACCTAAGGGTAAGTACCCACAAAAGATATTCAAAGATAATGGTAATAAAAGAGGAAATATAATAATCAAAAATAAGAGTAGAGGAGAAGGGAAGGAGAGGAAAAAAAAAATAAAAAAAATTGGGCAATCGATAAGAGGGTGTACAGAAAGTATGAGCGATAGTTGGAGGTCCAAGCGAGAAGAGTATGCAGGTGAGAGGTGAAGACAGATAAAAGATTGTTGTCAGGAGGGGCAGTGAAAGTAGGAGTGGCAAGGTATAAGGAGGGGACAATTTGTGTCAGAAGAACCAAACAATTAATACTAGACCACTCCCGTGGGCGGTTCGTTCCCCCCAGGAGACCCATCACTTCTTTCCAAGCTCGTTCCCCACTCTGAGCGTAGAGTCCGGTATGCCACAGAGGATGAAGCTTGATTCCAGTAGTACCAAGTGGTCGTAAACTTTTGTCTCCTAGCATCTGAAGAAATCAACGATTCCTCCGTAGCCTGGATATCATTCATTTTGTCCACAAGGTTCTCTATAGTGGGGAGACGAGGGGTCCTCCAGAATTTGGGAATCATCGCTCGAGCCCCCAACAAAAGCCCCAGTAGTAGAGTTTGCTTAAGTCGTGTCAAAGATATTTCAATGTGAAATAGTAAAAATATTTCTGGACAGAGAGGTAGGGTCACGTGGCAAACCTAAACGGCGAGGCTACACGGTCAAAAGCGTTGTCTGCATCCGCAGACAAAAGCATCATCGGTATATTTCTGTGTTGAGCTAATCTGATGGCAGCCAGCACCCTTGAAGTTGCATCCCGTGCTTCACTGCCCAGAATGAATCCTACCTGGTCCGGGTGGACCAGTCTAGGCATAAATTGTTTCAAACGATCAGCCAGCACTCAGGCTAATTTGACGTCACTATTCAAAAGAGAGATCGGCCGATAATTTCCACAGAGCAAATGATCCTTATTAGGTTTCGGTAAGATTGTTATTGACGCAGTAGTAGTGGCAGTGTGAAAAGGGACTCCATCTTTCAAAGAGGCGAAAACAGCAGCTAGGTGTGGCAGTAGAGTGGGGCTAAAAGCTTTATAATATTCTATTGGTAATCCGTCAGGACCTGGGCTAGGACCCGATTTTCATGTGTTTCATTGCAGCAGTCCGTTTCGCTACCGTAATCGGTGAGCCCAGGGTTTCCGTCTCCGTTACCTGCAAGGCGTGTTGAAATTCGAGTAGCTAGGTATTCAGATATTACTTGCGCACCTGCTGTGTCATCCGTTTGGCTTTGAAGGTTGTATAGGAAACTGAAATATTCTCGAAAGGCCTGTTGAATTTTCATCGGTTGTGCCATAAGCGGCTTTCCCGTCGGTTTAATTCGTGCTATATAGGACGAAGCTCTGCGAGCTTTCAAAATCCGCGCCAGAAGTTTACCAGGTTGATTCTCCCTGAGCGCGAAAAGGAATCCTTTATTTTGACTGCTGTAATTGGAGGTTGGCCGCTGTGCGTTCTGTGAGCTCTCGCCGTTCAAGATTCCCTTTTGTCTATTGACTAGATGGTTGAGCGTTTCAGTCCTGTATCTCACATACAGCATGTGTGCATCTTAGATTGTAGGAAATTTCAAATGGCTTGCATGCAAAGGACGAACACTTGGCCGAAAGACCTTTGCTCAGCTACAAACTTACCAGCACCACCGCTCCAGCCATCTACCTCCTAGATTGTGAGTTCCTACGGGAATAGGGCCCTCATCTCCTCCTGTACTGTTTGTCAAATGTTGTTCAATGTATTGTAACCCTGTCTATACTGTGCTTATTGTACAGCGCTGCGGAATATGCTGGCGCTTTATAAATAAAGAATAATAATAATCTACTGCAACTCCAAAAACACTTAAATGGTTATTGACTAAGCACTGTCATGGCTCTGAAGTTCACCATAGTTCAAATTATGCGTAATAATGGTTGTTATAACTACATTTAACTTTGACTATTCAGAGAAAGGGAATTAAACAATGGCATATAAAGTTGCCACAAACAATGAACAATAGTACCACCATTATTCTTCCATAGGAGTCAACTGCATCTACTTTCCATTTTAAGATGTTCCATCAATGTTTGCAACATTGATGACTATACAGTACCTTTGGCAAATTTAATGTGGTGATCTTCATTGAACGGATAGAAACAATGCTGAGAACAGTGAAAACTTTTATAGGCAAATTTAAAACTACAAGGGAATCTTCACTGAACTACTTTGTCAGAAACTATGGTGGAAACCACACGGAATACTATGCTGGACAACCTCAGGAGCAAGAGTGGTGAAAACTATGGTTGAACTTTCCTAATCAGTGAATCCACCGTAGTTGACCAAAGTAAATCACCATGGTAAATAGATTACTGGTATATATTCACACTAAATTGACCCTTTTAGCTCTGTGGTGTACTGAAGCTCTTTGATGCAAAGGGAATCACTCTCACGCAGAGATCATCTCACTTTTTGATCTGATCTTTTAGAAAGAATGTCAGCTCCGTGGCTAGTAGACTTGTCCTCTAAAAACGGTTTGTACCACGGTTACAGTGCTAAAACTATATATGCACTGTGACGAACCATCAAAAAATTTAGGATTCTTCCGGCTGTGCAGTCTGGATTAAACCTGTATGTATTTATCAGGGTATCCATTCTCTGGATGCAAAGATAATTTTTCTATTGTCTCCATGATTTTTTACATTTTATCCTCTATTTCCATTACAAGTATTTTTATACAAATTTTTCAATCTACTGCTTCTTATGTTTGACATTTACTTTTCTAGTTTACTTATTTGATTACATTTGTGTATGTAAATAAATATCGCCATCTGCTTGTATTGCCCCTTTAACATCGAAACGGCTAATTTTCATAAATGAAGCAAACAAATCTGAAGTTGGAGTTTAGCTTGCTGTGCATTCCTGCTCTATGTACTTTACTCTTGGCCTTCCAAGGTCTTTCAGTCATCTTGATATGCAAACTATTTGATCATTACCCTTCAAAGAATAATTGTTGTTTTACTTTTACGATGATGTTGGTTAACGGGTCAGATCAGTCTAAACATTTTTTAGAGTCCATGCTCTTGGGATTTATTGTTTTTAAACTGGAAATGAGCTGACCAATAACTGCAGCACATCCACAAGCAATTTTATAAAATTGCTAATTTTTAAAAGAAAATCATGCATCGTATTTTGTTGGAAGCTGTCTCTACCTTTGCATTGTATTGTCATTGAGGTGTGAAGGTAAAATAACGAAGGCCGTTTGCCAAAATTACTTATCAGTTAATTTTCATTTGTTTTCTTTTCTGCCTAGGATCTGTTTTCCAGTCCAGATAAACCACCTGCCCCGGGAGACCCTCCTCACAGTTACTCTTAACGCATTTCCCATCCTTCCTCCTGGAAGCTCCTCTGAAGCCAGCAAGCAGAAGCGAAATCCTGAAGCCCTTGGCTGGGTCACCACACCACTCTTTGATTTCAGACAGTAGGTTTTCCCTGTACTCGATTTGATGGAAAACCATAATCGTGGAAAGCATTCTATGCTTTTCCATGGTATTTTTTTTCTTGGTCATTTGCTTTTGCTTGAGGATCCCCTAAATCAGGGATCAGCCTTGGCCCTCTAGATGTTTTGGAACTACATCTCCCTTGATACTCAGCCACTTGTTAGGTCAAAAGTGTCTTTTGGGAAATATAGTTACAAACACTCTAGAGGGCCATGGTTGAGTACCCTACCCTGAATGGACGATGTTTCATTCAAAGGCTTGACCATTAAAGAGCCTATAATTTTTTTCTTCTTTCTGCTAGTGATGATTGGTGATTACAATTCTAAAATACTGCTTCATTTATCAAATCCCATACTTTATTTTGTATCCGGTTTGAGCTAAACATGTCAATACATTGGTTTGTCTTGTTCATCAATTCTCCTCCTCTTTTATCTCTTCTTGTATTTTGAAGACTTTTAACCTGTGGCCGGAGGTTACTTGGTCTTTGGCCAAAATCAAAGGATGGCACTACCAGCTTCAGTACTCCTAATGTGAACCAACCTGACAGTATCATCCTGCAGGTAATGACAGCTCCCAAGTATAAAAGACAGGCCTGAGGGTGCTATATAACGGAAATATTTGTTTGCATGTTATTTCTTCCAATAATGCATGCCAATATGTTGCATAATACAGAGACTACAAAATATTTTTTGCTGTAAAAAAGCTATAATAAATCACACAAGTCTTCTACGGACAGCTTGTGACTGACGGCTTTCCAGCACAGTGTGAACTATTTTTTCTTATTATGCTTTCTATCTATACGGCGCATAATCTGATGTGGAAAAGACTTTTATTTTAGTTGGAAAGAAAATGGTGTATTTTCATTCAGCGTGATGTTGGATCTCACAATCTGACTTCTTCTGCATGCCTATTTAAAAAAAAAAAAAAGGTTTCAGTCTTTATCTTAAGGTAGGGAAAAATCTTAAGATAACTCCTGTCAGCATTTTATTTTGGGGTTTTTTCCTTTGGAAATCGGCTTACCCATATTTTCAAATTGTAATGCTGAAGATGAAATGTCCATTAAGTTTAGCCACATGTGCCAGTATTAGGCTAGGGTCAGATGAGCGCATTTTGTACGGACTGTCTGTCCGTGCAGTACGGACGTACTTTCTGACTGACGACAAGGTAGTGGCCACACAGTCCGTTTTTTTCACTGATGTATTTTTGACTGATGTAGCAGGGAAAATAAATTACAATGAAAAAACATTCTGTCCGTCAAAAATGCTGGACGTATAAATGCAGTCCGTCTGACCATGCTCCATCACTCACATACAAAGCTACACGGACGTTGCAGACGTGGCGCACTCCGCACCTCCGTTCTAGCAGTATTACGTTCTTGCCTAACCTGCGTCCGTTTGCAGCGTCCGTCATGCAGCCGCACCTCTGTGCGGACATACTTTGTGTGTGGGGCTCCATTGGTCAGAATGCTATGCTGCCACGGACGTACTTATGTGCGGCAACACGGACGTTAACACTGCGCTCGTCTGACCCCAGCCTTAGACGTGAACTATTATCGGAAATCAAAATGCCAGTATCCACTTATTTATACCTCCATGAATTTAAAAATGCCCAAATTACACCTGTAAAATCTTGCTGATTTTAGGCTGAATTAAAATGAGCAATTGATGTGAATTTTGGAACAGTAAAAACTGCTTTCTTCAGGCTTTAATCATTGTGCATGTTTACAGGTGTACTTCTAAGAATTTGCTGTGAAAATGTCTCTCACGTCATGGCAGAAGAATGTTTCCGTTGCATGTTTGTCCTTGCAACCTTGCTAAAAGACCTATTATTTGCTGTGGGAAGGCATAGCATGGGTTTGTACCTGATGGGTCAGACGAGCGTTTTGCAGCGCGGAAGGAACGTCAGTGAGAGTGGAGGTTCCTTCCACTCTGCCGCCCGTCCGGCCACCTCGGCTGAGTGCAGTTGGTGCGCTCAGTGCTGCAAGACTCTGTCCTCTTATGGAGGATTGCGCTTTGCAGCCCCGCCGAGCGTGCGTCGGAGCGCTTCGATGGGGAGGCTTACAGAACGTCTGCAGCAAACCTGCTGTAGTGCGTGCAATTCATGCGCTCGCTACAGTGTATGGCTGGCCCCATTGAAGCGTCACATCAGTACAGGCGCACTTAGTGCACTTGTCTGACCCCGGCATAAAGCAACAGTTTGTGACCACACCATTCTTAACACTACTGAAATGGTGTTGGGTAGCGTTACAGCATTGCCTAAATAAATAGAAAGTGTCATTTATAATCAGATTTCTTTCAAATACGTGCAACAATATTACATAGTTAATGTTGCATGTATTTGAAAAAATAAAGGCAAAATCAGATTTTAAATGACAATCAGGGTTAGTCAGAGAAAGGTGAAACTCTGAACTTTTGGAGAAGTGAAGATTAGAGGTCAAAATCGCCGATTTGGAAAGTGAGATAAATGGGGGAATTTTTCTGGTTTGGCTATTTTGACCTAGAATTTTCACTTCTCCAAAAGTTCTCCAGAGTTTCACCTTTCTCTGAATATTTCTGAATGTCTGTTAATTTAGGCAATGCTGTAACGCTACCCAACACCATTACAGCAGTGTTGAGGATGAGCTAGAATGCTTGTGCAGATGGGTTCTAGGGTGCAGCTTAGGATGGTTAAACCTATTTCTTTTTTATTCAAAGCAATAAAATTGGTGATACTGACACATTTTGACAATGCTGGACACGAAAGGATAGGATAATAATAGACAGTTTTTGGTGTGTTGCTTTCTTCCTAATTGATCATTAAGTAATGTCTTGATTGAATTCTACAGACTGCCACGTCCGCTTCTCCTTGTATTTGGAAACAAAGCAGCAATTCCTTGGATTAAGAGAAAGGGAACCAGACTTTTTTCTTTTTTTTCCTTTTGTATATTGATTGAATAAAAAACAGCTGCTCCGGGTCCTCCTGCCAGGAAACTTTAGAATGCATGAGGTCTTCTGAGCTTAGAAACAGAAATTTCTGACAAACCAAAACTTTATTACTGTAGAATTAGTCTGACCTAGTTAGTCAGTGTAATGTTGCATGGTAGGACGGAGTGACTATTGTTTTTCCATATTGGTATTAAAATTCTAGTTTTACATGGTTTTAGCTATTTTTTCTTACAAAACAATTTCTGTTTTTGTTTTCTTATTTTTTCCCGCCTTCTAATTTTACGTTTTAGTGCTTGCCCTAATTAAACATGTTTCACTGATGCCAGAAGGCTGAAAGCAAAGTTAAAATTTTTCTAAAGATTTCTAATATAAAAATATATGAATTCTTTAACCTCCCTGATGGTCTGATTTTTTTTTTTTTTTTTGCCAGAAACCATTTCAATTTTTCTTTTTGGCCCCCTAGCGGTGTTCCAGAGTGTGGCTCGGGGTTAAATTCCAATGTTGGAAGCGGTAACCCTTAGCCACACTCGGGATGCCGCTGGATACATCACCTGTCCCTGCACTCCCTCGATGTCCCCCGCAGTCTCCTCCGGTGATCGCGACCTCATACTTCCTGGTTCCCTTCTCGCGAGAAGTTATCCAGGAAGTAAAATGCCGTGATCGCCGGAGGAAACTGCGGGGATCAGCGAGGGAGCGCAGGGACAGGTGATGTATTCAGCCCGAGTGTGGCTCGAGGTTACCGCTTTCAACGGTGAAATTTAACCCCGAGCCACACTCTCGATAACCGTCAGGGGGGTTAATGCACGAGTGTGTATGCAGGGCTGGTGTTCCCACTAGGCAAGCTAGGCAACTGCCTAGGGGCGCACTGCAGCCTAGGGGCGCAGTCGGCCCCATTTCGGGTTCCATTATTGTACCCGTTCCTCATTGTGCGGCTTGTGTAGCCGGCAATGGTGGCTCGCAAACCCAACATTGTAGGCTCACGGACCCCCGTTAGTGACGCAGAAGGTGGGTGTCTTATGGTGACACGCAGGCGCCACCAGATGACGTGTGGGTGCCACCAGAGGCAGATTAAAGGAAAAGAGGCAGAAGAAAGAAAGGGAAAGAAAGAAAACGAGGCACAGAAGAAATAATAAAAAGATAAAAAGAGGCAGATAAAAGAAAGGTAAAAAGGGGCAGATGTAAGAAAAGGTAAAAGAAAGACACAGAAGGCAGAGGAAAGAATGAGGCACAGACCTATCCCAGGCCCGACCAGCAGAGGGGTAAGATGGGCATGAACGATAGTGTGCACCCCCCCCCCCCGCAGTTTGTGTGGCGCCGCGTGCACATTGTGTGCCCCTCCCCCCGCGTACAGCATTTCAACATTTCAGCAGTTAACAATTTTTTCCTTTTTGGTCGGGGGGCAGGTGCAAGTAAACTGGTCTTGCCTAGGGCGCAAATTAGTCTAGCACTGGCCCTATGTGTATGTGTGTAGTAATACGTGAATTAAACCAAATACCATGAAAAAGAACAGATCTTTCTCTGTGTCCCTTAGATGCTGTTATTTCCCTTTCCAAACCGCAGTGTTTTGTATCATTATTAAATAGGAAAAAATCTATAAAAACATGTATTTCAAATATACACCATCGTTTATTACCCATGTGCCGGATGTTAAACTATAAGGAGCCTGACTTGATGTCTCACCTCTAATACATAAAGAGATGGGAAGAGGGAAGATGCGAATTCCTGATCAATCCCCGTACAATTACTGTTATATATAAATGGGGCAGAATATATGTTAAATACTCATTTGCCTAATTTGTTCCCTGTCTTCTCAGATCGATTTCCCCACCTCTGCGTTCAATGTGAGGTTCACAAAACCTGAAATTGAAGCTTTCAGTCCACAATACGATTTGGTCAGCCTCGGTGAGGAGGACCGTGGCAAGCTTCAGGAGGCCATGCAGAAAGAATCTTTGTACTGGTAAGAGCTCTGAACGATGTCTCCGAAAATAAGGATACTATCAAACATAGTAGTTTGGCCTCCAGGGTGTTTGTTCTGACCGGTGTTGAAAGGGACGCCAAAACACTAACATGTTTTACTCTCTTCATAATTTGTGGTGCAAGAGGTCACTGTATATGTCTGTTGCTGTGTCTAGAACTACGTTGATTTGCAAACATTGCAACGAAGAACTCAACCCTCACCAAAATATGTCACTGGGGAAGGTATGCTTCCCTCTGCACATACAGGTTCTTGTCCTGCGAAGTCGAACAGCAGGAGTTTGGGGGAGGACATTCCATGTTTTACACTAGCATATCCAGTGTCTATTCTTGATGAATGCAGGATCTTCAGATGTGGAGTTTTTTTTTTTGTCTTGTTAAAGACGGGGTCTCAAACTTTACCCCTCCTCCATCCAGCTGTTGCTGAACTACAGCCCTTATGATTATCTGTCCAGTTTCACAATGTGTGCTCACTATGCTGAGGGCAAAGATGATGAATGTGAAGGGTATCCTTTAGGGATAGACTGATTTAGAATTTTTTCAGATCCAATACAAATGACACTTATCGGCAGCCTTTATCCGGTGCCGATATTCTGAAAATTTAAAGTTGTGAAAAAAAACACAAATCTGACATGATGCCAATAACTGTGTTTACTAATATTGCAAACTTTGCACCGTGTCCATTTCATGTAGGCAGTTTGGTAAAAAAAGAAAGCTTAAATAAAAATTATTATTTTTTTTTTTAACCTCCCTGGCGGTTTTCCCGAGTGACTCGGGGTTAAATTTCAATGCTGAAAACGGCAACCCAGAGCCACACTCGGGCTGGATACATACTTGTACCTGCACTCCCTCGCTGACCTCCCGCAATCGCATTCTCCTCCGTCCGATTGCGGCGTCCTGGTTCCCTTCTTACGCTCATGTGCAATACCATCAGTGGGAAGTTGTCGGCCTGTTGTCGGAGAAGCCCCCAATAGTGCCGCCTCTGCACCGATCTGCGGGACTTTGCGTGTTGCAGCTTCAGTGAGCCAAGTTGTCCAATTATCTGCAAATAAAAGGCCTATACCGATATCCGTAATTTGCTGCATATCGGCCACAAATAATCAGGAAAGCTAATAATCTGTCTATCCCTGGTATCCTTTTTTTGAGTTTTTCTTCTGTAAATTATTGGTTTGGTAAATGATGGCCGCATACAATATGCTTTTAGCGTACCGAATCTCTCAGGCAGTAGGTATGTGTCTGTGCTTACAACTGTAAGCAGTCTTTGGGGGGTGACATTCTAAACGAGTTGTTTTAAGTACACGGCTCCCAGAGGTGTTCAGGAGTTAAAGACTGCAGTCCCTGCTCAGAGTCAGATCGACACCAAGCAGGGACACAACAGGACAAGCTTGAAGCGTCGTCCTCGCTGGGGAGGGAATCCCCATGACACTCCATTGCAGGGTAGCAAGGCAAACTGATGTGGTGCCAATCCGGGCCCTTCCCCGGTGCCCGAATGCCTGATGAGTCAGTCAGCACCAGAAGGTGGCAAGCGGCGCATTTTGGGTCCGCCATTCTTTTGCTCGAGACTTCTCAGCTCCTTTTAGGAATATAAAATGCATTCTATAGCACAGAAATAGAAGAACAATGCTGTGCATCTACATCAGTGAACAAGGTAGAACTCTGCTGTCCCAGAAGATCCTTCAATCCTAGTCCCCCCCACATACGTGTTACCAAACTCTTAGAAAATCAAGAACATGTCTCGACTTTGAAGAAACCTTGCAGAGTAAAATACAACTCATTGTGTATCCACTGCACAGTCCTCTACTCTGAATGCTTTGTACAAGGTCCATATGTATGTCAGGATGAATATAGTGGCATAAGTAATGTAGCATAGGTGCGTATTGTTGCAAAAACTCCCACTCATCCTGCAGCTGTCTGATAGTAACTCAACACCCCAGGCTTTTTGCGATCACATCCGGAACAATCGCTCGCAAAGCACCTCTCTGCTCTCTTCAGATAATGTCATTCGAGACAAAAACTGACAACTGATCCATGGTCTGGTTCCAGGCAAGTTTCAGCTCCCTTTGGTTTATTTGTTAAAAAGATATTAAACAGGTCCCTCTGAAGAAAAGAACATGTGCTCATCATAAACATGTGGTTGGGGTTAAAAAAAAAAAAAAAAAAGTCCCCGTTGTATATGAACTGCATCTTAGCCACATGAAACACTTTTTTGTACTTTTTCATTTAGTCTCGCCATGATACACACTTGTGATCATGATAAATTCAGTTTTTGCTTAAGTTGACAAAATTCTTAAATAGTAACAGTGTCTCCGTACATCTCTGCTTAGTTTTGTTTCAGAGACGGTATCGATTGTACTCGTCTATATTTTTATTATATTCATCTTTTTCTTTCATACCAGCATTAACTCCCCACCTGAAACTCATGTCAATAATATTTATTGGAAATTAAATGGACAGAAAAAAAAGGAAAAATGAAAATAATTTAAAATCACAATTTGTTCATAATTACAGAAAGGAAGAATTGCATTAGTCACAAACTATGTCAGATCGAATAAAGAGACTTACAGGGAAGCCATAGACTGACTATATTGCTGGTTTGGTTCCAGACCCACCGCAATAAAGCCATTGTAGCCAAAAACCTTAGTTCCCCAGTGCATATAAAAGTTATGCTTACACTAGACTATACTGTAGTCTATTGAAGGGCCACTACCACCAGACAATGAAATGTTCCAATTTTGTTTATGTTGCTCATATCTTACATGTACTTTTTTCTTGTAAACTGCCCCCCTCCCCTGCATCTTTACATCACTTGCTCCTCACTGTGTGGCTTTAGCCATAGAATGGAATGAATGCGCTGATTAGACTCAAATCATTGTATTGTGTGGGATCTTTTCACCAGGGATAGAAGTTTTGTTTTAAAGCTCACTTGTCTCATCTCATTACGCTGCCATCTCTTATCACGGGTAGCCTGGAGAACAATAACCCCTGCTGCCTTATCTAAACATTCCCTCCGCCACCTTATTTATTAACTGATAAATACTGTAGATTAGATAAATCACTGCAGTAAAGTAAAATCTTTTGCACAGGTTTTTTTAAATGTTGCATCATGGGAAAAGTCAACCAAATGGAAAAGGAGATGAAAAAAATCTAACTTTTTAGGTTTCCTTTTTACATGCAATTACTTCAAACAAAGAAAAACAGCAGCATGCGTTTCATATAGTGGGTTTCTTTGCAATGCAAACATAATCTCGTTACAGCATATGACAGTGGTAGTGTCCCTTTAAGTAATAGCGCTATATCTTAAAAAATACATTTAATAAAAATGTGCATACCTTTGCAACCCGTTATCTGTGCTTTCAGTGAGTTATGGGTTTGATGGTGAAATATTACAAGAATTTGTAAAATGTGACACAGGTACATAGATAGCGCATGCTGTTGGAAAATACTGCTGATAGACTTGCATGATGCAGGGTTGCCACAAACCTTTAATTTTTAAAAAGCTCAATATGTGCAAAGTGCAATAAAGTGAAATATACCTCTTTTATATTAGAGCTCCGGATTCTCAGACAGACTTGCCTCAAGGTAAAGGGATTAATGTGAAACAAGGACGATGTTATCGTTTCCAAACGTTTCCAGCCTTGAGCCTATAGGGAGCCAATCCGGGCCTGCTCTTACCCCTGTCGGGGCCATTCATTTCTCTTCCTACACGCTAGGATTCCCCTTTTAGCCTGCTAGGTCTTTGACCACATGACCTGTCAGCTCTGGCCTACTCCCTTTATAAGGCAGCCTCGCCCATTTCCCTAGGCTCTTTCATAAGAGTTATTTTGTTGCTTGTTGTCTGGTATTCTGTTCCTGCTGCCGGTATTTGTTATTTTCCCTTTGTATATTCTGTTCAGTTTATTTTTGGTTCCCTGTTTTCCTTGTAATTGCCATTTGTTTATGTTTGGTTTATCTTGATCTGTGTGTTTCGGAGTTATTTGATTTACTGTGTATGACCCCTGGCTTTGCTTCCTGATTATTCTACTGTAATTTCCCTTCTGTTCCTTGATCTCCTGTGTACCGACTCCTAGCTTGTTTGATACACTTCTCTGGTTTCTGATCCCTGGCTCTGTATGACTACGCATTCTGGTTTCTAACTTCGGCTTTTGTTAACTACGTCTTTGGATTTGCCCCGCTTGTTCTATGTTTCACCCGGCAGTATTGTACCCACACTTAGAATAGATGGCCATTTAAGGACCGTATTCTAGATTTAGGGTTCCCTTTTGTGTACTGCTGGGTGCCTGTGTTTCTGGGTATTCCTTTAACCCTTGCTCTTCCTCCTGTTCTGTGTATGTTGTTTAACTGCTTACCGTATTTTTCGCTCCATAAGACGCACCTGACCAGAAGACGCACCTAGTTTTTAGAGGAGGAAAACAGGAAAATAAATATTCTGAATCAAATAGTGTAATAATGGATATTGCCCCAGCTCCTCTCATGGAGATACTGTCCCCCAGCTCATGGATACTGTCCCCCAGCTCACTCATGGATACTGTCCCCCAGCTCACACATGGATATGCTCCAGCTCACACATGGATATGCTCCAGCTCACACATGGATATGCTCCAGCTCACACATGGATATGCTCCAGCTCACACATGGATATGCTCAAGCTCACACATGGATATGCTCCAGCTCACACATGGATATGCTCCAGCTCACACATGGATATGCTCCAGCTCACGCATGGATATGCCCCAGCTCACGCATGGATAATGCCCCAGCTCACGCATGGATAATGCCCCAGCTCACGCATGGATAATGCCCCAGCTCACGCATGGATAATGCCCCAGCTCACGCATGGATAATGCCCCAGCTCACGCATGGATAATGCCCCAGCTCACGCATGGATAATGCCCCAGCTCACGCATGGATAATGCCCCAGCTCACGCATGGATAATGCCCCAGCTCACGCATGGATAATGCCCCAGCTCACGCATGGATAATGCCCCAGCTCACGCATGGATAATGCCCCAGCTCACGCATGGATAATGCCCCAGCTCACGCATGGATATGCCCCAGCTCACGCATGGATAATGCCCCAGCTCACGCATGGATATGCCCCAGCTCACGCATGGATATGCTCCAGCTCACGCATGGATAATGCCCCAGCTCACGCATGGATAATGCCCCAGCTCACGCATGGATAATGCCCCAGCTCACGCATGGATAATGCCCCAGCTCACGCATGGATAATGCCCCAGCTCACGCATGGATAATGCCCCAGCTCACGCATGGATAATGCCCCAGCTCACGCATGGATAATGCCCCAGCTCACGCATGGATAATGCCCCAGCTCACGCATGGATATGCCCCAGCTCACGCATGGATAATGCCCCAGCTCACGCATGGATATGCCCCAGCTCACGCATGGATATGCCCCAGCAGCTCATGCATGGATATGCCTCGGCTCACCTGCCGCCGCCACGTTCGTCTCCCTCTGAGCGTGCGTCTGGCGGCAGGAAGCTTGGGCACTCGCCTGGGGGAGCCACGTGACCGCGATCTCGCTAGATCGCGGTCACGTGGCTCCCCCAGGCGAGTGCCTAAGCTCCTTCCCGCCGGACGCACGCTCAGAGGGAGCCTAACGCGGCGGCGGCAGGTGAGCTGAGGCATATCATCATGGGGCATTCGCTCCATAAGACGCACCCACTTTTCCCCCCACTTTTTGGGGGGAGAAAAGTGCGTCTTATGGAGCGAAAAATACGGTAACTGTGTGCTATGTACCTCGCCTGTTCTAGGTGTTATGTAGCCAGCAGCACTCCTGCCTAAAGGGCCATCAACTCTGAATAGGGGCTCCACCTCGGCTCACGCTGGGTGCCCCTGTGACAGAGGAGGGGCGAATACACAAAAAAAACTAATCTGCTCTCCTCCTTGCAATTTTAATTAAGAAACCGCTAATTAATGTTATTTTCTGTTCAATGTGTTATCCAAGATATCATTAACTTTTTATGGGAGGGGAAGTGAATTTTGATACGTAAAGTCACCAGCTCTACAGAGTATCAAGGAGTGGTTAGTACATGCATAGTTTATTCAGTTTGCCACATGACCTACAAAATACATTGAGTTCCTTGTAATGGGCTCTAATTTTAGACCTTCATTCCTTACATATTCTGCCCCAGAGGTTCTAAGGGCTCTCATAGTTTATGTTGTGAGTTTATTTTATTTGAACCTGAACGTGGAAGGGATAAATACCTAAATTGGTTTGGTTAGTATAATTTTATTACAGGATCTTGACAGTTACAGGTTTTTATAAAGTGCTAACCAGTTCCGTAGCGCTGTACAATGGGTGAGACAGAATAACAAATATACATACAAATTAAAAACACAGAACAATAGGCTAGAATGTCGTGTTTTTTTGAAGGCAAGACCACTTGCCCCACCTTGGTTTGATAGTTCCTTTAGCACATGGAAGAGCACAGTTTGTTATAATGCTGGAAGACCATGTAATACCCTTGTAATAATAATAATTATTATTATATTATACTTTATATAGCGCCAGCATATTCTGCAGCGCTGACCAATGGGCACAATATAGACAGGGTTACAATACATTATGACTGAACAACATTTGATAAACCGATACATGAGGAAATGAGGGCCCTATTCCTTTGGGAACTCACAATCTAGAAGGGTTGGTGGTGGAAACGAGGAGAGGACTGCAAGGTGAGAGTGATGGATTGGTTGGAAACAGGAGGAGAGGTCTGCAATGTGAGAGTGATGGACTGGTTGAGGCAGTGAGGTGTATTAGTGAGTTGGGTGGCAGACTTCCCTGGATAGGAATGTCTTTTAAGAGCGGGAGAGCTGTAGATAGTGGAGGGGCTGGTGGTACTAGACAGGAGTTCCATTTTAGGATGAATGCAGAGTAGAAGAGAAAGGGAGCGCATTGTGCAGCAGTATGTGGACCTTGCAGTTCCCTAATTCCAGCAGAGGGGAGGAGGAGCTGGTGGCCAGAAAAACACTGCAGAGCTTGCATGGGAGAGAACAGAAGCCTGGGATTAGTAAGAGTAATTAGAGGGAGAAGTGGAGACAGCTGGAAAGGATGCCTGAAATTAGAAAATTAGAGGCCGGTCTTGGGGGGGGGGGACTGCCAAGTGTGGAAATGAAGTTTGGTCTGTGTGTTTGTGTGAAAAGGAAATTAGTACAGGTAAGTGTCTAGGTGTCAGAGGCCTTTTGTAATGGGGTGGAGAGGGGCACAGGTGAAATACTATCTAAAAATGCAGGATTTTAGAGGATAATCAGCCAAAAAATAATAAATGCAGACACAAAATACAATTGCGATGATAGAATATTGGAGAGTGTGGTGGTGGCCATCGTGTTGAGATCTGGATACCTGGGCTGTGATCATTGCTACCTTCTCACAGACTTCCTGCCAAGGTTTTTAAGCCATCTTGAAAATGTGAGTTATACTGCCAGAACAGCAGGCCGAGAAAGCAAATGTCAATTTATAGGATCTGTTTATACAGAATTCATTGTGATATCCATTAGAAACATTTTCTCTAAAGGTCATACGCATCTTGTCTAACGTTGAGGGGGAAAAAAGCTTTACTGGAAACTGAACACTATTTTTGGTTTTTTTTCTTTGAAAATGTCAGCTGTACAATAAATGACAATAATGCACAGGACGCGGCATAAAAGAAAATCGGAAAGACAAATGTACCAATAACCAATCAGCATGAAACACAGCCAAGAAGTCAATGGAATGATGAAAAAGGCAGGTCAAAAACATGCTGGAACCTCAAGGGATAAAAAAAGGGGGAGGGGGACTGGATGGTAAGGGCCAAAAATGTGACTCTCCTGGCTCCCTCCCAGAAGTCCAGCGGACCACGGGAGGCAATGGTGTGAAATTGTCATGAGGCCAGGGCACTCGAGGGCCAGGCATGGTGGATAGAACCATGGTGACCGCCACAATGGCACACCCGGAGACTACCTAAAAACGGGGGGGGGGTGTTTCAGCACAGCCAGAAAACAGGTTGCTGGAAGGAATGAAAAACATAAAAAACAAATAGGAATAGTCACATAGTCTCAATAAAAACTAAAAAGGGAGATAAAAGACGTCTTGGTGTAGAGCACTTCGAGAGGGGGGGGGAGTAAAGGAGTGAAAAGTGGAGGAGTCTTATCGAAAAATGGGGGGGGGGAGCAGATCACAGCCAGAGAAATGGGGTGGACAATTTGCAGCCAGAAATTTGTCAGCCAGTGTCCAGCAGCATGAGGCCTGCTACAGCCCACACCCCAGCAAAGAGTAAGAGCAGAGCTACCGCCACAGCAGCAGGACACAGAGAGCGGCCGCCATAGGCCTCCCTGGCCGGGCCAGCCAGCAGCCACCAGAGGACTCCGGTGGGCAGGAGGGCAGAACATCGGGAAGTCGCGCCGTACCACTGCAGACAGGCCGCTCGTCAACCATCCGGGACCGCAGGGAAGTCTGCTGGGTGCAGCACTCCTCCCAGACTCGGAACCTCTTCAAATGGATCTTCACCGCTACATCCAGGACCAGCCCCCGATCCTCCACCCACCGCAGGTATAGGACACACAGTTCCAGAGCATCGAAGGTTGCAGAAGCAGTCTCCAGGCCAGGAAACCGGCAGGCCGGTCCTCCGCAAGCGGCTGTGGCAGCGCGATGCCAGAAACGCCAGGCACCCACTGGGTCCGACAGCAGGGCCCACGGATCTCCAGCAGGCAGAAGTGGACCATCCCATTGCCAGTCAGCACACTGCCCATTCACTCCTCCGACCCGGAGCTCAGCAGTGGCCTGGGAACTCGGGCTCACCTCTGCAGCTGACCAAAGACCATCTGCACCAGGAGCGGGGGTGCCTCAGGTCGCCAGTGGTGGATTGCCCCCAAAGAGGCACGTCGATCCCACCGGCATGGGCCTGTCGCCAGGCAGGGAAATGGCCCCTGCTCCATGCCCAGCCGCAAATTCAGGCGGGGAGGTTAGTACAGGGAACGAGGGGCACAGCAATCCGGACCAATCATACCAATGCCTAAGATGTCCGCTGGCGATAGTGGGCCTGAAGCCTCCAAGGGCCCAAAGTTGCATGGAAATAGAGTGGTAAGGTGCAGGATCGGGTCAGCAGGCCATCAGGCTCTCACCCCTCAAACAGATATGCGGCAGCCGACGGTGGGTCACAAAAGTTAGCCTAAAATCAGCAACCTCTAGAGAGCTCATCCATATTGCGACCGCACATGTCGTCAGTCAGCTTCCCCCACCCCCCCTATTGTCAACCTGGTCTGTCCCAAAGTCTTATTATAATTCTTAAGTACCCATTTTACAGAGGAATATTGGTGGTACTATCATTCAGGGTTGTTTGCAGGAACTTCACTTGCTGCTGAATTTTATTTCTGGGAATAGCTAAAGTTCAACATAGTTGCAACAATGTGATTTTTGGTGATATTTCTGACAACAGTGAACATCGGTGATTTGTTGATAAACCCTCAGGTATATACAGAGATACATTCGATATCAATACTCTTAATACTGAGACTGCAGAAAATGAAAAGTGACCATATGGATCTAAATGTGGAATTCATCTTTCTTTAGGGTGTGCCTGGGCCTGGATAGTCTCGGTGTAATGATTTATGTTTGTCATTTATACATCAGATTTCTATTTAAAATATATTTTTTTATTTTTTTCCTTCTTTGTTCTTTCCTACACTGTTACCGATCCTAAGGTTTTTTTCTGTGATAGTTTTGTTTATTTATATATATTTCTTACTACCTTCCCAATGCTTCTGAAATTTGGGTGTTGTGATCTTGATTGTGTTTTTAATGCTTTCTAATTTTAATGCTTTCTAAAATCGAATGCAATGCTTTTCATTGTTTGGTTGTTTTATGAACCACTGCTTCTTTTACTTCTGAGAAATATATATATATTTTTTGTCAAGTAGGCGTGCTTCTAACATGATTATCCTTGTTTATCTAGCGAAATCCTGTATCTTCCAGACGTATACAAGGCTCAGTTTGTTACTGCCATAAAAGTCTTTAAATTGGTATGGCTGACCATCACTTTCTTTGGCTTGATGTATTCTTCGAAAACCCAGGGTCAAGCATACCCTGCAGGCACCAGTTGAATAATTCTGCAATTGTGCAGTGCTGCCCTCTTCTGGCAGCAACAGGGAGCTGCTAGGATGGGCTGAAATCTTGGCTCCCACCTGGTAAAATACATAGGGCCCTATTACATACTTAACGCTAGCGTTGGCGTTCAGCTCTGTGAGCGTTAACGTTAAGTAGCCCTAGCGCAGGCCGACTATATTACATTCTGAGCTCTAACGGGTTAAAAAACGCCTTTTCAGCACGACCTTACTGAACTTTTCGCTCCCTATTATTAACATGGGGAGCGCAAAGAGTTAATTAGCGTTAGTATTACAAAGTCCTAATCACTTTTGTCTGATTTTTTTTTTTCTTTTTTTCTCTAATTCCTGTCCTTGGTTTTCATTTTAGTGGATGGGGCTCGTTGATGTGATGAGCATCTGGGGCGCCAGTTTGGCGCAAGTGCCCATGTGCATTAGGCAACTGTTCATAGGAGAGATAAAACCAACGCATGTTGTATGCTTAATAAAGCACATATTAAAGCTTATTTTTTTCTTGCATTTGAATGAATTTCAGGCTGTCGGATCAAGATAAGAAGTGCTTGTGGGAGAGACGTTATTACTGCCATTCTGAAGTCAGCTCCCTGCCCCTCATACTGGCAAGCGCTCCTAGCTGGGAATGGGCTTGTCTACCTGAAATTTATGCCTTACTGGGACAATGGACCCACATGAAGCATCAGGATGCCCTGGGATTGCTTCATGCTACGTAAGTACTTTTTGGGTTTTTATTAGTTGTTCGCCTACTGAAAGTATGAAGTGGAATTAAAATTCAGTGCTGTTAAATATAGTTGGAGGTGCACAAAAAGCTAATTATTTAGGATGTAGATTTTTTCCAAATCGGATTCCTGAATCTGCATGGAATGCATTGATAAACACATTATCCTTTTGCTGGATGGCATCAATATTTCTTTAATGTTGCTGTAACAAATACTGAAAGGCTATTAAATATAATATAGGTCATACCGAATACAAAGTACTAGACTTTAACCTCCCTGGCGGTCTAATTTTTTCAAAATTTCGTGTCTAAAAGCGTCGCAATTTTTTTTTTTTAAAGAAAACGTGTTTTTGTACATAGTTAGCCTGTAATAATTAGGAAGCACGCACTGAAATCTGTGCAATCAAGAGTCCTTACTGGTAAAATCCTTTATTTATAAATAAATAAATAAATAATAAATAAAAAATAGTAAATACACTGAGTCCGATAAAGTTTGAAACACTACATAATAATTTATTATCCCAAAAATAATTATCCAAAATAATGCAAATAAATGATATTCAATAAAATGCAACAAAAAACACTGAAATCTGTCTGCAAACAAGGGTGAGACGATGTATGGTCTATTTCTTATCCTGTAGTGCCACCTAGTGGCTGTTCATAAACATTACACTGTATAATCCAAAGTGTAAACTGTAAAAAGATTTTTTTTTCTGCTGGTCCCGCCCCCCTGCATCGTGTGACTCGCAGGGAGCCTTCCAGGAAGCAGCTCGCCGCGTTCACACTGCGGGGGACAGCGAGGGAGCCAGGAGGAGGTGAGTATGCATCCAGCCCGAGTGTGGCTCGGGGTTACCGTTTGCGATAGCGAAATTTAACCCCGAGTCACACTTGGGAATACTGCCAGGGAGGTTAATAAACCTGCTGGTGGTTTAGTTACATAATCGGATCATACATTGGATAAGTCTGCCACATTGTCAATGTACTCAATCAGGTCCCTATCTGTCCTATCCTAATGACTGCTCTTCTGATACTATACCTAAAATTTTAAAATTTTAATTATCCTTATGGCTCATGCAAAATTCTCTACGAATGGGTAAAATATCAGTGAATAACAGTGCCAAGTGCGACATAGGTTATATGTTACAGTTAAAGTCCGAAGTGCGGTTAATCCTAGGATTACCCGGGTAATCTTCCTGACATTACCCATTAGCAAAAATCTGATGTGAAATGAAATTTCGGATTTTATCCTTGTAATCTGCAAAGTATCCAAAGGCCTCTGACTGATAACAAAATTGTGTTTTGTTTTTTGTTATTTTTAACCAAATTGTCAATACCACACTAAATAACCATCAGGTTACTCTGTGCGTTAATTGTCTAAAAATTTATTTATGAAGATAGGTTACTCTTTATAGAATATCTTTAATGGTTATTATGTTTTATAAATGATATATATAAGCACGTTTGACACATAATAAAGATCACGTAACTCTTTCACATTCATAGAAGAAACCTATCCTGTTACTCTGTATATTCATTACATCCTTAATACATTTTAATGTTTGTCTTTTGCCATTTTTGTTGATAATATCCTTACGTAATAGCAAAATTCACTTTTGCCCAAGGGGGGGTTGGATGCTCTGCAGATTACCCAAGTGAAGCTGTGGATAGTCCTCAGATTACCCGGGTAAAGCTTCAGACTTTTATCTGAACGATAACAGAATTTGGTTTTAACCAAACAGGGGGATGAAAAGTCTGCAGATCTTTCGGGTAAAGTGTGAATTTTTCAGCTCTTCCAGACTGTTACCTAAGAGCGTTTGGATAGTCCTAAAATTACCCGGGTAAAGTCAGAATTTTTCATTTTTTTTTTGCAGCTTTACCCGGCGGTTTTGGGTAATGTCAGGATTACCTGGGTAATCTTAAAATTAACCGCACTTCTGGCTTTAACCATAACATACGAACTTTTAAACCATTTTGATACCAATGTCCTAAATAAAAAAAATGAAGAGAAATTAAAAAAAGGATTAACAGACTTACCGTTTGAATTGTATGCCAGACAGCAGTAAGACTGGCTATCCTCTATATATAATCTTTTTTTCTGGAAAAATAGGTGGGGGTACTCTCACATCTGGGGAAAAACTGATTATTATGACTATTTTCATTTCCTAATAAACAATAGTTGTAGCTCACTTAACCTCTCTGGTGGTATTCCAGAGTGTGACTCGGGGATAAATTTCGCTACCGCGAACGGTAACCCCGAGCCACACTCGGGCTGTATACTTACCGCATCCTGCGCTCCCTCGATGTCCTCCGTAGTGTAATTGCGGCGACTTGCTTCCTGGTAAGGCTCCCTGCGAGTCAAGAGATGCAGGGGGGTGGGACCAGGCAGCAAAATGTACAGTGAATTTTTTTAATTTTTTTTAAAGTCCCTAACCTGCAGTTCTCATGAACGATAACATATCAGAAACAGACCATACACATGAAGATCTCTTATATGAAAATATAATTATTGATAGACTGCATTATAAATGTTGCTGTATAAATAAGAGTGTACATAATTTAAATAATATATCATAACAAGGATGTTTACACTGAGGCAATATGCGGAGACTAATATTGCACCTTGTTTTCTGAAAGATTTCAGTGTTTTTGGTTTTTATTTTATTATTGAATATAATTTATTTGCATTATTTTGGATAATTATTTTTGGGATAAAAAATTATTTTGTGTTTCAAACTTTATCTGACTCTGTGTGTTTACTTGACGCTTGCTTGCACGGATTTCAGTGAGTTATTCCTACGGAATACAGGCTTACTATATAAAACAACAAATTTCCTTTCCAAAAAAATTAACTCTTTTAGACACAAAAGTTTGAAAAAATTAGACCGCCAGAGAGGTTAAAGAAAGACACTATAAAAGGGAACCTTTTTTTTTAATACTGTGTTCCTTTAAATGATCTACAACTATTGTTGTAACCCTATGGGGGTTATCCCGAAGTGCCTCTGTTGCAAGAAAAGTCTGTATTGCAGTGCAGTGGGGGGTTATCGGTCCCTACATACACTCCTGACAATTGGAAGCGTTCAGGAGCAATATGAGCTGCCGAGCGCTTCCGATTCTCTGCCTGCCACTGCAGGAGGAGGGAGGAGCATCATGCTCTCTCCTGTTAGTTCTGGCTGGTGGTGAGGTGCCGGTACTGAGTACCCCCTGAAAAAAAGCCCTGTGTGTGTAATTTTTTTCATGAATCCATGTCATAAATCTTTAGTGGCAGTGAATGTAAATCACTCTACATGTGCAACACAATAAAGTCTATGACGAAATAGACTCCTCAACCTATATTTATGGCGTGGATGTATAGTGGCAGTGAATGTAAATCACTCTACGTGCACTATGTTATAAAACAATATTTATATTGCCAGTTACAAAGACGCTATCAACTGCTCCTGCAGACACCTCAAAAATCAGAACAAAAAAGGAAGAACACATGATGCAGTATTGCTAAATGCAAGATTGGAAAAACAAAAAATGAAACCGTAGGAGGAACAGTAACGTGCTCTAGAGCCATTAATAATCCCAGATCTACTTTTTGCGTGTTCAGCCAAATACAGGGTGGCGAAGCCCTGCTTTCACAGTGAGAACACTTAAAGCAGAAAAGACTAGAAGGACGGAGCATTCATAGCTTAATATGCACAAAAGAAATCCGCCAACATATGGTCAAATACACACAATCGGTGGAGCCTTTCTGTCTATGGCTTAAAGTGGTTGCGCTTGAGCACTGTTTTCGGTAAATGCTATAATCTCGTTTGCTGTACGTTTGCCCAAGGACCACAGGATCTCACTGTTCCACCAAGAATGGGAACCAACTTCTCCAAAGAGTGGAGAAAGGGGAGAAACTAAGATATCCCGCTCTAAGGTGTTACATAAAAAAAAATGAGAGGAGAGGTAAAATCTGAACTAAACTTTAACCTCCCTGGCGGTCTAATTTTTTCAAAATTTTGTGTCTAAAAGCTTTTTTAAATTTTTTTGGAAAGGAAAAATGGTGTTTTATATAGTAAGCCTGTATTCTGTAGGAATAACTCACTGAAATCCATGCAAGCAAGAGTCTAGTAAACACACGCAGTCAGAGAAGATTTGAAACACAAAATAATTTATTATCCCAAAAATAATTATCCAAATTAATGGAAATAAATTCTATTCAATAATCTAATCAAACCAAAAATATGCCTCTTTCCTCTGGGTGCTGGGATTCCTGTTCAGTTGTGGACTCCTTTTGCCAATGTAATACAGGACACGGGGTACCAAAAAAGAGTATTCTCAAAGCAGCTTTACAGAAATAAAAGGAAAAAATAATTTCTAAAATGTAATGAGGCTTTGCAATAACAGTTGGATCTGGGCAAGCACCAGCGAAACTTTTATTGCAAAGCCTTATTACATTTTAGAAATTATTTTTCTTTGCCTTTTATTTATGTAAAGCTGCTTGGTGGTTAAAGGACACATTGCCAACACACGTTACACCTTCGCAAATCTTTACGCTCCGAATAAAGCCCAGCACTGTTTCATTACCACCAGCCTATGCAAAGTTCTGGACTTTGCAGAGGGTACCCTGATTTTAGGGGGGGATTTTAATGTCCCCTTAGCTCCGTTGGTTGACACGTCTAAGGGCACCACCTCTCACCCATTACACATTTTGAGATCCATCCGCAAAACGATGCATTCTGCTCGGTTGGTGGACTGCTGGAGGGCACAACATGCTGAAGAGCGAGATTACACATTTTACTCTCAGCCCCAGCAGACCTACTCTCGACTAGATTATTTTTTCTTGCAACATTACCATCTACACACATTGAAAGCGGCATCCATTGGCACTGCAACTTGGTCAGACCACGCTCCAATCTACATCACCCTTACCTCCCCGCTATACTGACCCACTTCCTTCTCCTGGCGCTTAAATTATTCCTTTTTGACTAATGAATCCATTTACAGAAGATAGCGAGCAGGTGCTTGAGACCTATTTTGCCGAGAACGTAACCCCGGACACTCCTGCCCCATGATTTGGGAAGCGCACAAATGCGTTATTAGAGGCCACAACATTAAGAAAGGGGCAGAATTTAAGAAACAAAGATCCACGCAGATTAGTGATTTGGTACTCCAAATCTCTGACGCTGAACGCTTACATAAGACGCTGACCCAGCGCACTTGACCACACTCACGACCCTCCTTAGCAGACCTTATGAACATGCTACATCACCTAACATGCCTTACAACGAAGGCCTTTTTCCACACTCGCAGGAATAAATGTGGCCGCCTCCTGGCGCGAATGATAGCTAAAAAGCGGGCCACCACATAGATCGCCTGCGTTCGGGACCGAGCTGGTCGACCGAAACACATGCCAGCGCAAATTATGACTGCCCTACGAGAGTATTACCTGCGGCTGTACTCCCTATAATAGAAGAAAACGCAAAAGGTTGTTGTTAGGGATGATACTTGGACCAGTCCAAGACTGGGTTCGCCAATAACCGGAAACGCCAATAACCGGAGTTGACAAAAAACGGAATGATGAGAATTTTAAATGCATAAAACTTTTTATTCCAAAATAAATATCAAGCGATAAAAGCCCAACACGTTTAGTCTATTCAAAGACTTTTTCAAGGGCAGTAATAATATGCAATATGTCAAACACATGCTGTTACCTCCTGATACAAATAAGATGTACATAGTATTTTTTTTATATCCGATCACGACTGTGAGGTTGACTGGTTATATATATATATTTTAACATGGGTACAGTATATCTGACATGATTTAATGGTTTCATCAGAGCATTTTTAGGAATATTTCCTCAGTGAGGAGATAGATTTTTTAGTGAAATGATTGTGTTTATTCTGACCTCATATTGGTCTACAGATTCCCTGACCAGGAAGTAAGGCGTACCGCGGTGCAGTGGATAGATTCCATATCGGATACTGAACTCCTGGATTACCTGCCTCAGCTCGTTCAGGTAACTATAAGTGGCACAATGCAACTATTGAGGGTTATATTAATAGGAGAGGCTACAAGAAGGATCCCCAGCTTTGTAGAACCACTACTCTTCATAGTGCATGATAGGAGCTGCCACCATTGTGGCCACCATAACTGTAAGTGGTGACTTGATAACAAGTGAGTGATATATTTTGTTTGCATGTGTGTATTTATATCTCTTGGGCTCCATCACCAGATGCACAGCATGATGCTTATTTCTTGTTTTATGGGCCTATGATCTGTCCTCTCTGTTTACCCTTCTTGACAATACTATTCCATTATTAGTATTTACGACACCCATCCTAACCCCCCAACCTTCTGCTTAGCACTTTATTGTTCAATTCTATGATTTTGCTCCGGATAGCTTCTAGACCTGAAGAGTTATACTCTTGAAAGCTTGTTTTTTAAATGCAATGTAAGTTCAATAAAACAGAATCCCTAGGTATTGCTATATTCTGATTATTTTTACTTATATACAGTTGTTCAAAATTATTCAACCCCCAATGCTGTAAAGGGTTTTAGGGAATTTAGTGTACATTTGTAAATGTATTCAGAATGAAATCCTACAAGGACTTTTTAAAGAACCATATGCAACTAAAATGACATCAATTGGTTTTGTAATACAGTAGTAAATGTTTCTTTAGTGAATTCTTCATTGACACAATTATTCAACCCCTTAAAGACTACCACTCTGAAGAACAGAGGTTCATTCAAGTGTTTTCAATCAGGTATTGAAAACACCTGTGGATGTCACGGAGCAGCAATAAAGCATAAAAAGCACCAATTAGGCAGCTTTAAAATGACTGTGATACTCAGCTCCTTCTAGACATTTACTGGTGTGGTTACAAACATGGTGACGTCAAGAGAATGGTCCAGGAAGACAAGAGAAGAGGTGATTACTCTTCACAGGAAGGGCAATGGCTATAAGAAGATTGCAAAGATGTTAAACATACCAAGAGAGACCATAGAAAGCATCATTCGCAAATTCAAGGCAAAGGGCACTGTTGAAACGCTACCTGGTCGTGGCAGAAAGAAGATGCTGACTTCGACTGCTGTGCGCTACCTGAAGCGTAGAGTGGAGAAAAGTCCCCGTGTGACTGCTGAGGAACTGAGAAAAGATTTGTCAGATGTGGGTACTGAAGTTTCAGCTCAGACAATACGGCGCACACTGTGTAATGAAGGCCTCCATGCCAGAACTCCCAGGCGCACCCCCTTGCTGTCTCCAAAGAATAAGAAGAGTCGACTGCAGTATGCCAAAAGTCATGTGGACAAACAGAAGTTTTGGGATAGTGTTCTGTGGACTGATGAAACAAAATTGGAACTGTTTGGGCCCATGGATCAACGCTATGTTTGGAGGAGGAAGAACAAGGCCTATGAAGAAAAGAACACCTTGCCTACTGTGAAGCATGGCGGGGGGGGGTCAATCATGCTTTGGGGCTGTTTTGCTTCTGCAGGTACAGGGAAGCTTCAGCGTGTGCAAGGTACCATGAATTCTCTTCAGTACCAGGAGATATTGGATGACAATGTGATGCAGTCCGTCACAAACCTGAGGCTTGGGAGACGTTGGACCTTTCAACAGGACAATGATCCCAAGCATACCTCCAAGTGCACTAGAGCATGGTTGCAGATTAAAGGCTGGAACATTTTGGAGTGGCCATCGCAGTCACCAGACTTAAATCCGATTGAGAACCTCTGGTGGGACTTAAAGAAAGCAGTTGCAGTGCGCAAGCCTAAGCATGTGACTGAACTGGAGACTTTTGCCCATGACGAATGGGCGAAGATACCCGTAGATCGCTGCAAGACACTTGTGTCAAGCTATGCTTCACGTTTAAAAGCTGTTATAACTGTAAAAGGATGTTGTACTAAGTACTAAGATTGAATGTCACTTGGGGGTTGAATAAAACTGATAATGATGTGAGCACAGAAAAGACATTTGTGGTTATTTCATTATAAATGTTATGTTATATTTGTCTGACCTACACGTGCCTCTTTGATTTAATTGTAAGCAAGATGACTGAATGATCAAAATCAATGTCAAACTGGCCAAAACACTCAATTTCAGTGGGGGTTGAATAATTTTGAACACAACTGTATATATATCATTAAGAATTGTCATAGGTCTGTAATATCCTACATTCAAATCATACAGCATTTGATCACTTGTTTAGAATTCGTGTACCCTGCCTATTACATCTGTATCAAAGAATGATGTATTTTGTCTCCTTATGATTTCCATATCTGCTTTACCGTTAGGCTTTAAAATACGAGTGTTACCTGGACAGCCCACTTGTCAGGTTTCTTCTGAAAAGAGCGATTTGTGACTTGAGGATCACACATTATTTCTTTTGGTGAGTGGAGAAGATTGACATGTGTATTGATAAATATAGCAAGATGAGCAAATTTAGATTTAATGGAGCCTTTTTTCATGTGTGAAAATGTACTGATTTCAATTCTTGCTTTATTAAACCTTTCTATTATCAATAGCAGCTGTGAAGTCACATTGTATGAGTGAAATCTTTTTTTCTATTACCTTTTTCGTTGGCATGTTTGGCTTGTCAAATGGACTTTAATGATCATTGTGGTAGCAGTGACCGGTGTATCACTTTAGCATGTCTGTCCTTGCATTCTGCAGTTATAGTTCGTTGTATGTCTTCTCTTTGACCATGGTGAAACTCTCCTGTACAGGTTATTGAAAGACTGCTTGAAAGATTCCCAGTTTAGTATTCGGTATCAGTACCTACTGGCTGCTCTTCTTTGCTGCTGCGGGAAAGGACTACGAGAGGAGTTTGACAGGCAGTGCTGGCTTGTGAACACTTTAGCTAAACTGGCTCAAAAGGTCCGAGAAGGCGCTCCATCCTCCAGACCGGTAGGTGTCAAACAACCTGTTAGTACAACAGTTTTTAAGCCCTGCTCGGATGATGCAATCTGTGAATTTACTTTTTTATTGATGTACTAAGTTGTTTGTATCCATAAATTTTTCTTGTATTAGAGCTTTTTATTGTGGAAAATTACATTAAAATGCAACGATCAATGCATCATGCAAAACGAGATATTGAAACATTCTATACAATCGGCATTACAGTATTGTTTTCACATCGGTGTGCAGATGACGTGTCCTCACTTGTTTCTGACCTGCACACCTAACCCTGTACATTTCTTATTGTGCAGTTTACATTTTCCCATGAAATGGTTACTGCACATCTAGCAAAACAAAAGGACATAGTCTTAGATTAGAGGGGCAAAGGTTTAAAAGTAACATCAGGAAGCCTTATTTTACTGAGAGGGTGGTGGATATATGGAACAGCCTTCCAGTTGAAGTGGTAGAGGCCAAAACAGTAATTGAATTTAAGTAGGCATGGGATAGGCATAAGACTATCCTAAACAAAAGATAAATCCAGGTAAAGTATCCATGTAATTGGGCAGACTAGATGGGCCGAAAGGTTCTTATCTGCCGACATTTTTCTATGTTTCTATCATCCTGGGGCTTTTTCTTGTAAAATACATCCTTGGTCCTTATTTTGTGACCTGACTGAAACTGGGACACTCAAGGCCTAGGAGTACCAGGACATCTTAAGTGTCTTGTATAAGTTGGTGTGCAAAATGGTCCTTTCTGTGTATCTCCTTGCCCCACATAGCTTCAGATGACTTGTAAAAATCACTGCAGCAATAAGGCTTCTCCATTATTATCAGAAATCCCAGCAGAAAGCTAAGTCTCTTCCTTTTGCCGTCCCAGTCCTTGAACTGCAAGCCCATGAATACTACAGAATTCCAAAAATCTGAAAGTCTTCCAACTCCACCATGACTAGGTCTGTCTGTAAATTCATAGCATAAGATCTTAATGAAATCTGGCTTTATGTTGGATTAGCCTGACACCTTTATGCCAAGACAGGTGCTTGGTGCTAATCTGGGGAGTTGGTCAAAAAGTCAGTGCATTATAAGGCTGGTGCAAAGAAAAAAATGATACAATACAAAAAATGTAGCTTACCACACAGTTGTAAAAGATACGAGACGCATAAAGTAAAATTTAAACATAAAATATATGTTCAGCCTTAAAGTATTTGTTAGAATTCCCTGCAGAAACAGGATTTATTAGTGTAGCAATGTGCAGACTACGCACCCGAACTGTTAAGTTTTATGTGATTAAACTAGCATATTTTGCTAAAAAAAAAATGTTTCTAAAATGTTATAGTCGTCATAAGGAAAAATAGATGAAAATGAATCTAGCACTATAGCTTCACATTAAAAGGAGCTCTGTTTGACCGCAGTTTGATTGCTTCTCTGTGATTACAGCTTGACTTTGAAAATAGTCTTGAATAGGAACGCTGAGAGTAAACTTTTAATTCCATTTAATGCCTAAAATGTCTCTAATATGGGTGGAAAAACTGTTTTGCAGGAAATCCTCAAAAATGGCCTGGAAGATGTCAAGCAGTTTTTTAATGTGAATGGTTTGTGTCGTCTTCCACTGAGTCCCAGCCTTCTTGTAAAAGGGATTATTCCACAGGTAAATGGCTTCCATTCACACTAATTCTTCTTTTGTGATTGTAGTTTCTGTCTCCTATTACTATCAACTACAGTAGTTCATAGTACAGTAAGTACCTTACAGGAAGGGTATTCAGCAGCCCTTCTAAAACCCGTACCCAGTAGGGATGCACAATACAATTTTTTTTTTTTTTAAAAGTACGAGTACGTATACTTTTTTCAGGTACTCACCGATACTTTTATTTAACGTCATATGACTGCTTTCCAATAAATAATTTTGGATTTTGCTGAAAGCCTATCCAATTTATGTTACTATTGAAATGTATTCCCAGACACCCCATTTACACGCTGCACACCCTGCCACTCATCCAGACCATATATATATATTTCCACACACACACTAGACCTCTGATACATGTATACCCACTCAGACCTCAGATACATGCATACCTAACAGACCCCAGAACAGTGTGTGTGTGTGTGTGTGTACACACATATGCACAAACACACACACAAACATTTCAGAGCTCAGATGCAGACACTGGGTTGGCTGGCCAAATGCTCCAGTGGCATTCTACCATGCCCCTGTGGCTGGCCGTGCTCCTCAGTGGGAACCCCCCCCCCCCCCGGCCACGATCTCATGAGGTTCTGTGCAGTTAGAGATCTCACAAACTCAAAGATCGCGGCTGGGTTTCCCACCGAGCGACTGAGCTCTAAACCTTTGCAGCCACTCGTTGGAACGCGGTCAGCCGCAGGGGCATGGTAGAATGCTGCTGGAGCATTTAGCCGGCAAGCCAGCTTAGCGCTGGCTTCTGGTATCAGGGGTGGTATTAGGAGCATCTGCACAAGTACTTGTTCAAATGCCGGTATCGGCACCGATACTAGTATCGACATTGGTGCATCCCTAGTATCCAGTTAATACTCTGTATTCACAGATTAGCCTTGGACACCACAACATTACTTTTTGCTCCATGTTTTTTTCCCCGTTATATTCCATATTTTTATCCTTAAGCCTAAATCTAATTATAGAACCCTTTTGATGCCAAATATTAAATGTTTGATTAAAACGTCTCCTCAGAGAAAATATATAAATAGGACAGTGCTCTTTTCACCACACCGGATAATGAGCGTAAACCCAAATATGCTTACATGTCTCCCCTTTTCTGTATTCTGTATCATTCTGTGTGTGCACCATGAATCACCTTGCATTTATATAAAACTTCTCCTTACTGTAATTCCAACCTTCGAATTATGTTTCCTGCAATTATGTGTTTTTTTTACCAATCCTCAGGAGTGTTCACACTTCAACTCCAATGCTGTGCCGCTAAAACTGACCTTCCAGAATGTGGATCCATTGGGGGGAAATATTCGCATTATATTTAAGGTACTTGTTGATTTTTAAGAGTAGTTAGGGGGAACTCTGCCTGGCCCCCGTGTGCACAACAAAAACTGCTGTGTGGATCTCTTGGCAATTTAGAATTTGGCAGCTTGATGTGCAATTATTCCAGCTTACACATATTGCTTGAATTACGTTTTAGGAAAGAAATCAAACTAAACTACTCACAATTTAGTTCTGCTATTTGCAATTTTATTCCTCTTACAACACTTACTGTGCACGGACTCAAATCAAATCTCAGATGCTCAGTGTAGGCAACCGAGAGACCGTCTTCAGAGTAATACTGACCAAGCTTACATCAGGTAATGAACCCCATTAGTGAAATACAGCAATTTTGATTCTTTCATAGTGCTTCAATTTTGTATTAAATTACCTTTAACGACAGACAAGCTTAAACTGCTTCTTTTATTGTGGTCAAAGTTCTAAATGTCAGCATTTATTTTGGTTTCACAATATACATAATAGCATACAGTGGTGAAAACTTCCAGTAACACAGAGTATGTGGCTGTAACTAGAAACAGAGGGTAGTGACTCATTGTAGTCTATTGTAAGCATCTTGCACCTCGTTTTATACTTACTGTATAAGGTGTGTTGTGCATGTGATGTTTGTGGAAGTTTCTGTCTACTTTTCAAACTTCACTAAGAAATTAATTTATGGATGGTTGCAAAAGAGTTAAAAATTTAAAAAAAATGAGTGAATACCCAATTTAATGAAAACGTTCAATTCCCTGGCAGTTCCCCATAAACTATGGTTTCTGACACCACTTGGTGATTAGTGCCTAGTGTGTACATATAGCTTTTATTAAGTCTATAAAGAGTAGGGCTGACTCCTATTTAGGCTATATGGGCTAGACACAGCCAGAGGTCTCCAAATCTTAACAGAGCTACTGAGGATTACGCAGTTAGCAAGTTTACCAGAGTGGCTCTGGCTCTGGTAAACTTGCTAAATGTGTAATCTTCAGTGGATCTGGTAAGATTTGGAGACCTCTGGCTGTGTCTAGCCCATATAGCCTAATTAAGCTGACTGAGCCACATGGGAAATGTAGTTCCCAAAACATCAGGAAGCCAAGGTTGCTGACCCCTGACCTAGGCCCTTCAGATGTTTTGGAATAACATTTCTCACAAGGCTGTGTTGACCAGACAAGTGGCTGGTATCATGGGAGATGTAGTTCCAAAACATTTGGAAGGCCAGGGTTGCGGACCCTGCTGCGATGTCCCTCTGCGATCCTCGCACCAGCCGCAGTAGCTACTAGTCTCGATTGGAAGCAATTGGTGACCATCAATTTAGTCTTAAGGGAGGGGGGGTGATTCAAAAACACCTGTTTGTTGGGTTGGAAGAGTATCTCATGTCAGCATTTCATGTAAAAAAAAAATCTAAACTGTTGCAGGAGAAGCTTCACTGTGAAGGTCCTCCTGCCACTGTTTTGGACGTTTATGTTTTTTTTGGAATGCTGGCATTTGTCGCAGTTACTGCAACTTCAATTTTTGCTGCTTTTGGAAAACCCCTTTAATGTGCAATCACAAATACAGAAAACAAAGGTATGTGTTATGTGTGTTTACATCAACTAGTGCTGGTCTCCTATTACACTGATCTGTCATGGTGACCAGCAGGAAATATTTGCCTTTACCACAAACACTATTTGACGCTATAAATCATATACTTGCAGCAAGGTATGCAATGCTCTATATGATTATATCACAAAGTACTGACTGAAGACATTAAATGCTGTTCTTTCCTCATAATAATTAATTTAAGGAATTGAGGAATCCGAATAAGCTATTTTAGCAGTTTTAATAGTTTTATACTAATCACAGGTTTGGGTTTGACATATTACTTAATAGAGGATGAACAAATTTCAATGCTATCAATGTCCATTTCTTTGTCAGTGTACTCCTTTTCAGATGTAGGCTACAGTTTCAATGTCCCGCCACATGTCACTTCAGTCTGACTGTACAAGCACCATAGTTTGAAGATTGTTGACCATGGTCTGCAAATATTTGCATAGGTCTGAGTGAGGACTGGGGCTACTACAAAGTCAGCTAGGCATTTGCTTGGGGACCCTTCCAGCACCATGACCTTAAAGGATGGGGAATGGATAGAACATAGAACCTTTTCCTGCAATGGTAATCACTGCCGTAGATACTTGCATTTAGAAGCAGGTCTGGAGCTGATGAGGCCTTCTGTCTTTCTCACATGGGATATCTCTTTTGATGCAAAATTCAGCCTGATGTGTTTAAATGAAGAAGGCTTACTAAGCTCTCTGGAAGGGGTCAATATTGGCGCATAATTGTGTGGAACATCAGAACACTGGCCCTCCACATAAATTCCATCATGTGAGGCTCCACTTTAAAGGAAGACCTTAGGTGACCTCTTTGTGCCCATTGATAGAGCTGCCTCTTTTTGTATTTAGCCCACCTGGGCCACAATCCCAGGTTGTTCGTTCAAGGACCACTAACATAAGGTGTAACTAGATTACTTGTGCAGTACAAACAAAATCACATTATTAAACACATGCTGCGGTTTGTCTGTTTTTTTAATATGTAAGTAACTGCATATAAAAAGTAAAAATAAAGTTAGTTTTATCTCATGTTTCCATTTTCTGGATTTTCAAATAAAGTAACATTTGCTAAAATCTTAGCAAAGTCTCCCTTTACAGCTGTGCTGTAGGATTAAACGGTAGTGAAGAGGCAATGGGTGGTGGAGGAAATGTTTTGGCAAGGCTGTAAGGGGACCTATTGTGTTGTGCAGGGTACCTGAGATAAGCGATGGCAGCTCAATGAGATCTGATAGTTGACTTAAAAGACGTCTAATTTACCCCTGGTGATATCCTTTATGTGCATCCCACACAATGCAATGCTATCAGTTGTTTTTTGTTTTTGTTTTGACTCCATTCAATGCCACACAGTGAGGAACAGAGGCGTAACTAGAAATCTCATGGCCCTGCTGGAAGAATCCATGAAGGGCCGCCCCTCTCGTCAGCTGTTGGGAGGGGCCGAGGCAGACCATTGAAGTCAGCGGGGCGTACCAGTATGCCCCACACCTTCAAGAACCACCCTCCACGCGGGCCCCAGATATCAGACCCCCCATTATCAGACCCCAGTAATTAGACAGCCAGGATCAGACCCCAGTAATTGGCCAGTATCAGAACCCCAGTAATTGGCCAGTATCAGAACCCCGTAATTAGCCAGTATCAGAACCCCAGTAATTAGCCAGTATCAGAACCCCAGTAATTAGCCAGTATCAGAACCCCAGTAATTAGCCAGTATCAGAACCCCAGTAATTGGCCAGTATCAGACCCCCAGTAATTGGCCAGTATCAGAACCCCAGTAATTAGCCAGTATCAGAACCCCAGTAATTAGCCAGTATCAGAACCCCGGTAATTAGCCAGTATCAGACCCCCACTAATTATCCAGTATCAGACCCCCACTAATTATCCAGTATCAGACCCCCACTAATTAGCCAGGATCTGACCCCCACTAATTAGCCAGGATCTGACCCCCACTAATTAGCCAGGATCTGACCCCCACTAATTAGCCAGGATCTGACCCCCACTAATTAGCCAGGATCTGACCCCCACTAATTAGCCAGGATCAGACCCCCACTAATTAGCCAGGATCAGACCCCCACTAATTAGCCAGCCAGGATCAGACCCCCACTAATTAGCCAGCCAGGATCAGACCCCCACTAATTAGCCGGGATCAGACCCCCCCAGTAATTAGCCGGTGTCAGAACCCCAGTAATTAGCCGGTGTCAGAACCCCAGTAATTAGCCGGTGTCAGAACCCCAGTAATTAGCTGGTCAGAACCCCAGTAATTAGCTGGTCAGAACCCCAGTAATTAGCTGGTCAGAACCCCAGTAATTAGCCAATATCAGAACCCCAGTAATTAGCCAATATCAGAACCCCAGTAATTAGCCAGTATCAGACCCCCAGTAATTAGCCAAGATCAGAACCCCCACTAATTAGCCAGGATCAGAACCCCCACTAATTATCCAGCCGGGATCAGAACCCCCACTAATTAGCCAGTCGGGATCAGAACCCCCACTAATTAGCCAGCTGGGATCAGACCCCCACTAATTAGCCAGCCGGGATCAGAACCCCCACTAATTAGCCAGGCGGGATCAGACCCCCACTAATTAGCCAGGCGGGATCAGACCCCCACTAATTAGCCAGGCGGGATCAGACCCCCACTAATTAGCCAGGCGGGATCAGACCCCCACTAATTAGCCAGGCGGGATCAGACCCCCACTAATTAGCCAGGCGGGATCAGACCCCCCCCAGTAATTAGCCAGGCGGGATCAGACCCCCCCAGTAATTAGCCAGGCGGGATCAGACCCCCCCAGTAATTAGCCAGCCAGGATCAGACCCCCAGTAATTAGCCGGTGTCAGAACCCCAGTAATTAGCCGGTCAGAACCCCAGTAATTGGCCAATATCAGAGACCCCCAGTAATTAGCCAGTATCAGACCCCAGTAATTAGCCAGTATCAGACCCTCGGTAATTAGCCAGTATCAGACCCCCGGTAATTAGCCAGTATCAGACCCCCGGTAATTAGCCAGTATCAGACCCCCGGTAATTAGCCAGCATCAGAGACCCCCAGTAATTGGCCAGCATCAGAGACCCCCAGTAATTGGCCAGCATCAGAGACCCCCAGTAATTAGCCAGCATCAGACCCCCAGTAATTAGCCAGCATCAGACCCCCAGTTACTAGCCAGCATCAGACCCCCAGTAATTAGCCAGCCTCTGCTCGCACACACACACACACACACACACACACACACACACACACACACACACACACACACCCCAGCTTGTTACATACTTACCTATGGTAAGTATGGTATCCCCTCTCTCCACTTCCCCCTCCCTGCACGTGCTGGACACTTCTAGCACAGCAGGGGAGGCTCTGCTTTTCTTGGCTGTGGTGGGGGAAGGGGCGGGGCCAGCACATCCCCTTGTGAGCAGCTGTCCTCTTCTTCCTCCTCCTCTCCCCCCAGCAGGGCCTTTACTTCTGGCGCAGCGTGTGGGAGTTTGATCCCACAAGCTGCCGATCAAACGAGAGACAAGGTGCCTGAGCCCTGCCTGGACTGTGGGGCAAGCAGGACTAGTCGGGGCCCCCCACCCATCCGGTTGTGGGCCCCCAGACTCAGGGGCCCGGGTGCAGTGGCACCCGCTGCACCCTTGGTAGTTACGCCCCTGGTGAGGAACAAGTTCTATAAAGATACTTTGGAGGGCAGAGTTAAATATCTTCTTAACTAAACAAAGCTGTGAAAAACCAAGTACTTGAAAGATATCAGTAACCTAAAATAAACAAATTAAGATCAATTTGTTTTTGTTGGTATTGTCCCTTTTAAGACCAAATTTTCAGTATTAATGAGACCTAAAAATGGTTCCAGTGCAACATGACATATCTGGGTCTTTACAGTCAATAATCTAAAAAGAATATTTCCATTCCCATTCATGGTCTACACCGTGAGTCGCTCTAGAATGTAAAATGGCCAAATACAGCAGAAAGGGACCAATGAATGTAAGGCAGATGGTTTGTTTGCCCAGGCCTTTTACATTTTTTGCTCTTGTTGTTCCAAAGAATATGGCATAGCTTTTTTTTAAAATTGCAGTTTTGTCAATTAAACCATTCTGAGCACCTCTCAACAAGTGAATGAATGTATATCTTTTTATTTCATGCAGTGTGGAGATGACCTCAGACAGGACATGCTAACCCTTCAGATGATTCGTATAATGAACAAGATCTGGGTGCAGGAGGGCCTTGACATGCGCATGGTGATCTTCCGCTGCTTCTCTACAGGCCGTGATCGAGGTGAGTGGAATCTCTTTTTTAAATGGCACTTGTCTTGTGACTTGTGTGATTTATGTAAGAAGTGTGATCTGGTTCCTCCATGTGATTTAGCTTACCTGTATATTATGTGTGATGTTATTATAGCCAGTCACTCAACCAGTAATTTAGAATACACCCAAAACATTTTAATTTGCTTGCCGTTTACACTGTGTTAATGATGCTCAATGATTTGTTACGTAAGTTTTATCAATGTGCTGTTGTGTAATAAGTTCATACATGCTAACCATTTTTTACTAATACACATTTAAGGATATGTCATGCAAAATATATAGAAAATCACAAGGCACTATACCATTAAGATATACTGTAGAGTGTACTTACAGTGAGGGGAAAAAAATGATTTAATCCCCTGCTGATTTTGTACGTTTACCCACTGACAAAGAAATGATCAGTATATAATTTTAATGTTAAGTTTATTTTAACAGTGAGAGACAGAATAACAAAAAAATCCAGAAAAACAAATTGATTTGCATTTTAATGAGTGAAATAAGTATTTAACCCCTTCACAAAACATGACTTTTCCCTCTTTGTAGATTCTCTCCAAGTCATTAAGTTTTCAAGGCTGACATTTGGCAACTCGATCCTTCAGCTCCCTACACAGATTTTCTATGGGGATTAAAGGTCTGGAGACTAGCTAGGCCACTCCAGGACCTTAATGTGCTTCTTCTTGAACCTTTGTTGCCTTGTCCGTGTGTTTTGGGTCTTTGTCTTGCTGCAATACCCATCCACAACCCATTTTCAATGCCCTGATTGAGGGAAGAAGGTTCTCACCCAAGAATTTGATGAGACATGACCCTGTCCATTGTCACTTTGATGCAGTGAAGTCCTGTCCCTTAGCAGCAAAACACCCCCCAAAGCATAATGTTTCCAGCTCCATGTTTGGCGGAGGGGGGTGGTGTTCTTGGGGTCATAGGCAGCATTCCTCCTCCTCCAAACTGAGCTAGTTGATGCCAAAGAGCTTGATTTTGGTCTCCTCTGACCACAACACTTTCACCCAGTTCTCCTCTGAATCATTCAGATGTTCAATGGCAAACTTCAGACCAGCCTGTACATGTTCTTTCTTGATCAGGGGGACCTTGCAGGCGCTGCAGGATTTCAGTTCTTTATAGTGTTACCAATTGTTTTCTTGGTGACTGTGGTCCCAGCTGCCTTGATCATTAACAAAATCCTCCCGTGTAGTTCTGGGCCGATTCCTCACCATTCTCATTGTAGCGCTCACTCCCGGAGGAGCTGCTGAATTAACCTCGGGTTAGTCTCACCGCACTAGGGAATAAATATACACCAGCACTGTTGTGGATTTTATAGATTGTATACTTTACTGATCCCAATAAAGCGGCATATATAATGTAAACACGGTAGATGAACGACAGGACTTCGTAATGCGGGAAAAACACGCGGCGGCAAAAGGAAAGTTTAACCCCTTCGATTCTGGAGTGTAAGTCCCGTGAAAATAATGTCTCAAAAAGGTGTGTGTGTGTGTATGATCTCAGGTACCTGGGTACTGTATTCAACTGGCCAGTGAATGGAATGAGCAAATCTTCGACTAGTCAAGTTGGGGCCCTGCAGATTTAGACAATAATGCAGCGTGCTTTGTTATACTTGGAACTGTGGCCTGGAAGGCCTCTCACCCATCCATTAGACAATCTGTTCTGCTGCCCGATCAAGGATGTCTCTCCGCTTTTGCACTGGGACCTGTGCCACCGGATCCGCTTCCCTTGCTTGTCCGATCTCCGCAATGAGAAACTACGGCCTACCGCCTGCACTCACAATGGATCATCACGGTCTACTTACTCGGGGTCCAACTGGAACTTTGTGCCTCTGCAAAACCTCTCAGAGGTGCGTAGGTAGGTCTCTGGCAAGTCACTGTCCCGATCCCCAGCACCCACGAGGCAGCGCCTGCTCTCTGGCCTGGTCACAATCTCTGGCAGTCTCACGTGCATCTTCCACCTTCCGCCGCTCGGCTCACTCTGGCTATCCCCCGAACGAGTCCTCCATTTCTCTCCCACCCACTTCCTGTCTCCACCGCAAAGCACGATGGAAATTGTAGTTCCGTTTGTGTCCAGCATAGTCCATATTGCCACTGTCTCCCTCTGGTGGCCACAACAAGTAAATGCAGCAAGCAAAATCTTTAAAGCAGCGCTACATCATGATCATTGAAACTCTACTAGGTGAAATTTTCCATGGAGCCCGTACCAAGGGATATGGACAGTTATATTGTGTTACTTCCATTTGTGAATAATCGCACCAACTGTTGTCACCTTCTAACCAAGCTGCTTGGCGATGGTCTTGTAGCCCATTCCAGCCTTGTGTACGTCTACAATCTTGTCCCTGACATTCTTGGACAACCCTTTGGTCTTTGCCATGGTGGAGAGTTTGGAATCTGATTGATTGCTTCTTTAGACAGGTGTTTTTTATACAGATAACAAAACTGAGATTAAGCACTCCCTTGAAGTGAGTGCTCCTAATCTCGGCTCGTTACCTGTATAAAAGACACCTGGGAGCCAGAAATCTTGCCGATCTATAGGGGATCAAATACTTATTTCACTTACTTAAAAGGCAAATCAATTTATAATTTTTTTGAAATGCGTTTTTTTTCTGGATGTCTTTGTTGGTATTCTGTCGCTCACTGTCAGAATAAACCTGCCATTATAATTACAGACTGATCATTTCTTTGTGAGTAGGTAAATGTACAAAATCAGCAGGGGATCAAATATTGTTTTCCCTCACTGTAACAAAATTACTAAATCTGTGTGACCGTATCTCTTACACACACCCACACACCTTGAAAGGTACATGTGCCGAATAACTTGGGGTGGTTTTAGAGCAACACCCTAGTGCTGTTACTCCGATTCTGATATGTCCTGTTAAGACCTGATTGAGAGTTAATGCATTCGCACTGAATTGTGTGTGGTGCATTTAAAGCTAGAAGTATGTGGGCTAATAGCAGGAGGAACTGTGGGATACTGAGCACATGAGGGAAAAAGGGAAATAAAAGCAAGGAGTGGGGGACCACCTGCTTCCTCCAACTTTGAAGCAAATCACTGTTGTAATCAGTATTCACATCATAATAAAGAGAACAAGAGAAAGGTGTTGGGACTGAATAATGTAAAACAAATTTCTAAAAATTAGTATGTTATTGGTCACAAGACAATGATGCCTATTAGAGGTGTGCATCGCTAAAAAATTAAGTTCAACAAACTTTATATTGCAAAATATCTATTCGGTTCATAATTTCGGATTCGGACACTAAAGAAATACATGCTGCTCAATTCATGTTGGATTAGGGCTAGAAATGAGTGTTAAAAGATAAAGTTAGAAATCGGTGTTAGATTAGGGTTAGGAATTAGGATTTGAGATTGGAATAGAAGCTAGGCTTGAATTACTGTTAGATTTGGGTTAGAATTTAGGGATGAATGCTAGGAATTGGAGTTAGAAATCAGGACTAGATTAGGGTTAGGAATTGAGGAATAAATTTGTGGAAGCCAAAACCATTCTTTTATGGCTCTTTTTTACCCACATCCCATCTAAATGTGTACACACATCAGAGTGATATTTATATTCTATTACTATACTATACCAGGGCTTTTTTTCAGGGGGTACTCACCGGTACTCCGTACCGGCACCTCACCACCAGCCAGAACTAACAGGAGAGAGCATGATGCTCCTCCCTCCTCCTGCAATGGCAGGCAGAGAATCAGAAGCGCACGGCAGCTCATATTGCTCCTGAACGCTTCTGATTGTCAGGAGTGTATGTAGGGACCAATAACCCCCCTCTTCTCTCAGTAAGTGACAAGGGAGGGCTGTTAAATAAAATCTCCCCTGTTTCTTCATTGCCCCAGCTCTGGTAGATGTGTGTAAACCTGCTGCAACCGCCTCTCTCTGCAGCCGCTGAAACTTTGAACAGCATGGGGAGGGGGGGTGCAGCATATTTACATACATCTGCCAGAGCTGCAGATTGTCAGGCAAGCTGTGTGATCAAAGGAGATGGCACTGTAAGAAAGTACAGGTGGCCGCCTAAGAGCGCAAGACCAGGAGGGGGTGCAAAAAAGTTTTTGGAATCCCTGGTCACTTCCCTTGACAGGGATCCAAATTTTTAAACTATTTGCCTGGCACTGTGTCCCTACTGCTCCTCTAAGATGCAGCCAGTGCCAAGTGAGTTGCATTGTATCTGCCAGGTCAGAGAGCAGACTCCCCCGTGGTGCTGGATACGGAATTCTGCACGCTCTCTCCTCCTGGTCCCTTCCTCTGATGATGTCAAGAGGAGGGCATGCCAAAAGAAGTCTACACTGCCGCCTTACCCCCAGCCTCCCCAGCAGTTCCAGACAGTGTGTGGTGCACCCTGGAAGGGGAGAAGGTGGAAATTTACATCCTGGCTGCATTGCTCTGCAGGGACTCAGTGACAGACAGGCCTCAGAACAAAAAAAAAACTGCTGCTGCTTCCAAACTGTTTCATTGCTGTGGAGCTCATACACACTGTGCATTACTGTGAGTTTCATTGCTGTGGAGCTCATACACACTGTGCATTACTGTGAGTTTCATTGCTGTGGAGCTCCTACACACTGCGCATTACTGTGAGTTTCATTGCTGTGGTGCTCACAAATGCTAGGGGATTATCCACTCAGTGCCAATGTTGCAAAAAAACAACGAAAACCAGCTAGCTGCACTGCAATACAGACTTTTTTTGCAACAGAGGCACTTAGTGGATAACCCCCATAGGGTTACAACAATAGTTGTAGTTCATTTAAAGGAACACAGTATTAAAAAATATGGTTCCCTTTTATAGTGTCTTCCTTTAACCCTTTCGCTGCTGAGGCTTTTCACACCTCTGTGCTGAGGTCATTTTTACCGGTTTTGCTCATCATGTTTAAACGTGTTTTGAAGGCTTATTTTAGTATATTACCCAGACATATTCTATATCGTTCTTTCCGTCAGACTCGGTAGATTCATAATATGTCATTATTATATGTATACGTTATGTCATGTCTGTATATTAATATAAAAAATGCAATAAAATATGTATTTTCAATAATTTACAACGTGTAAAGTGTTTTTTTTCACATTTTAACATGCGAGCAATTGCGGTTATATTTTGTATGGGGTGCGCTTGTTAAAAAATTAGAGATGGGGTCTCGTTACATTTTTTTTGGGGAAAATTACGCGGTTTTTAACAAACAAACCGCATACAAAATCGTTAGTGCAGCATCATTGTTCACATTATAATTGAAATGGGAACAATATTGCTGCATAACGAACCAAAAAAAAAAAAAAAATTTAATTTTTTTTTTTAATATTTTTTTTTTTAAATAATTTTATTAATTTTAATTTTAATTTTTTTTAAAAAACTTTTTCACATTCGAGTTTGGTATCGTTGGAACGGCCATGCTCTGGCCGATCCAACCATACCAAACTTTAACCCCTAGCTGCCACGGATCGGGAGATAGGGAGTTCATTGGAACTCCCTATCTCCACCGTTGGTGGCAGTTAGGGGTTAACTCTAGGACTGGCGTCATCGTGCTATGCACGATGACGCCAGTCCTCAGGGGAGTTCCCGGAGGCTTGGCCGACATCCAGATGTCGGCCAGCTCCGGGAAAGGATCGCGAACCGGCGCTTTTCAGCACCGATTCGCAATCCAGCTCCCCAGGGGTTAATGCCAGGCACCATTTGGAAGGGCAGGCTGTGCCCTTCCAAATGGTGCCTGGGTTAACCCCGCAACGCCGCTGATCGGGAGGGAGAGAGGTCCGAAGGACCTCCCCCCCTCCCTTTCAGGCGCCTCCTCCGCACATGCGGGGGGTGGCGCCTGAATTAGGTGTCATCGCGCTGCCGCGATGACACCTAATTTCAGCGGCTGCGGTTTCCGGATGCTGGGCTGACATCAAGGATGTCAGCCCGCACCGGGGGGGCCAGCGATCAGCCGGAACCGCGGCCGAACGCTGACCCCAATGGGAGGACGCGCTCAGCGCGTCCTCCGCATACCAGCAGTAATGCGGAGGACTCGCTGAGCGCGTCCTCCGCATTGAAGTGGTTAAGTAAGCTATAACTATTGTTTATTAGGACATGAAAATAGTCATAATAATCAGTTTTCCCCGGACGTGAGAGTACCCCCACCTATTGTTCTAGAAAAAAAAGCATGGATTATTACTATATTTAATATATACTCAACCTTCCTTCTGAATTCCTGCAGATGATGAATGACGTATTGTGAATTATATTCGTTCTATATGGTTATATTTTTAAATTATTTATTCTGTACGTACCTCACATGAGATACCACAGTCAAAACTGGGAGGGGGGGGCCTAATAATTTTCGCACTAAATCATACCACCCAAAAAAACTAAGGGCCATATTACTTAGTTGGTGCTAACTTAACCAGAGCTGTTGTAAACTTACTAGAGCCATTATAGCCTATGGAGGTTTTCAGTTTACAACAGCTCTGGTTAAGTTAGGGCTATATTACAATGTTATAATGCTAAGTATATATAAGATTCCATAATCCCAGAGTAATGTGATGCAGTGATACCTTTTTGTTGTAATAACCTGTCACATATATTCAATATCTTATTTGCCGAAATTCAGTGGTTTTTGCCGACGTCCAATAACTGATTCAGGGACTCAAATTATCGCAAAGTTCGGTGATCATTCACTAAATAGGGAATTCAACATATTTTCAGGGAAATTATTTCACCGAAATGTGGCAAAAAGCATAGTATCTAAAGATGAATTGACTCTTTAGAGTCTAACTTCCATAATAACCCCTAAAATGCCATAAACCAAGGGTGGGTGGCTGGGTGGAGTAGAGGTAACATCACTGCTCTATAACCGTGGAGAGAGAGACTGTGGAGACACAGGTTCGATCCCGGCAAGAGCACCTCTCCAGCAAGTGTCCTCGGGCAAGACACCTAACGGTAGAGACTCGCCACCCAGGACATACTTGAAAACGAGAGAAATCTCAATGTATCCTTCCTGGTAAAATCCTTTAAAAAAAAATAAAATAAACAGTGTGGCATGTAGCCTACCCATTAACCCCTAAAATGCCATTAATCAAGGGAAAGCATTAAATGAATAGACTGTGTGAGGTTCCTGAACCGTGCATTGGCAGCCCCCTTCAAGTATTGCGCATCTGATCTGTGCCTGCACTTGAGGGCAACTTTATTCCTGTGCTGCTCATTTCCTGCTCATTTCCTGGTTTGTTTCCTGCTTCCCTATTGTCAAGCCCTATACGTGTCCTGCCCGTCTGCTCTAAAGCAATTGTTCTGCTGCTTCCTGCAGCAACTCACCGCTCATTGCACACCCCTGTACTGGTGCATCCTGGGCTCAGTATCCTGCCACCTTGGAACCACCCCGGTACAATACCTGACAGTGAGGCATGTAGCCTACCCATTAACCCCTAAAACACCATTAAGGGAAAACAAGAAATGAATACACTGTGGGGCATGCAGCCTATCCATTAACTCCTAAAATGACAGTTATCAAGAGAAAACATGAAATATATAGACTGTGAGGCATGGCGCCTGCCCATTAATTCCTAAATTGCCATTAATAAAGGAAAAAATAAAATGTGTACTGTGAGGGATGAAACCTGTCCATTAACCCTTACTTTCATTTTTGCCTTGGTTTAGTTATTTAGTAATGCACAATATAATCTATAGTCTGACCACTAACCCTGTCACTGCTGAGCCATTTCCACCCTGTGAGAATTTTTTTATTTTTTTTTTATTTATGATTTTGTCTTTACACTGAATATGGTCATGCCAGACTCTGCCCTTTCCAAAGACACCTAAACTGATAATGTGGTATGCACGTGGCCAGAGATACCATGGTCCGAATATGTGGGGGGGCAAGGAATAACCTTGGGAGGCAATTGCCCCCCTACCCCCCCCCCCCCCCGAGACGCTTATGGCCATTGCCCAAGCGTTTTTCCAAAGGAATAGTGTGCATGGGCAGGCGTTGCTGGTTTATGGTTGCAATGGTACAAGGAAAACTGAATTAAAAAAAATTTGCAATGTGGCAAAGAATTCATGGGCAATTCACGAACCCATGAATGAAGACTTTGGGAATGCTGATCCATGTGCAAGGACCTTCCCGCAATTGTGAACACACTGTTTGAAACCAGTGAATGTGTTTTGAATCGCCCATTCCAATTTTTTTTAATCTTAAAAAATACAAGGGGCAACTTGGTGGCTGTAGGTTTGTGTGCTGTCTAATCTACCAAGTTTTTTTTTTTTTGTTTTTTTTGTCAGTATGTGCATTTGAGGTTGGTGTTTTTTGGCACTTTCCTAGAGCCAGTGGTGTTTCAAAGTATCTTCGTTGGTTGAAAGTGAGGCTCTCTAGGGGGCGTGGCCGGCAGCGGACCGAGATGGACGTGCCTGAGCAGAGCTCCGATCCCCTTTACTTATACAGCGGCTTTTATGGTGCGTCTGGATCAGGCTATTTGACTCCAACTGACTTTCGACCGTCGGCCATCGGGTAGAGACACTCCGGAGCCTGTCTGGTCCCCCCCCCTCCGGACTTGCGATAAGTGACCGAGCCGCTGCGCTGCTCTCTTCCCAGCCGGCGGCCATCTTGGGAGCCGTGTGTTGGCGCGCTTATTCGTACCGCATTGGGACGCTGATTCCCCAGATGGGGAAGAAGAATAAAGCCGGCGACACGGGAGAGGATCCCGGCACCCCGGACATTAGACTTTCACTCGGCGGGGGTTTGGGACGGAGGCTGCCACTACGCTCTGCACTAGAGCAGGGGGCTCAACTGCTAGTGGAGGAGGTGGAGGCCCCTCCTATCTCGCATTTGGTACCACCGGGCTCGGACGAAGCCAGGAGATCGTGGCAAACTGAACTCCGGTCCCTCGGTGTGGCAGTTACGGAGACTTGGGCCCAGGTGGACGTCATCCGGACCCGCACGCAGGCTGTGGAGGATATACAGGCCACAACCTCCTCTTCGGTAAGCGCATTACAGGCCCAGGTTTAACAGTCTCCACTCGGCTGTGGCGGCATTGGAGTCGAGGCACAGGCGGCGGAATGTGAAGCTGCGGGGAGTACCAGAGTCAGTCCCAGATTCGGAGTTACTACGGTATGCCACGAGATTTCTAGAGACTGTTTTCGGTCCATCTGAACAACTCCAGGACTCAGTATCCATGGCCCTCCGTGTTCAGAAGGCTGCAACGGCCCCAGTGAAAGCACCACGCGACGTTATCGCCCTGCGGGAACTCACCCTACACTCTTCCTTGTTCCGGGCGGTGCGGAATGTACCTACGGTCCCCTTTGAAGGAGCTAACATCACAATCTACCGGGACATCCCATTCCTGGTGCTGGCTGCTCGGCGACAGTTTCGGCCGATTGCGGCCCTCCTACGCGCTCAGGACATTGGCTATAGATGGGGCCCCTCCGGCTCCCTTATAATCTCCCCACCAGATGGTCATGCTTTGGTAGCTACCTCGTTGGCTGAAGCCGAGGGACATCTTCGAGCATTGTGACTGTTCCCGGTTCCTTCAGGTCAGCCTGGAGTGGCCCATCCGGATGGCTCCCCTGTAACCCTGAGCAACCTGGATTGAGTTGGGGTTTTTCCATTGCCGCAAGCCGACATGCTGCCCCTGCCTGAACCCCTGAGAGTCGGTTTTGTCTTATCCCTGCGATGCCGCTCTTCGGACTTTATGATGTTACGTTCTGACGCTTGTTGTCATCCTATGGATCATTTGTGTCACTCTCGCGGTGACTGTTCTTTTATCCCCCCCCACCCGATTGCATTTTTTTTTCTTAGTCGGTGCTCGACCTCTTGAAAATGGTGGACCCATTCCCCCCCTTTTTCCCGTTCCACTCACCCCTCTTTTTTTTCTTTTCTCGGGGCGTGCCGCCATGACTCTCCTGGCCATGATTGGCCCTCGAACCCCTAGGCTACGTGACATTTTCACTCCATGGCCTCCTTAGGGAGTGCGTCACGGGAGTGGCCGCAATGTTTTTTCCCACCTCCACCTTCCCCCCCCCTTTTATTTTATTTTCTCCCCCCTCTCTCTCTTTCCCCTGTTTGTCCCCCCCCCTCACCTGGGCCATCATCTTTACAAGGTGAATACCTTGCACAATTTTCTCCCCCCCCCCATTTTCCCATTGTTTATCATTGCTGCATAATTTGAGTCAGGCCCTGCGAGGTCGTTTGTGTTGATTTGACTTGTGACACTTTCATTATCAATAAAAAAAAAAAGAAAGAAAAAGAAAGTGAGGCTCCACTGCAGTAGAAGCAGCAGTGGAGCCACACTTTAACTGGTGAAGCTACTTGGTAAGTGCCAAAATATTTCATCCCCAAGTGTACATACTGACAAAGAAAACCTTTTGTAGAATGGACAGCCAACAAACCTACAGCCACTAAGTTGTCCCTTGCATTTTTTAAGAATAAAATTTGGAATGGGCAATTGATGACAAATTCACTGGTTTGAATCAGGGAACACTGCTTCACTGTGTGTGTTCACAGTAGCGGGATCGTCCTAGCACACAGATCTGCAATGCCCAAGCAATTCATTACTGTTGCATTCATGCATGAGCAAAGAATATGTTTTTGCTAAATGTTTGCTAAAGTAAAAAAAAAAAAAAAAATCTAAACAATGAAAATTGACAAGGAAGTGGAACAGATGGCATAATGAGAGCGACAGTAGGCAGAAAGCACTGAAGACAAATGATTCCAATGATTATTAACCCCTTAAGGACCACAGACGTAGTACGTCCTGGGAAAAATTCCATTTAATGACCAAGGACGTACTCAGGGCCGACGCTGCCGCTAGGCGGGCGCCTAGAGCGCAGTGCCCGCCTAGGGCGCAGCCGGCCCGACCAACTTAAAAAAAATAAAATTGCCCGCGGGGCAGCCGCGTGTTGCAGCCAGCCCCATTACGTGCCAGCGTCGCTGCCAGGCGTCAAGGAGACGGAGGCGTGGACTTGGTGCTTCCAGCTTCCTGCACCAAGTCCACGCCTCCGTCTCCTTGATGCCAGAGGCGACGCCACCACGTATTGGGACTGGCTACGACTACGAGGAGGCGGAGGGAGACAGCGCTGGAGCGGCAAACATTCATGGGTGAGCCTGGGGGCAGATATCCATGTGTGAGCTGGGGACAAACATCCATGTGTGAGCCTGGGGGCAGATATCCATGTGTGAGCCTGGGGGCAGATATCCATGTGTGAGCCTGGGGGCAGATATCCATGTGTGAGCCTGGGGGCAGATATCCATGTGTGAGCCTGGGGGCAGATATCCATGTGTGAGCCTGGGGGCAGATATCCATGTGTGAGCCTGGGGGCAGATATCCATGTGTGAGCCTGGGGGCAGATACCCATGTGTGAGCCTGGGGGCAGATACCCATGTGTGAGCCTCGGGGCAGATACCCATGTGTGAGCCTGGGGGCAGATACCCATGTGTGAGCCTGGGGGCAGATACCCATGTGTGAGCCTGGGGGCAGATACCCATGTGTGAGCCTGGGGGCACATGTTTCCATGTGTGAGCCTGGGGGCACATGTTTCCATGTGTGAACCTGGGGGCACATGTTTCCATGTGTGAGCCTGGGGGCACATGTTTCCATGTGTGAGCCTGGGGGCACATGTTTCCATGTGTGAGCCTGGGGGCACATGTTTCCATGTGTGAGCCTGGGGGCACATGTTTCCATGTGTGAGCCTGGGGGCAATATACCCATGTGTGAGCCTGGGGGCAATATACCCATGTGTGAGCCTGGGGGCAATATACCCATGTGTGAGCCTGGGGGCAATATACCCATGTGTGAGCCTGGGGGTAATATACCCATGTGTGAGAGCAGGGGGCAAATATACCCATGTGAGCTTTCTTTTTTTTGGGGGGGGGGGTGCAAGTAGCTGGTCTTGCCTAGGAGGCAAAATAGTCTAGCACCGGCCCTGGACGTACTATGTATGTCATGATCCTTTAACCCCCCTCCCTCCCTATACTCCCCCTCCCTCACTATACTCCCCCCCCTATACTCCTCCCCTCCCCTATACTCCCCCCCCCCCTCCCTATACTCCCCCCATACTCCCCTCTCTCCCTTCCTATACTCCCCTCTCTCCCTTCCTATACTCCCCTCTCTCCCTTCCTATACTCCCCTCTCTCCCTTCCTTACTCCCCTCTCTCCCTTCCTATACTCCCCTCTCTCCCTTCCTATACTCCTCTCTGGCCGGGTCCCACGCCAGACTGACTTCCTTGAAGTCAGCTCGACAGTTTTATGGGCCCCAGCCATGCGTGATGACATAATCACCGCGCGTTTCCCGGCATCTGCAGGGAAGAAAGGGGAGGGGGCTCCTTTTGGAGCCTTCTCCCTCCTGAACTGCTGCAGATAGAAAAAAATGAAAGGCACCGCTGGAGAGTTCAGATTCTGCCCTTTTCACTTGTGCCTCTCTTTATCCCCTTAGATGCCGGATCGCAATTCGCTCCCGGAAGTGGCTGACATCTTAGGTGTCAGCCAAGCCTCCGGGTCACCCCCACCCACTGATGTTGTTGCCATATGTGTGATGATGTCAGTTGGACAGTTAACGCCCTAGCTGCCAAGTGGAGCTAGGGGGATCATTTGGATCCTCGTATCTCCTGTTCCGTTGCAGCTAGAGGGTCATGTTTGGCATAATTGGAAAGGCTATGACTAGGTTTGGTGTAAAAATTAAAAAAAAAAATAATATATAAACAAAGTGTTGAACGTTCATGTCTGTCATTTTTAACTGTTTCATGTCCTCTCTGTCTGTGGGTGTTTGCCTCATTGTAGGCTCTATCGTTTGATTTTTGATTAATTAAGCTAGCTGGGTAATGTAGGCGGCATGAACCGCTGAGGTTAGCAGAGGGCCGCTGTATGTACGAGAATTATTTCTCTATCACAGGAACTATTCATTTATATGCTCTACCTTGTCTTTGCCTCTCTTCCCCTATGCTGTTATTCATCTATCAGTGGTGGTGGATACAAACAGGGTTATTCAAAGAGATCCGAATGGCTTGGGAAAGGTAACCGAACGTTGAAAATCAGCGTTCGGTTACCTTTCTTGGCCATTCGGCTATCCAGAGAGCAGGCAATACGCCAAATCCTGGCGAATTGCCTGCACATTCGGTGCCTGTTCGAGGGCAGTGAAATCCCCATAGAGAAGCAATGCTTTGGCTATTCAGAGAACACAAACCAGCAGTGAAAGGTTCCCAAAATGCCCTGCCATTCGGTGGTTTCATTCGACAGGTTTATTCAGGAGAATCCCATAGGCTTCAATGTTAAAAATATTCCCGTTTTAATTCAATATCTAATAAACCATTCATTATAAAATTCTGCAGTAAAGAGTCTTTTTATTTATAGATTTTTTTGGGATATTCAAAGCATTTTTCTGGATTTTTTATTTTATTTTTCAAAAGTCTTTTTTTTTTAAAGTTTACTTATTTTTTCTGTAACAGCCATTTTTATTATCATTCATTGGACCTCCTATGTAAATTTCAGACCTTTTTGCTCAGTAGTTTCTTTGCATACAGCGTTTCACTTTTCAAACATTCAAGCAAACTGTTTTGTTAATTTATTCACTTCACCCGTCTGCGGTGCGCTGCCTGTGATGGGCTCCTGCTCGGGTCTTTCCGGCGTCTTCAGCGGGTTAATCCAGATGTTTTTGCTGGTCGGCGTGCAGTCGCCGGGTTTTTGCGGTGACTTTTCGTCGGGTTTGTGGCAGCTTTTCCCTGCGCTTCGACGGCCCTGTGCTTGCTGAATACACCGCAGGAAAAGTCTGGAAATAGTCTGTTCGCAGTTAAGCAGGTAATCTATCTATTAGACTAGTAGTTTTTTTCCAGTAGCTGTTACACTCTGCTCACCCTTCCAAGGGTCTCTACTAGTCTAATAGTCTGTTCGCATTTAAGCAGGTAATCTATTTCTAGACTTTTCCATACCCAGTGAACCCTTGAAGGCTCACCTGTCTCTGCTTATGCACCAATCTAGTCTGCCTCTCTCAACATAGTAATCCCTGCTATACACATTCCATATCTTCTGCTAATGTGGGAAGCAATGACCTAATTATATGAGAGACCCTTCCAATGTCATTGGGTCTTTCCAAGTTCGATGTACTAACAAATACAAGTCTAAGTTTCCCTGCAGTTCCAAGCAGCTCTGACACACGTTTGTTTTTTAATTTTCTGCAAGCCCATCCAGAGCCTGATTTTCACGGTTTCTTTTCCTTTGGTCCAAAGTGTAAATGTCCGTCTGGTCCTTCTAATTCAAGAAAAGTTAAGTTTTAATATACTTTGTATCCGCCATCACTGATCTGACATAAATTTGGGTTACCCCCTTGCACCATCTGGATACTTAGTTACATATAGCTGACGTTGATTTGGCTGTTATTCATCAGTAAGTGTCACACATGTACCTATGTTATTCAACTATACACCCCAGCGTGGTTTACTCTACAATACATTATATGTGTGTTAGGTCTGATCTATTTATTGACTATTAAAAGTTACTTTTATTTTTTTGTATCCGATCTCCTTCTCTACCTAACTTTTTTTTTGTCTAAATTTACAATTTTTATTTTGTAAAATGGTCATCGTGTCAGCAAACCGTAAATGAGGGCCTCGCAGGGCAAGTCAGCAATAGAAACACATCTTATGAAAAATAACAATTAAAAGAAGTCAGCTGTAAAAAAGGAACAGGTATGCAAGAAGGGTCATCAATAGCAGGACAAAACCGACTCTACAGGGCCAAAACATGACACGGCAAAACCGCAAGCATCAAAAATAGAGGGCCACGTAGGGTCACCTGGAACCAAGTATCAGAGGTCAGCTTGAGAGACATCTAATGTAAAAAAAAACAGGTGGGAGGAGAGGAAAAGAAGGAATATTGTTTTTTTTTTTTGGTTTTCTTTTAGCAAAACTGAAGTTCACGTCAGCAATAGAAGGAAACAAACAGATGAGTGTCCTCAGGTGAAACCAGATCACTGCAAACCGATAGCTGGGGGAGAGAAGGAAAATGCAACAGCTTAGGGGGGGAAATGGAGGGTATTGAAATCTTCAATCATAAACTGCGTGTCCACTTCAGCCTGCACCTAGGAACGGCAGGGAGCAGGCAGCGTGACACTCAGCCGCCCAGAACATCCCATCGCATCCATCCCGCAGCCACGAAGGGGAATTGAAGGCCCTGCCGGGACCCGAGCCGCCCCTCCTCGAACTCCGTCAGAAGCGTGTGGCAGAGACCTCGGCAGGCGCATCCGCACCAACTTAGCAGTCAGTCGAACGAGGGGGCCATCCGCTCCCGGTCTCCTCCTGGTCTCCTGGTATCCACTGGAATCGGGCTTGGTGATTCAGTCGCCACTCTGGGTGCGCAGGGTGCACACTCACCACCAGCTCTCAATTTCGGATTCCTGGACCAGCACTTTATCCAGGTCACCATTCTCAACGCTGCTCCCCTCGGTAGCGACATCAGGCAGGCAGGTAGGTCTCCTCAGAGCACTTGGCCGTAACAGCCCTGAGTACAGCCTCCTTTGGGGTCACTGCCTCCTGGCAGCACGGCCATCACCCGGCCCCAGACCCCCTTGGTGAGTGAGCCCTCTGCCTCCTCCTCTGCCAGTAATAATAGACAGGCATCTAGGCCTGCAACAACGGCGTCTTCATCTCTGGTGGGGGGAGGGGGTCCGTCCAACCACCGATCCGAGGAATCGACCACCAACCCCACAGTACTTGAAGCGCAGTCGAGAGACGCGGGCCCTGCATCTCCGAAGTCGTCGTTGTATACTCTGCTCTGGTTGAAGCAACCAGCCCAGAAAGATCGTGGGGCATCCAGGGCCGAGCGGGAGGCCTTAAGATGGCCACCGGTGCCGCACACCGGCCACAAGGTAACAGCATCCAAGGTAGTCTCTGGTCTGGAGGGGGGACTGAACAGTCTCCGTACTGCTTTAAACCGGTGGCCAGCTTCTCAGGAACCATAATCCTCTTAAAATGTCGCAGGCAATGTCGTCTGGGGGTCCCCAAAAGGTGAAGACGTGTGGAGCTCCACAGAAACACGTCCTCTCCTGTTAACAGCCGGTCACGCCCCCTCTACCTAACTTTTTTACCTCTTGTAATCATTTTTCGAACAGATACCAGTTTGAGCATAGATTTATGTGGTGTAATATTGCCACCTAGAGTCCGACGGGCAAACTCACTGCTCAGGAGTAAATATTGTGCAAAAAAGCTAGATACTTTAATATGGTCATTATTCAGTCCTTGTTGCTCTCTCCAAGCCTCTGTGAATTTCTGTGTGTTCAACCCCACCAAGTGGTATCGGGGGGGCCTTCTTTTCCCTTGTTTCCTCCGAAAGAAAAGTTATATAGTGTGTACTGTATTGTGTAATGGTAATATACCCGATATACAGATACACTTACATGGACTGGAACCCTCCTAATCTCTGCTTGCTGGTTCAGCTTTTGGGTGCATGAGGTGACCCCCCCCCCCCCCGTCTTTAATGCAGCCACCTCTGCGGAGGTATTAGTGCAATGTCTGATAGGTGTGCTCATTCATTAGTGGAATTATGTGTTCATAAAGGATTTGTGTAATCTTTTACTCCAAAGGGGGTTATGTTTGTGCCTTGAGGTTTTAGTGCGAAGTTTATTATTTTTTTTATGTTTTATCCATTTAATAAACCCCCTTTTTTGAAGTACCACTGCGTCCTAATATTTGTGGTTAAGGCACCAGCTTCAAGGAGAGATCCTGGCACTCTGGACAGAGCTGCATTGGAAACTCCAGACCTGGAACCTAGAAGAACCCACGAGAAGCAGAGGTGACGCATTAAAGAATCGGGGGTCACCTCATGGTTTCTCTGGTAGTTCCAGAGGCAGTACGGCCACGAAACCACAATCTCCCTACAATGTCCTCCTTAGGGATAATTTGCTGACCTTGCATAATAAAACTTCATTTGTATTAAAGAAATAATACAAAGTATTCGAGTAATGCAAAGAAGCCTGCAACTGGCAAAACCAGATGATAGAACACAGTGACCCCAATAATTTATAAAATTTGGGGAATTAAGGTTTGTTTACGTGTAATGTATTAAAATGTTAATAGGTGTACGGGTGTGGAGGCTTTAAGACGATGAATTGACAACAAACTAGTTAAAAATGTCAATTATTTTTGAAGCACGAATGAATCTGTTCTTCAATCCCTCTTTCTCTGCTACTATGCAGATATACGTGTACTCCGTGCAAGACTCTGCACAGAGCGCAGCATGAGCTGACACAATCAGGGTTTTAAAATTCTTATTAATAATAGTAGTTAACTTTTGAGATCATTAATTATTTCCGCAAAGCTAATGCTGAAATACTTATTTAGATGTATTTACTCCTAGTACTTCTTATAATGGTCACACTCACAAAAGGGGTTATTCAGAAAGCACCAAAATTTCAGCGTACTTCAGCGAGTCCATTTCCCCGACCTTGTGGTGAATTCACTATTCACCGTAGAGTCACCGAAGTGTGCTGAAGATGGAGGTGGACGACCGCCGAACTGCAGAGAAAAAAAAAACTGAATTCTGCTATTCTTCTAAAAGGTGTTTTAAACCAATAAAAATGCATTAAAATGCGTGTAAATAATAAAAAAGGTTCTTTAAAGAATTATAAAAAGGTCGGTTACAGAATAAAAAATTGAATCAAAAATTTTGTCATACAAAAAGGTGTTCAAAAAATAAAAACGTTTTGCTGAAAATTAAAGGAAGCGGTTGAATAAAAAAAAGCTAGTATTGTTTTCTATAGAATCCTATGGGATTCACCTGTTTAACCCTTTCGCTGCTGAGCCATTTCACACCTGTGTGCTGAGCTAATTTTTACCGGTTTCGCTCATCATGTTTAAACGCGTTTTCAAGCCATATTTTATTATATATATGACCCAGAAATATTATATATCGTTCTTTCCGTCAGATTCATAATATATCATTATTATATGTATACGTCATGACCTAACAAAAAAATGCTATAAAATTTTAATTTTCAATAATTTACAACGTGTAAAGTGTTTTTTTTCACATTTTAAAATGCGAGCGTTTGTGGTTATATTTTTTATGAGTTGCGCTTGTTAAAAAAATTAGAAATGGGGACTCGTTACATTTTTTTGGGGGGAAAATTACACTATTTTTAACGCACCCCATACAAAAATCGTTAGTGAAGCATCATTGTTCGCATTATAAATTAAATGGGAACAATATTGCTGCATTAACCAAACAAAAAAAAACTTTTTTAAAAATTGTTTTAATATTTTTAAATTTTAATTTTTTTTCTTTCTTAACTTTTACCATGGTCATGTTTGGTATCGTTGGAAAGGCCATGCTCTGGCCGATCCAACAATACCAATCATTAATCCCTAGCTGCCACGGATCATTGGAACCCCCTATCTCCACCATTGGTGGCAGCTTGGGTTAACTCCAAAACTGCCGTCATCGCTCTATGCACGATGTCGTCAGTCTTCAGGAGGAGTTCCCGGAAGCTTGGCCGACATCTTGGATGTCGGCCAACTCCGGAGAGGATCACGATTCGGCGCCAAATCGTGATCCAGCCCCCAAGGGGTTAGCCACCATTTGGAAGGGCAGGCTGTGTCCTTCCAAACGGTGCCTGACTTTCACCGCTGCCCCCAGCTGATCGGGAGGGAGAGAGGTCCAAAGGACCTCTCTTCCCCCCCCCCCTTTCAGGTACCTTCCTCGCATCTATTGTCCCCGCCGGGGTCCCAGGGTGCTGGGCTGACATCAAGATGTCAGCCCGCACCGGGGGGGTGCAGCAATCTGACAGAATCCCGGCTGATTGCTGCCTCCTGTGCTAGGACGCGCTCAGCACGTCCATAGCACAGGAGAAACCACTTGGGTGGAGCAGCCAAGTGGTTAAACCTGTCTAACTGAATCACAGAAAATTAGCCCCTTTCACTGACAGTATGGTGCCGTTTAGCGTCTAGATTAACCATTACTTCTCTATAGGACATGAGGCGCCCGGGGGCAAGTCTTTCATTAGGGCCCCCCCCCAACCAAAAATAATCTCTACAGCAGGGCTCCACAGTAATAAAACTCACAGTATGGTACGTTGTGTATGAACGAGAGTGTTATTGCTGTGGATTCTTTGATATGCTCATACACATCACACATTACTGAGTTTTATTGCTGTGGTGCTGATACACGCATACACACTACGCATTACTGTATCAGCACCACAGCAATAAAACTCACAGTAATGTGCCGTGTAAAGAGCAGATCATAGAGCTCCACAGCAATAAAACTCACAGTAATGTGCAGTGTCTGAGCGTGTCACAGAGCTCCACAGCAAAAAACTTGCAGTAATGTGTGCTGTGTATGAGCGTTTCCCCCCGTAAGCCCCCATATCAATTTATTCAACCCCCCATTAAATTATACAAAAGCCCCATATCAATTTATTCAACCCCCCATTAAATTATACAAAAGCCCCATATCAATTTATTCACCCCCTATTAAATTATTCAAAAGCCCCCATACAAATGTATTCACCCCCCATTAAATCATACAAAAGCCCTTCATATCAATTCACCCCATTAAATCATACAAAAGCCCCATATGAATTTATTCACCCCCCCATTAAATCATACAAAAGCCCCCATATCAATGTATTCACCCCCCATTAAATCATACAAGAGCTCCATATCCATGTATTCACCCCCCATTAAATCGTACAAAAGCCCCATTATTCAAAAGCCCCCCATATCAATTCACCCCATTAAATCCTACAAAAGCCCCATATGAATTTATTCACCCCCCCATTAAATCCTACAAAAGCCCCCCATATCAATGTATTCACCCTCCATTAAATCATACAAAAGCCCCCATATCAATTTATTCACCCCCCCATTAAATCATACAAAAGCCCTTCATATCAATTCACCCCATTAAATCATACAAAAGCCCCATATCAATTTATTCACCCCCCATTAAATCATACAAAAGCCCCCATATCAATGTATTCACCCCCCATTAAATCATACAAAAGCCCCCATATCAATTTATTCACCCCCATTAAATCCTACAAAAGCCCCATATCAGTTTATTCACCCCCCATTAAATTAAAAGCCCCCGCCCCTCCTACGGCCGAGTTGCTCACCATACGCTTGAAGTTGTAGGAGTAGAAATCTCCTCGGAGCCCAGGCTCTCAGTCGTCCTCCTTCTTCACTTTGTGGCGTTCTCCTGGCTGCCACTGCGCGTACCGGCGTGCCTGCGGCCCATCACATGAGGGGGCGGCGCTAATTCAGCATGCTGTGCTCGTGTTCTGAGAGTCACATACACGCAGCATGCACGCTGCAGCGCCGCCGCGGTGGTTGGAGTCCGAGTTGTGCCGGGAGCTCAGAGAAGCCCGCAATCTGAATCTGAATGGGATCGGATTGCAGCGCAAGACCCCAGCAAGTTTCATGGAATCCGGGCCCCCTGTACCTGCGGGCCATCGGGCGGTGCCAATGGGTCAGTCCGCCCCACGTCTCAGTCCCTGCTTGTGGCGCCCACCCCAGAGAGGCGCCCGTGGCACGTGCCCTTCCCTGCCACCCCCTCGCTACGCCACTGGGGCCAATTTCGCTGCTGCCGAAGATCGGCAATCTGCGGCGAAGTATACCGTATTTCGCTGTCAATTCGCCAGTATTTGTTTAAAACTGTGCTCACGGGGGGGCGTGGCTGGCCCGGCCATGTGGGGAAGCATACACGATTTTTAGGTGTTCTGCTGGATCCCACTGATATAGGGGATTTCTACCCGGATTTCCCCGTGACGTACCCTCTTACCATAGCCCTGCCAGGCCGGTCATCGAGTGGCAGACTTCGGAGCTCGTTTTGGCCCACTCTCCGGAGTCTAGAGGAGTTTGTGGCCTCCGAGCGCGCCCTCCGTTCGGCCATCTTGAGGCCTATACCTCAGCACATCATCGGCCTGATCCACGCTCTGCCCCCACTACCCGGGTGTACGGCTGTTCTGGTCAGGGGAGACGGAGGGCCCCCGTCTTCCGACTGCTGTGGTTGTCCCCATAGCAGATAAGGAGGCAGAGGGAGCGGACCAGGGGCAGCTGGTTCTACCTTCCCCCGTCAGAACCCTGGGAGCCATGTTGGAGTGCCTCAAGGCTTTTATGGAGCAAATGCCCGGGGATGATGAGAGCCGCTCATAGCTGGAGGAGCGTGGTGGACTACTCGTTGACCGCCCGCATGGAGGCTAACTTATTATCTGGGATTCACTGTGATTTAACTAGAGCTGAAACAACTAATCGATAATGAAAATCATTGTCAACTATTCTCATTATCGATTAATCGTTGCCAATTAATTGATTTGTGTACACATACTGTTTGGAGTCAGACCGAGTTAAATGTTGTAACCTCTGACTCTGCTTCGGTGTTGATTGGAGAAGACATAACCAGTTTGTTTTTATTCAGTTTTCAACTCTAGCAGCTCTATACCATAAACCCTGGGATACTGCCACTGTAACCATGGTGTTTTATACTTGAGTCCTGTGCCTCCACCCCACCCCAACCTGCCTGCCACCCCGCTTTGGTCTGGAGCTGCCATTCTCTCTCTTTTGGTCCAGTACCTTCCCACAAACTCCCTCCCACACTTAGGTCTGGTCTTTTGCCCAAACTCACTTCCTCTCATACTTTGCTCAAGTCCCTTGCCCCAAACTCACTCCCTTCCACCTCAGGACCCTCCACCCGCTCAGTTTGTTCATAAAATTATTGTAAAAGGACACTCTACGCACACTGACCACTTTAGCTTATTAACGTGATCAGGCTGCGTGGAGAGCCCCCCCCCCTTCTCATCCTGCTTTCGTGCTGACATGTTTACCTGAGCGCTCGTAGCAATGTTCCTTTGGGGAGAAAGCGGAAAAGGGCTTAAGCTGCCATGCCGTATTAATCCATCACTCTGACCTGGTGCTTGTGAACGCTGTGTGTGAAAAGTGTGCAATTTTCTTATGTACGTGTAGCGCTACTCCCACGAGAGCCGCTGAATTTGATGGACCTTCTGTCTCACTCCAGTGATTACCCACCTCCACCTTCGGTGCCAAGTAATACCAGGACAAGATTACTTTAACCCCTTAGTGACCGGGCGGTTTTACACGAATCCGTCCGTTCGTGACCGCTGCTGTTTTTACGTTTCTGCGCTCTTAGTGTTTACGTCAAATTTTCCTCTTACTCGTTTATGTAACCCACACATATTTTACACTGTTTTTCTCGTCACTAAATGGACTTTATAAAGATACCATTTTTTTCATCATTTCATATAATTTACTATAAAAAATATTGTGAAATATGACACAAAAATTGAAAAAACACCACTTTTTCGAACTTTGACCCCCAAAATTTCTTATGTTAAACAACCGTCAAAAAAATTAATTCTTTAGTAGTTTCTAAATTTAGTACTGAGTTTAGCAATACCCAATGTTTACATATTCCTCGCTTTTTTCCTTATTTTATGCAACAATAAGTGCAAGTAGCACTTTGCCATTTCCAAAGAGTTTATTTTCAAAACTAGTGATAGTGACATTGTAACACTGATATCTGTCACTAATTCCTGAATAACCCTCCACATATACATATTTTTTTAAAGTACACAAATCAAGGTATTAAACTTGGGGTATTTTGACTCTTTCCATGCAAACCATTTTACCACAAATCTATGCCAAAGTTTGAGAAAAAAAAAAAAATTGTGATTTTTTTTTTTTTTTTTGAACGCAATTTAAGAATACATGTACTGTGAACTTTAAGGTTTACTGCCAAAAAGCACCCCAAAATATGTTCAGCAACATCTTCTGAGTAAATTGATACCACCCAAGTATAGGTATGTCGGGTCATTTGGGGGCTAAAAGGCCTTATTTGGGGGTGCGCATTTCAGTTTTCCAACTTGGAATTTTCACATTTCGTCATCATGCACCCATGTCCTATTTGGGACATTTTTGAAGCCGGCCAAAGTAATTTACCCCCATCAAACCATATATTTTTAGAAAGGGCACACCCTGGGGTGCTTCAAAGAGTTGTATTTTAACACTTTCCATGCACTAGCTCTATGTCAAACTTTCAGGTAGTCACTTTTTGTGTTATTTTTTTACACACATTGTACTTTAGGCATGAATTGTCAAATCCAGTTATGGGTTACTGCCAAAAAACACCCCAAAATATGTTCAGCAACATCTTCTGAGTAAATTGATACCACCCATGTATAGGTATGTCGGGTTATTTGGGGGCTAATAGGCCTTATTTGGGGGGTGCGCATTTCAGTTTTCCAACTTGGAATTTTCACATTTCGTCATCATGCACCCATGTCCTATTTGGGACATTTTTGAAGCCGGCCAAAGTAATTTACCCCCATCAAACCATATATTTTTAGAAAGGGCACACCCTAGGGTGCTTCAAAGAGTTGTATTTTAACACTTTCCATGCACTAGCTCTGTCAAACTTTCAGGTAGTCACTTTTTGTGTTATTTTTTCACACACATTGTACTTTAGGCATGAATTGTCAAATCCAGTTATGGGTTACTGCCAAAAAACACCCCAAAATATGTTCAGCAACATCTTCTGAGTAAATTGATACCACCCATATATAGATTTGTTCTGTTGTTTTTGGGGTGCTACGCCAATCTTTGACATGTGCTTGTCAATTTTCTAATTTGACATACAGTATCTTCTTTGCTTATCTTCTTTTTAGGGGCCTTTTTACATACCCCAGTTTTATGAACGTGCATATATTTGGTAAGCTAACACCCCAAAGTATTGTAAATGGAGTGTTTTTATGCTATGGATGCATCCGTTTGCTCCAAACAAATTGGATACAGTTTGGTGGTCATTTTTCATTTTCACACCCACATCAGTTTTGGACTGTGATTTAGGAGACACTGTTGTTTGTTACTGCATGAAAACTCTCCAGGTTGTTTTCTGCAAGGTCTCCTGAGTACACCCATGCCCCCCATGCATAGGTTTGCCAGGATTTTGGGAAGGTTCAAATACAATTTTTATGACTTTGTCATTGGAGTTGAAATTGAGATTATTTCTTCAACTAGGCCTATCTTTGGTTTTGGGTCTACCGCATACCCCAGTTTGAATTATTGCCAGAAAATTGTTTATATTTGTTATGTTGACACCCCAAGGTATTGCATATGGAGTGCTTTGATGCCATGGATGCAACGGTTTTAGCCCAAAACATTTGAGAAGGTGTGTGGTGTAATTTTTCAATTTTCAGATTTTTACGCCCACAGTAGTTTTGGACTGTGATTTAGGAGACACTGTTGTTTGTTACTGCATGAAAACTCTCCAGGTTGTTTTCTGCAAGATCTCCTGAGTACACCCATGCCCCCTATGCATAGGTTTGCCAGGATTTTGGGAAGGTTCAAATACAATTTTTATGACTTTGTCATTGGAGTTGAAATTGAGATTATTTCTTCAGCTAGGCCTATCTTTGGTTTTGGGTCTACCGCATACCCCAGTTTGAATTATTGCCAGAAAATTGTTTATATTTGTTATGTTGACACCCCAAGGTATTGCATATGGAGTGCTTTGATGCCATGGATGCAACGGTTTTAGCCCAAAACATTTGAGAAGGTGTGTGGTGTAATTTTTCAATTTTCAGATTTTTACGCCCACAGTAGTTTTGGACTGTGATTTAGGAGACACTGTTGTTTGTTACTGCATGAAAACTCTCCAGGTTGTTTTCTGCAAGATCTCCTGAGTACACCCATGCCCCCCATGCATAGGTGTGCAAAGATTTTGGCAAAATACAGCACCAATTGTAGAACATAAAAATGTACGAATAAAATGTAAAAGTCTGGTGCCTGTCAAACTGGGGATGCTCTCTAGGGGGGCACAGGCTGTTGTCACTGAAGTGCATGAAACGCAAAATGTTTTCATACCTTCTACGTGACATTGATTGGGGGTAAATGGGGGTAGAGCAGATGGGGCTACTGCTCCAGTAGGAGCGAATTGAGGGCTTCTTTATGATGCCCTCAGCATAGTAAGTGCCCAGAATTTCAGAAATTCTGGCACATCTAGCGGGGTCCATTGCTGCCTTGCCAAGTAGGAGTCTGGCTTCGCAGCACAATGCTGATGGGCATACAGATTTGATTGGGCCACGATGTGGCCCAACAAATCATCCCCCATAAACACCTGCAAAAACTGTGTGGCGGTAAATCCTGCAACATCAATATTGATGCCAGGATTTGCCGTGAAAGGAGGGATATCTGGCCTCTGGCGATGAGGCACTACCCACTCCTCAGCTGGAGCTGTGCGTCTCCTGCTGGCAGGTGGTGACCCAGGATCTGCATCAGAAACATCACTAGATACATCAGCCAGCGTAGATAATGTATCTAGCGACGTCTCTGAGCAGTTAGCGGGGTCGAAATGAGGGTCTGAGTCTGACGCAGATGCCTCAGATTCTGACGCCAGGATGGCATATGCCTCCTCGGCGCTGTACACCCTCTCAGACATTATATATAATAGATTATAAAATTTTATAATTATTATATATATATAAGCGGATTGTTGGTTCTTAGAAGAACCGTTGGGTTTCACAAGAAAATACAAATAAACACCTAAATCTCTCTAAATCCCTCTAAACCTGCCTCAATTCTTCTAAATCTCCCTAAAATCTCTCTAAATCTGCCTCAATTTTTCTAATCTCACTAAATCTCACTAAAATCTCTAACCTGTCAAATCTGATCTCTCTCTCGCTCACCAAAACACAAGTGAGGAGAGGGAGGGAGAATCACAGAGGTCAGAGCCAATATTTACAAAATATTGACCTGACCTGACAAATTAGAAATTTTATTTTGATTTTTTCTAACTTCTGATTGGATGTTGCTAGCCTGCCTCTCTGAGGCAGGCTAGGAACATCCCACTCAGCCCCAAGATGACCCTGCCCTTAGAACCCTAACCCTAGCCCTAACCCTAACCCTAGCCCTAGCCCTAACCCTAGCCCTAACCCTAGCCCTAACCCTAGCCCTAACCCTAACCCTAGCCCTAACCCTAACCCTACCCCTAACCCTACCCCTAACCCTAACCCTACCCCTAACCGTCAGTTTATTTTATTTATTTTTATTTTACTTTTTATTTTACTTTTTTTTTCACTTTTTTTTACACTTTTTTTTACTCTGCTGGGTGCCTTGATCCCTCGAGGCACCCAGCAGAGCACCTGATCACTGATGTGATCGTTTTTGTACTGAGTGCCACGATACCTCGTGGCACTCAGTACTTCCTGCCGCTACCGGAAGTGATCGCTCGGGGGAGCGATCACGGACGGACCGGCGGCAGGTAAGCATATTGCAAGGATGCCTCGATGTCGAGGCATCCTTGTAATATACTCAGAGCAGCTGGAAGCGATCTGATCGCTTCCAGCGCTCTCTAGAAGTGCCGGGCACCTCTCCGGTGAAACCGGATGTTGATCGCTCCCGGGGAGCGATCACATGGTGCCCCGGCACTTCTAACTGCCATTGCACGGCTGCCTGGACTCCCAGGCAGCCTGCAATGGCGTTTGAGCTGCTGGAAGCGATCCGATCGCTTCCAGCGCTCAAAAAACGGCAGGACGTACCATGTACGTCAGCGGGTCTAAGAGAGACCCGCTGCAATGACGTACATGGTACGTCCTCGGTCCTTAAGGGGTTAAATAAAAAGGAGTTTTTTTAGGACTAGCGCGCAAACCCTTTTTAAGACAAAGTAATCAACAGTAGAACAGTATTGAGTTAATTTAGCATCACTATTCAACACAATGATGAATGAACGAGACGGCAATATTTACCATACTTCAATGCAGTTAGATTATCGACAATAATCAACGTAACCGATATCCATAACCTATCTAACCACTGGCCAGTGGAAATTACACAAACTCTGTTACGTTGGGGCCCTTTGACTTCTATCGTTGGGTACCGTTAAAATTAAACCATATTGTATTCCAAAAATGAGAAAGAAATCTTCGCAAAGTGTCACAGGGTAAAAGATTCGTAACTGCAGCGATCTCCCTTTTAGCTGAAGCTGCGCGGGCAATAGAACTAGGCCGGACAACAAAGTTAGCAATTACAACTCACGCAGGATGGCCGAATACTTCCCGCCGGTAGATACACTCACTCCTTCCTGTAGAACTGTAGCTCGATCGCTATCTCTTTGCGCTGGAACCACTCGAGAACAGCAGGATCTCTTCCCCCCCGCTTGACGCACGAGGACAGCCGGTCTTCTCCTTCGCTGAATGTACTTGATCGCTCCCTCTATCACTGGAACACACACGAAGGCAGCCGGACCCCTTCTCCGCAGAGTGCACGAGGACAGCCGCCGACACTGGCAACACGCAAGAGTAACTGGATCTCTCCTTCTCTGAACGCACGACGGCAGCCGCATGCATAATCCGCCACACCGGACCGTTCACGCCACTCGTCTCGCCCTCTCTGACTGCTCTCTTTCTTGCACGTGCTCTTCCTCTCCGTGAAAACGCGGGCTCCCCCCGGGCACTGCTGGGAGATGTAGTCTTCTTACTGGCCAGTTGCATAAGGTTCTCTGTACTTTAAACTACACGTTCCAGAATCCTTTGCGTTACCTTCAATCTTCATGTATCGAACAACTTCCTCCTCCCATGCAATAGGCTGAGCAAACACGGGCGGGGGAATTCCCCTACAGCGGTGACAGGCTTCATGTCTCCTGTCAAAGCCCGAGCAACAGTACAAAGCACAACAGTCCACACACAGTTTATTAAACCTCCGCTACATACGTATATAAGTAATATACACTACGCAAATTGCTTATGAAAAAAAGGAGGGGGCAGGGTTGTTGTGTTTTTGTGTTTTTTTTTTTTGCATTAATGGGATATGTATTTTTTTTATCTGATGAATCAATCGATAATTGTTAATTGCAGCCCTAGATTTAACCACGCTCAAGGTTTTATATTTTTTCCTCTTGTTCTTAGATGGGTTAATTGTAGACACTTTTGTGCCCAGGTATGAGAGTTTAGTGTCTGTACGGTGTTTATTCTTGCCATGAATTGTCTTATGCCACTCCACTACTTCCTCTAAAATCCCATTTTGACCATTTATGGGTTAATAATGACCATCACTGCCTTTAGATTAGTAACATACCAATTTGTGTATGCATGTGTTGGTTTCATCTTTTGTACCTGTTCTAGGAGTAGACTAGACTACTACGATGTGTATTTTTCTACCATAGCTGTCACTGTGCTCTCCACCTGCAGTTGTTTTGGTTGGGAAATGCTTTAATGGAGCATGTAATTTTTCCTCATGTTCACCTTTCATAGCTTCCTATCTGACCAAGTGATCGCAATAAAGATTGATGGCCAATTCATATTTTCAACCGCTTCATTTAATATACAACAAAGTTATTTGAATGCAAGAGTGGTAATCAGAATTTTTTTGTTTTGACAGCTTGAAAGAAAGCACTTGACTTGAAAATATCAACACAGACCCATTTGGATTAACATTGCAGTGTTAGACACTATTAAAAGAAAAGCAAATAATAATATATGACACAGAGCTGCCAACTTGGTCCTGGCACTACATGGGTCATAAAGAGGTGTGCCAAAAAGCCATAAGACTAGATGTCTCTTCTCACTGGCAATGCTGGTGTATAAATACTGGGTAGAGTAGGCTGTTCTCTGGTTTCTATATAATTAGTATATTGTATATCACTAATATATAATATCAACGCCCTACATGATTGAGATGAGAATATAGATTGGGCTTGATTTACAGTCTGTTCTTGATGTCTCATTTTTTATTATTTTTTTTGTACACGGTGCATTCGACGTGTAGTACATCTCTTCTGGGTTTAGGATGGTATAGTATAGATGATCACTTTCATATGCCATAGGGTTAGCCTTTGCTAGTGCCACTTCTGCTAAGTCAGAAGTCTTGGTCACTATATGCCAACAAGGGAGACATATTTTGCCATTCCATGATGTTATTTCCTTGTACTAAAAGAACCAATGTAGCTCACCGACTAATCCAACACGGCATACTCGCCCCCGCAATCCTTGATAAAATAACCGGCAAGACTGTGCATCCCTTTTATGTGGATGTATCAAAGTTCGTCCTTGATGTCCTTTTTATAAACCCCCTAAATTGAGAGTTGTCTGCTTTTCACAGGGATGGTGGAGATGATTCCCACTGCTGAGACTTTGAGAAAGATCCAAGTTGAGCATGGCGTCACAGGCTCTTTTAAAGACCGTCCACTGGCAGAATGGCTAAAAAAACACAACCCCACAGAAGATGAGTATGAAAAGGTAAAGGCAGTTTTCAATTTTTATGGATGATTGCAAAAGGAGACTTGAAAGTATACTGTCAATGCGTTATTGGTATGTGTAGAAGATATTATCTGGTCATTAAAGGGCCACTGCCACCAAAAAATGAAATGTCACTGTGTGGCAATGACCTTAGAATGGAATTAATGGGTTGCTCAGACTCAAATAATTGTAATGTGTGGGATGTATTCAAAGGATATAACCAATGGGTAGATTAGAAGTCGATTAAACTCCCAGCGGCCCCATTTCATCATTAATGCTAACATGGGGATGCTAATGGGGAAAATGTGCGTCTGCAGGTTTTCTCGAAGCGTACCCAAGTTAACTTGGGATTTCGGGGTAGGCGCCAGCTGAGTAACTTTCTCTGAGAAATAGAGGTTTCTCTCCCTCTAGAAAATAAACCACAGACCAGTAAAGGCAGAACTCCCGTTTTTTAACTCCTGCTTGCAAATAGCCTACTTGGGAAATAGACCACTACAAGCAGCTCCAACACTATAAATCCTTTCATAGTTTGGTGGTAGTGTCCTTTTTAAATCCTGTGTAGGAAATGAAATGAGTAAAATTACACCTAGGGGGCGCTGTGACCATTTACCTAATCCTTTCAAATACGGTCTGTGTCAAAAAGGGACTACTTTAATCAAATTATTATACCAATTTGGCCAATGAATAACAGTGCTGGATAGATATAATACATATAAAGGCAGTACTGTGTTAGCACTGTAAGTTCTTTTGTTGATATTATTAAAACCTCTGAAAGTACTGTAGAAATTTATGCTTAATTTTTTATTAACATTAATTTTCACCTTTGCCATGGTAGGTGCTCTTTGGATCAGCATATGTGGTACACATTTTTAATGTACTTTTTAATTTTACTCAGGCTGTGGAAAACTTCATCTACTCTTGTGCTGGCTGCTGTGTCGCAACATATGTTCTGGGGATCTGTGATCGGCACAATGATAACATAATGTTAAAGACCAGTGGACACATGTTTCACATTGACTTTGGACGTTTCCTTGGTCATGCACAGATGTTTGGAAACATAAAACGGTGAGCTGTTGAAACCATTCCTGTGATGTTATATTCTCTATTTGTACTGTGATTTTTATTACCTTCACAACATATCCATCCTTCAATCAGGGGCGGGTCCAAACACAGATGGGGGGGGGCCACTCTACCAGTTATAGGCTCTGCATTCTGGCACATGCTCTGCGTGTCACTGAGATCGCAGCACCACCAGCAGTAACACGCCGCAGGGCCATACACACAGTTACAAGTATTTATAAAGTGCCAACAAATTCCTTAGTGCTGTACAATGGGAGAGACTGTATAATAAATATACATACACAGTGGAGGAAATGGGGGGATACCCTCTACTGGCGCCTTCCCTTTGAATCCGTATATTTGTCAGTAGCGTGTTGCTGCCTAGTGAGGGTATAGGATAATGCTTTGCTCTATTACCCCAAAATTTAAGATACCTATACATGGATACCCTCTATGAGGCGCTGCTCACTGATGTGTGGTATATGACTAATGCTTGTTTCTGTACAAAAATACTGTTGTTCGCATATAGTCTTATAGTTGTAACCTAATAGCAGGTTGACAGAAATTTTACTCTTTGTGCAGAATATTAAGTAGAATGTGACATTCAAGAAAGCAGTGACTTTTCATGAGTGTGTCGATCTATTTTGTACACATGAATGATCTTGATCAATACACAGAAAACCTGAAAACGGAAAGGTGGTTCTCTTAATTGTCCACTGGATCTGTTGCCCTCTCGTGGTTGTAAGAGTCAGGGTTAGGGTAAATATAAAATTTCCTTGAGTGGAAATCCGAGAATGTCCTCCTCACTGTGAGCCTTCCTGTCACCGAGGTCTTTTCTTTCTTTTTGCCTCGGAAAACATAAGCAGGACAAAGGCCAAACAATAGTGCGTACTGTCTCACATGAAATTTTCAATAAAAATAGCGTAATCACACTTACGTGGTTTGGAGCTAAACTCTGTATTAGCTCAAACTCTGCGCTTCTTTAGCCCATAGAGGTGGCCAAAAAACCCTTCTTTACTCAGCTTGGTCCTGTGTGTGGGTTCCATGCTTCCTCAGTCTTCCGTTCAACCAATAGAGAGTGGTACTGGGGACATGAGGATTTGTACGTACACTATGAAGGACACAATCGGGAGTCGAGGTATGGTAAAATTCAGGGGTTTATTAAATACGTTAGTATAACAATAAAACACAAAGTTATGGGGGTGGGGGGGTCTCCAGGACGCTTTTTGCCGGTGGAAATACCGGCCTCTTCAGTTGTAAACTCTGTTATGTCATGTTATGTCTTTGTCCTGAGGAGGGTCCCAGGTTGGGACCGAAACGTTGATGTTCTTTAAACATTTGGATTAATAAATTTTGTATTTTGGAGAAAACCCAGTGCTGGCGATTTTTCAATTGAATATATATACAGTTGTGTTCAAAATTATTCAACCCCCAATGCTGTAAAGGGTTTTAGGGAATTTAGTGTACATTTGTAATTGTATTCAGAATGAAATCCTACAAGGACTTTTTAAAGAACCATATGCAACTAAAATGACATCAATTGGTTTTGTAATACAGTAGTAAATGTTTCTTTTGTGAATTCTTCATTGACACAATTATTCAACCCCTTAAAGACTACCACTCTGAAGAACAGAGGTTCATTCAAGTGTTTTCAATAAGGTATTGAAAACACCTGTGGATGTCACGGAGCAGCAATAAAGCATAATAAGTACCAATTAGGCAGCTTTAAAATGACTGTGATACTCAGCTCCTTCTAGACATTTACTGGTGTGGTTACAAACATGGTGAAGTCAAGAGAATGGTCCAGGAAGACAAGAGAAGAGGTGATTACTCTTCACAGGAAGGGCAATGGCTATAAGAAGATTGCAAAGATGTTAAACATACCAAGAGAGACCATAGGAAGCATCATTCGCAAATTCAAGGCAAAGGGCACTGTTGAAACGCTACCTGGTCGTGGCAGAAAGAAGATGCTGACTTCAACTGCTATGCGCTACCTGAAGCGTAGAGTGGAGAAAAGTCCCCGTTGGACCTTTCAACAGGACAATGATCCCAAGCATACCTCCAAGTCCACTAGAGCATGGTTGCAGATTAAAGGCTGGAACATTTTGGAGTGGCCATCGCAGTCACCTGACTTAAATCCGATTGAGAACCTCGGTGGGACTTAAAGAAAGCAGTTGCAGTGCGCAAGCCTAAGAATGTGACTGAACTGGAGGCTTTTGCCCATGACGAATGGGCGAAGATACCCGTAGATCGCTGCAAGACACTTGTGTCAAGCTATGCTTCACGTTTAAAAGCTGTTATAACTGTAAAAGGATGTTGTACTAAGTACTAAGATTGAATGTCACTTGGGGGTTGAATAAAACTGATAATGATGTGAGCACAGAAAAGACATTTGTGGTTATTTCATTATAAATGTTATGTTATATTTGTCTGACCTACACGTGCCTCTTTGATTTAATTGTAAGCAAGATGGCTGAATGATCAAAATCAATGTCAAACTGGCCAAAACACTCAATTTCAGTGGGGGTTGAATAATTTTGAACACAACTGTATATTTATATATATAAGGGCTGAATAGCTTTACATTAACTGTAGGAGACAGGAAGAAAACATTGAAGCCAACTAGATGTTTTTAGATGCCAAAGACTGCTTTTAGATTGATTGTAAAATAAACTGGAAATTTAGGAGCTAGGAGCCAGTGGCTACCAGGCTCCTGGCTTTGTCAAGCCCTGCTGTATGTGACTTGTGGGTTCTACTCTGCGCTCATTCACTAATGTGGTCCACATGGACTCTTTTCCTCTGTAGCGATCGTGCCCCCTTTGTCTTCACGTCAGATATGGCCTATGTTATTAATGGAGGAGACAAGACATCCAGCCGTTTCCACGATTTTGTGGATCTGTGCTGCCAAGCCTACAATCTTATCCGCAAACACACGCACCTGTTCCTCAATCTGCTGGGCTTGGTGAGTAATTCATATGAAGTGTTGCATTTTACATTTTTGTTAGCAGAGACTAAGATTGACCTCCCTGGCGGTTTTCCCGAGTGTGGCTCGGGGTTAACTTTCACTGCTGAAAGCGGTAACCCCGAGCCACGCTCGGGCTGGATACATACATGGAAGGATGTGACCTGCTGTTTTCTACTACCCCCTTGCCAACTGCACCTTGTGTCTTTATGACAGTGTCCCTGTAAAACATTGTGTTCTAGAAAATATTACTTGCAAAGATTATGACCAGAAGAGACCTTGTTACCCACACGGTTTCAATATGCACAATGGTGGGATTATTTTAGAAAACATTTGAACAGCAATGATTGTAATCCATCCATCATCCTAGGAAAGGGTACAGATTAATGCGATTTTATTACCATGCTGTCTAATGTCTTCTTTAGATGTTGTCCTGTGGGATTCCAGAGCTGTCAGACTTGCAGGATCTGAAATATGTGTATGATGCACTGCGCCCTCAAGATTCAGAAGCTGATGCCACCACCTACTTCACAAGGTAGATATTGCCTACTGTGAGGATTTTAGGTAAATCTTACACATAAAAAGACATAGGAAGGGGTTATATGCTGCTCCATGTCTACAATTATTGATTGCACATCATTGGGCTCATGCCTTTATAGTACAACATTTTGTGCACAATGTAAGTAATGGATGTTGGCATATCTCACAATCCTTCTCAATTTCTTTTCTCCCCATATAGACTCATAGAGTCCAGTCTTGGATCAGTGGCCACCAAATTGAATTTTTTCATCCACAACCTGGCTCAACTGAAATTTAGTAGCTCTGATGAGCGTCTTGTTCTTTCCTTTGCCCCTCGAACATACACAATAAAAACAGATGGGAAGATCTGTGATGTCTTCTTGACCAGATACAAGAAAATCTTCACTCCCAGCAAAGGATATGTGAGTATTAAATTTTGTATTGTGTGCGTCCTAAAATAGCTTCTCTAGTTCTTTTGTCAATTATGTCTACTTAATCCATGTTTCTCCGGCATAACCAAACAATCAGTTTGCAATGGTAAATAATTTGCACTCAGCAGAGAAGATGGTATGTCTTTCTTGACCTCACAGCTACCTTTTAAATATACATCTTAAACAGAGCTTTTGTATATGCTGATGCCGAACATTCTCCAACCCAGTAATGTGTTTTTAAGACATCCATGGATAAAAATGTCTATGCTTTTTTTCTGTTTTCTCTTACTTGAACAGTATGTCGTAGTTGTTTTGTCAAGGATGAAATTAGTAGGGATGCACTGATACCATTTTTTAAAAAATACTATACAATATTGGAGTGTAGCACACCCAGTGTTTTCAAAGTTATGACAAAATACATTAGTTCAAATTCCTATTGTAAAATATCCGTATATTACAAGTTAGATTCATCAGGTGCAATATCTTCAAATAAAAAGAGAAAATATACAGATCATAGTGCAACCCGCTTAGGCTGCGGTCAGATGAGTGCACTTTTTGCATCCATGATCCATCTGATCGCACTGTTTGCTGTCCGACGTAGCTTTTCAAAGGCGTCAATAGAGAACAACACACTAAGCATGGGCGCACTTTTTCGCGCACGGGCAACGCATGTTGTAACGGACGCCAAAATAGCATCGACGTGAAAAAGCTACAAGGACATAGAGAAATTCCTGTATACAGCTATTTTTTTTTTCTTTTTCTCAACATCAGTCCAAGCTAACTGATACAATGTAACCACAATTTCATCCGTTATAAAGTGCATCCATTACTGTGTGCAATCAGTGCGCTCATCTGACCCCCAGCCTTATACAAATGGTGCATGTGATAACTTATATGGTTCTACTCACATTTTAAAGAGCCAGAACCGGCTCTAGAATGGTCGCCCGTGGGTTGTTAATTCGGCCACCCAGCAGCCCCTGGGGATATCCCAGTTTTCTGTAGATCCTAAGTATGTGAAGCAAACATATGTAGAGCAGGGTTTCTCCACTCCAGCTCTCGGGACCCACTACAGGCCAGATTTTAAGTATTACCTTGGGGAAATACAGACTGAATCCTGCAATCCCTGAGCAGCCAATTATATCACCTGTGCTGTGCTTCAGCTATCCCACAAACCTGGCTTGTTAGTGCGTCCTGGGGACTGGAGTTGAGACACACTGGTGTAGAGAAACACTTCTAATGTTCCCCATTCCAATAATACTCGTGCAAATACCAAATACTCGTGCAAATGCCGGTATTACTAGTATCAGTACATCCCAAAAAATATATATATTATCACAGACCTCAAGTGCATGCACTTGGCTGGCTTGCCGGGTGGTATGTGAAGGCTGGGGCACCTGGCAGAATTCTGCCAGGCCCCTCCGGCTGACCACGTTCCAGCGAGCGACTGCTAGCATGTGATGGATGTAATGTTCTGCTGGGGCCATGCTCTCGCAAGATCTTACAGCTTGGCTGGAGGCCAGCATTACAGCCTTTTACATGCTGGCGGCCATCTGGAGGGGCCTGACAGAATGCTTTTAGTGCATTCTGACAGCCCCACGTATAGCCAGGCAAGCCAGCCAAGTGTTTGCTTCCCGTATCGGGGGCATTTGCAAATGCCTGGTATAGGTGCCGGTGCATCCCTAGTAATTCAGCATTAACCGTCGACAACAGATGTGAGGTAAAGCTCCTTCCTCCACTAGATCCCAAGAAATAAACACAGAACTCCTGTAGTTTCAACACAAAAATTAACCTCTTCTATGTATTCCAGATCTGCTTTATGCTTGGACTAACCATGCAGAAGTATAATGAAGTCTTTCTTCTTCAATCACCTTATGTACTTTATATGTTTGTGAAATAAATGCATCTTTTTATATGGGTATATGCAAGAATGCTGTAGTACAATTTCTGTATCCTATTGAAAATATGAACACCTGTCACAGGAATAGAAAATGTTGTAGACTCAGCATACCCCCATCTCTCAGAGAATGCCCTGTGATAAATGGAAATAATCATTCATTGAAGGTTTGGCCATTTGCGCCAATGACTAGTAATTTTTCATTCAAATACACAAGTAAAATTTGAAAAGTTCTAACAAGGGAGTTTTTGTTTTGTTTATTTGGCCGCAGTATTTTTCCGAATGTTCTATATATGGCTGCAACTATTATTCTCCTAATCGAATAGTCGTCTGATTATTTTTTTTCTTCAATTTAATCAATTCATGGGATAATTAAAAAAAAAAATTAGTTTTGTTTTGCAATTTGCGTAGTGTATGTAATTTTGTACGTACAGTTGTGTTCAAAATTATTCAACCCCCAATGCTGTAAAGGGTTTTAGGGAATTTAGTGTACATTTGTAATTGTATTCAGAATGAAATCCTACAAGGACTTTTTAAAGAACCATATGCAACTAAAATGACATCAATTGGTTTTGTAATACAGTAATAAATGTTTCTTTTGTGAATTCTTCATTGACACAATTATTCAAACCCTTAAAGAGTACCACTCTGAAGAACAGAGGTTCATTCAAGTGTTTTCAATCAGGTACTGAAAACACCTGTGGATGTCACGGAGCAGCAATAAAGCATAATAAGCACCAATTAGGCAGCTTTAAAATGACTGTGATACTCAGCTCCTTCTAGACATTTACTGGTGTGGTTACAAACATGGTGAAGTCAAGAGAATGGTCCAGGAAGACCAGAGAAGAGGTGATTACTCTTCACAGGAAGGTCAATGGCTGTAAGAAGATTGCAAAGATGTTAAACATACCAAGAGAGACCATAGGAAGTATCATTCGCAAATTCAAGGCAAAGGGCACTGTTGAAACGCTACCTGGTCGTCGCAGAAAGAAGATGCTGACTTTGACTAATGTGCGCTACCTGAAGCGTAGAGTGGAGAAAAGTCCCCGTGTGACTGCTGAGGAACTGAGAAAAGATTTGTCAGATGTGGGTACTGAAGCTTCAGCTCAGACAATACGGCGCACACTGCGTAATGAAGGCCTTCATGCCAGAACTCCCAGGCGCACCCCCTTGCTGTCTCCAAAGAATAAGAAGAGTCGACTGCAGTATGCCAAAAGTCATGTGGACAAACCACAGAAGTTTTGGGATAGTGTTCTGTGGACTGATGAAACAAAATTAGAACGGTTTGGGCCCATGGATCAACGCTATGTTTGGAGGAGGAAGAACAAGGCCTATGAAGAAAAGAACACCTTGCCTACTGTGAAGCATGGCGGGGGGTCAATCATGCTTTGGGGCTGTTTTGCTTCTGCAGGTACAGGGAAGCTTCAGCGTGTGCAAGGTACCATGAATTCTCTTCAGTACCAGGAGATATTGGATGACAATGTGATGCAGTCCGTCACAAACCTGAGGCTTGGGAGACGTTGGACCTTTCAACAGGACAATGATCCCAAGCATACCTCCAAGTCCACTAGAGCATGGTTGCAGATTAAAGGCTGGAACATTTTGGAGTGGCCATCGCAGTCACCTGACTTAAATCCGATTGAGAACCTCTGGTGGGACTTAAAGAAAGCAGTTGCAGTGCGCAAGCCTAAGAATGTGACTGAACTGGAGGCTTTTGCCCATGACGAATGGGCGAAGATACCCGTAGATCGCTGCAAGACACTTGTGTCAAGCTATGCTTCATGTTTAAAAGCTAAGTACTAAGATTGAATGTCACTTGGGGGTTGAATAAAACTGATAATGATGTGAGCACAGAAAAGACATTTGTGGTTATGTTATATTTGTCTGACCTACACGTGCCTCTTTGATTTAATTGTAAGCAAGATGACTGAATGATCAAAATCAATGTCAAACTGGCCAAAACACTCAATTTCAGTGGGGGTTGAATAATTTTGAACACAACTGTACATGCACAAATTCTGTATCTCGCACTCTTTTTGCACACAAGGTACACGACCGCCTGGTCAGGGTGATGGATGCTGTGTGCGCAACTCAAACTCATGTCTGCTTTCTCCCTGTACAAACGCTGCTATGAGTGCTCGGATAGAAATGATGTCAGCACACAAAGTGGGGTGAGAAGGTGGGGACACTCCACGCAGCCTGACCAAGGCCGTCTTTTTGCAGCCAACGGCACAGCTGTGGGGAGGAGCCAAGGTGGCCCATTGAAGTCAGCATGTCGTACCAGTACGCCCCACATCTTCAAGTCCACCCATCATTAAAATGATATCGTGAACAAACTGGGGGGAGGAAATCGAGATGAGCGGAAGACAGTTTGGCCAAACGAACGGACCTGAGTGTGAGAGGGAGTGTGTTTTTGCAAGAGACTGGAGTCTCTCTGAGTTTGGTAGGGGATTTGCAGGGAATGGACCAAGACCAATGGGAGTGATGGCAGCTCTGGACTGGAGGGAGGGAGTATGGGTTGGTGGCACAGGACTCCATCTCCAAGTAAGGATAAAACACTGGCATTACAGCTCCAACCACCCAGTGGCAGAACCCCACGGTCTGTGCGATAGTTCGGCTACTGTTCTAAACTAAATAAAAACAAGCTGACGTCCAACATAACCCTAGAACAAAATCCAGAGTAAAGCAGTGGCACGTCTTCTCCAAAGTCGTATCTGAGATTAATAATACTTAACTTAGTCTGACTCTAAGCAGTGTGTGCCATTCACAAACCGATTAATCAACCAACTGATTAATAGATAATGAAAACAGTTGTCAACTGTTTTCATTATCGATTAGTTGTTGATTAAACGATTTAGTTGTTTGAGCCTTAGTTTTATACATAGTCAGGTCCAGAAATATTGGGACATCGACACAATTCTAACATCTTTGGCTCTATACACCACGACAATGGAGTTGGAATGAAACCAACACAATGTGCTTTAACTGCAGACTGTCGGCTTTAATTTGAGGGTATGTACATCCAACTCAGGTGAACGGTGTAGGACTTACAGCAGTTTGCAGATGTGCCTCCCACTTGTTAACGGACCAAAAGTAAAGGGACAATTGGCTTCTCAGCTGTTCCATCGCCAGGTGTGTGATATTCCCGCATTACCCCAATTACAATGTGCAGATAAAAGGCCCAGAGTTCATTTCAAGTGTACTATTTGCATTTGGAATCTGTTGCTGTCAACTCTCAAGATGAGATCCAAAGAGCTGTCACTATCAGTGAAGCAAACCAACATTAGGCTGAAGAAACAAAACAAACCCATCAGAGAGATGGCAAGAACATTAGGTGTGGCCAAAACAACTGTTTGGAACATTCTCAAAAAGAAGGAACGCACCGGTGAGCTCAGCAACACCAAAAGACCCGGGAGACCACGGAAAACAACTGTGGTGGATGAATGAATTCTTTCCCTGGTGAAGAAAACACCCTTCACAACAGTTGGCCAGATCAAGAACACTCTCCAGGAGGTAGGTGTATGTGTGTCAAAGTCAACAATCAAGAGAAGACTTCACCGGAGTGAAATACAGAGGGTTCACCACAAGATGTAAACCATTGGTGAGCCTCAAAAACAGGAAGGCCAGATTAGAGTTTGCCAAACCACACCTAACAAAGCCTTCACAGTTCTGGAACAAGATCCTATGGACAGATGAGACCAAGATCAACTTGTACCAGAGTGATGGGAAGAGAAGAGTATGGAGAAGGAAAGGAACTGCTCATGATCCTAAGCATACCACCTCATCAGTGAAGCATGGTGGTGGTAGTGTCATGGCTGCCAATGGAACTCTTGTATTTATTAATGATGTGACTGCTGACAAAAGCAGCAGGATAAATTCTGAAGTGTTTCGGGCAATATTATCTGCTCACATTCAGCCAAATGCTGCAGAACTCATTGGACGGCGCTGCACCGTGCAGATGGACAATGACCCAAAGCATACTGCAAAAGCAACCAGAGTTTTTGAAGGGACAGAAGTGGAATGTTATGCAATGGCCAAGTCAATCACCCAGGGGCGTACCTAGAACATTTGGCACCCGGGGCGGATCCTATATTTGGCACCCCCCAACTTTAAAATGTAAAAAAAAATTACACACACTTTTTTAATGTTTTCAAAAATATTTTTAGTTACAGCATTTGGGCAGGTCATGATGTATACATATGATGTATACATATAATAATGATATATTATGAATCTGCCGATTGTGGATCATGTGTCCTCTGTGCTGTGCCATAAGAGGCGAGTGTAGATTTTTTTCTTGAATAATTGTTATGTTGTGAGTTTGTAAAATCACTTAAAAATATCAATCCTCATGCTATGAACAAAAGTGCACGTGTGGCTTGTTTGGTTGATGGGAGGTGTGTGTGTGTTGGGGTGGCTTGTTTTGTGTGATAGGAGTTGTGTATTGGTGGCTGGGTTGTGTGTTGGTGTCTGATGGGGTTGTGTGTGTGTCCGGTTTTGTATGATGGGAGTTGTGTGTGGGTTGCTGGTTTTGTGTGGTGGGAGTTGTGTGTGTGTGCTGGGTTGCTGGTTTTGTGGGTGGGAGTTGCTGAGCAGAGAATGGGTGTTCAAAGGCCGTGCAAATCCCCATAGAGTAGTAATGGTTAAATCGATTCAGAGACATCAAACAGCAGAGAAATGGCAGTGAAATGCTCTGCTGTTCGGTGGTTTCATTCGGCAGGTTTATTTAGGCAAACCCCATAGGTTTCAATGTTAAAAATATTCCCGTTTTTATGCAATATCTAATAAACCATTTATTATTTTAATCTGCAGTAAAAAGTCTTTATTTATTGATTTATTTATTTTTTTAGTACCTTTTAGTCCTTTTTCAGATTTTTTTTGGCAAAATTTTCTCCCCCTTTTTTTTTTTAATAGCGTTTTTTCTTAATTCTGTAACAGAACTTTTTATTATCAATCCTAGGATCTTATATGTAAATTCCAGACATTATCGTTCAGTAGTTTTTTTGAAAACAGCAGGCCACTGTCATTCAGCGGCCGACTCCCTGCACTTTGGGGACCCTGCAGTGAATGGTGAATTCACTGGAGGGTGGGGAAATTTTATTCCCCCGAAGTGCAGGGAACAACAGAACACCAAAATGTTGGCGTCATTTTGGTGCTCTGAGTAACCCCTTTAGGCTAGGGACAGATGAGCGCATTTTCTGCGGCCACCGTCAAAATGTACGTCGATGCGTGCGCACGCATTTTTTCACGGAATACGCTTAAGTGGTCAGACGACCACAGTCGCACAGTCGCAGGTACTCACCAACGCAATTCTAGGGAAATCCGGCTGTTTGAACGTTATGTAGGCCGCACACTAGCAGCGTCTGACGTCTCCTAATCACGCACACACGCTGCCATGCGTCCGCAGCGCACTCTGTACGTCTGTAGCAGCGGTTTCACGTTCTGAGAAAAATGCGTTCATTTGCCGGTTGCGTGGTGTCGGCGCACTTTTGTACGCACGTACTGCGTATATTGGCCGTCATTGGCCGTTATGTGCTGCTACTGCCGCCGTGATTTAGTGCGCCTGCACGCGCGTTCCGACTGCCCCACTCTGACCCTAGCCTTAGTGGTGAGGTTTTTTGCTGCCCCCTGGAAAGTGCCAGTCTAGGCCTTGCCTATCCAGGACATACTTGAAAATTTGTGAAATCTCAATGTATCCTTCCTGGTAAAATACTTTGCACCCTAGGGGGTGGTGCCACACGTTGCGGGCCGCCCCCCCCCCCCAGGTATGCCCCTGCAATCACCTGACCTGAATCCCATTGAGCATGCATTTCACTTGCTGAAGACAAAACTGAAGGGAAAATGCCCCAAGAACAAGCAGGAACTGAAGACAGTTGCAGTAGAGACCTGGCAGAGCATCACCAGGGATGAAACCCAGCATCTGGTGATGTCTATGCGTTCCAGTCTTCAGGCTGTGATTGACTGCAAAGGATTTGCAACCAAGTATTAAGAAGGGAAAGTTTGATTTATGATTATTATTCTGTCCCATTACCTTTGGTCCCTTAACAAGTGGGAGGCACATCTGAAAACTGCTGTAAGTTCTACACCGTTCACCTGAGTTGGATGTACATACCCTCAAATTAAAGCTGACAGTCTGCAGTTAAAGCACATTGTGTTTGTTTCATTCCAACTCCATTGTGGTGGTGTATAGAGCCAAAGAGGTTAGAATTGTGTCGATGTCCCAATATTTCTGGACCTGACTGTACGTATTAACCCCCATAAAGACCAATGACTAAAGTCAATGTATTTATGATGGAACAGTTCAAAGACCCTTGGAAAAATATCGGCAATATGTAGTAAGCATCTCTTTTGTCTTCTACAGGTTTTTGTGATAAAAGTGGTGAGGGAAAGTCCTCATGAAACCTCCCATATTCAACGATCCTTTGAAGAGTTCCAGGAAATGCATGGCAAACTCAGACTTCTCTTCCCATCATCACAGCTCCCAAGGTACCTCCTTGCAACCAACTAGATTAGGTTAGCCTTTGTGCATCTAAAAGCTGGCTCCCTGGTGTACATATCCGCTGACCTCCTCTATCCATTATTATCTTAACATATGGTGCTGTATAATTTACTTGCATCTGAAGCCCAAATGCCAATAAATGAATAATAAAATTTCAAGCTGATTAGAAATTCTGAAAGAACGCATTGTAAAATGTAGTTGTTAAAAATAACTTTCATATCCAAATAACAGTTCTCAAGATGGCTGCCCAAAGTTTCAATGGAAAGAGTATCCTAGAGACCAAACCTTTTCATTACTTTCTGAAATCCACTTCCATTAAAAAGCAATAAAACTGCCTTTTTCTCCATCCTTGCTAAATAACAATGAACTTTCAGGCAGCATGAACTAATTGGGAATAGTAGGTTTGCAACTCAGATAACCATTACAAGTTTGACCCGCTGATGTCTTAATTTCTTTAAGTTTCCCTAGCCGATTTGTTATTGGTCGCTCACGGGGGGAGGCAGCTGCCGAGCGCCGGAAGGAAGATTTGAACGCATATGTTTGGCATTTAATACATGCCGCAGCAGAGGTCGCTGAGGTAAGCTATTACCAGCAGTTGAAGAACACTAAACGCTAAATCACATGGTAAAATAAACTTTCTGCTTGATAAAGGCTTCCAGAGAGTCTAAATGTTGATCCTATTTTTTGTGGATAAAATAAAAGTGTGTGTGTGTGTGTGTATATACGTACAAACACAACACACACGTATATTATGTATTTTTAAGTTGAGGAGCAGTGGGGTTGGTAAAGACTGGGTTATTGTATAAACTGTTAGCGTCTGTCTGGGATATAAAGCTGTTTAAAGGGACACTACCACTTGCAGAAGCTGTAATTAGAGGACTTGTGAATTACAAACTCACTTTATGAAACACAGGCTGCTGTTTTTCTTCTTTGTTTGAAGTAATTGCATGTAAAAAGGAAAAATAAAGTTAGGTTTTTTCATCTCTTGTTTCCATTTTGTAGATTTGTCTCATGATACATCATTTACCAAAATTTGTGCAAATGTTTTACTTTACAGCTGTAGCCAGGGCCGTCTTTAACGCGGGGCAAAAGGGGCAGTTGCCCCAGGCCCAGTCATTGTTGAGGGGCCCAAAGCAGCTGCCCCTTGGGCCCGCGTAAAGCGTGCACGCCGCCAGACGATTTTCTTAGGGGCACAAATTTATTTTCCAGCCGCTGATGCCGATCTACCAGCCGCACGAATCCGGAAGCAGAATAGTTAGTCATGTGACGCTGGTGACTCAGTGCGCCGGCGCCACGCTACTTGTCACATGTGCGGGAAGGAGCAGGGGCTTCACACGGCATGGGGCAGCCAGGTCAGTGCGTGCACACTCGCAGGGTGACTGGAGACCGAGAGTGAGTGACTGAGCCACAGCGAGGCTCTCAACAAGTCACGTGCCTCGTCTGCACGTGCTGGGCCGGCCAAGCTTATTTAAAATTGCAAGGGAAGGAAAGCAGACAGTGCACAGGCGTGTGGATGAATCCGCTCAGCCTGCACTGTGTGTTGCCTGCCCAGTCAGTCGCCCGCTGCAGAAGCCAGGTACTTCATCTGTCTGCCCCTCCATGGTTTGCCTGTTGCTGTAGAGATCCCTGCCCCCTCTGACTGCTAATCTGCTCCCCACCCCTCCTTTCTCCCCCCCCCCCCCCGCTGCTATCTAATTCCTGGGGAGGGGGGTAGGGCACGGCCTTTGCAGATTGTCAAAGCAGGAGCTCCTGCTTCCTCCTTCCCTGCCTGGAACCCCCCCCCCTCACTGGGGGACATGTGGCCGCTGCTCCACCAGCTCCTGTGGGTGTCCAACCACACAAACCCCTGGAGGTATCGGATATCAGAGGGGGGAGGGAGGAGGGGTGGGGAGCAGATCTTCTTCTCACTGTCCTTGGCCTGCCTGTACTTAATCTATGTGGCCACAGAGATCGGTCAGCAGGGTCCCTCCATGATACAGCTGGGGGGGGGTCTGATCTGCCAAAACACAGGGACTGGGGGGGTGGAGCATTAGAGTTTAGCACCCCCCCAGTCCCTGTGTTTTGGCAGATCAGACCCCCCCCCAGCTGTATCATTGAGGGACCCTGCTGACCGATCCATGTGTGACAGGCAGCTCAAACCTAATGTAAAGAGTGTGTATAAATAAATATACACTATACAGTGTGGGCGCCTATTTATAAATTAATTTAAAGTGCAGGGTGTAGTGCTAATAAATAGTCAAATGCTGCCTAGAGTATGGTAAAAACACATAAAAAACAACCAAAATATGTGTCAGAATACAAGATAAAAGGCGAATATCCATACGGCGCATCTAGTACAATTAATATGTTAATAAATCAATGGATATGTAAAATCCATAAGATCTATTAAAAAACTCATAAACCGTAGCAGTAAAAAATGTATTAAAAATATATTATTATCAAGTCAATAAGGTGCATAGAGTAAAGTCCAGGTCAAATGTGCAAACAGTGCAAAAAAGTGCTCAAGTATATATTAATGGAATACTCAAAAATGATGATGAAAAATGATGTGCTGATCTTCTTATAAGTGCTGGTGCTGAATCCTCATATCCGCCAGTAATCATTTATGGGAGCCCACAAGGTCCCGGCTCGAGGAGAAACAGCCTGCAGCCAAATATAGGGTGGCACTTCCCTTCTTTCTGTTCGTACTGGAGACTAAAAATAAAGAGAATCGGGAGACGGCACTCCCATAGCGTAATGCTGCGTATATGTGGAAATGTGATAAAGGAAAAGATGAAGCACACTCACCGATTTTAGAGCCTCGTAATGTCAGGCTCAATCTATGTCGCTCTGGGTCCTCTTAAGGTGGGAACCCAAACCTCTTTGCCTCCGCGGTGATGGATCCAAGATTCCAAGGAGAAAAAAAGGGGTCGGAGAAAGGTGGCAAATATTGGGAAAATTTAATGGATAAATAAAATAAAATAAAATACAGGACAGAATCTACCGAGACGCGTTTCGGCTTAAAAAGCCTTCCTCAGTCGGTATAAAGGTAAATGATACTGACTTTTTTATGGACATTTACCTTTATACCGACTGAGGAAGGCTGAGGAAGGCTCGGTAGATTCTGTCCTGTATTTTATTTTATTTTATTTATCCATTAAATTTTCCCAATATTTGCCACCTTTCTCCGACCCCTTTTTTTCTCCTTGGAATCTTGGATCCATCACCGCGGAGGCAAAGAGGTTTGGGTTCCCACCTTAAGAGGACCCAGAGCGACATAGATTGAGCCTGACATTACGAGGCTCTAAAATCGGTGAGTGTGCTTCATCTTTTCCTTTATCACATTTCCACATATACGCAGCATTACGCTATGGGAGTGCCGTCTCCCGATTCTCTTTATTTTTAGTCTCCAGTACGAACAGAAAGAAGGGAAGTGCCACCCTATATTTGGCTGCAGGCTGTTTCTCCTCGAGCCGGGACCTTGTGGGCTCCCATAAATGATTACTGGCGGATATGAGGATTCAGCACCAGCACTTATAAGAAGATCAGCACATCATTTTTCATCATCATTTTTGAGTATTCCATTAATATATACTTGAGCACTTTTTTGCACTGTTTGCACATTTGACCTGGACTTTACTCTATGCACCTTATTGACTTGATAATAATATATTTTTAATACATTTTTTACTGCTACGGTTTATGAGTTTTTTAATAGATCTTATGGATTTTACATATCCATTGATTTATTAACATATTAATTGTACTAGATGCGCCGTATGGATATTCGCCTCAAACCTAATGTGCTGGGTTAATTGGCCCAATACATCTATAAACACTTATTGAATGCCCAGTATATATCACAGTGTTCTTAGCAATAGAAGAAAAAAAACCTTAATGGCCCTCTATTGCTGGTACAAGTTGGTTGGACTTGGTTTCAGAGCAGCATATACATATATATATATATTTATTTATTTATTTATTATTCAGCCATTACAAATGAACCAAGTCACTTCTAAGTGAACCCTTGTTGCATGGCTAATCTTGTTCTGCAGACCAACGTTAAGAAAATCAAAAAACTGTTACATTGAATTAATCACCATTTTTACAAAAGCATGGTCATTCTTTTCTATCTAATCAGCACTGCGGAATATGCTGGCGCTATATAAATAAAGTATAATAATAATTATCTCTATTATTGTGTGTGTGAGCTGTGATACACTCATACACACCGCACATTACTGTGAGTTTTGAGACCAGTCCATGATGTTTTTGTGGGTTTTTTGGGATGGAGAGCAAAATTATGCAGTGGGCGGGCTTTCTGGGGCCCCAAGAAATTGTTTGCCCAGGGTCCAATCAATATTAAAGACGGGCCTGGCTGTAGCATTGCTTCTACAGTATTTAACAGTCAGTGGGGTGGAGGAGTGAATGTTTAGATAAGGCAGCAGGGGGTGAGCTTGAGCTTATCTCTAGGAGTCACCAGCACAAAAGCACCCAGCAAAGTATTAAAGTGCAGCTGTACTGCCCCGGTGCTCTTAGTCTATGATATCCCATCACGGAATAGTGTAAAATCAGGATTCGTATTAAATTGTCTCTGAATTCATTGTTGTTGGTAGAATAAAAGTTTTTTTTGTTGGGTACATCGACCATTGGTGTGACAACGTTAATGTAGTTGGTCTGTGTTGTGGCCAAGAACTGTGTAAGAAATTATGACCCTATTACTGCGTTAACTCTTTAAGGATTGTGGGCAAATAAAACACTGACAAGTGAAAGTAAAAAGAACAGATGTCTGTCAAATTAGGCTACTATTACAGTTAATTAAAATACCACAAACCGATGGATACTACGTTAATTTAACATATCACACATAATGGCATTCATGATACTTGGTCCTTATGGCTTGGCTTGGCTTGGCTCTGCACCCCTTGGTAATGCCATCCCTCTGTTCTGCTGGAAGATCTCTGACAGCTCTCACACAAGGCTCCTGTCACGTCTCGGCCTTGCCCCCTGGTGGTGAAGGGTCTTCATGTTTGTTTTTCCCCTATGGTGTGTCTGGCTGTGCTGTTTAGGGCTGATCTGGGGTTCTGTTGTGATCTCCTGGTCTGGGGTCACATGGCCCAATCACACAGACCCACTCCCTATATATTCCCAGCAGCACAGAGCCTCATTGACTGTTTGTGGAGTTTGATGGTGGTTCTGTCTGGTTCGTGTTTCCTGAGTTGCTGCAAAGCATTCCTGTTCAAGTGTTTTCTGGTTCTGACCTCGGCTTTATTTTTGACTATCCCTTCTACTCCCCCCTGGTACCGTATATTTCTGATCTGTTGCCAACCTCTGCCTGATTGACGATTCTTGTATGTTTCATGTTTTATGTACCTTGTCTGTCTTAGTTTAGTATTATATTCAGAGGCCGCTTATAAGGACCTCTTTTAGTATAGTCTGTCTGTTTTGTTTACTGTCCTGCAGCCTGCTCCCTTCACGGATTGTCAAGCGTATCTTTGTGTTTCTGAGTGTCCTAAGTTGTCTGTCGGTCTTGAAGCCTTCGGAGCTTAGTGGCAATTCTGTTCTGTTTTTTTGGTGCTCCTTGGTTTTGGAGATATCCGTCTGTCCTTGTGTCCAGTCAGTTACTCACCTGCCTTAAGGGCTTCATCTCATGTTCCAAGCCACCACGATGGCCCAAGCAGGGGCTAACTGTTACAGCTCCTTGCGTAGAATTCTCTCCATGCCTGTTACGTTCCGCGCTCCCATGCCATGCTGAGTGACTTCGCCGATGGTACCTTGTCCTAACATGGTTTTCACGCAGTGTACACTTGCGATTATTGCTACCTGTTGTCCTGTGTATGACCCCGGCTTGTCTGTCAATTCTCCTGGCTGTTAACCCCATGCACTTGGCTGACCATCCCTTCTAGCAAAACAATCCCTGGCATTTGGTTTATGGTCCGCTCTGGTATTAACCCCTGGTATCTAGTTGCTGTGTGTGGTAATAGGTAGACATCCTTGGCCACTTCAAGGACTGGCAGTGTAAGGATAGCCCGTCTGCATACAGAGATCAGATATATATCTAGGCAGTCGAAGAAACAAGAAAGAAACAGCGTGCAGCTCAGATCTTAAAATCTGACGGAATAAGTCTTTGTTTAAAGAAGTGCAGCAGAGAAAAAATATGACGTTTTGGTCCTATTGGACCTTAATCCTGTATATCTTGGAGGTAGGTGATAATGCCAGACTTACTTCACTGCACGGGCTTCCACGCCAGAATATCCTTTGAAGTACTTTTACTAGACTGACCCCACTAGACCCAGCCTTTGTGCAACCTTTAAACCCTTTTTACTTTTGATCTTTCCTCCAGCTATTCTAGGCAATTCGGGAAGTGAGTGACAAAATGGGGGAAGATTCCCATAGATGCTCATTTCTTTTGCAGACAGGTCTGGAGACTACGGTTTTCACCTTGGGTATGATTATGCGTTTATACATGCATATCTAAAGCGTTCTCTGTCCTCCTACATGGTAGAAACAGAGTCCTCTTCCAGATCATCAGGTGGTCCTGCATATAAAAATAACTCTGAATTGTATTTTACCCGTGTAGCGCTGGTTTTAAATCCCCTGTCGTTGTAGTACTTGTTTTTGGCCCCCGGAGGGAGACAAGCGCGATGTAGGACACTGAACATTGGGACTACATTTTCCAGCATGCTTTGCGGGCGGGAGCAGGAAGGGGGTGGGAGAGAGAAGCTGACATCCTGAGCCTCTTGGAAAGAGCTAGCAGAGCGCGCCTAGGAGTGAGAGGAGCAAGACGCAGTGTAGCTGAACGTGATAGCGACCAGGCCGGAGCGCAGGTGCGGCCTGACAGAGCTGGAGACCGGGTTTTTCCGCCTTATTATACGAAGACCCAGTGGTCCACCGCAGTAACCCACGCTGATATAGAGTGAGCTGGAGGACCCCGAGTTAGAACCACAGATCGATCTAACAGGGAGTGCAGGCGGTGAGCTGGACATCTTGTGGCAGACAAGCAAGACAGCGGATCCGGTGACACAGAGAACCCCAGTCAAAATCGAGCGGAGAGACGTCCTGGGTCGAGGGGAGCACAGAGTATCTGGCGGATGGGTGAGAGGCCTTCCAGGCCGTTGTGAAAATCTAAAGCACGCTGCAGTTTGTTTCAAAACCCACAGGGCCCCAACGTGACTAGTCGAAGATACCTCATAAATAATTCACTGGCCAGTTGAATATTGTACCCGGGTACCAATACACACATACACACACATTCCTTGGGACATAACCTGTACGGGACTCACTCTCCAACCACATAAGGGGATATATATATATTTTTCCTTTTCCGCTGCGCGTTTCCCGCATTACGAAGTACTGTAAATATATATACATATACCGTGTTACTCATTATATGCCAGTTTATTCAGTAAACTATATAATTTATAAAATCCACGACGGTGCTGGAGTATATTTATTCCCTAGTGCGGGGAGACTGACCCGAGGTTCAAATTCAGCGGCTCCTCCGGGAGTGAGCGCTACACCCGTAACCTGCCCTAATTTGCACATAAATGACCCAAACATGCCAAACAAGATGGCCGTAGCCCTTTACCATGATACCTGTATCAAAAAAAAAACTTGTTAGACAGAGGAATTTTTAGTTTAGACATATCAGTTTCTTACAACTGGGTGCTGAGAAAACATTTAGGTCCCTGCAGCCAATTTTCTCTATACATGAGTTTTTTTCACCCACTGTCTGATTGTTACTCATCATGTGTCAGAGTTTGGTTGAGAGTGAAAAATTGGCAAAACACATGTAATTTTGAAAATGAATGGTTTTTTTTGTTTCTTTTAACAAAAACCTGAGTTTTTGTATTTTCCTGAAATATGTTGAATTGATTGTAGCATTATCTCAGCACAAGTGTTCATGGATTTGCCTGATGCAAACTGTAAGAAATTGAGTGTCAAGGGAGTACTTAGAATTCCATGGAAGAGTAGCTGATGTAAGTGTGTGTCATACAGTGTGCACAGATCACCATGATGGTGCTTATTGCAGGTGTTTCAACGGGTAAATCAGTGTGTGTTTTGCAGCTGCATGGATTTTAAAATAAATGTGGTTTATCCACAGGGGAGGTCCTATTTGTGTTTTGTTTCCCACAAGCCATACAAAAAAGTCAGTCTACAGGCATCACAGGAAACATGACCATTTATTTTGTGTAGCATTACAAAGAATCTAAGTACTTTTCCCATAGCTTATTAGTCAGCATCAGCACACTCTCCTGTGTACTTACTAGGCACACTCTTACCTTTTTATATTTCGCATAGGTGTGCCCCCCCCCCTACACCTCCTCATATTTGGATGAAGGTTTTTTCTTTGACCTTCTCCATTGGCAATCTGGATGTTCCTAAACCTGGCAAACTGGGTTAGTCCCTTTTGTCTCTAAAACCAGATGGGTTATTACTAATACTATAAGTGTACTATGTGCACTGTTATCTGAGCATAAATTTGTATTTAATAAATGTTCCGTGGGTGCACAATCTAGGTGTCAGGGTGGCACCTGGCATGGACTGTGGTGGGACCCAAGTACAGGGGTCTGAGCCCAGTGTGCACTGTGCAGGGATACACAGGTGGTACCTTTTGTGTAGTGGGAGATCCAAGGTGTAGGTACAAGATGGATATTCCAGAGGATGGTCAAGGGGCGATCCATGGTCAAAGGGCTGGTGGAGTACGGTGGTCGGTGGGCATGCAGGGAGTCTGGTACACAGTATAACCTAGAAAGCATAGGACAGGTCTGCACAGTATCAAAGGTTTGATTGTTAATGCAAAGTCAGGTTGCATAGGGGGAAGTGAACCTTTTTTCCAGACAGGAGGGTGTGGTGTGTGTTTAGTGCTGGACTCTTAACTGATTCAGTGCTGGTTAGGAATGAGGGCAGCACTTTACAGGTATTTGCCCACATGCAGGTAGAGCTTTCAGCCATATGCAGGCACGGATCCTGACACTAGGTGCGTTCAGTTACTCAGGAGCTGCAAGTACTAAGTTAGCAACCTGGCACTGTACACTATGCTGCAGTTCAGTGCTCAGCACTGCTAACTTAGCACTTGCAGCGGAGTGTGACATGGGAAAGATGGCCGCCTCCACGAAGCAAATAACAATCCAACGTGGAAATGTTCAGTTTGAAGTCTTGGTGGACCAAAACACCAAATATTTATTGGACCATGGTAAACCTAACACTAAAGTGCTAATGTAATGCATAAAATGAAATGGAACTGAAATAATGAAAGTTTATACCCCCCCCCCATCATGTTATTCCCCTATGCAGAGGCACAGCTCTGCTACAATTAGTTCCCCTAACAAAAGAAAACGTGTCCTGCAAAAAGAAAAATCCTCAGTAATTACCTGTCATGTACATTATAACCTTTTTGATAGGGCCTACAATAAACAGGTTCTGGGTGCGTCGGCAGCTGCAATACCAGTAATTCCACGCACATGCCGTGGCTCTCAGTTTCTCCTAGTACAACAGTGTATATTGCAGAAACAGCACCTTTCATTAAGCAACCCTCCACCCTTTTGCTTCAATATTCACAAAGCATTCAGTGAGACTGCTGCAGCAAAATGAACTGCTGCAATGTAACAACTCAGCAGCTGCTGAGGAACTAAACAGGCCTTCTGATTACATGGGCCGTACTGCCTATTTATATTCTGTAATTACTTTTAGCAATTTAAGGTTCAGTGTACGTTAGGACTAGAGGGAGTAACACACGTTTGAGGTTGGTCATGCAGGCCATTAAATGTGCTCTTCCCTCCTGTTTTGTGTTCTAATTTATTCTGCTGTAAGGTTTAATAAGTGTCACAAACCTGCTGATGTAGAGTTGCGCGTTCAAACCATCTTGATTTTCAGGTCCGTATAAGCTGCAAAAAGAGTGAGTTGAGCACTTTACTAGGAATGTTATTGGAAGGATAAACTGGTTTGTCTGCCTTGCTACAATCCAACATGGACCAACTCGTCTGCTATGAAAGGAAGGTAGCTGCTCCAAGGAACATTCAGGGTTTATAGTTCTGATAGGTTATTGAACAGCCTGACAGCTGAATTGTTTTGCGGTACTAGTATAATCTATTTCAGTGGTTCCCATCCCAACCCTGATCCATATAACCCCTAATAGGCCTCTATTTGAAAAGTTAGGGGAACTCTATAAATCATGGGTCTCAAACTCTGGTCCCCCAGATGTTTGTTTGCCAACAATTCCCAGAAATCTTTTAATGTAATATATGGTCAGGTAACATGGTAGTTGTAGATCAGAAACATAAGGATGGGGGGGGGGGGTCAGATTTTGAGACCCTTGCTATAAATGGTAGCAACATGTGGGATGATACACACTGTGTGATTAACAATTATAATTGGTCAGTCTAAATGAAAGATCTACAAAGGGACTAGTCAAAACCCACACAGAAACACACCGGACAAGAAAAAACACAAAGAGAACATGTAGGCAAGGAGGTTGTCTTGCTAGATAACTGTAGAGGAAGTCCATTCAATAACTTTAATCCCTAAACTGTGGGGGGGTGAATTACACTAATGTACGCTAAACCTATCCAGAGAAGGTAGGAAACTGGTCTTGTACCTGAGGTGATGGGTCGGGCCCATTTAGTTGGGTAGTAGTGGACTCCATTAATCACCTGCTATCTCACCAACTGCCCATATAAAGTGATTTGATGTATTAGTCTGTATCCAAGCAGATTTCAAGTGAATGCTAATAATGCTTCAGGTCATTACTGCTCTTGTTAAACATGGCACTGGGCCACATGTTGCGATGGTGGGAATGTAATGCATGCTATTTTTTTTTTTGAAACTGAAAGCACTCAGATCATTGTAATTGGCATACCTAAAATATTCAGAGTCCATATTTACTAAACTTTTATGACTGCTCTTGATGATTGTAGACTTGAGGCCGTGCAGCTCCCTTCTTGTTTCTGCATTTCAGGCGTTTCTGAGAAATGATTAGTGGTTAATGTTTCACCTGCATATTTACTCGGCATTGTGTACGTTCCAGCGCTCCTGACCTATCTGCCCTTTTGTGCTTTTCCAGTCAAATAAGTTCCCAAAATGAAGAGTGCTTTTTCACTTGTATCCACACTCTGAATGATTGTGCGTTTTAGCAGTTGTTTGGATATTTCGGGGCTTTGTGACTGTGTTTTATTTAGGCACCATTATTGCTCACTGCATATTTGTTAAGTGTATATAGGAGATTGTTACCAAGGGGCTCAACAATACATGGAAACTGAAGCTCAGCTTAAGTAAAAGCGACTAAATACTGTCACGTTACACTTCTCCAGAAGGAGACACTCACAAGTCGGAGTAGATTACATATCTTGAACAATATGTCCCTTGTCAGTATCAGATGGATTATATTTACTGTATCGGCAGTTGATTGGGAATTGAAATTAAATAAACATGTTCAGTTGTTCTACTTCTTCAGTGTGGAAGGCAAATGCCGTGGTGTTACATTAGGCCTGAGTTATATCTACTGTGGTGTTGCTCTTAGAGCTATAACCAGGTACAGTGGTAATAATAATGTTCTTTTTCCGATTTACTAAATTCTTCTTAATTTTTTTGCAGTGTGACCTGGTTTATACATTCTTTCATCCCCTGCCCCGTGATGAGAAAAATGTCAGTAACCCTATAGCCCAAAGGCCCTCAGGTAGCTTTTTATGTTTGTTATTTTTGTTGGTGGAAGTGGTTTCACTATCTGCTTATTTTTCTAAATTGTTTTTACTTACAGTAGAAATGACCAATAAGTGGCTTTGTTGGGGTAGTGGGATTGTATTTTTCTTTCTGAGAAAGTGAATTTTAAAAAAAATCATTCTAGTTTTTTTATATTAATCCATGCTTAAAGGGATATGCAGGTCTAGAAAACATTTTTTTTTAAATTGACATTTAAAAACTTTGAGATCTATAGACAAGCTAGAATAAATCAATAAAAGTTTTAAAAATGTTTAAAAGTTTATTTTCTTGCTTTAAACTGTCATTTCATCTTCTCTGGCGACGCCCCTCAGCTAGGGGTGTTTCTTCAGCTCATACTTCCTGAATATCCTCCTCCCTGCCCACTATTCCACTCATCATAGCTTGACATGAACTCAATTTCTTACTCCATCTTGCCCACAGTCCTCATGAACCACACTACTTCACACACACTAGGTGAGGGTAATAGCTGAGTGTCATCCCTCTCCTCTTAGATTGTAAGCTCTTGGGCAGGGTCCTCTCTCCTACTGTTCTGTGTGTTTAACTTGTATGGACATTTGTTATTCTGCCTCTCCCATTGTACAGCGCTACGGAACTTGCTAGCGCATTTTAAATACCTGTGACTGTATGAACCAACACAAGCTGTGCTGCTCAGGACCTCAGACTGGGGAAATTGAGGAACTGAATATTAGCATCTCTGCAACTGTGAAAGCAAAACTCACTCACCTGCTGACTCGCTCGCACACTCACGATCTCTCACACACAGACTCTCACACTCGCTGACACGCTCACGTGCGCTCTTTCAAAATTTACATATGCCACCTTCTCACTCAAAGTCCCTCACACAGTCGCTCCATCTCACTCTTTCTTGCGCAGTCTCTTGTGCACGCTATCTCTCTCACTGTACCTTTTCTTGTGCTTTCTCTGATTTTATCTTGCTTTCTTTCTCTCTTTACCGTTTCTTGCTGTGTCTCTGTGCTTTTCTTTTGTTGTCCCTCTCTTTGCTGTCGCTTTCTCCCTGTCTGTATGGATTTCTTTCCTTCCCTGTCTCTGCAGTAGCTGGGGGTGAAGGTTCAGCCCCGTCCTCCCCTCAGCTCACAGTGCAGGAGGGAGGAGGAGCAACTCAGACGCACATGCTCAGTGCGTTTTTTTAGCTATACCTCGGAATAGGCACTGATTGGTTACCTTAAAATGCCTCCTGAGGTGGGCTTGGAAAACCCCAAGAAAGATGATCAGGTAAATATGAAAAAAATATCATATTTACTTGCTTTTTATGCCTGCTGAATGATACTACTGACTCATTCAAAAGACATTGCAGTTTTTAAAAGCACACTAGCAAAGTATGCATGTCCCTTTAACAAAGGTTTCTTTGCATAGCCTGAGTCATTCACAAAAGGATACTGAAGTTAAAATAATGCTGAAATTAATACATAGTTTAACAAAATCTTAGATGCATGACTTAAAACTCTGGTTTTGTCTTACAGATGCAACATGGTCTATACCTGTGGGTAATGTGGGAGGAGAGGTCAAACTCTCTATATCCTACAAGAACGATAAATTGTTCATCATGGTGATGCACATCCGTGGCCTGGTAATTATCTTTCCTGCTCCGTGTAGAGTTTTTAAGGATTAAAGATGCCTTAATACATAGAACACCCTGACTAGTTGAAGTATTTTGAAATGTTAGTATTCATGATTTAAATGTTCTAGATTCATAAAAAAATAAGCTTAACTTCATCACAAGCATCCATCAGATGATAATTGAAGGAAATGAAGACCTTTCCTAATTGAATTTTAAATAAGACATGTTGGTGTGCTTAGCAAACATGGCCGACACTGTCTTCAGTGGTCACTGCATTCCTCCTGCAGAGAGCATTTTGTTAGCATATCATTTCTGGCCTCCTTTTTGAGTGATATCCGTTCGATTTACATATGGAGTTGTCTTCTCTGTAAAGGCAATCCAGCTAAAACATTACGAGACCTGAGAGTAGACCCACCATGGGGCAGGCCACTAATGCTGTTGCTCATTCTCAGTGCTCTCATAAACCATGTTTTTGCTCGTTATGAATATGAAGCCAGAAAATACTCAAAAATATTATATGTTCTGTTGGTCACTTCTCTGCTATAAAAGCATCTTCTCCCAGTTAACAAGAGTGAAAATAGACATACACAGAAAATGTGACCGTATGTTTTGATTTAACCACATATGTGGTTTGTTTAACCCAAGTTTTAAGTGTAGCATTGGGTCTCTGCACTTTGAGTTGCGTAGGCCAAAGTTTGTCTGGTGTAACTTGGGCTAATAAGTGTATGAGCTAATAAGCTATATGCATTCCAAAACCTTGCAGTGTGAAAATCCTGTTCTTTTCAATCATGCACAAAGTTTGGGTGTGATTTCATTCTTTATCATCAAGCCTCCTCTAATCATAGCAAACACATCAGATAGCTCCAGATACTCTCCTTTCAAACTCTTTCATCATATATGAACCTTGATGATCCTGTTTGAACTCTTAACATTTCTGACATTCAGTTTGTGTCACGCCCAAGTTATTAAGAAAAGATGCGTATGACCTATTTAGCATTCTCATTTATGCCTTAAATATTCACTCAATGGTGCAATCAACTTCAACTAAATGAAGGTTTTTGGAACCAAGCATCAAATTTGGTTTCGTTGTTAGGTGGACCATACCAAACAATCATGGTATTTACATGGGAAGCATTTCAGTGTGTTAATGTATCGTAACTCCATTTTCTCTATACTAATGAGCCTTTATGTTAAAGAATACATTGGTACAAATGATTTGAATCTGAAACTATTTCTCATTAAACAGCCTCTGCAGGATAACAATGAGCCAAACCCATATGTGAAGATTTACCTCTTGCCGGACCCACAGAAAACTACGAAAAGGAAGACCAAAGTGGCACGAAAAACATGCAACCCTACATACAATGAAATGGTATGAGCAATGCTCATTTTTTTAGTTGTTAGAATGGCAAACAAGCATTGAACACTGTTGGATTCCAAACCAAAATGTCTGTTATATTCATCATATTTATTAGTTTCTGGCAAGCTCTCCATCTTTAAAATCTGGTGTATATATATGACCCTAGAAATAAATCATACCACGTAAAGCAGCAGCACGTCTTCAGCAATCAACTCCGAAGCCGAGTCTGAGGTTATAACATTTAAACGCAGTCTGACCATGTGTGCTGTACACAAATCGATTAATCGACACAGATTCATCGATAATGAGAATAGTTGACAACTATTTTCATTATTGTTTAGTTGTCGATTAATCTATTAGTTGTTTCAGCCCTAGTTGAAATAGAAACAGACTTGGAAAAAGAACTTAAGATAAACGTCTACATTGCATCCATACATATACACTAGTAGCTTCTGATACGGCAGTCAACAATAAAATTCATTTTTATAAATTTTTATTCCAGGCACAGGTCAAATTCTAAAACACTGCAGAATTTCATGTACAAATAATGTTTTTCGTAAGTACTTGGCTTAACCCCATTGTGACCAGGCAGTTTTACCATTGTGTGTCTGAAAGTACCCACTGCTAATTAAGTTTCTGCGCGGTTTGTGTTTAGGTCTAATTTTCCTTACTCGTTTGTGGAATCCACACATATTATAAATAAGTTTTCTCGCCAATAAATTGACTTTCTAAAGATACCATTAGTTCCATCATATCTTATAATTTACTTTAAAAAAAATGATGAAAAAAATGGAAAAACACACCTTTTCAAACTTGAATCCCCAAAATCTACAATCGTCACAAAAGACCCCACCTAAATAGTTTGGAAATTTTGTCCTGAAATTAGAAATATCCAATTTTTCCATGTTTTTGCTTTTTAATCCCTTCACTGCTGAGCAATATCACCTCTGTGTTGAGCTCATTTTGACTGTTTTATGATCATTATGTTTAAACATGATTTGAAGTCCTAATTTATTATACCTCCGCAGAGAATTGTTTTTTTTTTTAAAAAAAATAAAAAAAACAACACTTTTGTTTTTATTATTTATATATCAAATCTAGTAATGTTTGAGATCATTGGAAAGGCCATTATCTTGTCTTTCCAATGATACCACACATGACCCTCTAGCTGCCACGGATCGAGAAAGATACCCCTAGCTCCACTTGGCAGCTAGGGGGTTAACTGGCCGACTGATGTCATCGCACATATGGCGGCGATGTCAGTGGGTGGGGGGCGACCCCGGAGGCTTGGCTGACTTCCAAGATGTCAGCCACTTCCGGGTGCAAATCGCGTTCTGACGCCAATTGAATTGCGATCCGGCACCGAAGGGGTTAAAGAGAGGTACCCCTGCAAAGGGAAGACTCTGCCCTCTCCAGTGGTACCTTTCCTTTTGGGGAGGGAGAGTGATCAAAGGTGTGGGACCCTGGCCAGAGAGGTGAATATAGGGAAGCAGGGGTGTTAAAGGTCAATGACATACAGTTGCAAGAAAAAGTATGTGAACCCTTTGAGATTACGTGGAGTTTTGCGTGAATTGGTCATAAAATGTGCTCTGATCTTCATCTAAGTCACAACAATTTGAAAAACACAGTCTGCTTAAAATAATACAACAAACAATACAACACAAACCTATGTTTTCATGTTTTTATTGAACAGAACATGTAAACATTCACAGTGCAGGGTGGAAAAAGTATGTGAACCTTTGGATTTAATAACTGGTTGACCCTCCTTTGGCAGCAATAACCTCAACCAAATGTTTCCTGTAGTTGCAGATCAGACCTGCACAACGATCTGGAGTAATTTTGGACCACTCTTCACAAAACTGTTTCAGTGTAGCAATATTCTTGGGATGTCTGGTGTGAATCGCTCTCTTAAGGTCATGCCACAGCATTTCAATCGGGTTGAGGTCAGGACTCTGACTGGGCCACTCCAGAAGGTGTATTATGTTTTGTTGAAGCCATTCTTTTGTTGAATTACAGTTGTGTTCAAAATTATTCAACCCTGTATTATTCAATGCTGTAAAGGGTTTTAGGGAATATAGTGTACATTTGTAATTGTATTCAGAATGAAATCCTACAAGGAGTTTTTAAAGAACCATATGCAACTAAAATGACATCAATTGGTTTTGTAATACAGTAGTAAATGTTTCTTTTGTGAATTCTTCATTGACACAATTATTCAACCCCTTAAAGACTACCACTCTGAAGAACAGAGGTTCATTCAAGTGTTTTCAATCAGGTATTGAAAACACCTGTGGATGTCACGGAGCAGCAATAAAGCATAATAAGCACCAATTAGGCAGCTTTAAAATGACTGTGATACTCAGCTCCTTCTAGACCTTTACTGGTGTGGTTACAAACATGGTGAAGTCAAAAGAATGGTCCAGGAAGACAAGAGAAGAGGTGATTACTCTTCACAGGAAGGGCAATGGCTATAAGAAGATTGCAAAGATGTTAAACATACCAAGAGAGACCATAGGAAGCATCATTCGCAAATTCAAGGCAAAGGGCACTGTTAAAACGCTACCTGGTCGTGGCAGAAAGCAGATGCTGACTTCGACTGCTGTGCGCTACCTGAAGCGTAGAGTGGAGAAAAGTCCCCGTGTGACTGCTGAGGAACTGAGAAAAGATTTGTCAGATGTGGGTACTGCAGTTTCAGCTCAGACAATACGGCGCACACTGCGTAATGAAGGCCTCCATGCCAGAACTCCCAGGCGCACCCCCTTGCTGTCTCCAAAGAATAAGAAGAGTCGACTGCAGTATGCCAAAAGTCATGTGGACATACCACAGAAGTTTTGGGATAGTGTTCTGTGGACTGATGAAACAAAATTAGAACTGTTTGGGCCCATGGATCAACGCTATGTTTGGAGGAGGAAGAACAAGGCCTATGAAGAAAAGAACACCTTGCCTACTGTGAAGCATGGCGGGGGGTCAATCATGCTTTGGGGCTGTTTTGCTTCTGCAGGTACAGGGAAGCTTCAGCGTGTGCAAGGTACCATGAATTCTCTTCAGTACCAGGAGATATTGGATGACAATGTGATGCAGTCCGTCACAAACCTGAGGCTTGGGAGACGTTGGACCTTTCAACAGGACAATGATCCCAAGCATACCTCCAAGTCCACTAGAGCATGGTTGCAGATTAAAGGCTGGAACATTTTGGAGTGGCCATCGCAGTCACCTGACTTAAATCCGATTGAGAACCTCTGGTGGGACTTAAAGAAAGCAGTTGCAGTGCGCAAGCCTAAGAATGTGACTGAACTGGAGGCTTTTGCCCATGACGAATGGGCGAAGATACCCGTAGATCGCTGCAAGACACTTGTGTCAAGCTATGCTTCACGTTTAAAAGCTGTTAGTACAACATCCTTTTACAGTTATAAGTACTAAGATTGAATGTCACTTGGGGGTTGAATAAAACTGAATGATGTGAGCACAGAAAAGACATTTGTGGTTATTTCATTATAAATGTTATGTTATATTTGTCTGACCTACACGTGCCTCTTTGATTTAATTGTAAGCAAGATGACTGAATGATCAAAATCAATGTCAAACTGGCCAAAACACTCAATTTCAGTGGGGGTTGAATAATTTTGAACACAACTGTACTTGTATGCTTTGGGTCATTGTCCTGTTGCATCACCCATCCTCTGCGGAGCTTCAGTTGGCGGACAGATGGTCTTACGTTTTCCTGCAAAATGTCTTGATAAACTCTGGAATTCATTTTTCCATCAATGACAACAATCCGTCCTGGCCCTGATGCAGCAAAGCAGCCCCAAACCATGATGCGCCCTCCGCCATGTTTTACAGTGGGGATGAGGTTTTGATGTTGGTGTGCTGTGCCTTTTTTTCTCCACACATAGTGTTGTGTGTTTTTTCCAAACAACTCAATTTTGGTTTCATCTGTCCACAGAATATATTGCCAGTAGTGCTGTGGAACATCCAGGTGCTCTTTTGCAAACTTCAAACGTGCTGCAATATTCTTTTTGGACAGCAATGGCTTCCTCTGTGGTGTCCTCCCATGTACTCCATTCTTGTTTAATGTTTTCCTTGTTGTAGATGTGTCAACAATAAATGTTAGCATGTGCCAGAGATTTCTGTAAGTCTTTAGCTGACACTCTAGGATTCTTCTTTTCCTCATTAAGCATTCTGCACTGTGCTCTTGCAGTCATCTTTACAGGACGACCACGCCTAGGGAGAGTAGCAACAGTGCTGAACTTTCTCCGTTTGTAGACAGTCTGTCTTACCGTGGACACATGAACATCAAGGCTTTTGGAGATACTTTTGTAACCCTTTCCAGCTTCATGCAAGTCAACAATTCTTGATCGTAGGTCTTCTGAGAGCTCTTTTCTGCGAGGCATGTTTCACATCAGGCAGTGCTTCTTGAAACCAGTAAACCCAAAACTGGTGTGTGTTTTTAAAGGGCAGGACAGCTTTCAGCAACACATCCAATAATATCACACTGATTGGACTCAAGGTTGGCTCACTCCTGGCTCCTATTAGCTCTTGGAGAAGTCATTAGGCTAGGGGTTCACATACTTTTTCCACCCTGCACTGTGAATGTTTACATGTTACGTTCAACAAACACATGAAAACATATGTTTGTGTTGTATTATTTTAAGCAGACTGTGTTTTTCAAATTGTTGTGACTTAGATGAGCAGAGCACATTTTATGACCAATTCATGCAAAACTCCACGTAATAGCAAAGGGATACTTTTTCTTGCAACTGTACATAGTACGGCCTTGGTCCTTGAGGGGAGTTTTCCCCAGGACCTACTATGTACATCAATGGTCCTTATGGGGTTAAAAACAATATATAGTCTATATGTTTTTGTGAGCATGAGTGGAGTCAAGAAGCAACCGAATGCTGAGTGAATTGGTCCTGTTTGTACCTTATTTAGTTTTACCTACACTTTTTAAGTGCTCCATATTTGATTCATGAGAAAGCGCATATAAAGTCTATATCCCTGTATAAATAGGATTGTTGCTCTTGGCACGGATGCCTTGTGCGGAGTTTTCTAATCTTATGTTTGTAAGCAATGTTACAAATGTTGGCTGCACACCCCGATCAGGCTAATGTCAGACGAACGCAGGCAGAACGCACTCTGCATGCATGCACAACGGACAGACGGACAGACGTACTGACGGAAGATACTGTAGACCCCACATGGTTCGTTTTTGTTGACGGACGTAGAAAACAAAGGGAATTATGGGAAACAAAATTGATATGAAAAATGATACAAATTGGAAAATATGAAAAGCCATTTTGTGAGTCAAGGTGCTGGACGTCGCAAATGCGCTGCGTCTGACATCTCATCACTCACACAGAAAGCTACGCGGACGTGGCACACTGTGCGTCCGTGGTAGCGGTTTTACGTTGTTGCCTAACTTGCGTCCGTTTGTCATGTGCGTGCGCAGTTCGGTGCGCACGTACTTCGTATGTGGGTCTCTATTGATCATGATTCTATGCTACGACGGACGTTAAACTGTGTGACAACACGGACGTGAGAACTGCGTGCGTCTGACATTAGCCTTAGATGGGCTAAACACATTAGCACGTTTGCTCTGTTCAGCTTAATTTTATTTTTGTCCTATGAATATTTTGCTTTTTTAAATTCCTAGTTGATCTACGATGGGATTCCTGAAGGTGACCTCCACCAACGTGAAATTCGTCTTTCTGTGCTGAGTGAAGAAGGATTCTGGGAAAATATCCTTCTCGGGGAAGTCAGCATTCGCCTTAGGGACTTGGATCTCAGTCGTGGTAAAATATGCTGGTTTCAGCTGGGGTCTGCCAGTCAGGCAGTTGTTTAATCGCCCCACAAAAAATGTGTATTGCCTCCCTGTACTGGCACTGCACCACCTTGTTTTCTGTGTAAATAAGGCTATTGTATTCTGAAACAAGCTCCAGGAGTTTCTTTCCAATTAATTGATGACCGATTTATGAGTTTATATTTTCTTTTGTAAGGGAATTAATGATGCTGCAGATAAGTATAGGTTTCCTTCTAGAGAAGGGTTTTGGACAGAGACTGGAATTGTTAAAATAGCTTAATAAGTTTACCTTGTGTCAAGGGAACCAGATTTGGAGTAAGAAGGGCTTGATTTATAATTTGGGACAATTTTTGTTTAAGAAAAAAGTGGGAGGGATTAATATTTTTTCTTTAATCAATGAATACGTCTGTAGAGACGTTGATTATCAAGCGTATTGAAGAGTAAGCAATTCAGAGGGTGATCTGATTTCTGCTGCAGCATCCAAAGCCATTTATTAATATTTACAGTTCTTTGCCACTCTTATTTTAAAAGGGGCAGGAAAAAAGTTAATTGATTTGCACCTTGGTGCATAAGGGAAGTCCCATTTAATTTTTTTAATAGTTTGTTGATTTAGAACTATAGTTTTATTTTCAATTAGGTGATTGTTTACTTGGCAAGCACAACAGACTTCTATTCGGATTAAACCAATGATTTTCTCAGAATTAAACTAAAAGCTTAAAAAGAAAAACACAAAACGTAGTGACTGCAGGAGTAAATGTGGTGGAAAAAAATAAATCTTGGAAGTAAAGGGAATAAATATTTGTGATTCTCTTAACCCCTTAAAGACCAATGACGGAACTGTTACGTCATAAATGCATTGACTTTAAAGACCATTGGTCCTTAAGAAGTTAAACATACCTTCACTTCTGTTTGTTAATAATATTATATATTTTTTTGCCCACAGCGGATTTCTGGAATTAAATATTTGTATTTGAAACTGGGTGGGAAAAAACCTGTGTAAATTAAGATCACTGGGATGTACTTTTTTATCCTATCATCCTCTGGGTGGCTTATAATGCTTTAACAGATGTATGTCCAATTAAAAGGTAGATATTTAATGATCCGTCAGAGGAAACATGTATAGTGTAAAAAGAATTATAGGGCATTTCTTTTGTGTAGTCTTTTGGAGTGAACTCGTGTGTATGTACACCTCTGCCTGATGCCAAGAAAGTATAAATTTTATGGATTTTCTGCTACATACTTAATATTTTGTACTTGAAGGAATGTAGGGGTATTTGTCGCAGGAGTGAGGATAGGACTTCCTTATCTCTGCTTGAAACGATGTGCAGTGTATTTTCAGCAAGATTTAATTCTCAAAGTTATGAAGGAAACTTTGTAGTTTGCTGGGGTGGGACCTGGGATGTGTTAGGTCTGTAATTCTCTGAAGGGGAGAACTGGGGCTCACATAGACAGCGCCACTGTACAATTTAAAGACATTGCTTCCCAAGGAGAGCTGGTTTTAATGAGGGCAGTGGTTAATCTGCCCCTACCTAATACTGACCACAAATGTTATGTGTATGGAATGTGTACGTGCTCAATAAATTACTTGATCTGCTCTTATACTTCATCTCTGTACTTGTATTTCTTTAGCTATGCATGCATTGTGGTGCCTCTCCTTCACCTCCAGTCCCCCCCTCCCAGAAAAGGCAATGTAAGAAGGTATCTAGATAGTATTATATTGATACAAAAACACAGAAAAAATACCTGCAAATCAGCACCCCTTTGCAGTGGAACTAAAATTATGTAAACAATCAACATGCAGCCATGCTAGTGAGAAAGGTGTAATAAATCAGTTTTATTATTGCCAAAATATATAACAAACAACAAACTTCGCCAAGGCGCATCCCATAAAATGTGTGCATACAAAATTGTGTGCCAATAAATAAAATAGTTATACTGTGCAGTGTGCAATATTTTGTGGCGGAAAATGTAAATACTTAAATTTGCTCAATGTCTCCTTATTCAATTTCAAGATATATGACCCCCCCCCCCAAAAACAAAAACCACCTATACATATTGCCGCAAAAGAGTGTCTTTTGAAATAAACTCAAAGCAAATTCATAGGGGCATGATAAAACATATAATTTTAAATTGGCCAACTTCATTAAGATAAAGGAAGCTCTCAATGTCATTGACTGGTAAAAACACTTTCATGGGAGAAAACACAGAGGATAAGTGGAATATCTTCAAACTAACACTACAAAAATTCACAGCTAAATCTATACCACTGGGTAATAAACAGTAGCGTACCAAGGAAGGGGGCGGAGTGCGGAGCGCCCCGGGTGACAGCTGAGGGGGGTTGAGTAATGGTCCAAGTATCACGCTATGATCTGTCATGGCACCTGATTCATCCAAGCTGGCAGTCATTTGTGCCGCCTGCTCGAGTGCTTGTTCGCACGTGGTACATAGCAGGCTGCCTGAAAGATGAGTGAGAGACCTTCTGGCCGGGGGTGTCGTGAGAGGGTGGTCTGTGTGATGATGTCCCCCCCCCGCTCCACCTTCAGATCATCTGCTGGCTCCACATCACGATATGAGTGATTCCCTCCCTTCTGAGGCACCGCCCCCTCCAGCGCGTCCACGTGATGCACGTGGAGTATGTACAATGTTGCTGCGCGTCACACACAGAAGAGGCAGCCAGTGTGAAGTGATTCAGAACAGGCCCGAGACACACATCATCTGGACAATTGATGTGAGTGACTATTATATTTTGCTGCAGCCCTGATTCCCCCCTGTCATTCTTTTTACACCCCCCCCCCACCAGCAGACCCCTCACATTCTTCTCCCCTGGCCAACCCATTCTTTATTACCCTACCCAGCAGGCACCTCACTTTCTTCTACCCCCCCCCCCCCCACAGGATTGCATCATCAGAATGCGAGGGTCCTGGGGTGGTAGAAGAAAGAGAGGGGCCTGCAGGGGGGGTGTATTAAAGAATGGGATGGACAGGGGCCTGGTGGGGATGTGTAAAAAGAATGAGAGGGGCCTAGGGGGGTAAAAAAAAAAAGAATGAGGGGTCCAGGCCCAGGGTATAAAAAAAAAGGCTGTGGAGCTCTGTGATACGTTCATACACACTGCACATTACTGTGCGTTTTATTGCTGCAGAGCTCTTTGATACGCTCATGGCTCTATTCATTGGCTGCACGCTGGCATGCGCCATCTTTTCATGGGATGATCACAACCTGGCGCTTTATGACACTTCATGGTGAGTACCCCCACGTCTTTTCCTAGATAAAAAAAAAGCCCTGCCTATTCCTATGTTGCTTAATGCTGTGGTACCTTTACAAAATAAACAACATATAGATGAGCAGTCTGTAGTCGTGTGACTGACTATGGTGCCAGTGGATGGCCAGCCTTACTGTGAGTTTTATTGCTGTGGAGCTCTGTGATATGTTCAGACACCCCTCACATTACTAGAAGTTATATTGCTGTGAAGCTCTGTGATACACTCAAACACACTACACTTTACTGTGGACCCTATCACCTCCTTAACGCTAGCACTCACATAACTGAGCGCTAGTGCTAAGTTAATTGAGGTGATAGCGATCAGGAGGTGGTGATCTCTGCGGCATGCTAACGGGTTAAAAAAAATTCTTAGCGAATCCGTATTAGCGCTTTTTAGTTCCAGCTTACTGTACTTTGCGCTCCCTATACTTAAAATGGGGAGTGCAAATTGGAAGAAGAGAATTTTTTTTTAAAAAAAGGTTTCCTTTTTTTTTTTTTTTACATTTCGAAGTTGGGGGGGTGTCAAATATAGGATCTGCCGCGGGTGCCAAATGTTCTAGGTACGCCTCTGGTAATAAATATAAAAGAAAAAAATGAAACCAATGTGGCTCAGTAGGAAGGTAACCCAGGAAATTAAAAATAAAAAGGCATTTAAAGCTTTTAAATTGGATAAATCTGAGGCTTCCTATGAAGTGTATAAGGCAGCCAATAAAGTGTGTAAAAAAGTGATTAGATGGGCTAAACTAGATATTTAAAAAGAGATAGCCAAAAAGAGCAAGACCAACCCTAAAAGATTTAAGTACATAAATTCTAAAAACCCAAGAGGAAAGTGTGGGTTCACTGAAATCTGAGTCAGGGGTGTTATTAACTGAAGATTGAGATGATAAATACTGAAGAAAAATAAGCATTTATCAAAGAGGAACCTATGACAAGAACCCTGTAAATCATTAACAAAAACCTACAAATGAAATGTGATTGGTTGACTCAAGAAAAGGTGTTGCAGCAACTATACTATCAGGGTTATCCAAAGAGATTCGAATTGCTTGAGAAAGGTAACCGAACGCTGAAAATCAGTGTTCGGTTACCTTTCCTGGCCATTCGGCTATCCAGAGAGCAGGCAATTCGCCAAATCCTGGCGAATTGCCTGCACATACGGTGACTGTTCGGTCCCTGTTCGAGGGCAGTGAAATCCCCATGAAAAAGCACTGCTTCGGCTATTCAGAGAACACAAACCAGCAGTGAAAGGTTCCCGAATTGCCCTGCCATTCGGTGGTTTAATTAGGCAAATTTATTCAGGAGAATCCCATAGGCTTCAATGTTAAAAATATTCCTGTTTTAATTCAATATCTAATAAACCGTTCATTATAAAATTCTGCAGCAAAAAGTCTCTTTATTTATAGATTTTTTAGGATACTTTAAGCATTTTTCTGAATTTTTTAAAAAAAAAATTAAAAGTCCGATTTTTTTTTTTTTTGATTTTTTTTTTTCAGTTTACTTATTTTTTTTGTAACAGCCCTCTTTATTATCATTCCCTGGACCTCCTGTGAAAATTTCAGACATTTTCGCTCAGTAGTTTCTTTGCAAACAGCGTTTCATTTTCCCAGATTCATACAAATGGTTTTTCTAATTTATTCACTGCCTCCTCTACGTCACAGCTGCTTCGGCTCTGTTGTGTGATTCGGCTCCTGTTCGGCTTTTTCGAAGGTTAATCCAGATGTTTTTGCTTGTTTTCAGCGTGCATTCGGTTAGTTTTCGTCAGGTTTGCGGCAGCTTTTCCCTGCAATTCGGGGACCCTGTGGTGCTTGCTGAATACACCGCAGGGTCACCGAAATGCAATCGGCAAAAGGAACCGAATTGAAGAGAACGAAAAGTCACCGAACGTGCGGTGACTTTTCGAATCTCTTTGGATAACCCTGAAAGTAAACGGGAGCAAAGCCCCAGGTGCAGATGGAATTCAATAGTGAATACTAGGAGCTAAGTGTGGAGTAAACAAACCGCTGGTTTTAATATTTCAAGATTCTTTTCTTTTAGGAATCGTACCAGAGGGTTGGAGAAAAACTGATGTGGCCCTATTTTCAAAAAAGGTTATAAATGTATGCCTGTGAATTATAGACCGGTCCCATTGTACAGCGCTACAGAACCTGTTAGCACTTTATAAATAACTGTAACTGTGAGCTTAACATCTGTGGCTGAGAAAGTATTCGAGGTGTTACTAAGGGATTAATGTTCAAGAATTCATTGGGCAATATAATGTAATTGGCAGAAATCTGCATGGTTTTATGAAACCTAGATCAGGGGGTCACACTGGGTGTGATTTACTTGGATTTTGCCATAGCTTTCACACAGTTCCACATATGAGGTTACTATTCAAATTAAGAAAAAGTAGTCTACAGTAGAAGAACATTCTTGTTCTTTTATAGAACACTGGCTAAAAGAGAGAATACAGCGAGTGGTCATAAATGCTAACTTTTCAAGATGAACACCAGTGGTAAGTGGTGTCCCTCAGGGGGCTGTTCTAGGACCAATTCTCTTCAATCTATTTATAAATGACCATGAAATAGGCATCAAAAGATTATACAGAACTAGGAAAAGCAATGCAATGTTAGCAGGATATTCCTTCGCTGTAGAGCAGTGTTTTCCAAACCTGTCCTCGGGACCCTCTGCCTCGCCAGATTTGACAGATATCACCTGTGCTGTGCTTCAGATATGATTTGCTGCTCAGTGATTGCAGGACTCGGTCTGCTTTTCCTCCAAAGTGATCTGCAAAATCTGGCCTGGTTGAGGGTCCCGAGAACAGGTTCGGGAAACACTGTTGTAGAGGGATTTAGATAGATTGGGGGACTGGACACTTAACTGGCAGATTAAATTTAATGTTAGTAAATGCAAGGTTATGCATTTTGGAGTGAACAAGCAACATACCCTATATGGTACAGAGTTCGAGAAATCAAAGGAGGAGAAGGATTTGTGATTGAAGACTCCAAATTCAGCAACACTGTCCAATGTCAGACAGCAGCCTCCAAGGCCAGCAAGGTATTGGCATGCATTAAATTGGGAATTCACTCTTGGGATGAAAACATAATTTTGCCTCTTCATAAATCAATGGTAAGACTGCATTTTGACTATATCAATGCAATTTTGGGCACCTATCTTAAACGATATTATGGCGCTAGAATAAGTGCAGAGATGGGTAACTAAATTAATAAGGGGAATGGAAGATTTAAGTTATGAGGAAAGGCTAACAAGCTTAAACCTGTGTAGTTTAGAAATATGGCGATCACAGCCTTAGAGAGATCTGATAACTTTATATAAATATACACAGGCCGTTATAAATCATTGTCTGCAACCTATTGATTAATAAGACTATACATAGAACATGAGGTCACCCATTTAGACTGGACAAAAGGAAATTCTGCCTAAAACACGGGGTTTTTTTTGTTTTTTTTTACAGTAAGAATAATAAAGCTGTGGGATTCTCTGCCTGTTGAGGTAGCTGGGTCACAGGCTGTACAGACCTTTTGAATGACTGGATTACTTCCTGCAAAAACAGAATATTAACCCTTTTGCTGCTGAGCCATTTCACGCCTCTGTGCTGAGCTAATTTTTACCGGTTTCGCTCATCATGTTTTAACCGCGTTTTGATGCCCTATTTTAATATGTGACCCAGATATATTATATATTGTTATTTCCGGCAGACTCGGCAGATTCATAATATGTCATTATTATATGTATACGTCATGTCCTGTCTGTATATTATAACAAAAAATGCACTAAAATTAGAATTTTCAATAATTTACAATGTGTAAAGTGTTGTTTTTTTCACATTTTAACATGCGAGCATTTGCGGTTATATTTTCAATGGGGTGCGCTTGTTAAAAAAATTAGAAATGGGGACTCGTTACATATTTTTTTTTGGGGGGGAGGGGGGGGAATTTCGCTATTTTTAGCAAACGCACTGCATACAAAAATCGTTAGTGCAGCATCATTGTTCACATTAGAATTGAAATTGGAACAATATTGCTGCATTAACAAATCAAACAAAAAAACTTGTTCATTTTTTTTATTAATTTTTATTATTTTTCTTTTTTTCTTTAATTTTTACATGGTCATGTTTGGTATCGTTGGAAAGGCCATTCTCTGGCCGATCCAACAATACCAAACATTAACCCCTAGCGAATCGGGAGATGGGGGGTTCCAATGAACCCCCTAACTCCAGGACTGGCGTCATCGTGCTATGCACGGTGACGCCAGTCGGCATTCCCGGAAGCTTGGCCGACATCCAAGATGTCGGCCAGCTCCGGGAGAGGATCACGATTCGGCGCTTTATCGTGATCCGGCACCCAAGGGATTAAAGGCCGACACGGTTTGGAAGGGCAGACTGTGCTCTCCCAAACCGTGCCTGCCTTCAGCCGCTTGCCCCCTGGCGATCGGGAGGGAGAGAGGAGGTCCGAAGGACCCCCTCCTCCCTTTCAGGCACCTACTCTGCACTTGGGGGGGGGCTTGAAATAGATGTCATCGCGCTTCCTCAATGACCTCTATCCCCCCCCGGGGTGCCGGGCTAACATGCTAGATGTCAGCCCGCACCGGGGGGGCCACCAATCAGCCGGAATCCCGGCTGATTGCTGCCTCCTGTGCTAGGACGCGCTCAGCACGTCCGTAACACAGGAGGAACACTTGGCAGAACGCGCTGAGCGCATCCTTAGCAGCCAAGTGGTTAAGGGTTAGAAGATGTATTGGATATGTATTAATGGCTGATTGATCCAAGGAGAAATCTGACTGACATTCTGGGGACTGTTTTTTTTTTTTGTTTTTGTTTTTTTTTTTTGTTTTTTTTTTGATAGTCCGACAAAGCCAGGAGTCACTACACAAGAAATCAAGTGGAGCATGGGTTAACACTAGAGAGTAGTCAGGAACAACGCCAGAGTCCATACATGGTATACCAGTAACATAAGAACAGGAATCTTACTAATCAGGATAAACCACGACAGAATAAGACTTAAATCCGGCGGGCGTCAAGTCATCACTCCCCGCCGCGTCACTGACTTATGGCTGTGATCACTGGCAATATCACTCGGGGGGGGGCGTGACAAGCAAGCACATAGTAGGGTATGTCTTTATTTTTTAAGTAAAATATGTTAGGTACTCACCCTTTATAGAGCCAATATGTGTATAGGCTCCACTTTTCCCAATCTGACGCTCATTAGCGTCTCCTGCTATTTTCCTCTTTTGGCAAGGTTTGAAGTTGGAAATATCCACAGAGCTGTAGCTGAAGTACCAAACAAATTTATTTGGGGTACAATAAAGCCCATAAAATAAAGACAAAAATACAGAAATTTTAAAAAATACAGAAAAGGGAATGTCCAAAACGAGTTTTGCCAGCTATCTGCTGGCTTCATCAGTTGAAGAAAAGATTCTCCATTGAAGAGCCTCCAAACCCGTTTTTATGCCCTCACAGTTGGAGTTTGGTACAGATGTATTTCACTCAAAACAACCTTGACACCTTAAGGTAGTGTGTTCATTGTTTGTGTATATATACCCAGAACAACAATGGTACTAAGGTCTTTTCCTGAGCCTTTTTTATTTTATACTATTTGTACTTCTGGAAAACTGCATGTGATCACACCTTTGATAACTTGGATTAATTTAATTTGTTTACCAAAAATGTAAATATTCCATGAATATACAGCCTCATGCTGCATAAGCTCTAACTCATGCGGAATAACCTTTTAAATTTAATGTATCTTAGCTTTTCATCCAAGAGCATTTCATTAAACTAAATCCAATTTAAATCAAATAAATCCAATTTGATTTTTTTTTCTTTTTTTTTTTATCATTGATTTTGATCCACCCTGACTTGAACATACTACAAATATTGGAAAAAGTTTGATGGGACGATAAGTTGATCAGAGACGGCTCTAGACTTTGTGAGGCCTTAGGCAAAACTTAAACATGAGGCGCCACTGATGGCAACAATGAAAAAAAAATGTAAAGTACAGTAAATTGACGCTATGAAATGCTATCACCGATGCTCTAATGGATTGTTCACAAATTTTGCGTTTAATGTACCATCTAATATAGTAACTTTCCTGGAGTTTATATTAGCGTGGCATTACGGGATGCACACACCCTAAACATGTATGCTTCAGCTGATGACATAGGATTTAATTTGAGATTGAGTAAAAAAAAAAATTTATATTTCATAGCAAACTCTGATGACTACTTTGTGCAGGTACGTGACACTGGTCCAGATGAAAACCTTTCTGGAATACCAAGACTATAAAACACTAGGACACTGAAACACTGGAGGCCTGGGAGATGCTGCACTTCTCTAAATGAAGTTATGGTTGAATTGCTTTCTTAGACCCGCATATTCACACTAAGCAGGCACCAGCTCCTGTACAGTAAGGGAACACCTCATGAACAAGAACTAGTTCTCCATATCAATGCATTGATAATACAATGTGTGTGGGTGACCTGGGAGTACGCCTTGTACTGAAACTTCTTTACATTCAGACACACTCTATTGATTTGACGATTTATTCTTCAAAAATATAATACATGTGAATTTTGTACGAAATTGACCACTTTCGGGAGCATTTCTGAAACAAAATATTGGCCGTCTGAAATCCCGAATCAAAGTTTCAGCACAAACGAAATCATTTCGTTATGGGACCTAAACAAAATGAAATGGACTGCAAATGATACGAAATGCTGGAAAAACAGAACAAATCGATCAAAAATTAAATAAATTTCGTAACGAAATGAACTGAAAGGAAAAAACAGAACCAAATGATCTGACATGAAAAAAAAAAAGAACAAAATGATCTAAGCGTAAAAAAAACTGAACCAAAAGGTCTAATACGAGAAAAAAAATGGAACAGGTCACTTTTTAATTAATGCAGATGCTAGGCTTTTTTCCACCATAGTTTTCAATGTTAAAAAAAACAATCCCCGTTTAATAATTTTCAATTGCAACAAACGGCCATCTTTTTTTATTTATTTTTTAGGATTTTTTTGGGCATTTTTCAGAATTTTTTTTGGTGAAAGTTTAGGTTTCCTAACTTATTTTAAATGTAACAATGAGGTCTGTTTTTCTTTGCTAGAGCGCATGCAGCTTAATTATTTTCTTAGTCTGTGTGTGGTCAGCAATACAAAAAATGGCTTTTTGGTTTGCTGCAATTGAAAATTATAATTGGTTCAAGAAATATTTAATACAAACAGGGATTTTTTTAACATTGAAAACTATGGTGGAAAATTCGAATTGATATCAACTAGGGATGCACCGATACCGATACTAGTATCGGTATCGGGGCCGATATTGCCGTTTGCACGAGTACTTGTTACTCGTGCAAACGGCCCGATACATCCCGCCGATACCGGAAGCCGGCGCTGGGCCGGCTTGCCGGTATCCGCGGGGCTGGGGAAGCTGGCCGCGTGCATGTAAAGCACGCGGCCAGCGTTCCCCTCCGGCGCGTCAAATACTCACCCTTCCTGAAGTTCCGGTCGCTGGGCAGTGATACGTTCCTGCGGCCACTGGGCGCTCCTGTGACGCTGCCTCTCGGCTGGAGGCAGCGTCACAGATGCGCCCGGCGGCCACGTGACCGCATCACTGCCCAGAGACCGGAACTTCAGGATGTGTGAGTATTTGGCGCGCCGGAGGGGAACGCTGGCCGCGTGCTTTACATGCACACGGCCAGCGTTCGAGCTGGGGGCCAATCCATGAGAGCTGGGGGCCAATCCATGAGAGCTGGGGGCAAATCCATGAGAGCTGGGGGCAAATCCATGAGAGCTGGGGGCAAATCCATGAGAGCTGGGGGCCAATCCATGAGAGCTGCGGTCAATCTCATATAAATTTTTATGAGGTCTGTTCCTATTGGAAAGCGTCACATGACATTAAATAAAAGTATCGGTGAGTACTTTTAAAAAGTATCGGTACTCGTACTCGGTCTTAAAAAAGTGGTATCGGTGCATCCCTAATATCAACTATTGAATTGATCTTAACTTACAATACAAATAATCAGCAAACGACTTTATGAAAAAATTAATTTTGTTCCACTGACAAAATATAGGATAAGGTAAGGTGCAATTTGTGGAATGGTGGTTAGAAGAGGAACCAGAAAAACACTATCGCCAATGCACCCACACGTGTCGTCCCTATAAGCGACACAAAGGAAAATACTAAATATCAAAGAAAGAGGGTTGTGGCGCTTCCCAGTGTTATAAAGATGGCCAATTGACACCAAATTCACTTAGCTTTGAATCAGCTGTATGTTTCCATAATACGAATCAGACCTCAAAAAAGAGAAATGATAACATAGCGCAATACAGTAGGTACTGAATGATGGTATCAGGCTAAAACTCACACTTTAGAGAGCCTAGCCTGGCTCTAGTGTATTTGCTCGTGCATGGATTTCACATGGCCCACCCACTGGCCTCAATCAGGATTATGGTCTCCAGATGGCCTCAAATATGAAGAAAGGGCATCATGGTGCAGATTGTTAAAATAAATAATATTCAAGGTACATATGTCAGCCCACTCACGTGCTCCTGAGCCAACACAGGCTCTCTTGTATGCGCCCGGGAGTTTGTTTGATAAGGCACAACTCCTGCAAAAGCCTTATGAGCATGGAGAATATCTTTCTTAACCAGTTCACTGCTGAGGACGTGTGGGGAACGTCCTTATTGACTCTTAAGGAAAGAGGGGTGGAGATAGGGTATGTTTGAACCCCGATATCTCCTGACTGTTTTCAGCTAGCAGGGTCATGTTTGGTATCATTAGAAAGACCCGAGCATGGACTTTCCAATGATACCAAACATGACCATGTTTATAGTAAAGAAAAAAAATAGCAATAATAACAAAAAGAAAATGTGTTTTTTGTTTTTTAAAACGTGAAATGGCTCAGCAGTGAAGGGGTTAAAAGTATATTAGTAAAAGAATGGAATTTATTTCCAAAAGGGCCAAAAAACAGCCCATAAAAGCAATAAAGAAAAACAAAATATAACAATAAAATGACAACGCGTTTCACCTGAGCATGTACGCTCCACGGCTTCCTCAACGGTACTAATTCTCCAAGTTCCTTGACCTACTTTTATTCTAACCATCTTAATTGTATATCCAATCGGTGTATTATCGCCTGGTCCCTCCCCTCTCCGAGGCGATATTACACCGATTGGATATACAATTGTGCCTTATCAAACGAACTCCCGGGCACATACAAGAGAGCCTGTGTTGACTCAGGAGCACGTGAGTGGGCTGACTTGTATGTACCTTGAATATTATTTCTTTTAACAGTCTGCACCATGATGCTCTTTATTCATTTTTGAGGCCATCTGGAGACCATAATCCTGATTGAGGCCAGTGGGTGGGCCATGTAAAATCCATAGGAAATCCTAGGAGGTGGGTGGGATACTCCACACACCCTGACCACTTTAAAAAACTAAAGTGGTCCGTAAAATGGAGTATCTCACAGCCCGATTGCCCGGCAATGTGCCCCGCTCTACAAAATTGTCACTTTCGGCCACAATGGCGGTACACGGCATGTGCCAAGTAGGGCCCTGGTACGAGTAAAAGCCCCTATATGCAGAGATGCAGGACACAATAACCTTAGATACGTGAATATAAACAGAGGGGAACTGGGGACCTCTGCACGACTATACCAAAGGAGCCCTATACTGATAGTGCAGATTCGGCCACTCTAAGGACCGATCTAATAGAAAAAGGTTACCTAGTAGCCATACAGGGTCCCATGGTGTACACAGAATACCTGAAGGAGTTATACTCTACAACCTGCAGGGAAGGACTTCAATCACGAAAGTCGTGGTCAGCAGGGACACACAACAAAACAATAAATCAAACTGCACGGTACAGACAATAGATTAGTCAAGGAGTAAGCCAGGAGTCAAAACCAGAATGTTAACCTTATACAAGCAGAAAATCTGTTAGCCAGGCCAGAGGGTCAAAACCCTCAGTCAGAACATGAATCAAAGAAGGAGAAACACTTGAACTGATTACATGTAAAACACTGGACATGAACTGGAACCTAGGCTAACTAAAGACACAATAGACAGATCAAAGAAATAAGGTGAACAATAAAACATGGACTTGACCAGACAGAACAACAGGGAGCTCTCAGGAATGTGAAGTCAGCAGCAAACAAAGTCTGAAAATTAACCAGATGCAAGAGCATGGTGATATGGGCCTGTGGCTTTATATAGGGGAGTAATAATCAGCCCATATCACCAGCAGAAGCTCAACGAGTAACTGAAACTAGCAGACACATTAACCCCTGAACGTGACAAAAATATAGTCCCCGTGGCTCCTGCTCAGCGGCTACTGCCCCCTGAGTGATCCCCCTCTTACCTACTCCCCCCTGTAGTGCCCAATTATGTCATGTTATGCGTGATATGTGTGATTTTTCTATGATTTCCACCCTCCTCCTTTTCTGGCCTCGTTCTTGTATTGCAGAGCTCCGTATGATTTTGTTTTCCACTATTCATACTGTGTGTATGTTTTGGATCCTGTAATGTTCATACATTTATGGCTTTATTATTGTATTTTGTGGAAAAATAATTTTGTTTATTGATTTTGTAGTTAAAAAAAAAAAAAGCTAACGTGGTCAGGGTGTGTAGAATATCCCTTTAATGGCTCCAACGCTTGATAGAACCAGTACCAGCTGGGTGGAGTAGAGGTAACATCACTGCTCTGTGTGGAGAGAGCCTGTGGAGTCATGGGTTCGATCACGACGAGTACTTCTCCAGTAAGTGTCCTTGGGCAAGACACCTAACGGTACATACTCGCCACCCAGGACATACAGTTGTGTTCAAAATTATTCAACCCCCAATGCTGTAAAGGGTTTTAGGGAATTTAGTGTACATTTGTAATTGTATTCAGAATGAAATCCTACAAGGACTTTTTAAAGAACCATATGCAACTAAAATGACATCAATTGGTTTTGTAATACAGTAGTAAATGTTTCTTTTGTGAATTCGTCATTGACACAATTATTCAACCCCTTAAAGACTACCACTCTGAGGAACAGAGGTTCATTCAAGTGTTTTCAATCAGGTATTGAAAACACCTGTGGATGTCACGGAGCAGCAATAAAGCATAATAAGCACCAATTAGGCAGCTTTAAAATGACTGTGATACTCAGCTCCTTCTAGACATTTACTGGTGTGGTTACAAACATGGTGAAGTCAAGAGAATGGTCCAGGAAGACAAGAGAAGAGGTGATTACTCTTTTCACAGGAAGGGCAATGGCTATAAGAAGATTGCAAAGATGTTAAACCTACCAACAGAGACCATAGGAAGCATCATTCGCAAATTCAAGGCAAAGGGCACTGTTGAAACGCAACCTGGTCGTGGCAGAAAGAAGATGCTGACTTTGACTGCTGTGCGCTACCTGAAGCGCAGAGTGGAGAAAAGTCCCCGTGTGACTGCTGAGGAACTGAGAAAAGATTTGTCAGATGTGGGTACTGAAGTTTCAGCTCAGACAATACGGCGCACACTGCGTAATGAAGGCCTCCATGCCAGAACTCCCAGGCGCACCCCCTTGCTGTCTCCAAAGAATAAGAGTCGACTGCAGTATGCCAAAAGTCATGTGGACAAACCACAGAAGTTTTGGGATAGTGTTCTGTGGACTGATGAAACAAAATTAGAACTGTTTGGGCCCATGGATCAACGCTATGTTTAGAGGAGGAAGAATAAGGCCTATGAAGAAAAGAACACCTTGCCTACTGTGAAGCATGGCGGGGGGTCAATCATGCTTTGGGGCTGTTTTGCTTCTGCAGGTACAGGGAAGCTTCAGCGTGTTCAAGCTACCACGAATTCTCTTCAGTACCAGGAGATATTGGATGACAATGTGATGCAGTCCGTCACAAACCTGAGGCTTGGGAGACGTTGGACCTTTCAACAGGACAATGATCCCAAGCATACCTCCAAGTCCACTAGAGCATGGTTGCAGATTAAAGGCTGGAACATTTTGGAGTGGCCATCGCAGTCACCTGACTTAAATCCGATTGAGAACCTCTGGTGGGACTTAAAGAAAGCAGTTGCAGTGCGCAAGCCTAAGAATGTGACTGAACCTGGAGACTTTTGCCCGTGACGAATGGGCGAAGATACCCGTAGATCGCTGCAAGACACTTGTGTCAAGTTATGCTTCACGTTTAAAAGCTGTTATCCTTTTACAGTTATAAGTACTGTTGTACTAAGATTGAATGTCACTTGGGGGTTGAATAAAACTGATAATGATGTGAGCACAGAAAAGACATTTGTGGTTATTTCATTATAAATGTTATATTTGTCTGACCTACACGTGCCTCTTTGATTTAATTGTAAGCAAGATGACTGAATGATCAAAATCAATGTCAAACTGGCCAAAACACTCAATTTCAGTGGGGGTTGAATAATTTTGAACACCACTGTACTTGAAAACGAGAGAAATCTCAATGTATCCTTCCTGGTAAAATACTTTTAATTTTGTGGCTAGCTGAAGATAAATATGCTATTCCATTGTATCATGTTGTTATAGGTCCTTCGGCAAAGAATACCAATTTAGAAACCCTGATGTCAAGTGATTTTACTAATACAGAGGCTTGGTCATAATAGAACTGATAAGGGTTACTGGCATAGGCATCGCTGGGGGGGGCAATTGCCCCCCCTAGGTTATACCTTGCCCCCCCATTTGCCCCCCCGCCAGAAATCGTCAAGGCTACTATAGACGCGGCCCCAGACCACCGCCGCGCTTGCAGTGTGAAGCGGCGGCCGCCAGCGTATGATTAAAGATGGCGGCCGGCCAACATCCGGCCCCCTCACATGGCGTGCGTCACAGCCGGTGCGCCTCGTGACTTCCTCGTCGTCAAGACGCATGCCTTGTCCCAGCCGCACCCACCATAGGCTGCCTGGCTGACGCAGAGAAGAGGAGCGCTGAGCGGATCAGGGGAGACAGAGAGAGACCCTGACAGCCCGCAGCAGCAGCACTAGACAGACGGTCAAAGCTGGTGGTGGTGAGTGAGAGATCAGATCACCTCATGTCATGGCCTGTTTAATAATTTAAAAAAAAATCAACCTTAACCCAGCAAAAAAACCGAAGAAACCCCAGACTGACTTCATTTGGCAGCGCAGTGCAGTGTATATGAGCGTGTCACAGAGCCACAACTATAAAACTAATGGGCAGCGCAGTGCAGTGTATATGAGCGTGTCACAGCCACAACTATAAAACTGATGGGCAGCGCAGTGCAGTGTATATGAGCGTGTCACAGAGCCACAACTATAAATCTGATGGGCAGTGTATGAGCGTGTCACAGAGCCACAACTATAAATCTGATGGGCAGTGCAGTGTATGAGCGTGTCACAGAGCCACTACTATAAATCTGATGGGCAGTGCAGTGTATATGAGCGTGTCACAGAGCCACAACTATAAAACTGATGTGCAGTGCGTATGAGCGTGCCACAGAACTATAAATCTAATGTGCAGTGCAGTGTATGAGCGTGTCACAGAGCCACAGAACTATAAATCTGATGTGCAGCGCAGTGTATAGGAGCGTGTCACAGAACTATAGCTTGCTTGCGTTGCGGTGTGGGAAAAGAGAATGTGAGTAACAGCAGCAGTGGTATTGCTCATTTTATATGTGACAAATGGCTAATGCCAATGCTTTGGGACAAAAAAGAAATAAATTAGAAATGATTTTAGTCTAGGGTCAGATGAACGCATTCTGAGTGCACTGTGCATCCGTGCACAACAGATGTACTTTCTGACTGACGACAAGGTAGTGACCACACAGTCCGTTTTTGTGACTGACATTTTTTTTTACTGTTGTAGATGGGAAATAAAATTAATATGAAAAAAATTTGTTCGTCAAAAATGCAGTCCGTCTTACTACGTTCCATCATTCACAAACAAAGCTACTATGCGGACGTGGCACACTCCGCACGTCCGTTCTAGCGGTTTTATGTTCTTGCCTAACTTGCATCCGTTTGCTGCATCCGCACTCCTGTGCAGACGTACTTCGTGTGTGGGTCTCTATTGATCATAATTGTATGCTACCACAAACATTAGTATGTGCGACAACACAGACGTACTCTGTGCGTTCGTCTGACACGAGCCATAATGATTGTGTGGTTTCTCTAACATGGTTTGTTTGGTTTCACACAACTCTGATCTGTCCAATGACACCTAACATGACTTTGTGGGGTGTAAAGAATGAAAATGCAGGGGTCCAAAGGACCCCTCGCAGCATTGCCCTGGTTTAGGTTTTTTATGGAACAATGCGTAATAACGCATTATGTGATCACCTCCACACTTGCTGGCATCGTGGGAAATGTGACGGTGAGTTAGTGCAGTATCGCTGTTCACTTTATAATTGTGCCTGGGATTTGTTGAGCCTTGGAATAAGCCAACTTTGGTAACTAGCTAGTTTATAAAGTGTGACTGAATTGACAGAAAGGAACATTTCCTTTTTTGTATTCTAGAACCTGTAGAAGGTCAAAATAACATCAGACGATGGATATACGATCTTATTATTCATCTTTAACTAAAAAGCAGGCATCAGATTCTGCTGCAGAGAAGGAGCAACAGGATGAAAGTCAGCTTTCTAAGCATCCAGATGTAGAGATTGAATACATGGAAATGGATTCCCCAGAAAGCGATTTTTATTTTGCTGAAGAAGATGAGGAGGACCCTGAGCTGTTACCGCCGGTTGATGAATCAAGTTTGCCATCAACAAGCTTGCATAAATACAGTGCTCATGGGGAATCCTCCTAATCCTGTGATTATGATCCGTCTTTGGTACATAGACCAACTGGTGGCATCAAGAGCAAGCCACCAGGGCCCAGTGACATCAGTCAGTGTGCTACTGAAGGGCCAAAACAACCAATACTGAAAAAATACCAACAGAAAAAAATTGGAGCAAGCTTTCGTTCTTTCCGACCTCAGTGGTTCAAGTCATTTAACTGACTGGAATACTCAATTTCACAGGATGCAGCATACTGCTTTTCATGTCGATTTTTTTTCTGTGTCCAAATATATTCACGGAGAAATGAAAAAAGTACCTTTTGTCAATGTTGGTTTTTCCAACTGGAAAAATGCAATGGAAAATGAAAAGGGTATACCGCAACACGAAAAGTCTACGTCCCATAAAGAATCCTGTGTAAGCTGGCAGGATTTCAAAAGAAACAAAGAAAAGGATACAACCATTAGACATGTGCATTCGTTTTAGTACTAAAACGATTTAGTCCGAATTTTGGGATAATTTAGTTTTCGTATGACTCAAGAGAAACGAAACTGCTCAGTACAAAAAACGAAAGAAACTAAAGTAAAATGCATTACATTTTAGTTTCAGTCCTTTTTGTGATATTACATTGATGAGTGAAGGAGACCAGCAATGAAGAGAGCAACATCGCAACATCCGAAGTTCTGCACCCTCCACATGCCAATGCAGTAGGATGTTCTATACAGAGAGGGGCATTAATTAATGCAGGAGGATGTTCTATACATTATACAGAGAGGGTTATTAATGCAGGAGGATGTTATATACATTGTACAGCGAAAGGTATAAATTGAGGAGGATGTTCTATACAGAGAGGGACATTAATTAATTCAGGAGGATGTTCTATAGATTATACAGAGAGGGGTATTAATTAATGCAGGTGGATGTTGTATACATTATACAGAGAGGGGTATTAATTAATGCAGGAGTATGTTCTAAACATTATACAAAGAGGAGCCTTTTTTTAGCCCTTTAAATCCAGTGGCTGTGAGCGCTGAGATCGGCTGCTTGTTACATTGTACTGAGAGATAGTGTATCAGGCTTAGTTGTTACAGCAACTGACTGTAACAGCGCTCAGAGTTTCAGTAAAACAAGGAAATAATATTGTTCTAACCTCTTATATATAAAAATATTATTTACTAGTTTTACTGAAACTCTGAGCGCTGTGATGAGCAGCAGTCAGTTACTGTAACAGCTTTGCCTGACACGGGGCAGTATTACAATGTTGGTGCTAACTTAACCAGAGCTGTTGTAAAATGAAAACCTCCATAGGCTATAATCGCTCTGGGAAGTTTACAACAGCTCTGGTTAAGTTAGCACCAGCTGTGTAATATGGCACACATTGTGCTGAGAGTGAGAGATACTGTAACAAGCAGCGAGCAGCGATCTCAGCCCTCTGAGAAGCCACTACAACAGTAATTGTATCCACTGGTTTTCGGATGAATGAAATTAGTTTTCATACTAAAGAACTGAAAACGAATTTCTTTAGCAACTAAATAAATTGCATTTTAGGACTAATGCATTAGTTCAAAACGAAATTTTGTGCTGTGCACATGTCTAACAACCATCATGAAAGGCCTAAGTAAAGCACATGCCAGAGAGGTGGAAGAAAACCGCCATTATATTAAGACAATTGCTGAAGTCCTTCTTTTAACAGCAAAAAACTAAATTGCACAAAGAGAGCATCGCTACAACTCCGATGATCTAAATCATGGAAACGTGAGAGAGATCTTGTACTTGATTGCTAAAAAAGATCGCATTGTAGAAAAAAAACTTAATGGACCAAGAAACGCTCGGTATTTACATCCGTCCATTCAAAATGAACTTTTAGCAGTTATGGCTTCATTAGTTAGAGAAGACATAGCAGATAGCCTAAAAGACAGCCCTTTTTCTATCCTGGCAGATGAGACCAAAGATCGTAGCAAAGCCAAACCGTTGTCTGTTGTTGTAAGATATTTTTTTGATCAAGCTGTCCATGAGAGGTTTTTGAAATTTTACAAAGCAGATAGCCTTGATGCTGCATCATTGACAGATTATATATTCAATGTTCTTTCCTCACTAGGGATTGATAAAAATGAATGTGTTGGTCAAGCTTATGATGGGGCTGCAGTAATGAGTGGAAGGATAAATGGCGTTCAAGCAAGGATTCAAAGAAAGGTGCCTACTGCTCTATATGTTCATTGCATGAATCATCGTCTTAATTTAGCTGTTGTTGACACTGTTAAAAATGTGGCTGAAGCAGTTGAATTTTTTGCAAAGTTGGAGAAGCTTTACGTTTTTTCCAGCACATCCGTGGTTCACTCAGTGTTTGAAAGAGTTCAGAAAGAGATGTCAACAAAACGCATTATTAAGCTAAAACAATTAAGTGATACAAGGTGGACATGCCAATATGCTGCATACAAAGCTGTACTTGAGACACTCGAGCCTCTCCTGGAAACTCTTAAGTTATTATCTGATGGGAAAAATACAGAAAGAAGAATTGAAGCAAATTCCATCCTTAATTTCATTGACTTTAATTTCATTCTATCACTCGTGCTTTTTGAAAACATATTAAAAAGGACACAGACGTTATCCAATATGCTACAAGCAAAATATCTCGATTTGGCATCAGCAGTCCTTCTCGTCCGGACTGTTATTGAAGAACTTGAACAAGTACGAAATGGAGACAGCACCCCTACAGGATCAGTACAATCTTCCGCACTAGAAAAGGTTTGGGTGGATGCAATAAACTTGTGCATTAAATGCGGAATAGAAACTCCTGACTCTGGAGGAGATAAACCACCTCGCAAACGAAGAGATTGCCGACCACCTTTAAAATTAAGGGACAGCCTTATAATGGAAACAGTGGGTCAACGAACACAACTGTGCAAAAAGGAGGATTTTATACAGCATTTTGTCTATGTTGTTCTTGACAACATAATATCAAAACTAAAATCACATTTTTCAAGGGATTCCTTGCTGGTAATGGAAGGCATTCAGGCCCTTAACCCAGAAGCAGATTGTTTTTTAAATTTTCAAAAGCTGACTTCAATGGCAAAATTCTATGGCTGCAATTTGGAGTAGACATGTGCACAGCACAACATTTCGTTTTGAACTAATAGATTAGTCCTAAAATACAATTTATTTAGTTACTAAAGAAATTCGTTTTCAGTTCTTTATTATGAAAACTAATTTCATTCATCCGAAAACCAGTGGATACAATTACTATTGTAGTGGTGGCTCCTCAGAGGGCTGAGATCGCTGCTTGTTACAGTATTTCGCACTCTCGGCACAATGTGGGCCATATTACATAGTTGGTGCTAACATAACCAGAGCTGTTGTAAACTTCCCAGAGCCATTATAGCCTATGGAGGTTTTCAGTTTACAACAGCTCTGTTTAAGTTAGCACCAACATTGTAACACTGCCCCGTGTCAGGCAAAGCTGTTACAGTAACTGACTGCTGCTCATCAAAGCGCTCAGAGTTTCAGTAAAACTAGTAAATAATATTTTTATATATAAGAGGTTAGAACAATATTATTTCCTTGTTTTACTGAAATCTGAGCGCTGTTACAGTCAGTTACTGTAACAACTGAGCCTGATACATTGTACTGAGAGATAATATAACAAGCAGCCGATCTCAGCGCTCACAGCCACTGGATTTAAAAGGCTGAAAAAAAAGGATCCTCTCTGTATAATGTTTAGAACATCCTCCTGCATTAATTAATACCCCTCTCTGTATAATGTATACAACATCCACCTGCATTAATTAATACCCCTCACTATATAATATATAGAACATCCTCCTGAATTAATTAATGTCCCTCTCTGTATAGAACATCCTCCTCAATTTATACCTTTCTCTGTATAATGTATATAGCATCCTCCTGCATTAATACCCCTCTCTGTATAATGTATAGAACATCCTCCTGCATTAATTAATGCCCCTCTCTGTATAGAACATCCTACAACATTGGCATGTGGAGGGTGCAGATCTTCGGATGTTGCGATGTTGCGCTCCTCATTGCTGGTCTCCTTCACTCAATGTAATATCACAAAAAGGACTGAAACTAAAATGTAGTGCATTTTATTTTAGTTTCTTTCGTTTTTTGTACTGAGCAGTTTCGTATCTCTTGAGTCATACTAAAACTAAATTATCCCAAAATTGTGACTAAATCGTTTTAGTACTAAAACGAATGCACATGTCTAATTTGGAGTATTTAGAAACAGAACTCAAGCAGGCTCTTGTGACTTTGAAGAGAAAAGAAGAATCAGAAGGCATAAACGTTAACACTGTCTTGGAGTTCACAAACTTTCTGCAGCCCTATGCTGTCCCCTTCTTTGAACTGTACAGACTGTGTAAAATTGCATGTGTTTTGCCAGTTAGCAGTGCATCTTGTGAGAGAAGTTTTTCAGCACTGAAATTAATAAAATCCTATTTGCGTACAACAATGACAGAGGAAAGGCTGTCAGATCTTGCCACACTAGCAATTGAGTTTAGGCTTGCAAACAAGATAAACATGGATCAAGTCATTGACAGGTTTGCATCAATGCATAAAAATTCACGTATAAATCTATATTGACTCAAATCCATAGATCTATAGAATCATTTGCCTGCATAATTCGAGTTATATTGGAAAGACAGATGACTTTACGTGATCAGATGATCAGCGATTATCACAGCGTACAAGAAAACCTTTACGGATAAACCAGTGGCTAAACACTATTTGGAAAATAATCCTCCTTTATGTTCATTGACACAGTTCTTCTACTTCCACAACAGGACACCGAGCTAAATTACTTGCACAACGCAAGATGTTTTGGATGAAAATGCTAAATACCCTTTCACTGTATGGACTTTTCGAAAAGTTTTCAATACGTTCTTTTGTTAAATTTGTGATTTTGGTACCTTTTGTTTTGATTTATGCAGGGTTTCGTATTAAGTATAGACGTTATACATAGTATGTTAGTAGTTCAGTGCCGGCTTAGGGCTCTATTCCATAGTTGGCGCTAATTTATCCAGAGCTGTTGCAAATTTAACAACTCCATAGACTATATTGGCTTTGGTAAATTTACAACAGCTCTGGCTAAACTTGCACCAATTTTGTAATCCAGCCCTTAGGGTTTGTTTTTGATAGTGATCCATGTAATCTGTATCTCTTTTGTGATAATAATCGGCTACAGAAGTGTGCTGAAATGTTGATATGCAGAGATTTTTGAATATATATAATTGTTATTCTTGTATACAAGCCCTTGAGTGCTTGTTTTTGGTGGATTTTGGAATATCTATATTAAGCTATATGCTCTTCTCAATACAGGGAGCTCCTGTTTGCTTCTGAGGGCTATTAACAGAGCAAGAGATAAGAAATTATAAACAGACTTTGTAGTAAAGGAACCTAAAATCTCTAGTGTCTTTTTACAGGAAGACTTTACAATGGCTGTGTAAGTCACAGACAGCGAGGTGAGACTAGGGCTGTGTAAATAAAGTGATTTCAATCCTAAATATCAGAATAGAGCAGTGAGACTGCACGGGCATGATCTATACACCAAGCAAGAGTACTTTATTAAGCTAAGGTTGGTTTGCCTATAGTATCCCTTTAATGCTGACTACAGAAACTGAAACGTTACATTATTTTTAACTCCTAATACAAAAGACAATAATGTTATGTTGCCATTCTCATTCATAAAAGATCCCTCAAAAACATTCAAGTCTACTCAGGAAAAGGTGAATTGCAGGAGAATTTCAAAATCTAGACCAATACATTAGATGATTTGTAACGAGATGAATGGGAGAATTTCTGTTTGCTGAAATTGCTTTAACCACTTGGCTGCTATGGACGCGCTCAGCGCGTCCAGCCAAGTGGTTCTCCTGTGCTGCGGACGCGCTCAGCGCGTCTGAGCACAGGAGGCAGCAATCCGCCGGAATTGCTGCGCCCCCCGGTGCGGGCTGACATCTTGGATGTCAGCCCAGCACTCGGGAGCCCGGCGGGGACATTAGATGTCATCGCGGTGACGCGATGACATCTAATTCAGGCACCCCCCCCGCATGTGCGGAGGAGGCGCCTGAAAGGGAGGGGGGGGTCCTTCGGACCTCTCTCCCTCCCGATCGCCGGGGAGCAGGGGGTTAATACAGGCACCGCTTGGAAGGGCACAGCCTGCCCTTCCAAACGGTGGCTCTCATTAACCCCTGGGGAGCCGGATCACGAATCGGCGCTGAAAAGCGCCGGTTCGTGAACCTTTCCCGGAGCTGGCCGATATCTTGGATGTCGGCCAAGCCTCCGGGAACTCCCCATGAGGACTGGCGTCATCGTGCATAGCACGATGACGCCAGTCCTGGAGTTAACCCCTAGCTGCCACCAACGGTGGAGATAGGGGGTTCCAATGAACCCCCTATCTCCCGATCCGTGGCAGCTAGGGGTTAAAGTTTGGTACTGTTGGATCGGCCAGAGCATGGCCGTTCCAATGATACCAAACACGACTGTGAATTTTTTTTAAAAAAAAAAAAATAATTAAAAATAAAAACAAATATATTTAAAAAAATATATAAAAATAAAAATCAAGTTTTTTTTTTTTGGTTTGTTAATGCAGCAATATTGTTCCCATTTCAATTATAATGTGAACAATGATGCTGCACGAACGATTTTTGTATGCGGTGCGTTTGTTAAAAATCGCGTAATTTTCCCCAAAAAAAAATGTAACAAGACCCCATCTCTAATTTTTTTAACAAGCGCACCCCATACAAAATATAACCGCAATTGCTCGCATGTTAAAATGTGAAAAAAAAACACGTCACACGTTGTAAATTATTGAAAATTCATATTTTATTGCATTTTTTGTTATAATATACAGACAGGTCATGACGTATACATATAATAATGACATATTATGAATCTGCCGAGTCTGACGGAAAGAACAATATATAATATGTCTGGGTCATATACTAAAATAAGCCTTCAAAACGCATTTAAACATGATGAGCAAAATCGGTAAAAATGACCTCAGCACAGAGGCGGGAAAAGCCTCAGCAGCGAAAGGGTTAAACTATAAAAGATTAAGCTTTTGAGTTCCCTCTGTCTCAGGTCTGAAGCAAACCCTGAGAAAGAAAGGAAAACTCTTGAAAGCTTGTATTTTAAGTATCCAGATATTACAATGAAAAGGTATCATTGCACCACATTACTCTGGGTTTTTGGAATTTTATTTATATATACTTATTTCGTTATTTTTCAGTGGTATGGATTTAGTAGCGAAAATTATTAGTGCCCCCCCCCCAGTTTTGACTGTGGTATCTTGTGTGCCCCCCTATATATTATTCCTAGAGTCGCCACTGGTTACTGGCTACCCCAAGATTCTAGCCAGTCTGCAATCATTGTTCTCCACTGGACCGCCAAGGCAAGGAGTGTATCAATTTGTATGTAAAAATATGTTTTTGCAGTATGACTGTACATGTGTGTGCATAAGTGCATCTTAATTGGAAGCTGTTTGAATGAGTAGCTAGCGTGCTCTTGTTGACTTTGAGCAGCTCCATGACTTGGTGGAATGTCTAATGCTCTTCACACAAGCGCACATCCAGAAGTAAGGCTTGGACAGTTGCACACTCTCCTCCCCTCAGCGTCCTCACTGTGCAAAAATAGTGCACACTCAATATACTTGCTCTAATGTATTAGTCATTTGTGTTACACTATGAAACCAAAATGTGCTGAAAACACAATTTGTCCACACAGAATAACAAATATGGCAGTTGCTGCAACTTGCTAAATTGCAGCATAGCAAACATATTACCTTACTATGTGAAATGGGGGGGGGTTTAAAAATTATGAACCCTACGTAAAAAAAACCCCAACTATTTGGGGTCTATTCAGTAACTTACCAAGCAACCTCCACTGTTTCTGCTCAGCTAACGCCCACCAGATACGGTTCCCCTTCCTATGTGTATAGCAGCATTTTCAGTCTGGCATAGCAATAATATGACCAAACGACTCTCAACTGGGTTTGATATTTGTTTTTTGTTTTTTTACATTTAAAGTTTTGAATACTAGAGAAATACAATAGTAAACAATAAAATAATGAAAAAAATAAGACCGTAGTTATCATACAAACGGAAGGCAAAATGGAAATCAAAGTTTACCTAAATCAGAGTAACATAAGAAATGTACGACCCTAGGTGTGGCTACTGTCGGAGTGATCGAACTCCATGCAAATTTGTATACCAAAAATCAGCCGGCCACACCAGGAGCTTGACCATATAAAAAATATTTATTGTGGAGCGGCCACAGGGGTACTGGATTCAAGAGCTGTTTTGGCAAAGTGCCTTAGGCATGAGACTCAGTCAGAATTGAGAATACTTCACCAGAAGTCAAAACCAGGAGATCATAGGCACGCACTGAGGGGTAACGACAAACCATGGCAGGACGCAGAGCTCATTCAGTTGCTTCTATTTAAAGCCCTCCTAGATCTCTGACCAGTTGCAGCAGTACCAGATGCTAAATTGCTATAATGGCGCCCTCTCTGTCCAGGAAACCTCACTGCAGCACCACCAGCTGGCATGACCTGTGTCTGCACACAATATTTTTCAAAGGGTGTAAGAGGTCTAGAGAGGTGGTGACGTGACAGCAGTGACGTCATCGTGTAGCGGTAGAGGATCGATCGTGAGGGCTGAGACAAATGTAGGGCCATAAGCCTTCCACCCCCAGCAAGCAGAGTCTGGAGAGCCAGGCAGACACCACCCCTATATGCAGGTTTGAAACGAAGTGGCAGCAGAGGGGAGGTGTTGAAGAAAGTGAAGTCTTCAGCCTGTGCCAGCAACACAGGATTGCCCCTGTCAGGATATTCTGTCGTGTCTGCACGGGCAAATCAAATGGGAACAACCAAGGTAGGGGCCATAAAGGGGAGCCAGGGTAGGCCATCTCCAAGTCCAACCATCTCTTATCAGGACCATCCACCATCCAATGCACTAGTTTAGTGAGTTGTATGACTGCTGTGTAAAGCTTCAGATCTGGGAGTGCAAGGCCTCCCGCATTCTTGAGCCTACACAACGTGTGGAAAGCTAGACGCAGATGGCCCACCTTTCCAAATAAAACCTATAATTTCAAAGCAAAAAGTCTGGAAAAAAGGAGAGTGGCTCACATGCACCCTTTGCATAAAATAAAGTAGTCTTGGCAAGATATTCATTTTGATTACACTAATTCTCCCAAGCCAAGATAAAAGCTTTGTATTCCAAATGACTAAGTCAGCCTGGAGGACAGCCCAGAAGGTCTAAAAGTTTTGGTTATAAAGGTCACTAGGATTAGAAGTGCGAGATATACTAGAATTGTGCAGTTTTAGTTATCGCATTTTATTCTAAATTTCGGCGATTCATATGTCGGACGTATTTCCAAAATACCAATCGCATATCATCCGAAAGGAACTGAATTGATTGTATAAAGTACTGTTTAGGAACTATTCAGCAGCACAGGCTAATGGACAGGGAGAAAAAGTGCATTTTGCCTCACTTCGGTGGTCTGTATATAGTGGAATCATTAAAATAGTTCTCTGTGGGATAATTTCTGTGTTGCCGAATTGCACTGAAATGCACTATATTTCCCTGTTAATTGGCCTCAGATGCTGAATCCAGGCCCGGACTGGCCATTAGGCTTACCGAGCATTTGCCTGGTAGGCAGATAGCCTTTGCAGCCGGTTGGCAAGCGGCCCCTGAGGTACACGACGGCCTAAGTCCTCGCCTATACTATATATTTAATATATAATTCTTAATTATAGAATTTTAAATGCATATTTTAATATTTTAATATAATGTATTTTATATTATGTATTTATAGTTTCATTTATAATGAAAATGATACATTTTCAAGATGGACATTCGTGGTAAGTGGTGTCCCTCAGGGGTCTGTTATAGGACCAATTCTATTCAATTTATTTATAAATGACCTTGAGATAGGCATTGAAAGTCATGTATCAGTGTTTGCAGATGACACTAAACTAGGAAAAGTAATACAATGTGAGCAGGATGTTACTTCGCTGCAGAGGGATTTAGATAGATTGGGGGACTGGGCACTTAAATGGCAGATGAAATTTAATGTAGATAAATGCAAAGTTATGCACTTTGGTGTGAAGAACACACAACTTATACCCTAAATGGTACGGAGTTAGGGAAATCAAAGCAGGAGAAGGATTTGGGAATAATCATAGACTTCAAACTAAGTAACAATGTGCAATGTCAAACAGCAGCCGCCAAGGCCAGCAAGGTATTGGCATGCATTAAAAGGGGAATTCACTCTCTGGATAAAAACATAATTTTGCCTCTTTATAAGTCAATGGTAACCTTGAATATGCCGTGCAATTTTGGGCACCTGTCTTAAGAAAGGATATTATAGCGCTAGAAAAAGTGGAGAGACGGGCGACTAAATTAATAAGGGGAATGGAAGGTTTAAGTTACGAGGAAAGGCTAACAAGTTTAAACCTGTTTAGTTTAGAGAAACAGTGCCTTAGAGGGGATCTGATATATATATATCATATATAATGTTTCAAAGCAAACATAGAATAATGTCATCATAACTTGACAGTATATGTGTCCCAAATAGACCAATGGTCTGTCCGAGTTTGAGGAACACCATAATGTCCCTAGCCATCCCATCTAAAAGTCTCAGAGCCCTCAGTCGATCGGTGACGTCCTTTAAAGTAGGAAGTGTGGGGTTTTTCCATCGGGCCGCGAACAAAGTCGTCACTACAGATAATATATGGGCCAAGGATTGCTTTTACAATCGAGGAAGTCAGGCATTATCTGAAGGAGGAGAATCTCAGGGACAGGTGGAATCTCCGTGCCCACAATCTCGGAGCTCAACTGGGCCACAGAGATCCAGAACTGGGCTATCAAACTGCAAGTCCACTGTAACCGGAATCTGCTAGGTTCACTCGGGACGAGGCCGGACCGGACACGAGCAAGGATTGTCTGAACACGAGTCTCTTCAGGAAAGGCAAACTTTATAGTGATATCACAACTGATGCTCAAACAGGATTCAATCGCAAAGAATGAGCCCCGATCTCACCCCGACGAGGGGTTTTATACCCCGAATACATAATTAGGTACATCCCAATTAGCCCACCTCCCGGTGACACTATCCCACTCCACGTGGGTCAGTACCTCCCTTGTTTAATTACAAAGGCATTCCATACATTGGGCGTAAATTGGAAAACTTCATGTTAGTCTGACAGTTCGTGAGTTGCTGCGGTACTCAATCCGGGCCGTGCCCACCTCCCTAGAGGCTAAGACATGGTCTGGTTTCTACACTCTCTTTGTCTCTCTGCAGGCCTTTGTGACCTTGATGTAACTATTTCTCATCCTGTCTCTCCGTGCCAAGAGCAGCCCGGATCTTCCTCCATTTTAATTGCTTCTCTGCTAATCTAACACATTCCTAAAATTCTATGTAAGCTTCATTCTAGTTTCTACTGAAATCTACCTAGTTATTTTCAAGTGAACCAATATTCTGAACAAGATGGCCACCTGGCTCATAACGGCAACCATCTTCCAGCCTGATTCCACTTCATTCCCCCCTTGGCTCAAGCCTCAGGTTCTTTTCCTGATGCTTGTAGCCATCACACGCCACTAGTGTTATTCTTGAGTTCCTCATACTTTAGGGGACCTATTTTCGTTGGGAACATATCTTGTGGGATTATCAGTGGTATCTTTTGTGTCTGTGTGGGTGTCAGTGCTCTTTTGCATAGTGGCCATAGACATAGCCCTATGCGGTACGTTAGTGTCCCTACGACCAAGATCACTACTATCATCAGAATCATGGACCCAATCTGAGATGAATCTCAGAATGGATCCGAACCACTCTCTGATTGCTCCGAACCCACGGAGTGGATTCCAGCCTTCGGCAGTGATCCTCCTTGCTGTGTTCTACACCTGCGCTACCTTCTCCTGGTGATCTTGGATTACCTGGTAATAGTCAGGGACGTCATGTGTGGTGTTCCTGATGAAGGTGCAACATTCGTAATGCATTGTCATTTCACACAATCCATTCAAGGCCGCACTGATCTGTTCTAGTGCCATATCATGTATCATCTGCACCTTCCGTATCTCACGCACCTCCAGATTCAGTAACTGAATATCCATACTAGTCTTATTCAGAATTTCATCCATCAGACTGGCATAACTGTTCATTCTTACCATCAACTCTCTTCCCCATCCAGTCCATGCTGGGAGCCTGACCATATTCGATCCACCTTTCTAAACATCTCTCTCTTCTGTCTTTCAAACACCAGTGGGTACCTAGGGTGGAGTGCTGTGTCTGTATTAGTGTCTTCTCCCCTTACCCTCTGAATTGGGATAAATTTAGCCAAATAACATTCCCGTTACTGTAGGTGGTACCCAAGTGTAACACACCCTTTCACAGCACACCTGGTACCCTCCTTTCACTATAAATGTTGACAAATGTAGTGTTCCCTTTGATATTTCTATCATCAGTTGTCTCAGTCGTTTCATCATATCCAGTTGCACTCCCATTCGTCACATTCGCAATCACCTCCTCCTGTTCGCTTGTGAGCTTTCTACATCGTATGTATAGAAAATTTGACTGCTCCTTTGTGTTAAATGTGTAAATGTATAATGTCCAGTTGAACTTGCTTGAATAACATAACCCACCCCCGTTATTTGTTTCTTTATCTGTTCCTAGTTGAAAACACCATTCTGGTGGGTACACTGGTCCTGTTATGGGGTACCCGGGACTGAATACTTCTGTTTTTTCTCGTGGTGCATCGAAAACATATATTGTGACATTTCCTGATGCAAACATACTCAAATTCATTGGAACAGAGGCAAATGGTATGTGAATTGTCTCTGGGTGCAGTCTACTACACACCCAGCATACAGTTTGCCCAGACTTTTTAGCATAGTCATATTTAAATTGCACAAATAAATATCCTCTTGGCATAATCTCGGATATCGCCTCTCGCTTTTGTCTCCACATGGTACGGTTCTCCATCACCGGGTGCGTACCATTCCAGGTTTTGGTGGTGCTTGGGCACTTGGGGCATGCTCCACGTGACAGTCCATAAATCAAATTCGCGAGATATAAAATCAGTACCACAAATGCCCCAAATGTCAAAATCCCTTGGGCAATTCTTTTCACAGTCACATAAACCCAATCCCTCCCCACTGGAATTTAAAAAAAAAAAAAAAAAAAAAACATTTCTGGCAATTTCTGCATTGATTTACCTAACAGTACAACCTGATCATTTAGTTTAGTTTTCCCCAATGCCCGAAGGTCCCCCCTTAGTCCATTAATCAAAGGGGTAGGCCGTCCAAACATGAGTTTGTACGGACTTAGCTTCAATTGGGGGGTTGGCCTGCACCTAATGTGCAATAGGACTATCGGCAGCACATCCAACCAGCCTGATGGCATCTCTTGGCACAGTTTGGACATCAAAGTCTTTAGGGTGCGGTTCATTCTCTCGACTTTTCCCGAGCTTTGGGGCCTGTAAACGGTATATAACTTCCAGGTGATGCCCAACAGATGGCAAATATTTCTTTCATTAGACTCCTCACCACTTCTGCTGTCTTCTCTCCCAAACTTAGCAGTATTCGTGTCACGAGTAGTGCCACAGGTCGAGGTTGCAAGCCCAAGGTGCAAGTGATACACAGGAAATACTTGAGATGTTGCAAATCAAATGGGGATTTATTAAAGGAAAACAATAAACATGGAGAAGCAATACTGGAAAGTCTCTGGTTGGGGAGCGCAGAAGGGAAGTCTTGGGACAGGTGCAATAAAGGGGTCTCGAGGCACAATACCGGTAGGGGTGATCCAGAATGCAGAGTCCAGGGGGAAAGCCAGGGGTTCGGTACACAGATATCAGGATAGCTATGGAGCTTCTGGGCAGGCTTGATGTCAGACTTGGAGTGTTGGCACTTTGCAAGCAAAATGCAGAAGCATCCTGGGACAGGCGTGCCTCTGCTAAATAGTCACTGCAGGTCCTCATTAGGTGCACCTGCTGATCCTGCAAGTGTGAGTCTCGAAGCAAATTCCAGCAAGACAGGGCTTGAAGGGTGCTGCCTGGGGAAATCAGGATGGTGCAGCACCAGATCTGCCTTTCTTCCGCCGGCGGCGGCGTGGCACGTGACAGTTGCCCCCCTCAAAGAACACCCTCCGGGTGTCTAAGGTTGCTTCATAAGCGGGGAGGTCTTCTACCTTTATAACTGTCCCCTCAGAGGTGAGGGAATGGAACGGCTCTAAAGGTCGCTGAACTTCAGTACGGTCCAGTGCCGTGACAGTATAGGTTGTTTGTCCATATGCAGGCTCTTTGGTAGCAGGGTCAACAGCTTCCTCCTCACTGGATTCCAGGGGAATAAAGTCCAGCTCTGGTTGGTAGTGAGGAGCTGATTGCTGGCTGAGAGTGATAGGCGCTGCAGCGGTTAATGCCAAAATTGATTCTGCAGGTACATCTGCAGCCCTCCTTTGCCGCAGGGCCTCCTCAAATCTCTCAAGATCCTCTGTACGCACCAAAGTCCCGTTAGAGGCAAGAACACAACCGGGTAGCAAGGAGTCGGTCTTACGGTGGTCTTCAATAACCATGCTCTTACCCAATGGCAGTTGGCCGGGATTGGGTACCTCGGGGCTTCCTGGTTCAACCTCCATAGATAAGGAGGGAACCGGGTCAGGGGTATCGGAGGCTACGGCACAGTGACCCGGAGAGCCCTGAGGGAGCTGGGTTACCTTCCTATTAGTGATGGTTCTGCCGGTAGTGGGGTCCGGTACAGGAGTCACGGAACCAGGTTTAGACTTCACGTTCCTGGTATGGGGAATTGGACAGTCCACTTTGGATACTCCAGGAACCCTCCTAGGAGTGACAGATGTACACCGGTAAGTGGCTGGATTAGCAGCCGGCATAGAACTTGTGGTGCCCAGGTATGACCATCCTCGACCAGGTGGCCCTTGGCTACGCCGTGCTGTCTGAAGAGATGGTTCGCCATCTGAATCCGAATCAGCAGCAGGGAGTAGCTCTGCCATGGATTGTGGGTGGGTGATGCTCTCAGCCGGCACTTGGACATAGGCCTGGATCTCCTGCACTTGGGACTGTAAGGCCTCGTGGTTAACTTTGATGCTTTCTATTATTCTGGTGAAGGCACCAACTTGAGCAGCAAGGGTGTTAATAACAGTAAGAATCGGTGGGGATTTCACGGATGGATTGGTAACTTCCTGGACTGGCACTCCATTTTGCCCAATGGATGCCCCAGGGTCTCCTTGCTCAACCTCCTTTGAGACAGTGGAGGGAGCCGGGTCAGCGGCCTTGGCAGTGGTAGCACCGCAACCCAGAGAACCCTGAGGGAGCTTGGTCGCCTTCCTGGAATTAGCAGGCATTTTGTCTTGTGCAGGAGAATTAATTTTCAGAACATGCTGGCTGGGAGTAGTGGGCTTTGCTCTGGAATCTGGCATAATTGTTGGCACTCCAGCTTGGGCAGCGGGTATCTCAAGGTTTTCGCGCTCCGGCTGGGCAGCGCACTTGGGCCTTTCTGGCTCAACCCCCTTTGGGTCAGTGGGGGGAACCGGGTCAGAAGCACGAGTAGCAGCAGTACCGTGGCTCATTGAACTTTGAACAGACTTTGCTTGGCTGGTACTGCTGAGAGTTGCTTCCGGTGCTAGAGCAACAGTGGAGGCGAGGATATGCCAGTTAGAAGAGGAGGTTACACCAGGACTCTGTAACATCAGAAGGTCCATTGGTTCAGGCAAGTCAGCTTCCATGTAGTCAGTGGGAGCGGTTTCCATATAAGTTACCGGATCCTCCTCTGTGGCAGGCTTTACCTCCATGGGTTCCAGCAAACCCTTTTTTTCCGATTTGACTACTTCAGGCTTGATATAGGGAAAAACAGCAAGTGGTTTAGAAATGGGGGGCTTGGATGGCAAAGGGTTTTTAGTAGCTGGCTTTCTGACGACTGGCTTGGTTACAGGTGTCTGTTTAGCCGGGGGAGCAGATCTTGGAGCGGTTTTTGCTGTGGGAGATTTCTTTGCAAAAATCATTTTTGGTGGTCTTATTGGGCAGACCGGCAAAAAATGGCCATCTTGTCCACAGTACAGGCAGAGATCAGCTTTGTACCGCCTGGTGCGCTCCTCTGCAGATAAGGGGCCATGAACCATTTTGGTTCCAGGAGAACACACCTTAGGAGATGGGCCCCACATCTTCTGCAGCAGATTATTCAGAATGTCCATCAAGTGGTTAAACAGTTCCTGGAAGGTTTCCTTGATTAACTGTTTCATGACTGGTATCACTGCGGGCTCGCTGGTAGGCTTCTGCATTATGTCACGAGTAGTGCCACAGGTCGAGGTTGCAAGCCCAAGGTGCAAGTGATACACAGGAAATACTTGAGATGTTGCAAATCAAATGGGGATTTATTAAAGGAAAACAATAAACATGGAGAAGCAATACTGGAAAGTCTCTGGTTGGGGAGCGCAGAAGGGAAGTCTTGGGACAGGTGCAATAAAGGGGTCTCGAGGCACAATACCGGTAGGGGTGATCCAGAATGCAGAGTCCAGGGGGAAAGCCAGGGGTTCGGTACACCGATATCAGGATAGCTATGGAGCTTCTGGGCAGGCTTGATGTCAGACTTGGAGTGTTGGCACTTTGCAAGCAAAATGCAGAAGCATCCTGGGACAGGCGTGCCTCTGCTAAATAGTCACTGCAGGTCCTCATTAGGTGCACCTGCTGATCCTGCAAGTGTGAGTCTCGAAGCAAATTCCAGCAAGACAGGGCTTGAAGGGTGCTGCCTGGGGAAATCAGGATGGTGCAGCACCAGATCTGCCTTTCTTCCGCCGGCGGCGGCGTGGCACGTGACAATTCGTGTGATCCTCAGATTATTATAAGAGTCGATTTCTGCTCGTTCAACTTCGGTTTCTTTTGTATCTTCTCTTCACTCCCCCATTAATTTTACGCCAAAGAATTTCAGCATCATTTTATATACTCTGCGGAGTCTTTGCTGAACTTCTGAGGTGTTAATCATAAGACGTGTCTCTGGAGGGTTCAGAGGAGTGGAGTAGAAATTTCGGCCTTGGGACCGGTTTGGGAAGAGCCATTGGATATAATCATGATTGAGTTCTAATAGTTCGTAGTCATTGTGCCATTTGTGCAAAATAATTTCAATAAATTCGCCTCCAGGTTCAAATTTTCTCCAATTCATGTAGAATTCGTAGTTTGGCATGGCAGGTTGGTCCTCTTGCTTGCAGAGCAGGACTTTGGCTTGATCAGTTGTTAGCAATGGTTTTGCAGCCGCTTTTGCGGCTTGGTCAGCGCGCCTGTTGCCTTTCGGGATTTCATCATGACCTTTCTGGTGGCCACGACAGTGCATAATACTGACAGCACTTGGTTTCCATATAGCTTCTAGAAGGGCTGTGATTTCAGCTGCATACTTGATTTGTTGTCTTGTGGAAGTGAGCAGGCCTCTTTCTTTGTAGAGTGCACCATGTGCATGGACCGTCATGAAGGCGTACTTGGAGTCAGTGTAGATATTTACTCTTTTGCCTTCGAAGATTTCCCATCAGAAATTAAATAAAAATATATTTTTAATTGCATTATTAATCATAATTTTGCTATATCTTAACTATATAGAACATAAAACAGTATAAAACTATTTACTTTAATTATTTCTCGAATTACTCTTTTAATATTATCTTCTAACCGTTTTATATATTTCTATTAAATTTGTTAATAGATTTTTATTATATTTTGGTAGACAATATTGTATATTATTATATACTTTAAATTTACTTCATAAAATACATGTAGTATTATAAATACTTATTATTGTTACACTCTATAACAATATAAAAACCAGAACTCCTTTTTTTTTTATTTAAATCTAGCTCTGTGAACAAAACTAGAGTTTTTGGAATAATATCAACACATTACACAATATTGCTTGAAACAAACGGACAACAATACTAGCAAATATAAAACTTTCTCCCATATAGCCTAGATTATACAAATATATCAACACAAAATATAAACCTATATCTTGCACTCGACAGACTTCATACATTCTATTGTAGCACACATTAAAAATTAGCTAAACATAGTAATCTTTATTCTTCATTTCTCTTTAGTCAATTTAAATTCGCTGCACAGACACATAAAGGGTTACTTTCTTTGTCCATCAGAGAGCAAAAAGCTGACTCCCCTTCTCCCCCCTCCTTCCTAGCAGACAGTGTGTGCCAGAAAGAAGGGGGGGAATGAGTACGGAGAATCTCACTACCTCTCAGCCATTACACACTCTAAATTAATTACTTATCACACTTTACTCTTAATTAAACAGTTTGATAGATCAATTATAAACACAATCAGACAAAAACATTCTACCATATATCATTCGATCATACAGCACACACTATTTATTAATAACATTCTATGACTTCATACTGACGCAGAGCAGTACAGCTATCACATCCGAATGATCAGTCCGAATTACATACACAAATTATACAGCACTGTAATTTTTTTTTTTTAAAACCTTCTAGATTACCATCTGATCTATTGATCATCTCATTTTCTTCTGGCCCAGGGGGAAGTGGGGGCTCAGAGACTCCTGCAGATCATTACATAATCCACACACAGAACTTGTAAATTATCTTTATTTATTTTACTGGTATATTAAAACACTAAATATATATATATATATAGACTTATTTTTCATATTTATATTTATTTGAGGGCATACTTTTTCCTTTGTTCTACTTAATATAACAAAATAGCTTTTATCTCTCGCACAGTACCTCCATATATCTATATACAGATATTGTTCAGGATGACTATATCTCCCGGTTACCTGGGAATACACTCTCTGTATTAGCTCCGGGTCCATTGACCCCTGCTCTGGCCAGTCTGGAACTAGCAATAGCCATACAAATATACACATTCCTGTTAATTTCCCTTTAGTTAACTCTACACCATAATCATATGTTGTATATAGTGCTTCAAAATTCCGCACCATATACCCTAAGGGCGTCTCACCCTTTTTCACCTTGTTGGGCTTGGATGACCCGTTACCCATTGTTACTCTTAAGAGCAGTAACCTTTTTACGATACAGATATTACTTGTTAGCAAAAACACTTGAAATTTACTGTCTGGTACTTCAGCCAACAGTTCATATATATATCGGATTCGCTTCCTCCGTCAGTAGCCGGACTGCAGTTGCCTGAGCCGGAAACGTACCTTGGGAGTCCACTTTCAAGTTTGCTTTCTCGCTGTCACGATTCGCGCCGCAGACGCGGTAAAAAAGGCAAATGAAGTGCAGTTCCAGTCCTGATTTTGCCGTTACCTGGACTGGTGTCTAAGTACTAAGGGATCTGTTCCTGATTTTCCTTCACCTCTCCAGCCTCAGGTGTGGGCTGGGCCTGCATTGCCAATTTAATCCAGCCTCACCTCTGAATCAGGGCTTCTGCATCGTTTATTCTACCATAGAATGACTCATTGCAAGCCTGACCTGTGTGCTATGCACTGCCCTGCCTGATGCTCAGCGGGCACCCTGAGAACCCCTTCGTCTGGCATTCTGAGAGCCCCTTTGTCTGGCTTTCTGAGAACCCCTTCGTCTGGCTTTCTGAGAACCCCTTCGTCTGGCTTTCTGAGAACCCCTTCATCTGGTATCCTGAGAACCCCTTCATCTGGTATCCTGAGAACCCATCCATCTGGTATCCTGAGAAACCCCTCCATCTGGTATCCTGAGAAACCCCTCCATCTGGTGTTCTGAGAAACCCCTCCATCTGGTATCCTGAGAAACCCCTCCATCTGGTATCCTGAGAAACCCCTCCATCTGGTATCCTGAGAAACCCCTCCATCTGGTATCCTGAGAAACCCCTCCATCTGGTATCCTGAGAAACCCCTCCATCTGGTATCCTGAGAAACCCCTCCATCTGGTATCCTGAGAAACCCCTCCTTCTGGTATCCTGAGTACCACTCCATCTGGTATCCTGAGGACTCCCTTATCTCTGCTACCCTCCTTCCTGGACATTTCTTGCATTCCCCATTTTCTGGATCCCTTTGCAACTCCCATCATCCTATCTATTGATCAACCCGCGTATGACCTTGGATTCTGGACTCTGACTACTTCTATGCCAGCCGCCTGCCACCGACCTAAGCCTGATTTAACCACTCTCCAGTCATAACCCTTCTGATACCGCGCCTGATCTTATGTTGTCTTCTTGCCTTCTGTGACTTTTGATCCTCCACCCTCTGTACCAGTTAGTGTGTTCTTTTGTATCTGTTTTCCATTTTTTGTTCAGTCAAGCTCTGATTTGTGTTTTATTCTTTATTCAGTGTTCAGTTCCTGTTCACCTGTGTTTATTCTTTATTCAGCATCCAGTATCTTCTGTTAGCCCTATTGTGCTATTCAGTGTCCTGTCCTGTATACCCCTTCTGCTAAGTATATCTTGTCCTCTGTATATTTTATCCTGCCCATCCAGCTCCTATCTATCGTTATTAGTTATTCAGATTCCCCTTCCTGGTTTAAGTTTGTTTATTCAATAAACCTATGTTCTTGATTACAACCCCCCTTTTCTGCCTCTTCATCTGAGTAACCGCATATTGGGCTCTAATCCTTAACCCTGCAGTGAGCCGTGACACTCGCTAGGCGAGTAGGCGCACAATCACTCACAGCACTCTCAGCAACCATTCACAACCCATACTGTACCAGATACTTTCAGCACAAAACAATACATAAACCATTCAACTCTTTCTACTAGCTGAGGGCACACCGTCCCTCCTTTTGGCCCCTTATACCCCGTTAATTGAACTCTAACTCTTGACTGCTTGTGACTATGTGCACCCCGTTCTATAACTACACTTCCGTCTGCAATTCCAATTTGCCTATGGGTAATCTACCCACCCGGCACCACTATCTCTGCAGCTACCGCTGGCCCCAATGAGCCCTCTTCACTACACGATGTACACACTACCACTGACTCAGGGCTCTCAGCCCAGTCACAGAAATCTCTCCTCCTTTCCTTTTGTCCACGTGTAGAAGCTTTATTTACAAACACTGACTATGACTATGCAACTCCACGTGGCTCCCTTCTCCCTCACATACAGACTCTACCCTTTAGTTAACATCCGATCCCCCGGGTCCAGACACGTGCTAGCCACTCTGGCTCCTTTGCTTTTCCGTGCTTTTGGCGTGGGGTTCGGTATGCCAACGAAACCGTGGCCGCGGGTTTCCTTATCCAACTACGGTTGGACGTTTCCCTTTATACCGGTATTTCCATTAGACATACAAACATAGAAGACAATTTACCTATCGCCGCGCTGTTCGCTGTTTCCTCGGACTCAGGGGTGTTCCCGGGCCGGGGGTCAGTTTGAGACGAGATGAGGTCCACTGAACAGGAAATCCTGCTTGGCGCCTGCAGATGTCAGCTCACCTTCAACGGATGCCCAACCAGCGGGATCACTCGCACCTGCAGTCAACCGCTACAGTGTTCAGCAGTCGTTGCCATGCCGGCAAGGGCCCATATCCCGGCTATCGAGCCCCCAAGAAATGTAACCGGAATCTGCTAGGTTCACTCGGGACGAGGTCGGACCGGACACTAGCAAGGATTGTCTGAACACGAGTCTCTTCAGGAAAGGCAAACTTTATTGTGATATCACAACAGATGCTCAAACAGGATTCCATCGCAAAGAATGAGCCCCGATCTCACCCCGACGAGGGGTTTTATACCCTGAATACATAATTAGGTACATCCCAATTAGCCCACCTCCCGGTGACACTATCCCACCCCACGTGGGTCAGTACCTCCCTTGTTTAATTACAAAGGCATTCCATACATTGGCCGTAAATTGGCAAACTTCATCACAGTTCGTGATTTGCTGCGGTACTCAATCCGGGCTGTGCCCACCTCCCTAGAGGCTATGTTTATTTGTCACAGATAAGACATGGTCTGGTTTCTACGCTCTCTTTGTCTCTCTGCAGGCCTTTGTGACCTTGATGTAACTATTTCTCATCCTGTTTCTCCGTGCCAAGAGCAGCCCGGATCTTCCTCCATTTTAATTGCTTCTCTGCTAATCTAACACATTCCTAAAATTCTATGTAAGCTTCATTCTAGTTTCTACTGAAATCTACCTAGTTATTTTCAAGTGAACCAATATTCTGAACAAGATGGCCGCCTGGCTCATAATGGCGACCATCTTCCAGCCTGATTCCACTTCACCACCAGGTATGGAAGAAAGAGCCCGTCCCCTCCCCACATCTCCAACACACTGTCGAGACCTTTGAATTAAAATGGTGTTCCCTGTCAGGGGTAATGTACCATCTATATAACACTTTCTTCCGTGCCTCCATCAGGGATACGCAGTAAAACTTAGAGGCATCAATGTCATGTCCTCAGCCCCTGCTGCGCTACCTGGGGGGCCTGCAAGGTTCTGTGCCAGGAGCTGGCTGGCTGCCAGCACTGGGGAATGGCCGAGCGGTGCTCGAGGGGGTGTGGCCTAGCATGGTCACGAGGAGCCGCCGGGTTTAAAACTAGACGCAAGGAGTTGCCTCGTCGCCCTGTTGTGGAGTCTGATTCCCGCATCGCTACCTATTCATTGATATTGTCTTTCTGTTGCCAACCCGTTTTGGATACGATCCCTGTTCCTGTTATTTGACCCGGCTTGATTTTGACTACTCTCCTGCTGCATGATTACGATCGCCTGTGTGGTGCTTTGGTGGTTTAACCCCATGCTTGCCGCTGGTGTTTTTACATGTTACTGGGAAAGTGTCCCTTCTCAGCAGTGGGTCTTGTCTGTGGCCTCCTTAGGTTCCTATATCCAACCCAGGGCTCATGTTCTCCAGTCACACCTATTGACTAAATCTGCGATCGTAAGGTTCTGCTTATTTGCTACTCATGGTCATCAACAATACTCGTTACTGTGCTTACTACAGACCCCGAGGTGTATGTGTTGTCTCTGACCATCTTAAGGTACCGCTGACCTGCTCCAGATTATCAGCAAACGTTAAAGCAGCGTCTTCCCTGACTGCCCTGCAGTCCGCACAATTCACCAACTGTCTGATTTATCTGTGTATTTCTGCAAGTAGACTATCGGTCTCAACCTTTAGTGCTTAATAGCAACTCAGTCTATTGTTCAACCTTGTTCCGCAAGTGTATAATTCTGTGAATAACAATCGGTGTTTAAACGTCAAAAAGGTTTATCAGTCCTTAAGGATCCCAACTCCGCTACACTCTAGTGGGCGCTGCTCCCCCCGTTACAATCAAGGAGAAAGCAATCCACCCAAACTGAATAAGAAATCTGGTTCCCCAAATCTCTTTCCCAATTTGCCTTGAATCTCCATTTAGGCGATTTAGGGGTAGATACCAACAGTTGGTATAAAAGGGAGAGAAGGTGGACGTTGAGGGAGGGAGTTACACAGTGCTGTTCTAAGGGAGTCAACAGTATGGTCTGGGTGGGAAATTTCAGCATATGATAGGCATTAAGGCAGGACCTAAATTGTAGAAAAGAATAACTTAAGTCAGGGCCTAGGGAGAATTTCTGCATTCGGGTCTGGAATGACATGAGCCCTTGAGAATCATACAAGTGACATAAATGGGTAACACCTTTCAAAAACCATTGACGATAATTAAAATTAGGGATTAAGTGTGAAGATACGGAAAGAGGGGATGCCATGGCCAATGGGTGAGTCGCGGATAGTATAGAACGCGTCTTATCCCCAATATTTAACATGAGTCGGGGAAATAGCGGAAGAGTGTCAACACGCGGTCACCGAAATTTAGGGGTCCAGGCCAGTATAACATAGTCGTAAGGCAGAGACTGTGGGGAGACCACCAGCGACCACTGAGGAAGGTTTACTCGGGAAAACAAACAGCCAAGATTCATGAGCACTGCAGCTCTATAGTAAAGCAAAATATTTGGGAGGTCAAGACCTCCAAGTGGAACCAGGTGATGTAGGATGTCAGCCTTAAGGCGTGGTTGTTTCCCCCGCCATACGAAATGGGATAGGGAGGAGAGTAGAGACTGAAAAAACATTAGGGGAGCCGGTAAAGGAAGGGCTCTAAAAACATATAGCAATTACGGTAACAACATCATTTTAATTGAATGTATCCTGCCTACCCAAGAGAGTTCAACCTTGGACCATCTATGACATAACGTTTTACTCAACGAGAGGAGGGGTTTATAGTTCAGGACAAAAAGGTTGGCCATGGAAAAGGACAGTTTAAGTCCTAAGTAAGTCAAGGAGTGCTTCCTCCAGTCAAAGGGATACAAGCAGTGGCGTAGCGTGGGGGGGGCTGGGGGGCCCGTGGCCCCGGGCGCAGTTTTGTTAGGGGCGCATTTGCGCCCCTAAAACTGGCCCGCGGGTTGAGGGGACCCAGAAGATGCCGGGCAGCGGGAGTGCCTGCCCGCCGCCCGGTCCTGAACAGTTCGTCCTGTTCTTGAAGGGGATGCGGCTGCGTGCAGGCGCAGCCGGTCACGTGGTCCGGCTAATCAGGTGGTACTGAGTCTCTGTACCACCTGACTGGCCGGACCGCGTGACCTGCGCACGCACGCATGCACCCGCCTCCCCTTCAAGAACAGGACGGACTGTTCAGGACCGGGCGGCAGGCAGGCACTCCCGCTGTCCGGCATCTTCTGGGTCCCCTCAACCCCAGCCGGAGCAATATCCAGGTGAGAGCTGGGGCAAATACATGTGTAAACTGGGGGGCAAATCCATGAGCTGGGGGGCAAATACACGTGAGAGCTGGGGCAAATCCATGAGCTGGGGCAAATCCATGTGAGAGCTGGGGCAAATCCATGTGAGAGCTGGGGCAAATCCATGTGTGAGCTGGGGCAAATCCATGTGTGAGCTGGGGGGCAAATACATGTGTGAGCTGGGGGGCAAATACATGTGTGAGCTGGGGCAAATCCATGTGTGAGCTGGGGGGCAAATCCATGTGTGAGCTGGGGCAAATACATGTGTGAGCTGGGGCAATATGCATGTGTGAGCTGGGGCAATATCCATGTGTGAGCTGGGGCAATATCCATGTGCGAGCTGGGGCAATATCCATGTGCGAGCTGGGGCAATATCCATGTGCGAGCTGGGGCAATATCCATGTGCGAGCTGGGGCAATATCCATGTGTGAGCTGGGCAATATCCATGTGAGAGCTGGGGCAATATCGATAACGTGTCCACAGGTTGGGGGGGGGCGCACAATTCTTGGCTGGCCCCGGGTGCTGACAACCCACGCTACGCCACTGGATACAAGTGCTGCAATAGGGCCACTTCCGGTCCGGGAATAGCATGTGGGAGGGCCTGCGTTTTAGTTATATTAGTTATATATTGGGGGGGTCTCACTTCTACAAGATATCTGGGAATTGTAATCTGTGTCTTGTCACTGCCACCCATCAGGGGGTCTCACTGAGTTATAGGAGGTTTCTGGGAATTGTAATCTGTGTCTTCTCACTGCCAGCTATCAGGGGGTCCCACATACTTCTAGCAGATTTCTGCGAATTTTAATCTGTGTCTTGTCAATGCCACCCATCAGGGGGTCTCACTGATTTATAAGAGGTTCCTGGGAATTATAATTTGTGTCTTGTCACTGCCACCCATCAGGGGGTCTCACAGATTTATAGGAGGTTTCTGGGAATTTTAATCTGTGTCTTGTCACTGGCTGCCAGCTATCAGGGTGTTTCACGGAGTTATACCAGAGTTCTGGAAATCTTTAATCTAGATAACACAGTTGAATCAGAGTTCTGCATATCTCCAATCTTTATAACAGAGTTGAATCAGAGTTCTGTATATCTTTAATCTATATACAGTTGTGTTCAAAATTATTCAACCCCCACTGAAATTGAGTGTTTTGGCCAGTTTGACATTGATTTTGATCATTCAGTCATCTTGCTTACAATTGAATCAAAGAGGCACGTGTAGGTCAGACAAATATAACATAACATTTATAATGAAATAACCACAAATGTCTTTTCTGTGCTCACATCATTATCAGTTTTATTCAACCCCCAAGTGACATTCAATCTTAGTACTTATAACTGTAAAAGGATGTTGTACTAACAGCTTTTAAACGTGAAGCATAGCTTGACACAAGTGTCTTGCAGCGATCTACGGGTATCTTCGCCCATTCGTCATGGGCAAAAGCCTCCAGTTCAGTCACATTCTTAGGCTTGCGCACTGCAACTGCTTTCTTTAAGTCCCACCAGAGCTTCTCTTAAGTCACGTGACTGCGATGGCCACTCCAAAATGTTCCAGCCTTTAATCTGCAACCATGCTCTAGTGGACTTGGAGGTATGCTTGGGATCATTGTCCTGTTGAAAGGTCCAACGTCTCCCAAGCCTCAGGTTTGTGACGGACTGCATCACATTGTCATCCAATATCTCCTGGTACTGAAGAGAATTCATGGTACCTTGCACACGCTGAAGCTTCCCTGTACCTGCAGAAGCAAAACAGCCCCAAAGCATGATTGACCCCCCCCCCCGCCATGCTTCACAGTAGGCAAGGTGTTCTTTTCTTCATATGCCTTGTTCTTCCTCCTCCAAACATAGCGATGATCCATGGGCCCAAACTGTTCTAATTTTGTTTCATCAGTCCACAGAACACTATCCCAAAACTTCTGTGGTTTGTCCACATGACTTTTGGCATACTGCAGTCGACTCTTCTTAATCTTTGGAGACAGCAAGGGGGTGCGCCTGGGAGTTCTGGCATGGAGGCCTTCATTACGCAGTGTGCGCCGTATTGTCTGAGCTGAAACTTCAGTACCCACATCTGACAAATCTTTTCTCAGTTCCTCAGCAGTCACACGGGGACTTTTCTCCACTCTACGCTTCAGGTAGCGCACAGCAGTCGAAGTCAGCATCATCTTTCTGCCGCGACCAGGTAGCGTTTCAACAGTGCCCTTTGCCTTGAATTTGCGAATGATGCTTCCTATGGTCTCTCTTTTTATGTTTAACATCTTTGCAATCTTCTTATAGCCATTGCCCTTCCTGTGAAGAGTAATCACCTCTTCTCTTGTCTTCCTGGACCATTCTCTTGACTTCACCATGTTTGTAACCACACCAGTAAATGTCTAGAAGGAGCTGAGTATCACAGTCATTTTAAAGCTGCCTAATTGGTGCTTATTATGCTTTATTGCTGCTCCGTGACATCCACAGGTGTTTTCAATACCTGATTGAAAACACTTGAATGAACCTCTGTTCTTCAGAGCGGTAGTCTTTAAGGGGTTGAATAATTGTGTCAATGAAGAATTCACAAAAGAAACATTTACTACTGTATTACAAAACCAATTGATGTCATTTTAGTTGCATATGGTTCTTTAAAAAGTCCTTGTAGGATTTCATTCTGAATACAATTACAAATGTACACTAAATTCCCTAAAACCCTTTACAGCATTGGGGGTTGAATAATTTTGAACACAACCTTATCACTCACCATGTCAGAAAGACCAAAAAGGACAGACAGATGCTCCACAGATAAGAGGGCAAGATAAGAGGGCAAGCAGCCTCTGTGTCGGAAGGCTGTGCCCCTAGTCATCGTGCACATGGTGCATCCTCTGCAGGGGCACGCTTGTCCTTGTTTCTAACTGGTGCTGGCCATCTTAAGCAGCAGCAACATACAGAGGAGTTGCAGGATTGGCTAACCAGGCCATCCTCATCCTCCGAGTCCTCTGCCAGCCAGGCTTGTAGTGGTTTACAGTCCACCTCAGCTGCCAAAGCATCTATTGCAGCCTCCATGTCCACAGCTACTCTTGCTGTAGCCTTACCAACATACACGGAGGAGTCAGCTGAATTGTTTGACTACAAAGACAGTGACATGCTGCTTGAGGATGCGCAGCAACTACAGTGCTCTGATTCAAACTCTGAGGTTGAGGAAGGGAGTAAAATCAGCCTAGAGGGAGGGGGTGCCAGTGACACACAAAAAACTGCCACTCATGTTCCCCCAGCAGCTGCAGCATATTGCGAGGTTGGCTCCAGTGACAAGGAGATAGGGGGTGATGACGATGATGAGGTCACTGACTCCACCTGGGTGCCTGATCGAACAGAGGAGTCAAAGGAGGAGGAGGCACAACAAAAACGAGACAGAACGTCCTCTATGACCAACGGTAGCCAGTCCAAGGCATCAGAAGTCACAGCTGCTCAGGCGCTGCTCAGCGCTGTTGTCTCAAAGCACATGTACAGGAAGTCTGCTGCCTGGGAGTTCTTTAAGAAATGTGCAGCAGACCGCACCGTTGCTATTTGTAATCTATGTTAGATGAGGATCAAGCATGGGAAAGACATCCCACGCTTGGGTACCACGTGCTTGAGGCGACATATGACCACTTGCCACGCATCCCGTTGGCACAACACTTTGCATAGGTCCTCCTCCTCCTCATTAGGGATGAGCTGTTCGGATCGATCAGTTCGGAGTTTGAACCGAACTTTGGTCGTTCAAAAGTTCGCTAACTTCGAACTTTTTGGGTGTGGTCGGTTCGAGTTGGCAAAAATAAATAAATTTTGAAAAAAGTATAGAAAATGCTTAAAAAAATACTAAAAAATCTGGAAATAAAGAGACTTTTTACTGCAGAATATTATAAGCAACGGTTTATTAGATATTGAATTAAAAACTAATGTGTACGTGCAAAGATTCTCAACTCTAAATGACCTGTGTTTTTCAAACGGCATAACAGGTGTTTTTAGTCTGGTCTAATCAATTTGATACTTTGTAGACTATACTGAGGGGGTGGGGTGGTGTCTGCTTCTGATTGAGATTTGAGAAGTGTTAATTTCCCTACTAAAACTTCTAATATGCTGTATTTCACCGCTTTGTACTCGGCTCATTTTTACCGCTTTCGCTCATGTTTAAACGCGATTTTGAAGCCACATTTTGTTAAATGACCGACATGTTAGATATCGTTCTTTCCGGCAGACTCTGCAAATTCATATTATCTCATTTTTATATGTATACGTCCTGTCCTGGCTGTATATTATGAAAAAAATGCAATAAAAATTGAATTTTTAATCCTCTACAGTGTGTAAAGTGTTGTTTTTTTCACATTTTAGCACATGAGCGTTTGCGGTTATGTTTTCTATGGGGTGCACTTGTACAAAAATTAGAAATGGGGACTTGTTACATTTTGGGGGGGAATTACGTGACTTATAGCAAACGCACCCATTCGAAAAAAATCATTAGTGCAGCATCGTTCACATTATAATTGCAATGTGAACAATATTGCTGCATTAATAAAAATAACACACAAAAAAAATACATGTTTTTATTTTATTTTTTATTTTTTTACTTTATACCTGGTCATGTTGGGTATCATTCGAAAGGCCATGCTCGGGCCTTTCGATTGACACCCTCCATGACCCACTAGATGCCTGGAGATATCGGGGTTCAAATGAACCCCCTATCTCCACCAGGGGATTGGCCTGGGCAATATATATACGCATGATGTGAGCTGGCCTGGGCAATATATATATATATATATACGCATGATGAAAATTTGCAAAGGATAAGGCACGCAAAGTGAAATTTTGAGGTGTCTGAAATTGAAACTTACGTGACAACTCTTATTTCTTTTTCGTTAATTTATATTTGTTCAATACAGTTAATTTTAATTTGTTTAATAGAGTTAATTTAAAATGGTTTAATACAGTTTATTTATATTTATTTTACCTTTACTATTGGTGCTTTTCAAACTTTATTCTTAAGTAAAAAAAAAATTAGCAGTTTCATGTTGTGTGTTTTTTTTTTTGGGGGGGTGCAAGTAGCTGGTCTTGCCTAGGGCGCAAAATAGTCTAGCACCGGCCCTGACCGCATGGTCCACCCCTGCACTCTTCCACAATACCACAGAGGGGTTACTGTATGATGGCACTTGCTGGCCTGGCACCAAAGGCACAATATTTGGCTGCACTGCCACTGACGCCTGTATCAGATTCATTATTATTATTATTCTTTATTTATAAAGCGCCAGCATATTCCGCAGCGCTGTACAATAGGCACAGTATAGACAGGGTTACAATACATTGAACAACATTTGACAAACAGTACAGGAGGAGATGAGGGCCCTATTCCCGTAGGAACTCACAATCTGGGAGGGTTGGGGTTGGAAACAGGAGGAGAGGACTGTAAGGTGAGAGTGATTGATGGTTGCGTCAGTGAGTTGGGTGGTAGGCTTCCCTAAATAGGAATGTTTTAAGGGAGCGTTCGAAGGAAGAGAAGTTAGGGGAAAGTCTGACAGTACGAGGGAGAGCGTTCCAGAGAGTGAGGGCTGCGCGTGAGAAATCCTGCAGTCTATCATGGGAAGAGGTGATGCGGGGAGAAGCTAGGCGCAGGTCACTGTTTGACCTTATCCTCAGAGGGGTGAGACTGTGGGACGGCACTGTTGCCGACACTAAAGGCCCAATTTTAGGCTAGGGTCAAATGAACGCATTTTTCGCAGTGAACACCAAAAAGTGCGTTCGAACGCATTGAGGTGTTTTTTCACGGAAAGCGCTTAAACGGTCATACGATGCGCATTTTTGTGCATGATTTTTTAGAGATCCAAACCAGGAAATTTTGGGTGTCTGGACGTTATGCTGGCTGGGCATGAGCAGCGTCTGACGTCTCCTAACCACGCACACACGCCGCTATGCGGACGCAGCGCACTTTGTACGTCAGTACTAGCGGTTCAGCGTTCTCGAAAAATGTGTTCATTTTCCACTTGCGTTGCGCGGCCGGACTTTCGTGCGGCCGTACTTCGTATATTGGCCGTCATTGCGTGCCATTTGCTGCTAGTGCGGCCAAGATTAAGTGCGCCTAAACGCACGTTAAAAGTGCGCTAGTCTGACCCCAGCCTTAAAGCACCTATTGTTACTTTCATCCAAAGCCTGCATAAGTTTCACAATAATTTAGCCCAAAAAATCACTAAACTTTTTCTACGTGTCCGAAAATGTCTCCTCTTTTCATACAGACTGCCGCCCCAAGCAGTTGTTTATGGATAGATTAAAGGAAAAGCATTTACCGTCATTTGAAATGTAATTTTTTTGTTTTTAAGTGTTTCTATACATCCTAGAAATGCGCCACTTCACGGGCAGGTTATGGGGACCTCCTAGGCACGATATTTGAAGGAATTTTTATTTTTAACCCTTATTTCACGGAAAACTCACTGTCCCTTTAAAAACGTTTTTCTTTAAACTTTTTGTCCTTGTTTCCTGTCCTCCAGGGCACTACCTGAACCCCCATACGCCTTTTATGGCAAATATCTAGCATATATGCCCTCTTGGAGGGCACTCTAAAAATTGAATTTTCAGCTTGTATTGACTTGTATTGAGTTCGAGTTCGAATTCGAACATTTGGAAAGTTCGAATTCTAACCGAACTCGGGGGTGTTCGGCTCATCCCTAATAAACACATCACCTACTGCTGTTGATCCAAAGGAAGGCAAAAAACCTGAAGCCAACTCACCAATCAGCAACACACTAGGAAAAAATTCCTTCTTGACCCCCAGAATGGCAGTCAGATTTCTCCTTGGATGAAGCAGCTTACCCACATAATATTATAACCATTAATGTTCTGTGTCTGCAGGAAGTCATCCAGTCATTTTTTAAAAGTCTGTACAGGGGGCGTGTCTAGTGGCCATCGTGGACGGCCGCATGTAGAGGGGAGCGCTCACTGACCGCCAGCTTTTCCAGCCACCGCAATGGGACTTGAAAGTTAGATTTTTAGAGTGCCCTCTAGGCTTGTGCACCGATTTTTTTTTTCGGTTCGATTCGGTTCGATTTTTCTGATTTTTAAAATTTTCGATTCGGCTCGTTTCGACCGATTTCGGTTTCGATTCGATTCGGTTCGGCTCGTTTTTCGGGTACATCTTGTTTTCGGAATTTCGACCATTTTTCGTATTTTCGTGTCACTATGCTCGGTTTTTGTATCGACTTTTCGTGATTTCGGAAATTTTCGTTTTTAGGAATTGTACATTTTTCGGAATATCGACCATTTTTCGTATTTTTCGTGTCACTTTGCTCGTTTTTTGTATCGACTTTTCATTTTTTCGGAAAATTTTCGTTTTTCGGAAAATTTTCGTTTTTCGGAACGTCTGTTCTCCTCGTTTGACACATTTCAAGTCCATTCGAAAAATCCGAAAATATTTCGTTTCGGCTCGGAAAACGTTTCGGATCTGACATTTTCGGATCTAAAAATTTTCGGAAATTCGGCCGCATCCGAAAACACGAATCGGAAAATTTTGTCGAAATTCCGAAACCCGAAACGCACATCCCTAGTGCCCTCCAAGAGGGCATATATGCAAGATATTTGCCATAAAAGGTGTATGGGGGTCCGGGTAGTGCCCTGGGGGACAGGAAACAAGGACAAAAAGTTTTAAAAAAAATTTTTTTAAAGGAACAGTGAGTTTTCCATGAAATAAAGGTTAAGAATAAAAATGAAAAATTCCTTCAAATATCGTGCCTAGGAGGTCCCCATAACCTGCCCATGAAGTGGTTGATTTGTAGGATGTATACAAACATTTAAAAACAAAAAAAATTACATTTCAAATGACGGTAAATGGTTTTCCTTTAATCTATTCATAAACAACTGCTTGGGGCAGCAACCTGTATGAAAAGAAGAGACATTTTAGGACATGCAGAACAAGTTTAGTGATTTTTTTGGCTAAATTATGGTGAAACTTATGCAGGCTTTGGATGAAAGTAACAATAGGTGCTTTAAAATTGGGCCTTTAGTGTCGCAACAGTGCCGTCACACCGTAACCCCTCTGTGGTATTGTGGAAGAGTGCAGGGTTGGACCCAGCGGTCAAATATTAAAATGATATGAATCTGGTACATGGGTCAGTGCACCCAAATATTTTGCCTTTGGTGGCAGCAAGTGCCTTCACACCGTAGCCCCTTTGTGGTATTGTGGAAGAGTGCAGTGGTGGAGGTTTTGGGAATGCAGAAGAGATCCCCGATCTATTCAGTTACGTCAGCATCAGGGGAGTGATAGCTGCTGATCCAGGACTGATTCATTTTTATAAATGTCAGCCGGTCTACATAGTCGGTGGACAGATGCACTCTTTTGTCTGTGACAAAACCTCCAGCGGCACTGAACGTCCTTTCAGAAAGCACGCTGGATGAAGGGCAACCTAGTAGCTGCATAGCATATTTACTAGGTTCTGGCCAGTGATCCAATCTCAACACCCAGTAAGCCAGTGGATCATCTGCTGTAAAGGTATCCAGGTCTGCCCTTGCCCCTAGGTAGTCCTGCACCATATGGTGAAGATGCTGGCAATGGGTGCCTACATTTGACATTCCTGGGCATCGTGGACTAAAAAAATTTAAAAAGGCATCAGTCAAGCGGCCCGGCCTTCACCGCTCTTCCTCTGATCATCCGCAGCCTCAGAAGCACCTGTGTCATCACTTGGTAACTACCAGCGCCTGGAAAGGTGTTACACAAGTGTCGCTTTAGAGCATACTCAAGTTGTTTCATCCGGTCCTCCCTCTATGCGGGCAGGATGAGCTCTGCAACTTTACCCTAGTATCGCAGGCTTTGCAGGATAAGGGAGCCTATGCAGCGTAGGTTGGAGGTGGCATTAGCTTCGGGGTCTTCCTGGTTAATGAGTTTGACCCCCATCGTGCACTTCCTCCTCCCAGCCACGTACTAGTCCTTGGGTAGTCCTTAGGATGTGTGCTAGGCATGGTACATGCATCAATTTACCCAGGCATAGGGCGGAGAGAAGGTTGCTGCCATTATCACAGACGACCATTCCCAGCTGAAGCTGGCGTGGTGTTAACCATCTCTGCACCTGCCCCTGCAGAGCTGACAGAATTTCTGGCCCGGTGTGGCTCCTGTCCCCTAAACAAACCAGCTCAAGCACAGTTTGGCATCTTTTTGCTTGAGCCATTGCGTAGCCCCTGCCACGCGTCGGTTTAACTGCCACTTCGCCAGAGACAGAGGAGGAGGAAGAGGTGGTGGCGCAGACAGACATCATACAAGCAGCTTTCTGGAGGCGTGGGGGATGAACAAGCTCCAGCACAGAGCCCCATCTTGGATCCCTCCCAGCTGCAATCAGAGTTACCCATGTGTGCTTTGAGACAACAGTGCTCTGCACCGGAGCAGCTCTGACATCTGATGCCTTGGACTGGCTAGTGCTACGGTTGGTCATAGAGGATGTTGTGCCTCGTGTTTGCTGTGCCTCCTCCTCCCCCTCCCCCTCACTTGATTCCTCTGTTCAATCTGGCACCCAGGTGGAGTCAGTGACCTCATCATCATTGTCATCATCACCCCCTATCTCCTCGTCACTGGAGCCAACTTGGCAGTATGCTGCAGCTGCTGGGGCAACATGAGTGCCAGTTATTTGTGTGTCATCACTGGTACCCCCTTCCTCAAGGTTGATTATACGCCCTTCCTCAACCTCAGAGATTGAATCAGAGCACTGTACTTGCTGCGCATCCTCAAGCAGCATGTCACTGTCATTGTAGTCAAACAATTCAGCTGACTCCTCCGTGTGTGATAGCGAGGCTACGGCAGGAGTAGCTGTGGACATGGAGGCTGCATTAGATGCTTTGGCAGCTGAGGTGGACTGTAAAGCACTACAAGCATGGCTGGCAGAGGACTCGGAGGATGAGGATGGCCTGGTTAACCAATCCACCAAATCCTCTGTATGTTGCTGCTGCTTAAGACGGCCAGCACCAGTTAGAAAGGACAAGCATGCCCCTGCAGAGGATGCACCACGTCCACCACGACCAGAGGCACAGCCTCCCGACACAGGGGCTGCTTGCCCTCTTATCTGTGTCTGGGAGCGTCTGCCTGTCCTTTTTGTTTTTTCAGACATGGTGAGTGATCTATAGATTAAATATATACAGAACTCTGATTCAACTCTGGTATAAAGATTAAAGATTTACAGAACTCTGGTATAACTCAGTGAGACACCCTGATAGCTAGCAGCCAGTGACAAGACACAGATTACAATTCCCAGAAACCTCCTATAAATCAGTGAGACCCCCTGATGGGTGGCAGCCAGTGAGAACACACGGATTATAACAATTCACAAATACTTTGTAGAAATTTGTGACCCCCAAAATACTTGCTTTCAGTGACAAGACACAGATCACCTCAATTCCCAAATGTTTTGTAGAAATTTGTGACCCCCAAAATACTGCGTGGTACTGGCTGTGTGACAAGACACAGATCACCTCAATTCCCAAATGTTTTGTAGAAATTTGTGACCCCCAAAATACTGCGTGGTACTGGCTGTGTGACAAGACACAGATCACCTCAATTCCCAAATGTTTTGTAGAAATTTGTGACCCCCAAAATACTGCGTGGTACTGGCTGTGTGACAAGACACAGATCACCTTAATTCCCAGATATTTGGTAGAAATGAGACCCCCCAGTAGCGTGGCAGACCGGCAGTAAGAACACACAACAATCTCCTATGAAATCTCCTCTCAAATGCGTGCAGAAGCGCTGCGTGGAAACCTTATATAGTGTGCTGCGGGACTGCAAAATTTGCCCATAGTGTTGAACCTGTCTTGCACCAGACCTGTGGTCAGGTGCAAGGCTGTAGCCAATTACGAGCTTCAGGCCAGTGGAAAAGTGCATTGTGTTCCATTGTGGTGCATTGTGGGCGAACACGCGGCGAACACCCGGAAATGTTCGTAGTTCGCAAACAAACGAACAGGCTATGTTCGATGTTCTATAAAAATGATGCAGAGAGAACACTTAGCGCTAAAATTAATATATAATAGTGGGCTGCTCAGATAAACACCTATGTACACCCTATACAATAAACAGTCAGAAAAAAATTGGGCCTAAGCCCCGGTGTGAGCGCACTTATCTGTAATGGATAAACTTGAATGGAATACTCCAATAGTATTCTTGATCATAATGACCTAATAATAGAAAAGACAAAACAAAAAAACTCCATGGTGCAAGTACTGTTAGGACAGTATAATCAATTAATACAGTATGATGAGGTAGCTGGTTATGTGGATAAACTCACAAGTGTAGAGCCAGGTGTGGCTCAATTTGTCTCGCCTCTTGACCACTCTGGGGGGGTCACACCCCTTGTATGGGATCCTTCACACTTCAGACGGTCACAGAATTGTCCGTTGGTGGATTCTTTTTGCTCTTCTAGAAACAAAGGAACACTTCCATTGCGCAAATATCAATATCTTGATACAACAAACAAGAGAGTGGGTACTCACAATCTCTTGAGCCTCTTATGCAAGTGGCTCAGTATAAAGGCTTATCATGTGGCTCGGTATAGAGGCTTGTCACAGATCTGGTGGGCTGATGGATTGGTTTGCAGTGAAAAGTAATGGACCAAAAAAAGTAATGGACCAAAAAAAAAAAAAAATTGAATAAAAATAAAACGTCCACTAAAATACGTTTAACAACATTTAATATGGATAAAATGAATATAATGAATATAGAGACGCGTTTCGCCCCACCATACTGCGGGCTTCCTCAGTCTTACATAATCCATCTTTGTACAACTGTTATATAGTGGTGTGCTGATCTAAAACTTAATAATTGGTAACTAGCGTCACCTGTAGTAATCATTAGTGCCTGCGTTCCAGTGTTAATTCTAGCATGCACTCCACAGTATAACTTCCGGTCACATGCAGTAGTCGTTCTTGCCTGCGTTCTAGTGTTAATTCCGGCGTGCGCTCCACAGTATAATTTCCGGTCACGTGGGTCTTGATTCCGGCATTATTTCCGGCGTGCACTCCACAGTATAACTTCCGGTCGTGTGGGTCTTAATTCCGGCATATGTGCTTGCGTTCCAATGGAGACCTTGGCATGCGTTTCACATCAAAACTTCTGGTCCCCAATACGGATACTAAGTTCAATAGTATTATCTGCGCATATTCCGAGATAGATCTAACAACAGTATAAACGGGACTCAGATCCGCACTCCAACCATTCTGGAAATGTTCAACTGTATAATCAATGGTATATATTCATAATGCTAAAAAACTCCCAAGTACATATATTAATAACAGTTTTAGAATAATAATAATGAAATAAATAACAGATTAAGGTCCTATTAAATAATGAGTCAATAAATTTATTATAAAAAGAAAGTATTCAAAAGATTATAATAATTATAAAAAATTGTAAAAAGTGACACCGTTCAAATTCAGCATTTAAACCGTTAGGTTCAAGTGTATTTAATTTATAGATCCATTTCATTTCAGTTTTAGCCAACTTTGAATCCAAATTTTCTCCCCTCCAATTTTTTATGACTTTCTCTATCCCAAAAAATTCCAAACCTACTGGATTACTATTATGTTTGAGTCTGAAATGATTAGAAACACAATGTTTTTCATAGCCTCTACTAATATTATTAATATGTTAATTTATACGAACTTGTAAAGCTCGTGTAGTTTTACCAATATAATATTCGTTACAGGGACATCGTAGTATATAGATAAGATATTTTGAAAAACAGGTTAACTTATCTTTAATTTTATACTTAGTTTGATTGATATGAAAGGTGGAGATTTGTCTTTTCTTATTGTGTGATTTCCTACAACTAATGCAATCTCCACATCCATAAAAACCGGATGTTAAACCAAACCAATTCGTCTGGTCTTGTGATTCTCGTAAATGATTCTTCACTAGTTTCTGTCTTAAACTACCTCCCCCCCTATAGATAACTCGGGGTTGTATAGGTAAAATGTCTCTAAGTATAGGGTCCTCTTTTAATATTGGCCAGTACTTCTGTATATACTTTTTAATATTCTTGTTTCCAACATTATAATCCATAACAATAGGTAATACAGTTTCATCAATGCTATGTTTAGATTTATATTGTAACAGCTTATTCCTATCTAAATTGTATACTTCTTCCCTTGTTTGTTCTAATTCTCTCCTCATGTATCCTTTCTCTTCAAATTCACCTATTAACTTATCGGACTGTTTTTTAAATTCCTGAATATCGGTACAATTTCTCCGAAGTCGGGTCATCTGTCCTTTGGGTACAGTCTTTAACCACGGGGGATAATGATCACTTGTTAAACCAATATAACTGTTAACATTAACATCTTTAAAGTGTGTCCTCGTCTTCATGGTACCATCTTCAATAGAGATGTCCAGGTCGAGATAATCGACCCCTGAGTTACTGATCTTAAAATCTAATTTAATTCCCCATAAGTTCTCATTCAGGTAAAATATAAATAGAAATTTGTGACCCCCAAAATACTTGCTGGCAGTGACAAGACACAGATCACCTCAATTCCCAAATGTTTTGTAGAAATTTGTGACCCCCAAAATACTTGCTGGCAGTGACAAGACACAGATCACCTCAATTCCCAAATGTTTTGTAGAAATTTGTGACCCCCAAAATACTGCGTGGTACTGACTGTGTGACAAGACACAGATCACCTTAATTCCCAGATATTTGGTAGAAATGAGACCCCCCAGTAGCGTGGCAGACCGGCAGTAAGAACACACAACAACAATCTCCTATGAAATCTCCTCTCAAATGCTTGCAGAAGCGCTGCGTGGAAACCTTATATAGTGTGCTGCGGGACTGCAAAATTTGCCCAATCAGGACTCTGAGCCGTGATTGGCATAGTGTTGAACCTGTCTTGCACCAGACCTGTGGTCAGGTGCAAGGCTGTAGCCAATTACGAGCTTCAGGCCAGTGGAAAAGTGCATTGTGTTCCATTGTGGTGCATTGTGGGCGAACACGCGGAAATGTTCGTAGTTCGCGAACAAACGAACAGGCTATGTTCGATGTTCGATGCGAACTCCGAACCGAACGGCTCATCCCTAGTGTTTATGTGATGCTTTATCAAAAAATTATAAAACCATGCCTGTAGACATCTGCTGATGTTTCGGCCTTCTCAGGAGCCTTGATAAAGGGTGAGTCAGTACCGAGACTGAGTACATCCGTCAAGAGGGGTCTCCCGCTACTGCTGTTCCCAAAGAAGATGTGGTAGCGGTTAGCGGCACAAGGGAAGCCCTGTTTGCCAGAAGTTGGATACCTCTGTTCACTCCTCAGCTGTACAGATCCCAAGAGGACGATTTATTACCTCAATTTTCCTCCAAGCACAGACCGCAATCTCAAGAAGGAGGTTAAAACCAGATATACCTTTTATTTAGGATTTCGGTGGACAATATATACACAGGTCAGGGGGACAGTCTAGGTTAGTGAGACTTAGAAGAGCAGCCAATAGAACGTATCATCAAAGCACAGCTCATTAACATATAGCCTTTATTATATTGAACAATAAACGTGACCCCAGGTCACTCCGTCCCCCACACTACAATCCCATTCCCTAATCAGGATTTAGAAGTAAAGATTAAAGGCACAGCCCAGGACAGGAGAACAATAGATACACAGGCCAACCAAAATAATTTTTAAATTTCATTTTTTGGGGTGCTGAATACAAATATCCTATCACGTACCATTTTTCTGCAATTTCCATAAATGTTAGGCTATTATGACGCTAAAATGTAGTACAATTAAGTGAAAGGTGTATAATAAAAAATTAAAAATGTTTCTGTCACGGTTCCCGGATCCCACCACGCAGTCCTTAAAGCCCAACACTCCACAGAGCCAAAAACTACCAACAGGGTAGCCGTAAAGGAATCCCTAACTGTCTGGTCCTTAAAAATTGGCCAGGTATATGTATACTAGCTAGACAGAAAGAGTTAATCAAAGACAATGTCGTAATACAAAACCAGGTCAACTACACGGGGGTAGTCAGACGAGCCAGAATCAGGAATACAGAGTATAGAATAGTCAAATGGAATAGCCGGGTCGATATCAGTGCAGAAGCGTAGTACAAGGAAATAGTCTAGGGCAACGGAAGGCAGAATAGTCAGAGAACAAGCAGAGGTCAATAACAGGTTAAATCACGAGAGAATTCAGGTACGAGGAGCTCAGGTATGGATAACCACGATCTGGCAATGCTTAGAAGGAACTGTTGGTTTTTAAAAGACATTCAACAGACCGCGCCCCCCTCTCAAGCCGCGCCTCATGCAGCCACCTCCCTGCCTGTTTCAATTTAAACCGGGCGTTGGTGAGCGAGCAGCATCAGACATGCTGCCGTCAAGCACACCGGAAAGGCTGGAAGCCCCCAACGTTAGTTTCCTCCTAAAATATATTTTTGTAACAATGTGACAGTGAAAGTTAGGGTAGGTACAGTACTTCTTAACCCCTTCACTACCAATATTGAGATATCTCTGGCTTCAAAGGCATCATCTAGTGCCCGATGTTGAGATATCTCGATCTGCAGCCCAAAAGCTAATGAAATCTGTTTGCTGCAAATTAATTTCGTTTGATTTTAGGCTGCAGAAGGTGCCCCCAAAGAGCTAAAACCGTAAAATCGCCTAAGAAAGCTGTGAAATATCGGGATTTCAGCAGCTTTCAGAAGGCGATGCAGGGGAAGAAACATAAAACGAGCTACAGCTGTGATGGCTGTAACACAATGGCCAAATTGGTTCTTAACAGTTTAGAATTGTTCTTACAGTACAATTAAATTAATTTACAATTAAAAATGATTTTTTTTAAAAAACGCTGGTTTCTGACAGTGTTCTTTGGAAAATCACTTGGTAGTGAAGGAGTTAAGTATCCAAAGGTTTGTATTTTCCCATCCTTCTGTCTCTAAAAGTTCCAGGACCAGGAGTAGCTCTTCCTCTTATGCAATGTTTCCCTGGTTTTCCCGATGGAGAGACCTGCAGTAATCTCCCATCATGTTTACATCCCAACGGCCTTGATATCGTTTTTCTATCTTTTTAACCCCTTCGCTGCGGGTGACGTGTGGGGAACGTCCTCATTGTCAGGATCCATCCCTGCAACATTCCATGCAAGTGGCGGCTGCATGAAAGGTGCTTCCCTTCTGCTCTGAACCAGCTAGTAAACAGTTAATTCACCTAACACACACACACCACAGGTCACGTGACACACCACTGTGGCTGATCAATAAAGGTTCCACTCCCCCTCTGCTCCATACTTCACTGTTGTCTCTTGTTCTTAGGAATAAGACCTGCTAATACAAGCTCGAGAGAAACCTGCATTCCCCTATCTATCCACCCTGCTCTCCCAGGAGCAACTACCCCTCAAGACAGTGTGTGTTTCCTCCCTAATCCCACCGTGCTCTCCCAGGAGCAACTACCCTACCTTCATACCTGGACACAAGGACTGCTTTCCCCATCACCCTCAACCGACCAGTAAGTCCTATTGTGTCCTGTCCCTCGGCCCCCCTGTGTGATTCTCCTATCCAACGAACTGTGTGCATCCCCGAGACCTGCATTTCGGGCTCATAACCTGAAAGGCCAGTACCTGTAAGGTATTAATCCTGACATTACAATGAAGCCAGGAGAAAATGAGACCGCTGTAATGGAGGTGATTAGGAGAACTTTCCAAGACCTATTGCAGCACCTGTCCACCCTCATGAAGAAGCTGTTGCAAACCATATGGGACTCCTCCACTAAGTTGCGCACTCCTGCTGGAAAGAAACGTGATCCCCTAACACCAGAGGAGCATACCAGAAGGCAAACCCTCAATCTCTGCCTGTACTGCAGGGGTTCCATCCATTTCCTTGTGGACTGCCCAGTAAGAACCTCCAAGAAGGAAATCCCTGGGCAAAGGTCTGCAAAAACTCCAATGCCAAGAAGTACGCCCCGTGTCAAGTTCACGCTGTCCCCGCCTGAAGAGACCAGGCTCGCACCAGTGTTACGATCCCCACCAGGAGGAGAATATGATCCTTGTACGCAGCACCTATCCTTTCCCGCCGATCCTTAGAATGGTCGGTCTATATATATATATATATATATATCCCTAGGCTGACACTGAAGAAGCCAAGCGTGAGAACATATAGCCAAACCAGAAATGCCAGAGAATATCGTAAGCCGTTGCCAGGGGTCCGTACGCCAGAGAATATCGTAAGCCGTTGCCAGTGGTCAGTACGCCAGAGAATATCGTAAACCCGTTGCCAGGGGTCAGAATACCAAGAAATACCAATATCAACAGGAGCAGCTCTAAGGGATGTTAAACCACGATAGGGCAATGTATGAATGCATTGCCTGTGGTTTTAAACCCGGCGGGTCCACGTCATCACACCTGGCTCCACCCCCCGGCATCTCACGTGACCGCCCGGCCTCCCCTCTTCACTTGCCGCCCGAGCAGCGAGGACGATGCTGCCGGGTGACCATAGCGCGGTACGTAACAACCAGGGATTAAGCCTGCAGCAATTCCCAAGCCTGCTGAAGCAACTAAGCCTGGTAGGGTGACCAAGCCTTCGCCGGTGACAAAGCCTGCGCCAGTGCCCAAACCAGTGACGGTGACAAAGCCTGCGCCGGTGCCCAAACCAGTGAAGACGACCAAGCCTGCGCTGGTGCCCAAACCAGTGAAGGCAACCAAGCCTGCACCTGTTCCCAAACCGGTGAAAGCTAACGTGCCTACACCTAAACCCAGGTCTGCTAAGGCACCAAGGCCTGCGCCAGTGCAAAAGCCTGTGAAAGTGCCCAAGCCAGCTCCCAGGAAACCACCTACACCGAAACCTGCCCCCAGAAAATCCACACCCGTGATACCCAGAGGTTCGATATCCCTGGAGGCAAGCTCTGAGGAGGATAAGGACTAAGTACTGCCCATGGAGACAGAACCCACAGAATTCCTGGAGTCCGATTCTATGGAGCAAGATTACCCAGTGTATGAGGAGTCCGATCCTCCTATGGATATGGAGATCTCTCTGACTTCGTTCAGCACACCCATCGCTCCCAGGCAGCACTTCATGGCCAGTGCTACCAGTGCTCCCTACCAGCAAGATCTGTCATCCTGTCACCCGATATATAAATATGCGCCAGTGGTCAGGGACACTGAAGACTCTGATATTGGTGAACCCATCACTCCCAGGCAGCACATTTTGGCCAGTACTACTACTGCTCCTCAAGAGCCCCTACCTCCAGACTGTGTGTACGCTGCTAATGGGACAGTAGTCTGTATAGAAGACCTGGTGAGATTTGAGGAGGCACTGAAGCTCCGGGAAGCTGAACGCCAGTCCAGGAGATCAGTTATGGTGCTGACCACTGCAACTCCCAGTACTCACATCCAGCGATATCTGTCATCCTGCCACCCGATATATGAATATGTGCCAGGGGTCTGGGACACTGAGGACTCTGATGATGGTGAACCACAAACAGCCCCGCGCTCACAGGGACCTCCAGGTCAGCGAGTGGGATATGTGGGCTCTACTGTCACTGTTCTACCCCCCAGAAGAACAAAAGATAGCCACCAAGACGTCACCAAGACGTCCAGATCGCAGACACGGCGCCGCCAGAGAAAAAAGCGTACCCCAACCAGCAATCCAGACCCCCTTCCTGCAGTGCCCAAGGAAGCTGCGGATCCTTATTCCACCTTCCAGTGGTGCAGGGCTTACCTGTCCCGTCACCCACCGGAGTGACCCTTCTGTGAACAGTCTATGGCCATACCATCCTGAAGTCGCCGGAGGAAGATGTGTGCCCAGGCTGGTATTCCGGTCACCTCATCGCCCGGTGTCACGTACCTCTCCTGGCCTCAGCGGCTCTTCCTGTGGCTGACTGGGCTCCTGGTAATTCCTGGGCCCCAAGATCTGTCCATGCTGAGGAGACATTATAATTCTGGTCCTTCTCCTTCAATGACTAGGGTCTGAATGAAAAGCGCACGCACGCGCGCGAGCAGGCATCCTCCCATATAGCCATTACAGCTGCAACTCAACCCGGAAGTCTGGACACGCTGATGCACGCCGGCTGGATCCAATCAACTCGTTATACCTGACTATAAAAAATCTACAAGCTGAGTAAGTCATTGCTCGTTTATTGTGGTTTACAACCTGAGCCTACCTGTGAAATCCTTACCTGTGGAATCCTTGCCTGAAGCCTCACCGGTTACCTGTGCCATTGAATACTTGCTAAATTTCTATCTTGCTGAAGTACTACCTACACCAAGCTGTTGATCCTTGTCTCCTGGAAAATCTACTAGCAAGTATATTCTGATATTGATACCTGTTGCCGACCTTTACCTGTTATTGATTACGCCTGATTGCCGCCTGCCTTTATGATCCTTTACTTCTGAACTGACCTTGCTGAGAGACTGTTTATTGCTATATATATAAAGATATTAAATCGTGGTTGTGCTAAGAAATGTTCCAAGAGTTCTCTGTCTAAACATCACTCCTACTGAGCAAGAGAGGTCTGTGTATGCCATTCAGCCCTTTTTTTGCCAATAGCTGTACTGAAAGGGCTGCTACTTCTGCACAATTGGTTCCTCTGGAAAACCGGTACCTGACAGAATAAACGAGCTTATGATGATCCTTTTCCGGGACGTCTCCCATGCAAACCAGGTCCTATATCTATGAGTGACGAAGAAACCTATGAAATCAAGGAGATCTTGGATTCTCGCCTTCAGAGAGGTCGTTTAGAGTATCTTATCAGGTGGAAGGGTTATGGTTCGCAGGATGACTCATGGATTCCCGCAGTAGAGGTTAGTGCTCCTCGCTTGATTCGGAGATTCCATCAATTGCACCCATCTCGCCCCCCGAGGGGTCGCCTTGTTGGGGGGTTCTGTCACGTACCTCTCCTGGCCTCAGCGGCTCTTCCTGTGGCCGACTGGGCTCCTGGTAATTCCTGGGCCCCAAGATCTGTCCATGCTGAGGAGACATTATAATTCTGGTCCTTCTCCTTCAATGACTAGGGTCTGAATGAAAAGCGCACGCACGCACGCGAGCAGGCATCCTCCCATATAGCCATTACAGCTGCAACTCAACCCGGAAGTCTGGACACGCTGATGTACGCCGGCTGGATCCAATCAACTCGTTATACCTGACTATAAAAAATCTACAAGCTGAGTAAGTCATTGCTCGTTTATTGTGGTTTACAACCTGAGCCTACCTGTGAAATCCTTACCTGTGGAATCCTTACCTGTGGAATCCTTGCCTGAAGCCTCTTACCTGTGAAATCCTTGCCTGAAGCCTCACCGGTTACCTGTTCCATTGAATACTTGCTAAATTTCTATCTTGCTGAAGTACTACCTACACCAAGCTGTTGATCCTTGTCTCCTGGAAAATCTACTAGCAAGTATATTCTGATATTGATACCTGTTGCCGACCGTTACCTGTTATTGATTACGCCTGATTGCCGCCTGCCTTTATGATCCTTTACTTCTGAACTGACCTTGCTGAGAGACTGTTTATTGCTATATATATAAAGATATTAAATCGTGGTTGTGCTAAGAAATGTTCCAAGAGTTCTCTGTCTAAACATCACTCCTACTGAGCAAGAGGGGTCTGTGTATGCCATTCAGCCCTTTTTTGCCAATAGCTGTACTGAAAGGGCTGCTACTTCTGCACAATTGGTTCCTCTGGAAAACCGGTACCTGACACCCGGAGTGCGACTGTAAAGGGGGGGGGGGTTCTGTCAGGATCCTATCCACAGACTGTTAGGATCCATCCTTGCAACATTCCATGCAAGTGGTGGCTGCATGAAAGGTGCTGCCCTTCTGCTCTGAACCAGCTAGTAAACTGTTAATTCACCTAACACACACACCACAGGTCACTTGACACACTCCTGTGACTGATCAATAAAGGTTCCACTCCTCCTCTGCTCCATGCTTCATTGTTGTCTCTTGTTCTTAGGAATAAGACCTACTAATACAAGCTCGAGAGAAACCTGCATTCCCCTATCTACCCACCCTGCTCTCCCAGGAGCAACTACCCCTCAAGACCGTGTGTGTTTCCTCCCTAATCCCACCGTGCTCTCCCAGAAGCAACTACCCTACCTTCATACCTGGACACAAGGACTACTTTCCCCATCACCCTCAACCGACCAGTAAGTTCTATTGTGTCCTGTCCCTCAGCCCTCCTGTGTGATTCTCAGTGGTGTAGGGTGGGGGGGCCTCAGGGGCGGTGGCCCCGGGCGCAATGTTCAAGGGGGGCACAAAATTTAAAAATAAATTTGCACCCCTAATAGCTTGAAGCTTCCAGCAGCCGATATCTGCTCGGTTCCTCACACGGCCCTCCCATTGGCTGGGCAAGTCATGTGACAAAGTGAAGGAGGGGACAGGCAGATGCAGGAAATCCCCCTGACTGGTCTGGGAGGACATGTGACTTCTCATCTTACTGCACCACGTGGGCTCTGAGGAGCGTGAGATGCCTGCACTGAGTGTTAGGGTGTGAATGGCTGCAGGAGGAACTCAAGAGAAGCATGGAGGGAGCCGTCTGTAGCTGCTGGCACCTCCCCCTCCCTGCACTGAGCATGATCCTCCACTTTCAGATTCAGCCAGGATCACTTGGCAGGTGAGCGAAAGGACCAAGGGGTCTTGTGAGTGACCCAACTGTCAGTGATTTATTATTTATTTTGTGGGTACCCGCTGGCTGCCCCCCCTCCCCCTCCTGCAAGCACAGAGTTCTTCACCCTGCACTGTCAATGCTGTAGAAATCACTGACAAGGTTGGGGGGGGCAGTTGTAGTAACACTATTATTCATTAGTTTATAAGTCCTTGTCTGGTCTCTCAGTATACAGGCACTGTATGAAAGGTGGGAGCCGTCCCTCCACACACACAGTATCACTGTCAGGGGCCTTTCTGGGTGAGATTCATAGCAGGTGAGTGTGAGAATGAGAGCTGCTGAGGTTAGAGACAAATGGCAGATGAAAATGGGATTTTTAAAGGCCAGCAATGTGTGGCTTGTGTCAGACCTTTTTATTTTGATTTTCAAAGGAGTGTGAGGGAGTTTCTGTGTAACACAGTGTTTGTGTATGAGTTTGTATCTGTGTTCATGAGTAGGGATGAACCAAACACCCCCGTGTTCGCATTCGAATTCGAATCCTCCATAGGAGGATTGCGCTTTGCAGCCTTGTGGAGGGGGGCAGGTGGGCGTCGAGGGGGGGGGGCTGTCTATTTACGTTTTCTTTAACGCACGCTAGTGTGCCTCCGGCCTAAAGTCTACAAAGATAGGGCAGGTCAGTGACCAATGTATTAATGTGATGAGACAAAAGGGACTAGGGAGACTCCAGTGTTAAGGGATTTGCTTTGCACCTGTGGTAAATTTAGGGAGTTCCGGCACTTTGTTTGGACTTGACCCCTGTGAAAGAGGACACATGAATTGGAGCTAAAAGGGAAACATTTTGGGAAAATGGTTACAGGGGGACACATAAAGAAAGGTGGAGGTACAGGGAGATATAAGGGTTCTGTATCTTTATTAATTTTTTATGTTTGAATATTTCATTTAATGTATTAATATTTACATTATTTTAATATATGATTGTGAGTTTTATTGCTGTGGAGCTCTGTGATACGTTCATACACACGCCATATTACTGTGAGTTCTATTGCTGTGCAGCTCTGTTACGCTCATACACACTGCACATTACTGTGTTTTATTGCTGTGGAACTCTGAGTTTTTTGCTGTAGAGTCGACCTTGTAGACCTGGAGGGGTCCAGTGCGTGGGGGGCGCAATTCTTGCCTTGCTCCGGGCGCTGACAACCCACGCTACGCCACTGATTCTCCTATCCAACGAACTGTGTGCATCCCCGAGAATTCCATATCGGGCTCCTAATCTGAAAGGCCAGTACCTGTAAGGTATTAAACCTGACACTAATTGACTCCCGATATATGCAGAGGACGTCCCCCCCCCCACATCACCCGCTAGCGGGAGCCCTGGGAGAGATACTCGCCTCTCTTTCCGAGGTCCTGCGGCATTCTGACTTCAGGGAAGTCAGACGCCGCTTTTTTAGGCCTCCCGACGTGAATGACACCATTGCGCCTTGCGTTATGACGTCATTTTCAGGCGCTTTCCCCCCCCCCGGCAAAGCCGGGAGATCACCTGGAAGGAGGGGGGGATTCTTTCAGATTCCTCTCCCTCCCGATCAGCAGGTCCTAACAGGACAAGACAGGCACTGCTTAAAAGGGGAGAGACGGGGAGAGAAAGCGGTGCCTGGCTTTAACCCCTGAGACACTGGGCCGTGATCCGGCACCCCGTGAACCCACATATCTCCCGAATGGTGGAAGCTAGAGAGTCATGGATGGTATCATTTGAAAGGCCAGAGTATGGGCTTTCGAATGATATCCAACATGACATGTTAAAAGTAAGAAAAAAATAATTAAAATAAAAAATTGTTTTTTTTGTTAATGCAGCAATATTGTTCCCATTTCAAATATAATGTGAACAATGATGCTGCACTAATGATTTTTTTCTATGGGGTGCGTTTGCTAAAAATCACGTAATTTGAATTTCCCCCCTAAAAATGTAATGAGTCCCCATTTCAAATTTTTTTAACAAATAAAAAATAAACGCAAAGGCTCGGATGATAAAATGTGAAAAAAAAAACCACTTTACACACTGTAGATGATTAAAAATTCAAATTTTATTGCATTTTTTGTTATAACATACAGGCAGGACATGACGTATACATATAATAATGATATATTATGAATCTGCCGAGTCTGCCGGAAAAAAGGATATGTAATATGTCTGGGTCGTATAATAAAACGTGGCTTCAAATCGCGTTTAAACATGATAAGCAAAAGCGGTAAAAATGAGCTCAGCACACAGACGTGAAATGCCTCAGCAGTGAAAGGGTTAATATCTTGGTGGAACCGCTCAACCTGCTCTTCACTAACTGATCCAAGAGTTTAAGGAAAAAATTCAGGTGTGAATGTAAAAAATGTACCTTCAGACTCATTTTACACCCGAGGTCTTCAAATATTTTTAACATAATTTCAATTATATTCTTGTAATTTGGGTCTTTCTCGTTCCCCGGAAACTTCAAAACTACTTTCTTAAATGCAGTCCAAGCATCCTTTTGAGTTTATCATTGTTTCAAAATTATGGTCTTGCATGAGTTTTCGTATGTCTGGACCAACAAAGACCTCTTCTTTGCTTCTGACAAATGAGGGAATTTTGTGCATAGGTACTGAAAACAAGTTTCCGTTTTTGAGAGTGCTTTGACAGATTGCTTCATGAGACCCAATTTAATGTGCAGTGGTGGAAGTTGTATTTTTTTCTGGTCTACCAAACTTACACGCAAAATGTTTTTGCTTCCTGGTTCGAGATTTCTTCGTGATGGCCATACTTTTTTTTTGTCCAATGCTGATTCTGTGCCCTACTATCCCATTCAGATAGAAAGCAAGGGAATTTCTTGAAACCACTTTGCTGTCTTAGTAACATACCTGTAACCTTCAAGTCGCCGCAAAGCAGCGGACACGGTGAGATGACACCGTGCCCGCCAAATTTAAAATGAGATGCCTGAGCTCTGATTCCTTGCCCTGACATGGTTTTCACTTCTCTCAGTGCGTTCTTTGTTCCTATTATCCCTCTGATCACCTGTGTATCGATATTGGCTTGTCTGTCGATTCTCTTGGATGTTAACCCCTGGCATTTGGCGAACGACCCGCCCTGGCATTTGGCTGATGACACACTCTGGCATAATGACCCCTGGTACCTGGCTCACATGTATTCTGGTAGTAACACCTGGTGTTTGATCACTGTCCACTGTTCTTACTATAGGTAGAAATCTGGCCACTTCAAGGACTGGCAGTGTAGGATAGTTGTTCTGCATACAGGGATTAGACATATTAGAGGAGATAGTGACACAGCAGGAGAAGACGCTCACCTGAAGCCCTTGTCAGTGCATTAATTGTGTGAAGAGTGCCATTTCTCACCTCCTGAACAAGGACGATCCTGTCTGCTCAGGATGTACCAAACCAGGTAGAAGTCACTTCAGACGGTCTGCGAGGACCTTTGACAGCAACTTGATGTCACTGTTTGACAGCGATATTGGCCTGTAGTTAGAGCAATCAGAGGGGTCTCTGTCTGGTTTTGGGAGAATTGTTATAGCTCGCAGCATATGCAGATGGAATGTCCCCTCTATCCTGAGAAAATTGAGAGTGGACAATAAGTGCGGAAGAAGTTCTTGTTTAAACGTTTTAAAATATTTGGTTGGCAATTCATCCGGACCCAGACTCTTACCATTCTTAGCGACAACAAAATAGTTTTTCCTCTGCTTTCTTTGAGCAAGCACATCTGGAAACTTACACATGAATACTATGCTTGATATTAGTGGACAGACTCCATGGTGTTCTGTAACAGAGAGGTTAATCTAACATTAAGCTTCTTAATGGCATTTGCTTTCCGGTTTATGAGTAATCCTGTCCCGAATCTAAGCGATGACCGAAATAAATGTTCTGAAAGATGCAAAGGCAGTCTAATTGTTTTAGCTGATAATTTCGCAGCACTCATGCACAGCACTCACCCCTTCTATATCACTATGTAGGCATAGGGGTATGGTTAAAAGGACACTCTACTCATTCTGACCACTTTAATTTTATAAAGTGGTCACGATGTGAGGAGTGCCCACCATCTCCTCCCCCTTCCAGCTTCACCGATCTGGTGAAAACACTGAGTGAAGTTGAGGGGTTTCCTCCACCCCACCCAGTGTCGCCAGCAGCTGTGATTTATGAATTTCCCAACTGCCGTGACCAGATGTCAGGCCTCACCTCTCCGGCTGCCCGCTCTGGAGCCTTGACGATGTTTCGTACTGTGCTCCGTACCATCTGCCCGCGTCATTCCTGGAGGTTGGCGGATGGGACTCGGCCGGCACTCGGTCATGATGCCCCCGCACCCTAGGTCTGGGCTGCAGTGTGGATATGTCCGGTGCCGAATCCACCTCCAGCGGCTCAGGGCATTCTTATGGCAGTCACTCCTGCTAGGAACTCACTCAGAGGGGAGGCGTGCTGGTCAGGTCCACAGCCTTGGCACCAGGAGAGGGAAGCAGACACGGTATGGTGCCGATGGCTCAGCAGCTGAGCTGAGCCCCGCCTCCAATTGGGGAGGACCCTTGCAGGACCTGGACGAAGAGGCGGTGACAGCAGCCGGGGGCTTTGCTAAGGGGGTGTGATGTCAAACCAGGTGTCCAGGGTTCCCTGGGACCTTAACCACACCCTCTTCTAGGGGTGGAGCGAGGAGTATCAGGCCTGGACGTTGAGCATAAATACCTGGCTCACCCCTACTCAGGTGCTCAGTTGATGTCCGAATTCCCATAGAGACACTTCCCAGCTTACCTATACCTGAACAACGGATTTTGTCACGTTCCCACGTTCCAACCCTGTCTCCCTGCCCTCTGTATTCCTTATGTCTGTGGTTCCCTGTGCTGCTTTCCCTGACATGCAGCTCAGGGGTTAAGTTCTTTGCTCGTTGAGCTTCTGCTGGTGATATGGGCTGATTACACCCCTATATAAAGCCATGGGCCCATATCACCATGCTCTTGCATCCTGGTTCACTTCAGCTACAGATTTGTTCCTGAGAGCTCCCTGTTATTCTATCCTAGTGCTTTCTCAGTGTTTCCCCCTTGTCTGAGTTCTAGGTTTCTGATTGACTTCCTGGTATTGACCCTTTGGCCTGGCTGACGGATTTTCTCTGGTGCTATATCCCCGCTTTGGCTCAAGGTATACGTTTTGGTTTTGACCCCTGGCTTATTCATTGACCACTCTTCTGGACATCCCTAGCTGTTCTGTGCATATTGAATTATATGTTGTGTATCCCTGTTGACCACGGCTTTTGTATATTGAAGTCCTTCCCTGCAAGTTGTTGAGTATAACTCCTTCAGGTGTCTGTGTTTTCCCCAGGACTCTGTACGGCTACAAGGTAACCTTTTTCTATTAGTGCAGATTTCGCCACTCTAAGGACCGATCTATCAGTATAGGGCTCCTTCGGTAATAGCCGTGCAGAGGTCCCCAGTGTCTCCTGTGGTTTATTTACGTATCCTAGATCATTGTGCCACGCATCTCTGCATATAGCGGCTTTTACTCATACCTGGGCCCTACTTGGCGCATGCCGGGTACCGCCATAGTGGCTGAACGTGACATAATGCAAGAGCCAACCATAAAGCCCGCAGAGTTGCGTAAAATGTTTGAATCCATGCTGCGCCTGTTTGGTGATTTCATGTCTAAGTGGAAGGGGTTAATGGACATAACTTTTCTCCCTTCTAAGGATCAAGCTGTTCTAGAAAGCAGGGTACATGGTCCGCTTTCCCCTGAGGAAATGAATAGAAGGCGAACTGACAAGCTCTGTTTCTATTGTGCCAGTTCATTGCATTTTATTTCATGGTGCCCACTCAAGCCAGTGCGTGCCGAGGCTGGCAAGATGCCAGTGCGCTCCGAGGCTGACAAGATGCCAGTGCGCGCCGAGGCTGGCAAGCAGCCAGTGCATGCCGAGACTGGCAAGGAGCCAGTGCGCACTGGGACGGGCAAGACACCAGTGCATGCCGAAACTGGCAAGGTGCCCGCGACCCACAGTCGAGTCACCAAGGCCAGTTCCCATTATAACACTAAAGTAATCAGACCCCTTGTACCGTCCAGTTTAGGAGAGCCTTCCTAGGACAACCAGACCTGTGGAGGGGCAACTGATGTTACTGACCTTGCTGAATATTCTGACGATGGGTCAGATGGTACCAGGCCCCGTACTGGGACAGATGGCATCAGACCCTGCCATGTATCCAAGGTCAGACCCCCTTTACCGTCCAGGCCTAGGAGAGCCCTTCAGGGGTAACCAGGTCTGTGGAGGGGGTAACTGACATCTCAGACCCAGTCGAATATTCCCCTTTTGATCCCGAGGTACAAATGAGTTTGACTCCTTCTCAGCCAGGGAGGCAAAGGATAAAGCCATGGAGGTTATTCCCATTAATGCCTCTCGTATGTGGCCTCGCCAACGGCCAGAGACACCCTAATGGTGGTCCAGGGCGTAAGATTGTTACAGGCTGTATTACCTGCGGTGCTGTACGCTTATCTGCATCACCCACCGCACTCATAGTGCCAGGTAGCAAGGCCACAATTATGGTGTCTGGCGATGGGGTCACAGCCAAGGAGTTTGGTGGGGAAACCGCAATCATGTTGCCTTTTTCTGGCAGTGAAGTTGTCACGCCTGTGGCTGGCAAGCTTCCAGTTAAATCAGACTCAAGCTGTGTGTCAGCGGTGCCAGTCCCAAGCTGTGTGTGTAACGTTGGGAGCTTCCAGCCCTACCTGTGTGCTTGAGGGCAGCATGTCTGATGCTGCTCGCTGACCAAAGCCCGGTTTAAATGGAGACAGGCAGGGAGGTGGTTGCAAGAGGCGCGGCTTGAGTGGGGGGCGTGGCCTGGTGAAGGTCTTTAAAAACCCTCAGTGTATTCTCAGCAGTTGCCAGATCGTGGTTATCCATACCTGAGCTCCTTGTACCTGACTGCTATATTGAATTAACCCGTTATTGATCTCTGCTTGTTTCTGACTATTCTGCCTTCTGTTGCCCTAGACCATTTTCTTGTACTACACTACTGCTCTGATATCGACCCGGCTATTCCATTTGACCATGCTGAACTCTGTATTCCTGATTCTGGCTCGGCTGACTACTCCCCGTGTTGTTAACCCTATCTGTCTAGCTAGTTTACCTGGCCAATTCTAAGGACCAGACAGTTAGATCTTTCACGGCTACTCTGTTGGTAGCTTCTGGGTTCTGTGGAGTGTGGGGCGTTAAGTACTGCGTGGTGGGATCTGGGAACGTGACATTACGATCTGGCCACTATGGATCCCGCAGACTTAACACAGCACTTGGCTAACTTTGTATCCAGACAGGATGAGCAGGATCATAGGATGGATCAGTTTGCTATTGCCTTACAAACTATCCTGACTCGTACGGCTCACCTGGAACCAGCTGGGGTTGCACCCCCGCTTGATATACCTGTGTCCCCTGTCGTTCAGACATCCCAGGTACACATGACCGCTCCTATGAGGTTTGACGGTACTCCCTCAGAGTGCCGGGGATTTTGGTCCATGTGGATATTCATTTTTTAAATTAAATCCACAGATGTTTTATCTCTGACATTGCAAAGTGGGGTTCATTATTAATCACCTGTCTGGCAGAGCATTGACATGGGCGACTCCGTTATGGGAGGCAGAGAAGCCTATCATACGGGATTATAAAGAATTCATAGCGAGTTACAACGTACATTTAATCCTACCAGAAAGGCCACGGTAGCTGGCAAATCCTTGTTCCGCATACGTCAAGGGAACAGGACTGTTTCTGATTATGCCATAGAATTTAAAACCTTGATCTCTGATGTGAACTGGACAAATGAGACACTGGTTCTGGCTTTTATGGAGGGGTTATCAGAGTCATTGATGCATGAATTGGCTCCACGTAAACTACCTGAGGTATTGTGGGAACTCATTGTATAGATCTGGATAATCAGATAAGGACAGAAGGACTCCAAGAGAGAAACCCAAGAGACCGTTACTAGGTTGGCCCCTGTCTTTCAGGCACCACCAAGAGAGTTATCTCCTCCCTCTGAGCCTATGCAACTAGGCTTACAGAGGAAGAGAGAAAAGGCGTTTTCGTGAGGGATTGTGCCTGTATTGTGGTTTGGGGGACATGTACGATTTCAATGTCCTAATCGTCCTAAGATGCATGATAAGCCGGAAACTACCGCACCTAAGGCAGCTGAGGAGACAGGCCTTGGGTGTGACGTGCATGTCTCCTGTCAAAGACACTAAACTTATGTTACCAGTATCCTTGGCTTGGGAGACCAAGACCACACAGACTACCGCTTTTTGGATTCTGGGGCTGCTGGCAACTTTATCGATGTTAACTACGCTTCTTCCATTTCTCTACCTCTGGTTGTAAGAGAGACACCCTTAGCCGTCGAAGCCAGACGGCAGACCGTTATCCTGCCCTAGGATTACTCACGATACGGTTACAGTGGTTCTTACACTGGTCTCTTGCATAAAGAAGAAATCATATTTCAAGTTATCCATTCACCTTCCAATCCTGTTGTACTTGGTTCCCTTGGTTGGTGAAACACAATCCTGTTATTGATTGGCTAAGGGAGAGATACTGTCTTGGAGTCCGGCTTGTTTTGGGACTTGTTTAATACCCATTCAGCATGTCGGTGCCCTGAACACCCACAGCTCCTCCATTGTCTACAGAGGTTCCTGACCAATACGCCGACCTCAGGGCTGTATTTGATAAAAGAGAGGCAGAGAAACTGCCTCCACATAGACCATATGATTGTGCCATTGATATTCATCCTGGTACCATGCCTCCTCGAGGCAAAGTATATCCTCTTTCCATAAAGGAGAACCAAATTATGGAAGAGTACATAAAGGAGAATTTGGAGAGAGGTTTTATCCGACGTTCCTCTTCTCCAGCAGGGGCTGGGTTCTTTTTTGTTCTAAAAAAGAGGGAGATTTACGCCCGTGTATCGATTATAGGGGGCTTAACAAGATCACCATTAAGAACGTGTACCCTATCCCTCTCATATCAGAACTGTTCGACAGGTTAAGGGGGTCAGCAGTATACACAAAACTTGATTTAAGAGGAGCTTACAACCTGATACGTATAAAAGAGGGGCATGAGTGGAAAACAGCATTTAACACCAGGAGTGGGCTTTATATGAATACTTGGTCATGCCTTTCGGTCTTTGTAATGCTCCAGCGGTATTCCAGGATTTTATTAATGATGTGCTCAGAGATTTCTTACAAACCTTTGTTATAGTATACCTAGACGATATATTGATTTACTCTCCCGATCTGAAAACCCACCATGCACATGTCAGACAGGTATTAGCAAAATTACTGGACAATGGTCTTTATTGCAAACTAGAGAAGTGTTTATTCGACATAACTACTGTGAAATTCCTTGGGTATATTATCACTCCAGAAGGTTTTGAGATGGATCCTTCTAAACTCACGGCCATCTCAGAATGGCCTCTCCCTCAAGGTCTCAAGGCCATACAGAGGTTTCTGGGGTTTTCCAACTATTATAGGAGATTTATCAAGAAGAATTATTCGCTGTAGCCTCCCTATCATTAATATGACACGTAAAGGTCTGAAGACCAGATCTGGTCTTCTCAATCCAAACAAGCATTCGAAGCCCTCAAACAAGCTTTCACTTCTGCTCCGTGTTACGGCATCCTGATCCAGGATTCCATTTTGTTCTTGAGGTTGATGCTTCGAGATAGGCATTGGGGCTGTCCTGTCTCAAAGAGAGTCTCCAGGAAAACCTCTACATCCTTGTGGGTTCTTTTCAAGAAAATTATCACCAGCAGAACGCAATTATGATATCGGTAACAGAGAATTGCTTGCTATTGTGTCTGCCCTCTCAGAGTGGAGACATTTGTTGGAAGGTACTCTTGACCCTTTATTGATAATTACTGATCATATAAGAACCTTACGTACATCGGGGATGCAAACGTCTGAACTCGAGACAGGCCAGGTGGTCATTGCTACTGTCTCGGTTTAATTTTGTATTGACTTACAGACCAGGTGACCGCAATGTAAAGGCTGATGCCTTATCTCGTCAATATGACCCGTATGAATCTAATACACAAGACCACAATCCTATAGTTCCTCCTGAACGTATTGTGGCTTCCACAGTCTTGTCTGTCTCCTCGCCTTTCCTGGAACGCCTCCAGACAGTTCAAGTAGGGGCTCCACCTGACAAGCTCCAGATATGTTGTTTGTACCTGAAAAGGAAAGACAAGAATTACTCATAATGTTTCATGATTCTAAACCAGCAGGTCATCCTGGTATTACTAAGACTCTTACCAGTATCTCCAGACAGTTCTGGTGGCCCACCATGCGACAGGACGTACGTCTGTTTGTTTTGGCTTGTCAAGTCTGTGCCAGAAGCAAAACAGTAAATCCTTTGCTGTCGGTCTATTGCAGCCTTTACCCATGCCTAAGAGGCCTGGTCTCATCTATCTATGGATTTTATTGTGGACTTGCCGAAGTCCAAGGGTCATACTGTGGTTCTGACAGTTGTAGACCGCTTCTCCAAAATGGCTCATTTTGTCCCTCTACCTAAGCTTCCTACAGCCAAAGAACTGGCGGTTGTATTTGCTAGAGAGATTGTACGAATACATGGGGTTCCGTCTGAAATAGTCTCTGACAGAGGAGCCCAGTTCGTCTCTCGTTTCTGGAGGGTTTTCTGTGCAGAGATGGGGGTGCGATTGGCCTTCTCTTCAGCATATCATCCACAAACCAATGGGGCAGCAGAGAGGGCAAATCAGGGTCTCGAGCAGTACATACGTTGCTTTACCACACAACAACAAGACAATTGGTCGGAGTTGTTGCCCTGGGCTGAGTATGCACATAATAACGCCGTTAACGGACCACTGGCCACTCTCCTTTTTCTGCCATCTATGGTTTTTTCCCTCCGGCTCTACCGCTTCAGTTTACTGAACAGGCCATCCCGGCTCTCGATGACCATCTCACTCAACTGCAAGAGATTTGGAGACAGATTCGAGAAAATATGGAGCGCAATGTTGCTGTCCAGAAACGCAAGGCTGACAGGCATAGGTTACAAGCTCCCTCCTATAACGTGGGGGATAGAGTTTGGTTGTCCACTAGGAACGTGAAGTTGCGGGTGCCATGATAAGCTCCCTTTGATATAGAGATTTTATTGTGATTTTTTTTCAATTCAGCCACAAAAAATACATTATAAACAGATTGCAGCTCATAAAATTGGTGTGTTAACTTTTCCCCTTTTAATCTGGCTTTAACTGCCACATATCACTATATCAAAGGGAGCTCATCATGGTATTATTGGCAGGGGTTTAGTTAAATTAACACTCTTTTTGGGCTTCTGCCCAATTATTGTTTTATTTGAGGTAATTTTCCTCAGTTTTTGCCCCGCCTTACGAATCTGGAAGACCCTGAAGCTTTAGAAAGCAATTTGCAGCCCTACGCAACTTGCTAAGGACAGGAGCTGCAAATTGCGTAGTGCAACAGGACTTGCGTACTTTGGGTACACATGTTCCGTAGAGGCTGAGTAGAACAATGGATCAGAGTGGTGCTCATGCGCAGATCCGATCCATCGGCTGACTCTTGAACACAAATCGCTACCTCGATTAGTCTTAGAGTAACGTCGTGCCTATGTCACTGGTGACTGATCTGGTGTCAGGGTGTTTCCAGAGGTGGACCTCAGTATGCAGGGTAAATATATATCAAGGTGCGGTAACAGGTATATTGTAAGGCAGTCTCCATCAATATTCAGGCCAGGGGTCAGTACAGGCAGCAAGGTTTGTAACCAGTGATTCAGGCAGAGGGTCAAATCCGTTGTTAAGGTATAGGTAAGCTGGGAAGTGTCTCTATGGGAATTCGGACAACAACTGAGCACCTGAGTAGGGGTGAGCCAGGTATTTATGCTCAAAGTCCAGGCCTGATACTGCTCGCTCCACCCCTAGAAGAGGGTGTGGTTAAGGTCCCAGGGAACCCTGGACACCTGGTTTGACATCACCCTTAGCAAAGCCCCTGGCTGTTCACCGCCTCTTCGTCCAGGTCCTGCAAGGGTCCTCCCCAATTGGAGGCGAGGCTCAGCTCAGCTGCTGAGCCTTCGGCACCATACCGTGTCTGCTTCCTTCTCCCGGGGCCGAGGCTGTGGACCTGACCAGCACGCCTCCCCTCTGAGTGAGTTCCTAGCAGGAGTGACTGCCATAAGAATGCCCTGAGCCGCTGGAGGTGGATTCGGCACCGGACATATCCACACTGCAGCCCAGACCTAGGGTGCGGGGGCATCACGACCGAGCGCCGGCCGAGTCCCATCCGCCAACCTCCAGGAATGACGCGGGCAGATGGTACGGAGCACAGTACGAAACATCGTCAAGGCTCCAGAGCGGGCAGCCGGAGAGGTGAGGCCTGACATCTGGTCACGGCAGTTGGGAAATTCAAAAATCACAGCTGCTGGCGACACTGGGTGGGGTGGAGGAAACCCCTCAACTTCACTCAGTGTTTTACCAGATCGGTGAAGCTGGAAGAGAGAGGAGATGGTGGGCACTTACATCTGTGAACACTTTATAAAATTAAAGTGGTCAGAATGAGTAGAGTGTCCTTTTAACCATACCCCTATGCCTACATAGTGATATAGAAGGGGTGGTGCTGTGCATGAGTGCTGCGAAATTATCAGCTGAACAATTAGACTGCCTGCATCTTTTAGAACATTATTTCGGTCATCGCTTAGATTCAGGACAGGATTACTCATAAACCGGAAAGCAAATGCCGTTAAGAAGCTTAATGTTATGTAACGGGTTTTTGCGTAGTCCCACAAATACCCCTGTGGTCCTTTACCTCAGTTACCTTCAAGCGCTCTGCAAGCCGATCCTGAGCCTCCGCTGCCTGGGAGTTGGGGTACATGACTGCGGCAGTGCCTCACCCAACTGGACATCCAGGCTTTGGGTGTGAGATCCAGTTGGAAACATATTTAAACAAGCAATAAATCAACACAGAGCTGTCTTTTATAGAATTTGTATTGCACAGCAAGACTCCATGCAAAAATAAATGTAACGGTCTAAAAACATAATGCAGTGGAATAAGTAAATAACGCAAGAGTCAGTATGAGTTTACCCACAAACAATTACTGCGGCCCACCCTATCTTTTCCCTAATGGTACCATAGGTAGGTGGTGCACATTGTTGGGGCCAGAATAATTGTAATCCCTTTCTTAGTAATATGCTGGGATGTCCAGGGATCAGAGAAGTCATAGACTGCTGCTTTAGTAACCAGTGTCAGAATGCCTTTGTAAAACCAATTGGAGAGGTCTCAGTTTACCACTCCACAGTCTGCAATCAGATTTTGTCCAGGAAGGGAGAAGGCTGCTCCACTGGGATTCCTTCTTTCTGCAGAACAATCACTGCCAGGAACAGTTCTGTGCTTTGATCTGGATACAGAGTCTGCTGGGAGCCTTTATGCAGGATGCTTCAGCACTGGACACAATACCACAAATCTCAGCACCATCATCTTCCAGCTTCCTCTCTCTTGCTTCCTCTCTTGCAGCCCTGCCTCCACACACAAAACCATAGAGCCACAAAGTCTTGAATCTCAGAGCAAACAGAAGGTCGCCATCTGCTGGTTACTACATAGAAACTGCAGGTAGTAGAATTACTGTACTCCAGGGGTTACATGTTTCCCTTTGAAAATAACTTGCCTTCCACTGGCAAGTCCTGGACAGGAAGCAATCAAAAACCAAACCGTATAAACATTTATAAAAGCCTACAATAACAGTGCTAGCTAATACAATGAATCCTAGCTGGCCAAACGCTAAAACAGAGAATGATTTTCACTTACGATTTTAGCTAGCGCATGGAGAAAGGAGGTCATTTTACATGATGCCTGTGTCACTGGAGCATAGCTAGGTTCTCCTATATGATCATAAACCAAGGCTGTAGGAGGCTGCCGTACCCTGGTGCTGTGTCTTGGAAGTTGCTGGGGAAGAGCATTCTGACCGTGCCTGGGAAGCTTCGGCTCCTGCCCTGTAGTTGGGGAGGTCACCAGTGGCTTGAGGCCTGGCTCTCCATAGATCGGAGGTCTCTGACAGTGGTCCCAGGCACAAAGCACGGGCTTTCTGGGTTCAAAGATGGAGGACTGTTTGACATAAGAGGGGTTTTAACTCTCTGAAGTGCCACAGGGGTAGGAGAAAATTCTGTGTTCTCTCAGTATGGGGAGACCACCACTGATCATCAGCTGTGGGAGTCTCTGCGGTTCCTCTGTCCATTTTCAGGACTCGCTGCTGTGCTTTCCTCCAATTCACTACTACGCTCTTCCTCATCATCTGTATAGGCTACGGTAGTAGATGGTTCCAATGCCAGCCTTTATCCGTCCTTCAGGCCCTTTTATGTTGTACACTGGCAGTCCTTTTAGCTTAGACACAACTTCGAACAGAGTATCCTTCCATCTGTCTGCTAATTTGTGTTTTCAAGCACCCTAGATTCCGCAGTAGAACTTATCGCCTGCTTGTATTTCCGATACTTGACTTTGTATCGTATCTTCTCTTGTTCCGCTCCTCATTCTTGTCGTAGCTTGAGTAGCCAACTCATAGGCCCTGTGGAGGTTTTGCTTGAGGGTCCCCACATAATGGGAGTGTGAGCTTGAAGATGTCCCATCAGGGACACCCCATCCGGACATCTATTGGTAGTCTAGCTTCCCTTCCAAACATCAGGAAGTTAGGGTGAAAATCCTGTAGACTCATTTCTTGTGTATTATATGCGTGGACCATGGTTTCCACGTGCTTACTCCAAAACCGCTTCTCCACTGTTTTCAGAGTCCAAGCATATAGGAGGGTCCTATTAAAAACGCTCAGGCTGAGCATCACCCTCTGGGTGGTAGGGTGTTCTTCTGGACTTCTGAACCTGCAACATATCCAGCAGCTCTTTGATCAACTTACTCTCAAAGTCTCTACCTTGATCAGAATGTATTCGATTGGGTAGACCGTAGTGCATGAATACTTCTGCCACAGGACTTTAGCTACAGTCACAGCCTTCTGGTCTTTAGTAGGAAAGGCCTGAGCGTATCTGGTAAAATGATCTGTAACCACTAGAACATTCCCGATTCCAGTAGTATCATTTCAATACATAGATAGTCCATGCACACAAGATCCAGGGGCCCTGTGCTTTTAAGGTGGCCCATAGGGGCAGCTCTCAGGTAGGGTTTCTCTGAATACATCTTCTGCAGGTTTTCACATAATGTTCAACACATTCCCTCATACGAGGCCAATAGAACCGGTCTTGTATCAGTCCGTAGGTTTGTCAACTCCAAGATGACCATGTTGATCATGGAGAGCTCTCATGACTTATTCCCGGTATCTATGAGGGTACCAGCTGCTTTCGACCTGGGTGGTCATGGTATTTCAAAATTCTATAAAGGATCCCATCTTCCAGATGTAGTTTACTCCACTCTCTCCGGTACACGTCTCTTTGTCCTATTGGAAGGGAGCTCAGCAATTTAGGATTCTTAACTCTCATCGCCTTGAGGACTGTCCCTATATACCAATCCTGTGATTGGGCTTTCTTTTTTTTCTTCATTGGTTATTTGAGACCAATGTTGAAGGATGACTGGAGCACAAATATCTCTGGTACTGCTTCTGAGGAGTAACTGATGGAATCTATTCCTCTAAGGTCAGAGAACTCCTCCTGTTTCTCGGCCACTACATAGGTGTGGCAAAAAGCCCCTACCCTGGCCCAGGAATTTCTTCCCATTCTTTTTCTTCATGAGGAAGCAGTCCGGTCTGCGAGACAGAGCATCCACTGACATTCTTGGGCCTGGCTTGTATTTAAGGCTGAAATTATAGCTCGACAATGCTGCCAGCCACCTGTGTCCTGTGGCATCTAGCTTAGCCGTAGTTTGAATATATGTAAGTGGATTATTATCTGTCCTTACTTCAAATGTTGTACCATATAAATAGTCATGCAATTTGTCTACAATTGCCCACTTAAGAGCCAAGAATTCTAGCTTGTGGACTGGATAGTTTTTCTCTGCACCAGTTAGACTTCTGCTTATGTATGCCACGGGTCTTAACCCTTCTGGGTAGCTTTGATGTAATACACCCCCTAGGGCTCCATACTGGCATCGACATGGAGCACATACTGCTTCTCGGGGTCTGCATACGCCAAGACTGGGGCTTCTGTAAGTCTTTCTTTCAAGGTTAAAAAGGCTTCTTCACATCCTGAAGTCCATTTGTTTCCGAAGGAGTCTTTAGGACTGGGTACCTTAGCACCTTCTATATCAGAGGTAACTTTTTAACAAATTATGTAACTCTCGAGCAATCTTCGAGTAGTCCTTCACGAACCTTCGGTAATAACCACAGAACCCTAGGAATGAACGTAGCTCACTGATGGTATCTGGCCTAGGCCAATTCACCACTGCTTCATTTTTGGCCGGGTCCGTTGCTACTCCTTCTGCAGAAACGATATGACCTATATATGTGACAGAGTCCGTGCAAATCGACATTTGTCTAATGATAATTTCAGACCCTCTGCTTGGAGTCGATCCAGCACTTTCAGTAATCGCTGTTCGTGTTCTTTCGGGGTCCTTCCAACACTATGAGATCATCCAGATACTAGGCACTCCGGATTCATATCCCCCACAGTCTTTTCCATTAGCCTTTGGAATGTGGCAGGAGCTTTGTGATTCCTTGAGGCATCTAGTAAACTCATAGAACCCCAAAGGGCAAATGAAGGCTGTCTTTTCCTGATCCTCATTCAGTGGAACTTGATAATACCCAGATCTCAAGTCAAGAACACTAAACCACTGGCTTCCAGAAAGGGCATTTAACAGATCTTCTATCCGTGGTAGTGTGTACTGATCTGGCACTGTTCTCTTATTCAGAGTGCGATAGTCTATGCAGAGCCGAACTGTGCCATTCTTTTTCCTAACTATCACTATGGGTGAGGCATATGGGCTTCTGGACTCTTTAATAATACCAGATTCTTCCATCCGTTGTAATATATCACGGACATCCTCCATATCTCGCGGGGGTATTCTCCTTGATCTCTCCCTGAAAGGAGTTGAGTTAGAAAGTCTAATAGCATGTGTGGCACTTCTTGCGCATCCCACATCCAATTCTTCCCTGGAGAACACTTCCTCTCTTGTAATTAGTTTGGATTGGAGTCTATCTTTCCATTCTTGTGGTAAAGGAGAATCTTCCAGATCAAAATCTATACATCCTTCAAGGTTACTCCCCAGTTCTGCTTTCATGGACATTACTGAAGATACCTGCTCTATCAAGTGAATTACGCCAATCTCCTGGTGACAATCAATTCTGACCTCAGTAGGTGTGAAATTCTTTATCATTATGGGGAAATCTTTACACCAGTGATTCCGCCAATCTTTCACTTCAGGTATGAGGGTCCATCCATTTTTCGAATCCTCCTCAGTCAAGGACTCAACTAGGTATTGCCTGGTTCCTCCTGATATTTCATGATGCATAGAAGCTATGGCTCATAGATTCTTGGTTTCTCCAGGCTTCAGAAATACAGACTCTTTTCCTGAGTAATAGCATGACCCAGGTTTAGCTTGTAGGGCTAGTCGACGACACTCCTTTCCTAAAACAGGGCTGACCTCCATTATTCGTGCTAGAGATACATCTCCCACTTCAGAAAGATAGGTCCTGAACATGTCCTGCACAATTCTTGCATTGGTACCCAGAATAATTGGAGCACACACTGGGCATATAGAGCTTCCAATTCCATAGGACATATCATTCCTGTGTTAATTGTGGGATGGTTACAGTAAACCCTTACGCATCCATGTACAGATTGGGCCTGAGATCCCACTCCCCAACTGCAACGCGCAGGCCCAGAGGAATATGGCTTAAATGATGATCATAGAAGTCTCTATAAATGATGGTGACCTGAGATCCAGTATCTAGCAAGGCGGATGCGTAAATACCCTCTATTTGCAGGTGTATGATTGATTTGGACCCGATCTTGGCTCCCACAGATATATGATCTTTCTTACTTTTCTTAGAAACACTGGAAGCGGAGGCCTTCTCTAGTCCATAGCTAGCACTTCGACATCTGTCTCTGATGAATTGGTGGGACACTCCGCTTGAAGTGCCCTAATTTTCCACATTTAAAACCGCTTCCTTGGGGGACGAATCCTCGGTAACAATCTTCTCATTGTCCCCTGTGGAGTTGTCTATGAGGAGAAGAATCTGTCCTTTTTGCCGCTGGCTTGGACAATAATTCTAGTTCAGCTATCTTCTTTTTAAGAATTGCCAGATCCATATCCTCTTTCTCTGCTGCTTTAAATGTATTCCCTTTGCATAAAGGAGATGAGGACATTTGATCCTCCAATCTTTTTGCTTTGTTGATCAGTGTGGAATAGGACAAAACTTGATCAATCCAGCTTAACTCTTAACATAATCATTACTGGGTCGTTGGTAAGGCCTCCCTCTGAATTTGCTTGGATAGTCGTGTATCCAACTCAGATGCCGTGATTGCTCCTTTTGAAATAGTTTTCCTAGTAGCAGTTGTAATCGATTAATATAGTCAGAAGAGTTTTCATGCTCCTTCTGCTTAGTGGCTAGGAACTTGACTAAACAGATCATCAGAGTCCTCCGATTTTTCATAAGAATCTTGCAAAGCTTGAATGTAATCCTGTGCGGTAGTTTGTGCATTCACTCCCTTGTAAAGCCTTATTATTTCTGTAGCTGGGGATCGGAGACTCTCCATTAACCGTTGTTTCTTTATAATATCAGTAAGACCATTCTTCCAGTAATTGTAAAGCATTATCCTTCCAGGCTTCAAAGGTTTCTTCTCCTACAGGCACAGGCTGGTTACCAGAAAACACCTTCAGCTTGCGGTAGCTGTGCGTGTGTGTAGCCGTTACTATGGCCTTGAGAGTTTTTGTAGTATTTTGGGCCATGTTACTTTCCCCTGAATTGGTGGTACTCAAGAAGGGGCTGTCTGGCTGTGGTGATATTGGAGATGAGACCACTATAAGACCTGTGGTCTTAGGGTTGATTTCCCCTTGCTCTTTGGAAAATTGTACAGTCTGTTTTGAATGGCTCTAACTTCGAATGGTAACCGGTAATCTCCAGGTAGTTTTCTCGAACATAGGGGTCCGAGGCTGGGAATGCTTGATACATCAAAATCCCTCAGGTTTATACTGAGGGGTTGCTGTGGAGTATGCCCCTCCTCTTTGTCCAAAAGAGCGTACACTAAGGGCATCCTTCGGGTGCTGCTCCAAGAAGGTGTAGGCTTGTGGCCCTCTGGCGGCCTCTCAAATCTGTATGGGCATATATTTACTTATAAGTTGGACATTTAAATCTGCAGATCTCCACACTTGGTGACATGCTTCAGCTCGCTGTAGGGAGGTTACTTGACATATCATCATGTGTGTGTTAACCGGTATTCTGTTGCTGGGCCATTCTGTCGCAAATAAGAAGTGGGCCGTGGGATTAACCCTTTCGCTGCTGAGGATTTTCAACCTCTGTGCTGAGGTCATTTTTACCGGTTTTGCTCATCATGTTTAAACGTGTTTTGAAGGCTTATTTTAGTATATTACCCAGACATATTATATATCGTTCTTTTCCGTCAGACTCGGTAGATTCATAATATGTCATTATTATATGTATACGTTTATGTATGTCTGTATATTATAACAAATGGCAATAAATATGTATTTTCAATAATTTACAACGTAAAGTGTTTTTTTTCACATTTTAACATGCGAGCAATTGCGGTTATATTTTGTATGGGGTGCCCTTGTTAAAAATTAGAGATGGGGTCTCGTTACATTTTTTTTTTGGGGAAAATTACGCCGATTTTTTAACAAACGCACCGCATACAAAATCGTTAGTGCAGCATCATTGTTCACATTATAATTAAATAGGAACAATATTGCTGCATTAACAAACCAAAAAAAAGAAAAAAATTGTTTATTTTTTTTTTTAAATTTTTTTTTAAATTTGTTTTTATTATTTTTTCATTTTTTTTTTTTTTACAAAAGTTTTCACAGTAGTGTTTGGTATCGTTGGAACGGCCATGCTCTGGCCGATCCAACCATACCAAACTTTAACCCCTAGCTGCCACGGATCGGGGATAGATAGGGAGTTCCAATGGACTCCCTATCTCCACCGTTGGTGGCAGTTAGGGTTAACTCTAGGACTGGCGTCATCGTGCTATGCACGATGACGCAGTCCTCAGGGGTTTCCCGGAGGCTTGGCCGACATCCAAGATGTCGGCCAGCTCCGGGAAAGGATCGCGAACCGGTGCTTTTCAGCGCCGATTCGCGATCCAGCTCCCCAGGGGTTAATGCCAGGCACCATTTGGAGGGCAGGCTGTGCCCTTCCAAATGGTGCCTGGGTTAACCCCCGCAATGCGCCGATCGGGAGAGAGAGGTCCGAAGGACCTCCCCCCCTCCCTTTCAGGCGCCTCCTCCGCAACAGGGGGGCGCCTGAATTAGTTGTCATCGCGCTGCCGCGATGACACCTAATTTCAGCGGCTGCGGTTCCGGATGCCGGGCTGACATCGAGGATGTCAGCCCGCACCGGGGGGGCCAGCGATCGGCCGGAACCGGCCCGAACGCTGACCCCAATGGGAGGACGCGCTGAGCGCGTCCTCCGCATACCAGCAGTAATGCGGAGGACGCGCTGAGCGCGTCCTCCGCATTGAAGTGGTTAATATCCTTGTTGGTTGTACCCCAATTCATCTCAGCAGTGCCTCCATTTGTAATGGGTTTTTGCATAGTCCCACAAATACCCCTGTGGTCCTTTACCTCAGTTACCGTCAAGCGTCTGCAAGCCGATCCTGAGCCTCCGCTGCCTGGGGTTGGGGTACATGACTGCGGCAGTGCCTCCACCCAACTGGACATCCAGGCTTTGGGTGTTGAGATCCAGTTGGGACATATTTAACAAGCAATAATCAACACAGAGCTGTCTTTTATAGAACTTTTGTATTGCACAGCAAACTCCATGCAAAAATAAATGTAACGGTCTAAATAAACATAATGCAGTGGAATAAGTAAATAACGCAAGAGTCAGTATGAGTTTACCCACAAACAATTACTGCGGCCCACCCTAGTCTTTTCCCTATGGTACCATAGGTAGGTGGTGCCATTGTTGGGGCCCAGAATAATTGTAATCCCTTTCTTAGTAATATGCTGGGATGTTCCAGGGATCAGAGAAGTCATAGACTGCTGCTTAGTAACCAGTGTCAGAATGCCTTGTTGTAAAACCAATTGGAGAGGTCTCGTTTACCACTCCACAGTCTGCAATCAGATTTTGTCCAGGAAGGGGAGAAGCTGCTCACTGGGGATTCCTTCTTTCTGCAGGAACAATCACTGCCAGGAACAGTTCTGTGCTTTGATCTGGATACAGAGTCTGCTGGGAGCCTTTATGCAGGATGCTTCAGCACTGGACACAATACCACAAATCTCCGCCACCATCATCTTCCAGCTTCCTCTCTCTCGCTTCCTCTCTTGCAGCCTTGCCTCCACACACAAAACCATAGAGCCACACAGTCTTGAATCTCAGAGCAAACAGAAGGTTGCCATCTGCTGGTTACTACATAGAAACTGCAGGGTAGTAGAATTACTGTACTCCAGGGGTTACAGTTAGATTAACCTCTCTGTTACAGAACACCATGGAGTCTGTCCACTAATACCAAGCATAGTATTCATGTGTAAGTTTCCAGATGTGCTTGCTCAAAGAAAGCAGAGGAAAAACTATTTTGTTGTCGCTAAGAATGGTAAGAGTCTGGGTCCGGATGAATTGCCAACCAAATATTTTAAAACGTTTAAACAAGAACTTCTTCCGCACTTATTGGCCACTCTCAATTTTCTCAGGATAGAGGGGACATTCCATCTGCATATGCTGCGAGCTATAACAATTCTCCCAAAACCAGACAGAGACCCCTCTGATTGCTCTAACTACAGGCCAATATCGCTGTCAAACAGTGACATCAAGTTGCTGTCAAAGGTCCTCGCAGACCGTCTGAAGTGACTTCTACCTGGTTTGGTACATCCTGAGCAGACAGGGATCGTCCTTGTTCAGGAGGTGAGAAATGGCACTCTTCACACAATTAATGCACTGACAAGGGCTTCAGGTGAGCGTCTTCTCCTGCTGTGTCACTATCTCCTCTAATATGTCTAATCCCTGTATGCAGAACAACTATCCTACACTGCCAGTCCTTGAAGTGGCCAGATTTCTACCTATAGTAAGAACAGTGGACAGTGATCAAACACCAGGTGTTACTACCAGAATACATGTGAGCCAGGTACCAGGTGTCATTATGCCAGAGTGTGTCATCAGCCAAATGCCAGGGTGGGTCGTTCGCCAAATGCCAGGGGTTAACATCCAAGAGAATCGACAGGAAAATTAGACCTCCAGGGAGGTTAAACATGATCTCATAGCTTTTGAATCTCTTTACTGGAGCCCCCCCCCCACACACACACACACGCACACTTGCCTCCCTTTGAGGACAATCACTATTTTTGAGAATGATCCCTGGAGAACCACAACATACAAATAAATGTAGCAAAACCAGTCCTAGAACAAGTAGCATGCATGCCTGTCATTAAACACATGGGTGTGCACCCATGGAATATTTAAGTATTACAAACTAGAATGCGTACACAAGTGTGTAGATCCAACATGTTTTACTAGGATGTAAACCACGCAAACAAACATTACTTACAAACCTAAACAATTCAGCACAAAACACAATTGCCTAGCAGTAATAAAGGGGCATGTTATGCCGGTCTGCTGCGTTTAGGACTGCCTTGCCACCAGGGAGTCTCTAGCGGTAAGGGGTTAACATAGTAATACATACAACTATGGCGAAAGGTTGAGAATGACACATATTAATTTACAAAAAGTCTGCTACTTCAGTGTTTTTAGATCTTTTGTCAAATGTTACAATGGTATACTGAAGTATAAATACAAGGATTTCATAAGTGTCAAAGGCTTTTATTGACAATTACATTAAGGCTAGGGTCAGACGAACGCATTTTCGCGTTGTCTGTGAAAAAGTGCGTTCGAACAAATGGACGCATTTTTTCACGGAGTACGCGATAGCGGTCATACGATGCGCATTTGCATCTGTGATTTTGTACGGATCATCAATAAAACACTTTGTGCATCTGGACGTTATGTTGGCCGGACATTAGCAGTGTCTGACATCTCCAATTCACGCACACACGCCGCTAGCGGACGCAGCGCACTCTGTACGTCAGTACTAGCAGTTTAACGTTCTCGAAAAAATGCGTTCGTTTTCCACTTGCGTTGCGCAGCCGGACTTTTGTGCGACCGTACTTCGTATATTGTCCGTCATTGCCTGGCACTTGCTGCTAGCACGGCCGTGATTAAGTGCGCCTGCACGCGCGTTCGCACTGCGCTCGTCTGACCCTAGCCTAAGAGTCAATATTTGCAGTGGACCCTTTTTCAAGACCTCTGCAATTCACCCTGGCATGCTAACAATCAATGTCTGGCCCACATCCTGACTGATGGCAGCTTATTCTTGCAAAATCAATGTTTAGTTTGTCAGAATTTGTTTTTTTTTATTTTGTCCAACCACCTCTTGAGGTTTGACCACAAGTTGTCAATGGGATTAAGGTCTGGGAAGTTTCCTGGCCATGGACCCCAAATCTTGATGTTTTGTTCCCCAAGCCACTTATTTATCACTTTTGCCTTATAGTACAGGAGGGGTGGGGTCGCGCCTATTCCCTGATGGGGGGGCTGCAACCACCAAATGCATCCAGCCCAACAACATGTGTAAAACATAACAAAGAAAAAAATGTCATCTGCGCTAATCCCCATTATACCGTGTGAAACTAAACACAATTAGAGGTTGTGTTATGGCAAGGTGTTTCATCATGTTGGTTCCAGCATGCTACTTCAACATCTCCCGCACACCTCGACCTTCACCTGCCCTGATGCTGCCACTAACCACTATAACGCTACACTTATCTCTGCTCTAGACTTGCTTGCTCCTCCTCGACTCTGTAACGCCCCACGCCGCCAGCTTCAGCCCTGGCACACCCTCCAGACACGCAACCTGCAAAGATGCTCCTGCACTGCAGATTGTGCCTGGAGGAAATCCCGTTTTGAAGTGGATTTCATTCATTTCAAGTTTATTCTCGGTCATACAACTCTGCCCTTCACTTGGCAAAACAATTCTTCTTCTCATCTCTTATATCCACTCTGTCGTCCAACCCTAAACAACTCTGGTCCACCTTCAACTCTCTCCACACTTCCGCCCTCATCTGCCTTTAGTGCTCAGGACCTGGCAGATTACTTCTTAAATAAAACTAACAGAAGCAACATCCCAACACAAGATAGTAATCCGCCACCTCCACTCCTAGAAGCCCCGTCTGCTACCCTCTGCCGCTTCCTCCCAGCCACTGTGGAGGAAGTCAATTCCTTACTATCCTCCTCATATCTCACCACATGCCCACTTAACCCCATTCCCACACATCTATTACCTCCTCTCTCTTCCTCCTTCACCCCCGCTTTCACACACATCTTCAACCTTTCTCTCTCCACCAGCTCCTTCCCATTCGCCTTCAGACATGCACAGGTCACCCCTATACTAAAGAAGCCCTCCCTCGATCCCAACTCTTCATACAACTACCGTCCTGTATCCCTGCTTCCGTTTACCTCTAAGCTCTTGGAAAAACTAGTTTTCATCCGCCTTTCCCTCTTCCTGTCCTCTAATTCCCTACTTGACCCCTGCAATCAGGCTACCGCCCCCTTCACTTAACCAAAACTGCCATCACCAAATTCACCCATGACCTCCTAACTGCTAAAAACCACAGCCACTATTCTATTCTCATCCTGCTTGACCTCTCAGCTGCTTTTGACACAGTCAACCACCACCTCCTCCTCCTACAAACGTTCAGCTCTCTTGGTCTCTGTGGCACTGCACTCGCTTAGGTTGACTCCTATCTATCCAACAGCTCCTTCTCTGTGTCCTTTGCTGGTAACTCCTCTTCATTGCCTTTATCAATTGGTGTACCTCAAGGCTCTGTCCTAGCTCCTCTGCTCTTCTGCTCTTCTCTATCTACACCTCCTCCCTGGGCAAAATCATTAACAGCTTTGTCTTTAATTAATACCCCTGATTTCTCTCTTCCTGGCTTTTCCAAAGTCAGCGACTGTTTATCTGGCATTTCCTCCTGGATGGCCACTCACCAACTAAAGATTAAGATGTCAAAGACTGAGCTCTTGGGGGCGTGATCAAGCCATCGACCATGATGGCCGCTTAGATACAGAGCTCCTGCCACTACCACCGCATTACACCCATCACACAGCTCACCTGGATATGGGTAAGGGCAAGAAAATGACCTCTAACACCCCCAGCCACCAAAGCGCCAGCTGGCGCAACTCCTGGTATGCTCAATACTTTCCTCCTAACTCCAGAGCCTTCTGCCAGTGACCCCACTCGCTCTAACATGGCGGCAGCTGCTCCCTGTCCTCCACATCCTGATCACCCGGACCAGGGAATGCTGCAGCGGTTGGAAGCTCTGATACACACCCTCCCAACCCACGATGACATCAACAGGTTGATCGCTTCAGTCCAGGAGTCATTAAAGGCAGATCTGTCCGAGGTGAGGGACGCAATTACCGGCATAGAAATGTCGCTCAACGCAGTGGAAACGCAGGCTGGGGCCTGCACCCATGTGGACATAAACAAAAGTGCTTTATCCACCATGCGGCGCCACATTGACGACTTAGAAAACCGCTCCCGACGGCATAACATCTGCATCCGAGGGGTTCGAGAGACGGTCATCACCGTGAAGGCTCGACTGGTGACATTATTTAACATGATCCTCGGGCAGAACGCCGTTTCAGTTGCGGACATTGACCAGGCGCACAGGGCCTTGAGAGCCCCGCAGAATCCCCCAGCTCCCCCAAGAGATATTATCTGCCATATTTCTAACTACTTGTTGAAGGTGGCAATTATGGACAAGGCTCGCGCTCATCACTCTGGCGATTTAATGACGACAAACTCGAACTTTTCCACGCTCTATCCCCTTACACCCTGCTAGCCCGGAGGCCATACGTCCTATAACAGAGTTTCTGTGTGAAGCGAACATGCCATACAGATGGGGCCATCCCTTCTCCCTTCAGGACCGAAATGATAACTACCTTCATCTTATCACCACCGTGATGTTCTGCCATTCCTAGAAGCATTGGGGCTCCCACTAACCGCAGTCCTAAATTCGGAGACCGCCAGCCCCGGACCAAAGACACCCGCAGCGACCTTCACGTGACGCACGCAGACCCCAAGACGGTTCCCACCCTCGGATCCGATGATGCAGACTAAAGATCTCACCTGTCCTTTCCTGGACTCGCCTGCTGATCAGGTTTCTGTTTATTGCCGGCTTGTTTGCTTGCTCACATCCCCTCCCCCCGTACAGATGTTGCTCCTCACCGCCCTTGATCCCTGAAGGTACTGTCCCGTTTCCCCTGGTTGCAGCCGTGCCCCCTGGTGGTGAGATGGATCCTGGTCTGCTCTTCCTGTCTGGGTTTGGCTATTCTGCCTTATGCTGCTCCTGGGTTCAGGTCCAGCTGTGCTGTTCAGGTCTGGGGTCACATGTCCCAATTAACCAGACCTGCGTCCTATTTAAGTGGCAGCAGCACAGGGGCTCGTTGACCTGGCATGAGTTTTTATGGTGACTTCTGGTCCTGTGTGTTCTTGTCCTGGTTCCTGTTTCCTGTGTTGCTGCGAAGCAGTCTTGCATTTATTTATCTGGTATTGACCTCGGCTTTTACTGACTAACCATTTCCGCCTGCTCCCTGTTTATTGTATTTCTGATCTGTTGCCAACCTCTGCCTGTCTGACATTTTTACTGGTTCTATATCCCTGGCTCAAGTCCCGACGTTTCTTGCATGTTTCTTGTTTTATGTGTTTTGGTTTGTCTTAGTTATTATTGCTTAGAGGCCAGTATAAGGACCTCTCTTTAGTTTAGGATTCCTGTCTGTCTTGTTTAACCGTCGCCCTTCCTGCTCCCTGGTTCTGTCATTCTTTGTGAGGTTTTCATTCGTCAGAGGCAAGATCAAGAACCTTACCCAGCTTAGGGATTCCTTTAGTTTTCTTCCATGTCCTCCTGTCCCTCGTGTTACAGTCTTGTTTTTCTGTGTTGTATTAAGCAAGCAGCTAACCTGCCTCAAGGGTTACATCCCTCCTTGAATCAAGTCCCCACGATGGCCCAAGTTGGCTGTCAGCGTGACGGGTACGTACAAAAATAAAATGGACAAAAGGACATTTTTATTTTTTTTACACGCTTGCTCCATACCGGCATTGTTGGCCATACGGAACTTGTCATTGGGGTCCATGACACCATTGTCACTACTCTCCCTGCTATCCGATGTGTCAGTTCGCTCACGTATTTTTTCATTGCAGGGCGCTCTGTCCCCTTGAGGATAGAGGTGCTCCCGGTTGAGTCCCATAAGCTCACCACCCCGAACTGTTCATGGGTATACCTTTTGGGGACGTATGGGGAAAGTGTTGTTGTGTTTGTTTTTTTTTTTCTTCCGGCTCTGTCTTCGTCTGCGGGGGTGTGGGTGGGGGTGAAGTATCCTTACGTAACATTAGCGTTCTGGGTTCTATGTTAGTGACTGCTTTGCATGTACTTTTACGCACCCTATTTCTGTATTACTACAGGCCTCTTACGCACTTCGGGGGTTTTGGCAGAGTTTGATATTGTTGGTTTCTATTACTGTGAATGCACTCCTCATATCCAACTTATACTGTTGTACTCTGGTGACTTGATACACATTCCCCCCCTCCGAGGTTTGGCGCAACACAACTTCTGAGGGGGTTTTCTGTTGCCAGTTCCTTGGAACGCACTTCACCTCTCCTGTTCATTTTAACTTACAATCTTTCCTTTCCTCCTCTTATCTGTTCTTCTTTCACCCCCCCTCTTTTCTTCTTTGTTTGTTTGCTCCGTCTGTCTGGCTGGCTTTTCGAGCCCCCCCTCCTTCCTACCTGCCTCGACGGAGGGATGTTTGCCTCCCGGGAGATACATCTCCATACAACGTGAGAGGCCTGAACACCCCTGAAAAAGCATTCTAAACTTTTCCGGGAGCTGCAGTCAATGCGGACATGGGTCACCCTACTACAGGAGACCCATTTCTGTCAGAGCTCGGCTCCGATATTGCGGCACCCAGATTATCCCCTCGGTTACTTTGGTAACTACACAGATGGTAAGTATAGGGGGGGTTGCAGTTTTAATTTCCCGCCTCATCCCAGTTGAACTAGAGGACACATTAGCGGACCCAAATGGGAGATATACTTTTGTAAAAGGTCAGATTGCAGTGTAGAGGTCGGCAAGGCTGGGTCCTGGATGGGAGATATGTTTCACCCCTATTCAGGTTGTGGTCCCTTTAAGGGCAGCCACAGGGTTAATCTTCCTGTCCAGGAAGAGGTTTAAAAGCCAGCAACTCCCAGACAGGATTGTGGGAGTTAAGGAGAAAATAATCAGTTGAAGCTGTGTACTGTATGTTCCAAAGCAGGAGACTTGCTGTGCCTTGCTGGAGAGACTTCTACACTTCTGGGAAAGGATTCCCCAGGTTTGGGACTTTGTACAAGTTGGTGAGCCACCTTTATTTTGTTATATTGTGCTGAAGATCAGGACTGTTTAACCACTAGGCTGCTAAGGATGCGCATAGCGCGTCCAGCCAAGTGGTTCTCCTGTGCTATGGACGCGCTGAGCGATGAGGGATTCTGGCCGATTGCTGTGCCCCCCCCGGTGCGGGCTGACATCTTGGATGTCAGCCCGGCACTCCAGGACCCCAGCGGGGACAATAGATTTCATTGCGCTAGCGTGATGACATCTATTTCAGGTGCGCCCCCCGCGAGTGCGGGGAAGGTGCCTGAAAGGGAGGGGGGTCCTTTGGACCTTTCTCCCTCCCAATCGGCATGGGGCAGCGGCTAAAGGCAGGCACCGTTTGGAAGGGCACAGCCTGCCCTTCCAAACGGTGGCTGGCTTTAACCCCTTGGGGGCCGGATCACGATTCGGCGCCGAAAAGCGCCGGATCGCGATATTCTCCCGGAGCTGGCCGACATCTTGAATGTCGGTCAAGCTTCTGGGAACTCCCCCTGACAACTGGCATCATCGTGCATAGCGCAATGACGTCAGTTTTGGAGTTAACCCCTAGCTGCCATCAATGTTGGAGATAGAGGATTCCAATGAACCCTCTATCTCCCGATCCGTGGCAGCTAGGGGTTAATGTTTGGTATCGTTGGATCGGCCAGAGCATGGCCTTTCCAGTGATTCCAAACATGACCATGGTAAAAGTTTTAAAAAAAATTAAAAAAAATTTAAATAAAAAAATATTTTAAAAAATAATAATAAAAAAGTTTTTTGTTTTGGTTTTGTTAATGCAGCAATATTGTTCCCATTTCATTTATAATGTGAACAATGATGCTGCACTAACGATTTTTGTATGGGGTGCATTTGTTAGAAATAGCGTAATTTTCCCCCCAAAAAAATGTAACGAGTCCCCATTTCTAATTTTTTTAACAAGTGCAACTCATAAAAAATATAACCGCAAATGCTCGCATGTTAAAATGTGAAAAAAACACTTTACACGCTGTCAATTATTAAAATTGTATTGCATTTTTTTGTTATAATATTCAGATAGGTCATGACGTATACATATATTATGAATCTGCCGAGTCTACCGGAAAGAACGATATATAATATGTCTGGGTCATATAATAAAATATGGGGGCGTGGCTTGGGCGCCATTCGGAATGGCCACGTGAGACTCCCGCTTCTACTGGCTCTCCTGCACTCCCTGACCGGCGATGGGGAAGACAAATAAGACCCCCGGCAATCTGAAACCCCAGGGACCCGACCGAGCGGCTGATACTCCGACCCTGCGCCGTTTTCTGGTCGGGTCGGCGGGGCCGCCGGACAAGATGGCGGATGAGGTGAGGGCGCACACGGAGCATGAACTCTCCCTAACTCCTACAGTGGGCACCGATTGAGCTGCCTCGATGGACCCAGCAACCTGGCTCCCCCGCTGCGTAATTTACCCACTAGAACAGATTTAAAGGAGGCAAACGCCAAACTGCGCTCCTCCATCATGGCCAAACAGGGCCTCTCCCACAGGGTGGACACGTTAGAGCAGGGGTCTGACTCCTTGCGGCTGGCCCACGAAGTTTCAGCATCGGTTTTACAACTACGTTCGACTCGGCTTCGCAACATGGCCCTCCACCTGGCCAATTTAGATAACAGGGGCCGCCGCAATAACCTCAGACTGCGCGGATTGCCTGAAACAGAGACGTCTGTGGATCAATTAACGGGCATGCTCTCTTCCATTTTTAATACGTTACTAGACCGACCCGAATCCTCGACCATTGATTTCGTCCGGGCTCATAGAGCACTCAGGCCCAAAGGCCCATCTCGGGACGCGATATGCTGCCTTTATGACTATAGCCTCAAAGAAGATATATAACGCAAAGCCCGTGAGTCAACGCAACTCTCTTATGAGGGGACTGAGCTCCAATTGTTCCCTGACCTATCCCCGACTACCCTGGCCTACAGACACGCTCTGAAGCCCCTCACCTCGCTTCTGCGTGATCAACAGCTTCATTACCATTGGCACACCCCAACAGGGCTGGCAGTTCTCTCTGATCAAGGTACTCATATTCTGCAGTACCCAGAAGATGTTGCAGCCTTGTCGACTGACCTTCAACTACCTCCCTTACAGTTCATCTGGCCAGACCTTCTTGCCTTGTACAACCAGGCAGCACGCGGCGCACGACAGACTCCTCTCCCACCGCGCCCTGGAAGAAGTCGCGGGCAAGCGGGCAGGCGTACTGGCTAGGCTTGTGCACCGATTTTTTTTTCGGTTCGATTCGGTTCGATTTTTCGGATTTTTAAACTTTTCGATTCGGCTCGTTTCGACCGATTTCGGTTTCGATTCGATTCGGTTCGACCTGTTTTTCGGGTAAAAATTTTTCGGAATTTCGACCATTTTTCGTATTTTCGTGTCACTGCTCGGTTTTTGTATCGACTTTTCGTTTGTTCGAAAAATTTTCGTTTCTTAGAAAATTTTCGTTTTTACAAAATTTTCGTTTTTACAAAATTTTCGTTTTTCGGAAAATTTTCGTTTTTCGGAATTGCACATTTTTCGGCATATCGACCATTTTTCGTATTTTTCGTGTCATTTTGCCCGCTTTTTTTTAGCCAATTTTTTTTTTTTCCGAAAAATTTTCGTTTTTCAGAAAATGTTCGTTTTTACAAAATTTTCGTTTTTCGGAAAATTTTCGTTTTTGGGAAAATTTTCGTTTTTCGGAAAATTTTCGTTTTTCGGAACATCTGTTCTCCTCGTTTGCCACATTTCAAGCCCATTCGAAAAATCCGAAAATATTTCGTTTCGGCTCGGAAAACATTTCGGATCTGAACTTTTCGGATCTAAAATTTTTCGGAAATTCGGCCGCATCCGAAAACACGAATCGGGAAATTTCGTGAAAATTCCGAAATTCCGAAACCCGAAACGCACATCCCTAGTACTGGCTCACAGCTGTGATTGGGAGAGATTTCGCTCCAATTGCGTAACTTGCCTTGGCTGGATTTTTCCCCTTTCCTGCCCGATTGATGGGCCCTGCTTGTCTGCTACAAATGCTTGAAAATACTTTGCTCTCTTCACACTGCCCCCTTTTTGCAGGATTTTTGTTTACCATCTAGCCCCGCTGACGGGCTCCGCTGGGCCGTTACCACCATGCTGGAGCCTCCGTAGTTCCTCTTTCAGCCGGCCCTATCATCGCACTACCAAACTCCTCAGTGCACGGCCTGCGATGGACCTGGGGAATACCACCTGATGACTTTCCACACGCGGCCCGTCCCCTGCTCTGAAAGCCTCCTGGGATCCAGCTGCAACTTCACCAGCTATTCTGACCGGCCCCTCCTGTGACTTTTTCCCTGACATGCAAGAGGTCTTCATCCTGTCTTTCTGCTGCCTTGCCCTGAGTTTGACCATCGCAGGTAAGGCGGGCACATGCCCTTGCACATGACGTGACACCCACACAGCCGCGCCTTAATGAGGAGAGACCGCTTCAGCGTCCCACCAGGGTTGGACCGTCTCCTCGGGTAGATACCCGCACTTTCCCTGCTCGAGGGATATCAGCCCGTTCTCAGTCCCCTATGTACCAGAATATCATCACGATCAGAAGGGGTGAGCTAGTTTACCATGCATCCCGGCTGGACTGACCGCACATTGGGACTTCTTTTTCAAATTTTGCTGGCAGACTTCCACCCTCGCCCTGAGTCCGGTCAGGTTCGTTTGCAATACCACTGTTGGCTTTTGGCCTCCAACGTTTCTGTTTGCCGAATATGTTTTCATTAACTGCTACTTGAGTCATTTTGCTGCTCCGCAAAGTTTGGTTTTCCTTTTCGTTGTAACAGCGGTCAGCCCCGCTTGGGGCCCGACCACGTACCCCGTTGAGGTTAGCGGCTTCGCAGAGTGCGGTCATCATCTGGTGTTTTTACCAGTGTTGTTACCGCACCCGCCGCTCATCTCCTCTTTGAGTTTGTATATAGTTATCCTTTCTGTCCTGTTCCTTTTCCCTTCCCTCTCTCCCCCCTGAGGATTTAGACATGTCCCTTGACCACAGCGAAACGCTGACTCCTGCTGATCTCATTATAGTTTCCATCAATGCGAATGGCCTCAATGTCCCTGAGAAATGCTCCCACACCATGTGAGATTTTCGATCCCAGAAGGCCTCAGTAGTGTTTATAAAGGAGACACATTTTCAGGAAGGGAAGGCGCCCTCTTTAACGAACTCTCACTATCCCTTGGGCTTCTATAGCCATAATGTTGAGGCCAAGTCTAAGGGAACGGCAATCCTGTTTCATAAGCAGACCCCGTTTCAGTTACTTAACTCCGTGACGGACACGGGGGCCGCTTCGTCTTTGTAAAAGGATGGATCTTGGATCAAGTTTACACCTTTGCCAACTGTTATGCCCCCAACCAAGCAGAACATACGTTCTTGTCCACTGCATTACGCGCACTGACAGACTTTGCCAAGGGACTGGTAGTTCTGGGGGGTGACTTGAATGTGCCTTTAGAACCTTCCTGGGATACTTCTGCGGGCAGCTCCTCAATCCCACTATACATTTTGCGCTCCTGCCGTGGCTCCTTTCATAAAGCTAGACTGGCGGATTGCTGGCGCACATTACACCCCACGGGTAAAGACTTCACTTTTTATGCACACACCTCCCAATCTTATTCTAGGATTGACTATCTGTTTGTTCCCCAATACCACCTCTCTGCTCGATAGGTACTGCCACTTGGTCAGACCACGCGCCAGTCATCATCACCCTCCGTTCCCCCATGTTTAAACCGACCGCGACAAACTGGCGCCTTAATGTCTCCCTTTTATCCGACCCGCTTGTTGCTGAGGAGGGACGGCAGGTCCTCACTGACTTCTTTGAGGAGAACGCTACAGGGGAGGTAACCTCACCTATGGTATGGGAGGCACATAAATGTGTGATCAGAGGTTATTTCATCCGAAAGGGAGCTGAGCGGGCCAAACGCTGTTCAGCTGATATGCAAGACCTCCAACAACAAATATCCCAGACGTTGTCCTCGCGGGCGAACAATGGTCTAAGATCTGCGAACTGACTCATCATTGTTCCACCTCCTCCAAATCACAGGAAACTGCATATAAAGTCCTTAGCTTGTGGTACTGCACCCCAGACAAGATTAAACGCTATGATCCCCAGGTTCCTGCGCAATGCTGGAGATGTAATGATGCCCTGGGTGATATGCTACACATCTGGTGGGACTGTCCGGTACTTCAACCATTCTGGTCCAGAATTCATGCCATTCTCAAGGAATTTACGGACCCACCCCCCAGAGTTTACACCAGCTGCGCTACTCTTGCACCATAATGATTACTCTATAGCTGCATATAAACGTCCATTGGCCATCCGCATTCTGAACACCGCTAAGGCCTTAATACCCCTCTACTCACAATACCCCTCAAATCACCCCCCCCCCGCCTCTCTCCCTCTGGTTCACTCACATGGAGGAGCTCCATTCGTTGGAACAGCTGATGTTTAGCGCCTCAGACAGGTTGCCACAATACACTATGATCTGGTCTAACTGGATACTCAGGTCCTCGAATTGCTCCTTCCGAGCGTTACTTGTCCTCCATGATTAAACTCTTATTTCTGCACTGTTATAGTACCCCGGTATTCAGACTATATGTATAATATTGGATCAAAAAGTGCCTTTCTCCTCTACCAGTCCCCCCCCCTTTTCTCTCCCTTAATATGTTTTCGTGTTTATATTTTCTTTGATACAGTTTGGGATCTGCGTATTCTTCTGATGATCATTCTTATACCCAAATGAACCTGCGCGATCACTGATGTTTGATTTTACGTGACTTTATTCTGAAAAACAATAAACAAATATTTACAAAAAATATATAATAAAATATGGCTTGAAAACGCGTTTAAACATGATGAGCGAAACCGGTAAAAATTAGCTCAGCAGTACAGGTGTGAAATGGCTCAGCAGCGAAAGGGTTAATTTCGCAGAAGACAAGCGTGTATTATGTTGCCATTTTGACTGCCCTGAAAGGGAGAAATAAAGCTGCTTTTATTTCACCAAAGACTCGTGCAAGTGCTCCGTGGGCCCCCACATCACAGCGGGAACCTACTCTACATTCGCCTCGATATACCTGCCTAATACGGCACAGCACCGCTCCTTACAACACATTCTCTGCTCCCTCCGCGATTTCCAAAATGGTTGCCTCTATGTGAGCGGTGACTTGAACGTTCCCCTGGAACCTCAGGCAGATACGTCAGCTCGTAGCTCCAGCGTCCTGCAAGGCACTCTACGACATATGCGCTGCTCAGTAGACTCTCTACACCTTGTGGATGGCTGGAGAAGCTTTAACCCCTTAGAGCATGAATACACCTTCTTCTCCAACGTGCACCACTCCTATTCCAGGCTAGACTATCACTTTTTACAGCATCATTGCTTTGTGGATGTTTTGGACGCACGTATTGGGGTTCACACATGGTCGGACCACGCTCCAGTGATACTATCTATTAAATCCCCTCTTTTTCGCCCGCACAATGGGACCTGGCCCCTCAATGTCTCCCTTCTCTCAGACCCTCATTTCTGCTGCGACATCTCTACTGCAATTCAGAACTATTTTGCAGAGAACCTTATCCCCGAGACTCGGACGACTGTAGTCTGGGAGGCACATAAGGCAGTCCTTCGAGGCATTATCATCGCTAAGGCTACGACCTTTAAAAAGTTATGCCGGAAGCAGAAACAGGCTGACTATCGACGAGTGTGGACACGTTCTTGCAGAGCTCCCTGATGACCTGGACTTTTCTATATTGTTTTGCGTGTCCCACCGTCCAAACTGAATGCTGCCCTGACGATTTGAGTTCCTGCTGTGCTGAGGAGGTATTAGTTGCACGCGGCGTCTGTCTTCTACCGCTCACGGTGGTGCTTGGACACTGTGCTGGTTCACGCGGCCTAGCTGGCGGCGGCCATCTTTGGAGCCTGCTCGGAGGTTGCAGACGTTTCCCCTGCGTGCTCTGACTCTTACCTGCTTTGTGGAGTGGTATGACGGTGAGAAGAGGCGGCGGTGAATCCTGCTCGGCGGAGGGCCCCTGCCGGTGGGACATCGGAGCGTCTTTTGAAGGCGGAAAGCGACAGGATGATTCCGGCCCACTCACGAGAGGTGACGTCAGGCACCTGATGGAGGAGTTCCGTGCGCTCTGGACAGCGGAGTTTCGAGCTGTGCGAGGAGTGGCTGCTGAGATGGGATGTGTAGTGGAGAAGGTACGGGTACCGACAGACCAGGCTGAAGAGGAACGGGTGTGCCGGGCGGAGGAGGCTCCGGTTGATGCAGTGGGCCGGTATGATGGTGTGGCTGGGGCTGTGCTGCCTCTGCCCATGCCGGCTAGTCGCTCCGCTGCAGAAGAGGATGGAGAGTGGAACCCTGGGAGCGGTGACCGTGGTGCCGTGGTGCTGCGGGGATCTCAGATGCTGGCGGGTGATGTCCTGGTGCACCCAAAGTTCCTGCCTGAAGTGGGAGATCCGTTGGCTGAGTCGCTGGACGGCGGGACTGCGGCGGTCCTCACCTGCCCACAATGGTCTGCAGTGGTGGTCTTGCATCCTTCCTTGGCCCCTGAGATGATCCTGTCTGCCATACTACGCGAAGAGGAGCCTTCCCCCGCTGTGACAGCCCGCCATGAGGATGGAGCAGGTCCCCTGCTGAGCCTCCCCAAGTTGGCTGCTCGGATGACTCTACCCATCTCCATATTTTTAGATGCCGGCTGAGCCCCCTATCCTCTTTAGCATGCTCTCCGGAGCTCTTCGTTCTCCGGGCTCGGCAAGTGAACGTGCCTGGGGCTGCGTATTCCCCCCCCCTGATCTGAACCCCGATGTCCAAGCTGACTTTTTGTTTTTTATTTTCCATGATGACTTATGCGGGTTACAAGCTGACTTTTTGTTTTTTATTTTCCATGATGACTTATGCTGGCTACAAGCTGACTTTTTGTTTTTTATTTTTCATGATGACTTATGCTGGTTACAAGCTGACTTTTTGTTTTTTATTTTCCATGATGACTTATGCTGGTTACAAGCTGACTTTTTGGTTTTTATTTTCCATGATGACTTGTTTGTTATTTAGCACAGTGTTTTTGATTTGTCTTCTAGATGAGTATATCACCTTGATGACTCATCCCTTTCCCCTTGTTTTTACACGCCATCTTGTGCTGCAGACTCCCCTCCCCCCCCCTTTCTCTCCCCCTTTTTTTTCAATTAACTTTTATTTTATTACTTTTTCTTTTGGCGTTTGGGGCAACTCGGGGTGTGCCATTGTGGTGGCCACCATGGCTCTGCCCACCATACCTGGCCCCCGAGTACCCCGGCCTTGTGACCTGCACATTTCCATGGCCTCCTGCTTTAGGAGAGAGCCAGGAAAGTCACATTCATGGCCTTTGCCACCCCCCAATTTTTTTTTTTTTTCCCTTTTTTCTTTTTCCCCCCTGGAGCACTTTTTGGCATGTCCCCCTGACCACTTTCCTTTTTGAATATTGTTTTATCACTTGCTGCATACCTGTATGTTGATCCTGTGTTATTGCTTTCATTTATTTTACCTAGCTGATTGTACTGCTGACTTTCTTTTAAAATAAAAATTTTGAATAAAAAAAAAAAAAAAAAAAAAAAGTTATGCCAAAGTGACATTTCTTACCTGCTCTCTCGGCTCTGTCTCCTAGAATCGGAACATACCACGACTGCTTCGGCTTATTTATACCACCAGATACTCGCTTTGCTGCAGCATCTGCAAACTACTCTGAATGACGAGACTCGGCATTTGGCCCTCAAAGCGAAAAGCTTTTTCGCCTTGCGCGAAAACAAAGCAGGACGCCACTTAGCCCGCATCATCCGGAAACAGAGAGCCCTAGCCTACATCCCCTGCATCACTGTGTCCTGGTCCACCACGAATACTCACCCTGATGAGATCATGCAAGCTTTCCGGGAATATTACCAGACACTTTACAGCTCACCTAAGGACCCCCCTCTTTGGCGTCCACGCAACACCTGTGGTCACATCTGTCCGACAAGTTTGTCGCACGTCTAACTGGAGCTCAGGCAGAGGCCTTGGGGTCCCCTGTTACATCCGGGGAGCTCTCAGGGGCACTCCAGACCTCTAAGAAAGGTAAGGCACCCGGCCTGGACGGTGATATTGTGGACGGTGATAATATTTTAAGAAATTTGCACAAGACTTAAACCCACACATTCTGCCCACTTTTTTTTTTAAATATAACATTTTTATTTTGTTTAGTTTCTCAGAACGAGAAGGAAGGGGTACAGAAATAAAAATCAGAAAAGGGAGAAAGGGAAGGGGTACAGGGAAAAACAAGGAGATGTTGCAACCAACCTTATCATACATAACATTTTAAAGTAAACACATAACAATAACATCATAACTTGACAGTATATATATCCCAAATAGACCAACGGTCTCTCCGAGTGTATGGAATTCCTGATTAGGGATGGGCTGGCAGTTCGATGCGAACATGAGTTTGCATCGAACATTGGCCGTTCGACCGTTTGTCGAACAGCGAACATTTCCGCGTGTTCGCCCACAATGCACCACGATGGACCACAATGCACTTTTCCACTGGCCTGAAGCTTGTAATTGGCTACAGCCTTGCACCTGACCACAGGTCAGGTGCAAGACAGGTGCAAGACTATGCCAATGGGCTCACAGAGCTAAGTCCCGCAGCACACTATATAAGGCTTCCCCGCAGCCCTAGCGTGTGTTTGTTGCAGGAGTGAATCAGATTGTTGCATATCAGGGTGTATCACTGAGTTATATCAGAGTTCTGGGAATTTGAATCTGTGTGTTGGCACTGCCAGGCTATCAGGGTGTATCACTGACTTATACCAGAGTTCTGGGAATTTTAATCTGTGTGTTGGCACTGCCAGGCTATCAGGGTGTATCACTGAGTTATACCAGAGTTCTGGGAATTTTAATCTGTGTCTTGGCACTGCCAGCTATCATGGACAGGGTGTATCACTTTATAGCCGAGTTCTGCATATCGCCAATCTTTATACCAGAGTTGAATCAGAGTTCTGTATATCTCCAATCTACAGTGGCAAGAAAAAGTATGTGAACCCTTTGAGATTACGTGGAGTTTTGCATGAATTGGTCATAAAATGTGCTCTGATCTTCAACAGTCACAACAATTTGAAAAACACAGTCTGCTTAAAATAATACAACACAAACGTTATATGTTTTCATGTGTTTATTGAACATAACATGTAAACATTCACAGTGCAGGGTGGAAAAAGTATGTGAACCCCTAGCCTAATGACTTCTCCAAGAGCTAATTGGAGCCAGGAGTGAGCCAACCTTGAGTCCAATCAGTGTGATATTATTGGATGTGTTGCTGAAAGCTGTCCTGCCCTTTAAAAACACACACCAGTTTTGGGTTTACTGGTTTCAAGAAGCACTTGCCCTCTTCGCAAAACCACCACTGCCCTCTTCCACAATACCTCAGCGGGTTACTTTGTGAAGGCACTAGCTGGCACCAAAGGCCCAATATTTGGGTGCATTGTCGCGTGTACCAGATTCATATTTTAATATTTGACGGCAGGGTCCACCCCTGCACTCTTCCACAATACCTCAGAGGGGTTACGGTGTGAAGGCACTAGCTGGCACCAAAGGTCCAATTTTAATGCACCTGTTGTTACTTTCAGCCAAAGCCTGCATAAATTTCACCATAATTTTGCCAAAAAAATCACTAAACTTGTTCTGTGTGTCCTAAAACGTCTCCTCTTTTCATACAGGCTGCCGCCCCAAGCAGTTGTTTATGAATAGATTAAAGGAAAACCATTTACCGTCATTTGAAATGTCATATTTTTCTTTTAAAATGTTTCTATACATCCTACAAATCTGCCACTTCATGGGCAGGTTATGGGGACCTCCTAGGCACGATATTTGAAGGAATTTTTCGTTTTTATTCTTAACCTTTATGTCATGGAAAAATCACTTTAAAAACTTTTTTTTCCTTGTTTCCTGTCCCCCAGGGCACTACCCGGAGCCCCATATAACACGGGGGTGTTCGGCCCATCACTATTCCTGATATGTCCCTAGCCATACCATATAAGAGAGACTTTTGTGCGTCCGTACTCCGTATATTGCCCGTCATTGGCCGTCATTTGCTGCTACTACGGCCGTGATAAAGTGCGGCTGCACGCGCGTTCGTACTGCGTTCATCTGACCCTAGCCTAAGAGTTGGTATAAAATGGAGAGAAGGTGGATATCAAGGGAGGGATTAACACAGTGCTGTTCAAAGGGGGTCAACAGTACAGTCTGGGCGGGAGGTTTCAACATTTGATATGCACTAAGGCAGGACCTAATTTGTAGAAAAGAATAACTTAATGCAGAAATTTTCCCTAGGCCCTTAATTAAGGTCTGAAAAGACATGAGCCCTTGAGAATCATACATAGTTACATAGGCTGAAAAAAGACATGCGTCCATCGGGTTCAGCCTCTCACACATCACCTACTGCTGTTGATCCAAAAGAAGGCAAAAAAACCAGTCTGAAATGCTCGCCAATCTGCAACACACTGGGAAAAAAATCCTTCTTGACCCCAGAATGGCAGTCAGATTTCTCCTTGGATTAAGAAGCTTACCCACATATTAAATATTATAACCTTTAATATGCTGTGTCTGCATGAAGTCATCCAGTCATTTTTTAAATGTCTGTACAGTCTCTGACCCAACCACCTCAACAGGCAGAGAATTCCATAGCTTTATTGTTCTCACTGTAAAATAACCCTTCCTATGCTTTAGGCTGAATTTCCTTTCGTCCAGTCTAAATGGGTGACCTCGTGTCCTGTGTATAGTCCTGTTGATGAATAGGTTTCCAGACAATGGTTTATAATGGCCCCATATATATTTATATAAGGTTATCAGATCCCCTCTAAGGCGCCGTTTCTCTAAACTAAACAGGTTTAAGCTTGTTAGTCTTTCCTCATAACTTAAACCTTCTATTCCCCTTATTAATTTAGTCACCCGTCTCTCCACTTTTTCTAGCACTATAATATCATTTAAGACAGGTGCCCAAAATTGCACGGCATATTCCAGGTGCGGTCTTACCATTGATTTATACAGAGGCAAAAATATGTTTTCATCCCGAGAGTGGACTCCCCTTTTAATGCATGCCAATACCTTGCTGGCCTTGGCAGCTGCTGTTTGACATTGCACATTGTTACTTAGTTCAATGGAGTGACTTTATCTTGCGCTGCTTGCTAAAATTGAATCGGGTTGATTGTATATATCACATACACCAGGGTCTGTCTGGGGGATTATGCCTTTGCCGATAAGTGGTACAGATAAATGGTACAGAATGGAGATATGTAAGCATGTATCAGTGTCCGTCTGGGCGGATTGTGTGTCCACGCAGACAAAATGAAGACAGGATAAATGGTGATAGTATACAGATAGAATACACCTTAGCTTAATATATTCCTAATTATGATGTTGTGTGCCCATCTCTGCTGGGTTATTAGAAGACAAATATAAATGACATTGCCTTTAAGTGTTCAAAAGTCCATAATGTCTTTATATCCGCAAGGGTACTGGGTGGAGTTGCTTTGTTGATCCTTATCCCTCCTGGGGTCTTTGTTCCCTTTAACCTCCGAGCTATAAGCAGAGACAAACGGCAAATAAAATAGTGCGAACTGTCATTAAACGATTGTCTGGTGGAAGTAAGAATAGCTGCACTTACATGGTCCAGAGCTACATATAGCTCAATGGTCTCGTGTTGTTAGCCCATAAAGGTGGCCGAACATCCCTTCTTTACACTGCTCCTCTTCCTCCTTTGGTAAAGGACTGCACAGCCGGGGATCCTTGCTGGTTCGCACTCACATAGATCTCAGGGTTTCCGCTGGCAGGTGAATGAGGATAGTGGGAGACGTAGTGTATATAGGTATGGGATTTATTGGGTTTAGTAAAGTAATTACAGATTAAAACAATCTAAAATATGTCCGGTGGATAGGGGGTTCTACAGGACGTGTTTCTCCAGTCACAATGCTGGCTTCATCAGCTGTCCAACATTGTTACTTAGGCTAGGGTCAGACAAACTCATTTTTCACATTGTCCGTGAAAAAGTGCGTTCGAACAAATGGACGTATTTTTTCACGGAATACGCGATAGCGGTCATACGATGCGCATTTTCGTCCGTGATTTTGTACGGATCATCAATAAAACCCTTTTGCGTCTGGACGTTATGTTGGCCGGACGTGTGCAGCGTCTGACGTCTCCCAATCACGCAAACACGCCGCTATGCGGCCGCAGCGCACTCTGTACCTTAGTAGTAGCGGTTTGACGTTCTCGAAAAAATGCGTTCGTTTGCCACTTGCGTTGCACGGACGAACTTTCGTGCGGCCGTTTGTCGTATGTTCCCCGGCATTGGACGTCATTTGCTGCTAGCACGGCCGTGATTTCGTGCGGCTAAACGCACGTTAAAACTGCTTTCGTCTGACCTTAGCCTTAGTCTATGATTATTCCCAAATCCTTCTCCTGCTTAGATTTCCCTAACTCCGTACCATTTAGGGTAAGGTTGCTTGTGTGTTCTTCACTCCAAAATGCATAACTTTGCATTTATATACGTTAAATTTCATCTGCCATTTAAGTGCCCAGTCCCCCAATCTATCTAAATCCCTCTACAGCGAAGTAACATCCTGTTCACATTGTATTACTTTTCCTAGTTTTGTGTCAACTGCAAACACTGATACATGACTTTCAATGCCTATTTCAAGGTAATTTATAAATAAATTGAATAGAATTGGACCACGTCACCTTTTCTCCAATCTCTGGTACGATTCCTGAAAGAAAAGAATCTCGAAAGATTAAGAACAGAGGTTTACATATTTTAACACATAGCTCCCTCAGTACTCGCGGGTGAATTCCATCTGGCCCTGGGGCTTTATTCACATTCACATTCACATTGTTTAATTGCTGCAAAACCTTGCCCTGAGTCAACCAGTCACTTTGTATTAGTAAGTTTTTACTATTGAATTGCATGTCTCCTGTTATAGGTTTCTCTTTGATAAATACTGTCGAAAAATATTCATTCAAAATTTCTGCCTTATCTTGATCTTCAGTTAACAATTCCCCTGACTCAGATTTTAGCGAACCTACATTTTCACTCTTGTTTTTTTTTTTCAATTTATGTACCTAAAGAATCTTTTAGGGTTGGTCTTTGTCGGATACAATCTCTGCACGTGACTACAACACGTCATATATTGGACTTCTCAACCAAGCCTCCAATATGGCAGGGATTATTGTTTCATAAGAAACTTATACGAGACACAAATATCAATCGTTTATATTTCCTAGAAATTCTCCTAAATTCTTTTAATTGTCTGTGTTTTGCTTTGAAGAATACAATAATCAATAATCGGATAAAAACTTATATATATTTATTACGTATACAAAAAAGTTAAACAAAGATTTATAAACCACAATCCATCAGCATATAAAAACTAGCTTCACAATATATGTATCTCCGGTTAGTAACTGCATATATGATTAATATAATTTACCTTATCAATTAGAAAATAATACACAAATGGTTAATAAACATTTCTGCTTAATACAACATGCATTTCCCAGCAAACAATGTTTAACCAGCTAGATCTTATAGAGATATTATATACAGTTGTGTTCAAAATTATTCAACCCCCACTGAAATTGAGTGTTTTGGCTAGTTTGACATTGATTTTGATCATTCAGTCATCCTGCTTACAATTAAATCAAAGAGGCACGTGTAGGTCAGACAAATATAACATAACATTTATAATGAAATAAACACAAATGTCTTTTCTGTGCTCACATCATTATCAGTTTTATTCAACCCCAAGTGACATTCAATCTTAGTACAACATCCTTTTACAGTTATAACAGCTTTTAAACGTGAAGCATAGCTTGACACAAGTGTCTTGCAGCGATCTACGGGTATCTTCGCCCATTCGTCATGGGCAAAAGCCTCCAGTTCAGTCACATTCTTAGGCTTGCGCACTGCAACTGCTTTCTTTAAGTCCCACCAGAGGTTCTCAATCGGATTTAAGTCAGGTGACTGCGATGGCCACTCCAAAATGTTCCAGCCTTTAATCTGCAACCATGCTCTAGTGGACTTGGAGGTATGCTTGGGATCATTGTCCTGTTGAAAGGTCCAACGTCTCCCAAGCCTCAGGTTTGTGACGGACTGCATCACATTGTCATCCAATATCTCCCGGTACTGAAGAGAATTCATGGTACCTTGCACACGCTGAAGCTTCCCTGTACCTGCAGAAGCAAAACAGCCCCAAAGCATGATTGACCCCCCGCCATGCTTCACAGTAGGCAAGGTGTTCTTTTCTTCATAGGCCTTGTTCTTCCTCCTCCAAACATAGCGTTGATCCATGGGCCCAAACAGTTCTAATTTTGTTTCATCAGTCCACAGGACACTATCCCAAAACTTCTGTGGTTTGTCCACATGACTTTTGGCATACTGCAGTCGACTCTTCTTATTCTTTGGAGACAGCAAGGGGGTGCGCCTGGGAGTTCTGGCATGGAGGCCTTCATTACGCAGTGTGCGCCGTATTGTCTGAGCTGAAACTTCAGTACCCACATCTGACAAATCTTTTCTCAGTTCCTCAGCAGTCACACGGGGACTTTTCTCCACTCTACGCTTCAGGTAGCGCACAGCAGTCGAAGTCAGCATCTTCTTTCTGCCACAACCAGGTAGCGTTTCAACAGTGAAGAGTAATCACCTCTTCTCTTGTCTTCCTGGACCATTCTCTTGACTTCACCATGTTTGTAACCACACCAGTAAATGTCTAGAAGGAGCTGAGTATCACAGTAATTTTAAAGCTGCCTAATTGGTGCTTATTATGCTTTATTGCCGCTCCGTGACATCCACAGGTGTTTTCAATACCTGATTGAAAACACTTGAATGAACCTCTGTTCTTCAGAGTGGTAGTCTTTAAGGGGTTGAATAATTGTGTCAATGAAGAATTCACAAAAGAAACATTTACTACTGTATTACAAAACCAATTGATGTCATTTTAGTTGCATATGGTTCTTTAAAAAGTCCTTGTAGGATTTCATTCTGAATACAATTACAAATGTACACTACATTCCCTAAAACCCTTTACAGCATTGGGTGTTGAATAATTTTGAACACAACTGTATCTCTCTATACTACATGGATCAACAAAAGATGAGCTAATTTAATAATAAGTAATAAAACTTATTAATGAATCCTCCCCTAATCTCGAGAATTAAACTTCTAATCTTTTGCTTTTTATTTCTAGTTATATAATTCCTTGCTTATTAATTTCAATCACAGTAATTTCCAAATTCAATATATATATCTGTATCAATCCTACAACAGTCTCTTTTAGGATAAATCCTTATGTCTACTTCTTCATATTTCTATCTGCAGAATAGAAATATTTAGACTTTTGGAGCTACCAAGAATCTGAGAAATCTCAGTCTATATGTTACAAGAAATCTACAAATATATATATAATTTACATTAATTCCTTAATTTAAATAACTCTCATACATTACCTCTCCAATCTGGATTTTGATGAGTCTGCCTTGGAATTCCTTATGTAATGTTTTGGAATATGTGAAGATTATCAATATCAGATTATCAATGCATGTAAGTTAGAGATTTGGTGAGAGTCTTGAGTGCCTCATGTCCTGGAATCTCGGAATTTCTTATATGTATTGGAAGTCTGAATGCATTGTGGTGTGAGTCTCTGAATCTCAGAGTGTCTCATGTTCTGGAATCTGCATGCATTGTGGTGTGTCTCTGACTCTCGGAATGACTGCAACCAACATTGCCGCTTCAATTATAGTCAATTTGACGTCACTAGCAATACCCTTATAATATCAATTATAATATTTACTATCAATTATAATATTTACTATCCTCTAGAGGGCAGCATTGCACTTCTCAATTAATTCCACCATTTGTTTTTAATATCCCTATCTCGGGTCAGAGGTAAATCTGATTTAACAAAGACCTTCTCTCTCACCAGTATAGACATTATGTCTCTACATGTCATATCAAATTTATGTCCTCACTCTTTTCAAAGTTTTACATTCCTCTCTAACTCACAGAATCTATTCTTCAATAATTATACTATTTACCACTTAAACTCTCTACAGGGGGCGGAGCTAGCTGTGGAAGCGAGCGGCAGCACTTTGAAGGAGCTCTGTGTTTACCACAGATTTTTACTGCCTTTTTTGCCGTTTGCGCTGACCTGTGAGCTTCCCGGTTGGCTCGAGGGATCCTGGAGAGTTGAGGTACCTGATTTAGCCCTGAGTTTCGTGCCTGAGGACGGATTACTGCCGGCAGCGCGATTTGGGCCTAATCACCGTGGCCATCTTGGAAGCCTACTCGAGGCGTATTGGAATCCCCTCACCAACCCGCGACCACGTGCCAGCATCTCCGGAATCATGCCTACCGGTCGTTCCCAGCGACGGGCCCCCCGACAGAGGGACATTCGGGATGTTCTGCGAGGTGGGTCCGCTTTTATGGGACTGACTGCTTCTCCCTCCCTCCCCCCGGGCTATGACTCCTCGGAGGCTGACAGCGACTATGAACCTCAGGGGGGTATTACTGGGATGCCCTGGCTTGCCCCGCAGTCACCGGCGTCTGACTCCCGACCCCTCTCGGCGGCTGCTAGGAAACGGGCACAGAAGAAGAGAAAAGCAGCACTGCGGACATCGTCTGGGGCATCGCCGGACACAGAGGACATTTTTGATGGGGACCCGGCTGAGATTCCCCTTACCTCCGCCAGTAACAGTGTGACCTCGGATCATCAGTCTGCAGTGGAGACGGGACCTCGACAGCAGCAGGTGCCGGAGGAGGACGACCATCTCCCCTCCACGAAGGGGGATCTCCGCAGGATCTTGGAGGAGCTCCGGGTGATGCGTGAGGTGTGGCAGCCTGAGGTGGCGGCGGTCCGCACGGAGGTGGCGGCGCTGCGTGCTCAGGTGAAGGTGGTGCAGGAGACGACCTCTGCTGTGACAACGGAACAAACTCACCTGTCTGGTCAGGTCGCCGGTTTGCGATCCCAAGTCGAGCTTCTGACATGCTCTGTGGAGATGCTTGAAACGAAACACAGACGCCGAAACATCAGGGTCAGGGGTGTCCCGGACTCTGTTACCTCCGACGCTCTGCCATCTTACGTGACCCGTCTTGCGCTTCAGGTCGTGGGGCTTCCCCCTGACACACCTGACATGCTTGGGTCAGTGTCCCGGGTCAGGAGACCTGCGACGAACCCACCTGGGGCTCCTCGAGACGTCATGGTGGTCTTCCGTGACGTGGCTTTCAAGGTCAAGGTTATGTCTGCCCCGGGCACGAGGGTTCCCGTAAGCTTTGAGGGCTCCACCCTGGCCCTGTATCACGATCTCCCATTCCAGACCCTGATGGCTCGCAGGCGTTTCCGTGAAGTGACATCAGTTCTTCGTCGACAGGGTGTCCGATATCGCTGGGGTCTGGCAGGAGCTTTGGTGGTGACCCACGCCAAAAGACAAAATATCTTTTTGTTTTAAACACTTATAATTAAATTTATTGGTCTGTTTTAACAGGTCTTAGCACTTAGCCTGGCATTATATCACACAAAAACATTTTAAAATTCCTTCATATCTGGTATTTTTAAAAAAATATATAAGATCTCACCCAGCCATGAACTCTGTAAAAAAAATCTTGGTTCATTTCTAACTAGAGAAATTTGGAGAAAAAAAAAACTGTCTTTAAAAACAAAATGGCTACAGGCATCCATTTTCCCTTTTTTCCCTTCCAATATACCTGACATCTTGCTCTCTTTGGCTATTTCTTTTTCATTTTCTAATTTAGCCCATCTAATCGCTTTTTTACATGCTGTATAGGATGCCTCAGATTTATCAGATTTAAAAGCTTTAAATGCTTTATATTTTTCATTTCCTTGGTTACCTTCCTACTAAGCCACATTGGTTTCAGTCTGTTTCTTTTATATTTATTAACCAGTGGAATACATTGTGAAGTGTAGTTTCCTAGTGTTCGTTTAAAGATATTCCACTTATCCTCAGTGTTTTTCTCATGAAAGAGTTTCTGCCAGTCAATGACATTGAGAGCTTCCTTTATTTTAACCACTCGGCTGCTATGGAGGCGCTCAGCGCGTCCAGCCAAGTGGTTCTCCTGTGCTATGGACGTGCTGAGCGCGTCCATGCACAGGAGGCAGCAATCGGCCGGGATTCCGGCCGATTGCTGCGCCCCCCGGTGCGGGCTGACATCTTGGATGTCAGCCCAGCACTCCGGGACCCCGGCGGGGACTTTAGATGTCATTGCGACGGCGCGATGACATCTAATTCAGGCCCCCCCGCGCGTGTGCGGAGGAGGCGCCTGAAAGGGAGGGGGGAGGTCCTTCGGACTTCTCTCCCTCCCGATCGCCGGTGGCCACAGGGTTAAGGCAGGCACCGTTTGGAAGGCCACAGCCTGCCTTTCCAAATGGTGGCTGACATTAACCCCTGGGGAGCCGGATCACGATTTGGCGCTGAAAAGCGCCGAATCGTGATCCTCTTCCGGAGCTGGCCAACATCTTGGATGTCGGCCAAGCCTCCGGGAACTCCCCCTGAGGACTGGCGTCATCGTGCATAGCGCGATGACGCCAGTCCTGGAATTAACCCCTAGCTGCCAGCAATGGTGGCGATAGGGGGTTCCAATGAACCCCCTATTTCCCGATCCGTGGCAGCTAGGGGTTAATGTTAATGCCAGAGCATGGCCTTTCCAACGATACCAAACATGACCATGTAAATAGTTTTTTAGAAAAAATATATATATTTTAAAAAATTATAAAATAAAATAAACAAGTTTTTTTTGTTTTGTTAATGCAGCAATATTGTTCCCATCAGTGGCGTAGCGTGGGGGGGGGGCGGTGGCCCCGGGCGCAGTTTTTTTGGGGGCGCCAGGGGCGCCATAGTGGGCCCCCGCCGGTTTCCCTGCCCCGTGATGGTCAGTGCACGCAGCCAGCCAGCGGCGCACTCTGGAAACGCCGCGGTGGCGCCTGCACCACCCCCTCACGTGATGTGTCACGTGAGGGGCGGCGCTAGTGCCACCTACTCGAGTGCTTCCTCACACACGGCACGTGGCAGGCTGCCTGCAAGACTTCATTCCGGTTGCAGTGTCAGTCATGTGGCAGTGGGAGGAGAGCTGGTCTGTGTAGGTGACGCATCCGCCCCCCCCCCGGATCATCCACATGGAGAAAACTTTTCAAGACACAGGCAGTGGAGGACTAAGGGCGGGCCACCCTGGGTGCAGTCAGGCAGGTGCACAAACAGGCTGTCACCCTTCAGGGCTGGCACCTTCATGCGGCATTGCAGTTTGTGGGAAAGCATCTGGACCTGCCAGTCTGCCTCCTCCTCCCCTTCCTCCTGCACTTCCTGTCCCCGTGCTGGAGGAAGAGGAGTGAGGTCAGGTGAACAGTGTGATAAGAGGAAACATCCATGGGTAAGTTTGTGTGTGGGGGTGTCCTGGGAAAATATATATATATATATATGAGCTACTGGGGGCAAATATATTCATGTGTGAGCTACTGGGGCAAATATATTCATATGTGAGCTACTGGGGGCAAATATATTCATGTTTGAGCTACTGGGGCAAATATATTCATGTGTGAGCTACTGGGGCAAATATATTCATGTTTGAGCTACTGGGGCAAATATATTCATGTTTGAGCTACTGGGGCAAATATATTCATGTGTGTGCTACTGGGGCAAATATATTCATGTTTGAGCTACTGGGGGCAAATATATACATGTGTGAGCTACTGGGGGCAAATATATACATGTGTGAGCTACTGGGGGCAAATATATACATGTGTGAGCTACTGGGGGCAAATATATTCATGTGTGAGCTACCGGGGCAAATATATTCATGTTTGAACTACTGGGGCAAATATATTCATGTTTGAGGTACTGGGGGCAAATATATTCATGTTTGAGGTACTGGGGGCAAATATATTCATGTTTGAGGTACTGGGGCAAATATATTCATGTGTGAGCTACTGGGGCAAATATATTCATGTTTGAGCTGCTGGGGCAAATATATTCATGTTTGAGCTACTGGGGGCAAATATATTCATGTGTGAGCTACTGGGGGCAAATATATTCATGTGTGAGCTTTTGGGGGCAAATATATTCATGTTTGAGCTACTGGGGCAAATATATTCATGTTTGAGGTACTGGGGCAAATATATTCATGTTTAAGGTACTGGGGCAAATATATTCATGTTTGAGGTACTGGGGCAAATATATTCATGTGTGAGCTACTGGGGGCAAATATATTCATGTGTGAGCTACTGGGGGCAAATATATTCATGTGTGAGCTACTGGGGGCAAATATATTCATGTGTGAGATACTGGGGCAAATATATTCATGTGTGAGCTACTGGGGGCAAATATATTCATGTGTGAGATACTGGGGCAAATATATTCATGTGTGAGATACTGGGGCAAATATATTCATGTGGGAGCTATTGGAGCAAATATATTCATGTTTGGGATACTGGGGCAAATACAGTCATGGCCGAAATTGTTGGCACCCCAGACATTTTTCCAGAAAATCAAGTATTTCACACAGAAAAGTATTGCAGTAACACATGTTTTGATATACACATGTTTATTCCCTTTGTGTGTATTGGAACAAAACAAAAAAAGGGAGGAAAGTAAGCAAATTGGACATAATGTCACACAAAACTACAAAAATGGACTGGACAAAATTATTGGCACCCTTTCAAAATTGTGGATAAATAAGATTGTTTCAAGCATGTGATGCTCCTGTAAACTCACCTGGGCCAAGTAACAGGTGTGGGCAATATAAAAATCACACCTGAAAGCAGATAAAAAGGAGAGAAGCTCACTTAGTCTTTGCATTGTGTGTCTGTGTGTGCCACACTAAGCATGGACAACAGAAAGAGGAGAAGAGAACTGTCTGAGGACTTGAGAACCAAAATTGTGGAAAAATACCAACAATCTCAAGGTTACAAGTCCATCTCCAGAGATCTAGATTTGCCTTTGTCCACAGTGCGCGACATTATCAAGAAGTTTGCAACCCATGGCACTGTAGCTAATCTCTTTGGGCGTGGACGGAAGAGAAAAATTGGTGAAAGGTTGCAACGCAGGATAGTCCGGATGGTGGATAAGCAGCCCCAAACAAGTTCCAAAGAAATTCAAGCTGTCCTGCAGGCTCAGGGAGCATCAGTGTCAGTGCGAACTATCCGTCGACATTTAAAAGAAATGAAACGCTGTGGCAGGAGACCCAGGAGGACCCCACTGCTGACACAGAGACATAAAAAAGCAAGGCTACAGTTTGCCAAAATGTACTTGAGTAAGCCAAAATCCTTCTGGGAAAACGTCTTGTGGACAGATGAGACCAAGATAGAGCTTTTTGGTAAAGCACATCATTCTACTGTTTACCGAAAACGGAATGAGGCGTACAAAGAAAAAAACACAGTAGCTACAGTGAAATATAGTGGAGGTTCAATGATGTTTTGTGGTTGTTTTGCTGCCTCTGGCACTGGGTGCCTTCAATGTGTGCAAAGCATCATGAAATCTGAGGATTACCAAAGGATTTTGGTTCGCACTGTAGAGCCCAGTGTCAGAAAGCTGGGTTTGTGTCCGAGATCTTGGGTCTCCCAGCAGGACAATGACCCCAAACATTGCTGTGGAGCTCTGTGATACGCTCATACACTCTGCACATTACATTGTATCACAGTTAAGGGGTTCAATGCCCTAATGGTGGAAGGGAATTGGGGTATGATAACGTGTCCACAAGTTGGGGGGGCGCACAATTCTTGGCTGGCCCCGGGCGCTGACAACCCACGCTACGCCACTGGTTCCCATTTCAATTATAATGTGAACAAAGATGCCGCACTAACGATTTTTGTATGCGGTGCGTTTGTTAAAAATAGCGAAATCTCCCCCCCCCCCAAAAAATTTTTAACGAGTCCCCATTTCACATTTTTTTAACAAGCGCACTCCATGGAAATATATAACCGCAAATGCTTGCATGTTAAAAAAAAAAACATTTTACACCTTTTAAATTATTGAAAATTCTAATTTTTTGTGATAATATACAGACAGGACATGACATATACATATAATAATGACATATTATGAACCTGCCGAGTCTGCCGGAAAGAACGATATATGTGTGGGTCATATATTAAAATATGGCTTCAAAACGCGGTTAAACATGATGAGCGAAAGCGGTAAAAATGACCTCAGCAGCAAAAGGGTTAATAAAGTTGGCCTTTTTAAAATTATATGTTTTAGGATGCCCCCTATGAATGTGTTTTTTTGAGTTTATTTCAAAAGACTCCATATTATGGTCACTGTTTCCCAACTGTTCCCTTACATGAATATTTTGAGAAAAGATCCACATTATTTGTTATAACCAGATCCAGACAGTTATCCTCTCTAGTTGGTGTTTCTACCAGTTGTGTCACGAAGGTATCATTTAAAAGGTTCAGAAACCAGATTCCCTTCGCTGAATTACTAGTCCCACTATCCCAATTAATGTCCGGGTAATTAAAATCCCCAATAATTAACCCTTTCGCTGCTGAGGCTTTTCCCGCCCCTATGCTGAGGTCATTTTTACCTGTTTTGCGCATCATGTTTAAACGTGTTTTGAAGGCTTATTTTAGTATATGACCCAGACATATTATATATCGTTCTTTCCGTCAGACTCAGTAGATTCATAATATGTCATTATTATATGTATACGTTATGTCATGTCTGTATATTATAACAAAAAATGCAATAAAATATGTATTTTCAATAATTTACAATGTGTAAAGTGTTTTTTTCCACATTTTAACATGCGAGCAATTGCATCGTTAGTGCAGCATCATTGTTCACATTATAATTGAAATGGGAACAATATTGCTGCATTAACAAACCAAAAAAAATAAAAAAAAAGTGTTTATTTTATTTTTTTAATTTTTTTTTTAATTTTTTTTTATTTTTATTTTTCATTTTTTTTTTTTTTTACAAAATTTTTCACTTTCATGTTTGGTATCGTTGGATCGGCCATGCTCTGGCCGATCCAACGATACCAAAATTTAACCCTAGCTGCCACGGATCGGGAGATAGGGAGTTCCAATGAACTCCCTATCTCCACAGTTGGTGGCAGTTAGGGGTTAAGTCTAGGACTGGCGTCATCGTGCTACGCACGATGACGCCAGTCCTCTGGGGGAGTTCCCGGAGGCTTGGCCGACATCCAAGATGTCGGCCAGCTCCGGGAAAGGATCGCGAACCGGCGCTTTTCAGCGCCGATTCGCGATCCAGCTCCCCAGGGGTTAATGCCAGGCATCATTTGGAAGGGCAGGCTGTGCCCTTCCAAATGATGCCTGGGTTAACCCCCTGTGCGCCGCCGATCGGGAGGGAGAGAGGTCCGAAGGACCTCCCCCCCTCCCTTTCAGGCGCCTCCTCCGCACATGCGGGGGGGGCGCCTGAATTAGGTGTCATCGCGCCCCCGCGATGACACCTAATTCTGGCGGCTGCTGGTCCGGATGCCGGGCTGACATCCAGGATGTCAGCCCGCACCGGAGGGGCCAGCGATCGGCCGGAACCCGGCCGAACGCTGACCCCGATGGGAGGACGCGCTCAGCGCGTCCTCCGCATACCAGCGGGACTGCTGAGGATGCGCTGAGCGCGTCCTCAGCAGCGAAGTGGTTAAAGTGCTACCACGATGTGCAGCCTTTCTAATTTGCTTTAACAAGTGTTCTTCCTCATCATATATGGTTTATAGCATATGCCAACCAATAGTTGACTTCCCTGTTTATTCCCCAAAGAAATATTTACCCATAAGGATTCTACATTTACCTCATCACTTTCCAGGTGTGTAATATTTGGCTTTAAATCCTGATTTACATACAAACATACTCCATACAAATGACATAAATGGGTAACACCTTTCAAGAACCATTGAGAGGAGAGAGGAGATGCCATGGCCAATGGGTGAGTCGCGGATAATATAGAACGTGTCTTATCCGAAATATTTAACATGAGTCGGGGAAATAGCAGAAGTGTCTCAACCTTTGGTCGCCGGGATTTAGGGGTCCAGGCCAGTGTAACATAATCATAAGGTAGAGACTGTGGGGAGACCACCAGTGCCCATTGAGGCTTGTTTACTCGGCAAAACAAACGGCCAAGCTTTAGGAGCACTGCAGCTCTATAGTAAAGCAGAATATTCGGGAGGCCAAGACCTCCAAGTGAAACCGGGTGATGTAGGATGGCAGCCTTAAGGTGCGGTCTTTTCCCCTGCCATACAAAATGGGATAGAGAGGAGAGTAGGGATTGAAAAAACTAGGGACCTGCGAAGCTTCGAAATCGAATCGCTGGTCGAATTCGATTCGAATTCGAACTAGCAGCTCGATTCTAAAAAATTTCGAATTTGGAAGATCCCATCCAGCTCACCTGTCACCGCCGGGTTAGGCTCCCTCTGAGCGTGCGTCCGGCGGCAGGAAGCTTGGGCACTCGCCTGGGGGAGCCACGTGACCGCGATCTCGCGAGATCGCGGTCACGTGGCTCCCCCAGGCGAGTGCCCAAGCTTCCTGCCGCCGGACGCACGCTCAGAGGGAGCCTAATGCGGCGGCAACAGGTGAGCTGGGGCACATCCATGAGCGAGCTGAGGGCAAATCCATGAGCGAGCTGAGGGCAAATCCATGAGCGAGCTGAGGGCAAATCCATGTTGGGGGCAAATCCATGAGCTGGGGGACAGTATCCATGAGCTGGGGGACAGTATCCATGAGCTGGGGGACAGTATCCATGAGCTGGGGGGCAGTATCCATGAGCTGGGGGACAGTATCCATGAGCTGGGGGACAGTATCCATGAGCTGGACACCGGTTATAGATCTTAACGAGACTAGCTTCGTGGGTAATGTTTACAATGTATCATTGACACTGAGTGTATCTATTCAGGTTTATTACTAATGATCGTTGCAGAACTATAGGCTTTTTACTTTATAAGGAGTGCTAAGATTTACTATATCTTATCATACCTGTCCTAGATTTTTTTTCATAATTATTGCGCCATTGCCCAATTTGGGAGTGTTTATACCCTATATATGACTGATTCTTCCGTTTCCTACTATCGGTAGACGTGAGACAGGCGGCAATACCATTGAGGCATAGAGCAATATCCTTAATTAGTACGAGTCTATCCCTCTTCCTCCCGCCGTTCAAATTTTCTAACAAATATGGCTTATACATCTTTATATTGTGTCACAATGAACGATATCTCCTGTAGGTTATCGCCATAACGAACCGGGACCCATTAGACTTCGATTTCGTAGGTTCCTACATGTTAAGCAATAAGAACTCATCTGACGGCGGTCATTTAGCGGTAATTATAGGGAGCGCTAATCTAATTTACCTCTCCATATCGAGTCTTATAAATTCATCAGGTATCGGGTTTTGTCTTCCTTTTACAAGCAGATTTTTTCTCATTCATTTCTATGTTTTTTATCTTTGTCTAACTGTTCCAATTTAATAAAATTGTCGTTAATTTAATATTTTTTGTCAGTGTCTCTTGCCCTGTTGGGCTTTTTTCTCCCCTAAAAATATATAACCATTTCGGTAACAACATAATTTTAATGGGAAGTATTCTGCCTACCCAAGATATTTCAACCTTAGACCATCTGTGGCATAACGTTTTGGTCAACGAGAGGAGGGGTTTATAGTTCAGGTCAAAAAGATTGGTCATAGAAAAGGATAATTTAAGTCCTAAGTAGGTCAAGGAGTGTTTCCTCCTGTCAAAGGGATACGACCGTTGCAATAGGGCCACCACCGTTCCGGGAATAGCATACGGGAGGGCCTGCGTTTTAGTGATATTAAGTTTATGATAGGACAGCCGGCCATAGTCCACCAGTATCATCTGTAGGGCAGGAAGAGACGTAAGCAGGTTTGTCATTGTTATGAGGACGTCATCTGCAAATAAACTAAGCTTGCAAGAGGAGGGACCTATGGGGAAGCCCTCCACCTCATCATTTTGTCAAATCGCCTGAGCCAAATGCTCAAGCGCTAAAGCGTACAGCAATGGGGAAAGTGGGCATCCCTGTCTAGTCCCGTTGGTGATGGACATTGGTTGGGATAGAAAGCCCGCATTAAGTACCGATGCATTCGGATGAGAGTTCGCATATAGGGCCATAACGGCATTAATCATCTCGCGTGTGAAGTTAAATTTCAAAAGAGTATGTTCCAAAAACAACCAATGTAAACGGTCATAACGACGTGCTCCTAGCCAGGGCTGCCATCAGAAATCCTGGGGCCCCTTACTGAAGCTCTGATCGGGGCCCCACCGCAGACGTATTATTTTTGTATTTAAAAAAATCTATAACATTACTCCTACACACATACACATGGAGATCACACCCCATACATGCTGCGCAGTCACAGCACACACACACCCCATACATGCTGCGCAGTCACAGCACACACACACCCCATACATGCTGCGCAGTCACAGCAAGCACACACCCCATACATGCTGCGCAGTCACAGCACACACAGACCCCATACATGCTGCGCAGTCACAGCAAGCACAGACCACATACATGCTGCGCAGTCACAGCACACACATACACCCCATACATGCTGCGCAGTCACAGCACACACATACACCCCATACATGCTGCGCAGTCACAGCACACACAGACCCCATACATGCTGCGCAGTCACAGCAAGCACAGACCACATACATGCTGCGCAGTCACAGCAAGCACAGACCACATACATGCTGCGCAGTCACAGCACACACAGACCCCATACATGCTGCGCAGTCACAGCACACACAGACTTCATACATGCTGTGCAGTCACAGCACACACAGACCCCATACATGCTGCGCAGTCACAGCACACACAGACCCCATACATGCTGCGCAGTCACAGCACACACAGACCACATACATGCTGCGCAGTCACAGCACACACAGACCCCATACATGCTGCGCAGTCACAGCACACACACCCTATACATGCTGCGCAGTCACAGCACACACACCCTATACATGCTGCGCAGTCACAGCACACACACACACACACCCCATACATGCTGCGCAGTCACAGCACACACACCCTATACAGGGGTCAAGTCCTGGGAAAAAAAGTGAGGGAACTCACCCACGAATTCCACAACCCCTATTACCTGAAGAAAAAATATATATAATCACGAGTATAGCAGTGCGTGCCGGTGATACCATTTTTATTGGGTTAACATTACATTTAAAAGACAAGCTTTCAAGAGTGTAAACTGGAAACTATACTGATCAGTGAAAGGTATCACTACGTACAGGTATACTCGTGATTGTGGCAACTGGACTAACGCGTTTTATATATAATCTATATATATATATCCAGGCACAGACCCCCCAGAATTATATACACAGCACTGGACCCCCAGAATAATATACACGGCACTGGTTATATGGATATATTTTCCCAGTTCACATGGATAGAATTGCCCCAGCTCTCATGGATGATGCCCCCAGCTCTCATGGATAATGCCCCCAGGTCTCATGGATGATGCCCCCAGGTCTCATGGATACTGCCCCCAGCTCATGGATACTGCCCCCAGCTCATGGATACTGCTCCCAGCTCATGGATATTGCCCCCAGCTCATGGATATTGCCCCAGCTCATGGATAATGCCCCCAGCTCTTGGATATGCCCCCCAGCTCATGGATATCCCCCCCAGCTCATGGAAATGCCCCCCAGCTCATGGATATGCACCCCCAGCTCATGGAAATGCCCCCAGCACATGGATATGCCCCCAGCTCATGGAAATGCCCCAGCTCATGGAAATGCCCCAGCTCATGGAAATGCCCCCCAGCTCATGGAAATACCCCCCAGCTCATGGATATGCCCCCCATCTGATGGATTTGCCCCCCAGCTCATGGATATGTCCCCCAGCTCATGGATATGCCCCCCAGCTCATGGATATGCCCCCCAGCTCATGGAAATGCCCCAGCTCATGGATATGCCCCCCAGCTCATGGAAATACCCCCCAGCTCATGGATTTGCCCCCCAGCTCATGGATATGCCCCCCAGCTCATGGATATGCCCCCCAGCTCATGGATATGCCCCCCAGCTCATGGATATGCCCCCCAGCTCATGGATATCCCCCCAGCTCATGGATATGCCCCCAGCTCATGGAAATGCCCCCAGCTCATGGATATGCCCCCAGCTCATGGAAATGCCCCCCAGCTCATGGAAATGCCCCAGCTCATGGATATGACCCCCAGCTCATGGAAATGCCCCCCAGCTCATGGATATGCCCCCCAGCTGATGGATTTGCCCCCCAGCTCATGGATTTGCCCCCCAGCTCATGGATATGCCCCCCAGCTCATGGATAATGCCCCCCAGCTCATGGATATCCCCCCAGCTCATGGATATGCCCCCCAGCTCATGGAAATGCCCCCCAGCTCATGGATATGCCCCCCAGCTCATGGAAATGCCCCCAGATCATGGAAATGCCCCAGCTCATGGATATGACCCCCAGCTCATGGATATGACCCCCAGCTCATGGAAATGCCCCCCAGCTCATGGATATGCCCCCCAGCTCATGGAAATGCCCCCCAGCTCATGGAAATGCCCCACAGCTCATGGAAATGCCCCACAGCTCATGGATATGCCCCCCAGCTCATGGAAATGCCCCACAGCTCATGGATATGCCCCCCAGCTGATGGATTTGCCCCCCAGCTTATGGATATGCCCCCCAGCTCATGGATATGCCCCCCAGCTGATGGATTTGCCCCCCAGCTCATGGATATGCCCCCCAGCTCATGGAAATGCCCCCCAGCTCATGGATATGCCCCCCAGCTCATGGAAATGCCCCACAGCTCATGGATATGCCCCCCAGCTCATGGATTTGCCCCCCAGCTTATGGATATGCCCCCCAGCTCATGGATTTGCCCCCCAGCTCATGGAAATGCCCCCCAGCTCATGGATATGCCCCCCAGCTCATGGAAATGCCCCAGCTCATGGATATGCCCCCCAGCTCATGGATATGCCCCCCAGCTCATGGATTTGCCCCCCGGCTGATGGATTTGCCCCCCGGCTGATGGATTTGCCCCCCAGCTGATGGATTTGCCCCCCAGCTCAGCTCATGGATAGTGCCCCCAGCTCACCTCTCTGCGGCGTCTGCGCCCGGCGGCCGCGTGCTTCCTGTTAGAACGACCGCAGACAGGAAGTGCAGCCGCTCGCCTGGGATGAAACAGCCAGGCAAGCGGCTCCACTTCCTGTCTGCGGCCGTTCTAAGTACGGCGGCCGCCTGCTCCAGCCTTTCGGGCTCGGGCCACAGCGGGAACGCTGCGTTCCCGCAGCGTTCCCGCTGTGGGAGAAGTGCGGGAACGCCGTTCCCGCGTGTTCCCGCTCGACTCGAGCCCTGACCCTATACATGCTGCGCAGTCACAGCACACACACCCTATACATGCTGCGCAGTCACAGCACACACATACACCACAGGTTGGAAACACACACACCACAGGCTGCACATACACCACACAGGCTGCACACACACCACACAGGCTGCACGCACACCACACAGGCTGCACGCACACACCACACAGGCTGCACGCACACCACACAGGCTGCACGCACACACCACACAGGCTGCACGCACACACCCCACAGGCTGCACGCACACACCCCACAGGCTGCACGCACACACACCACAGGCTGCATGCACACACACACACCACAGGCTGCACGCGCACACAACACAGGCTGCACATACACCACACAGGCTGCACACACACACACACACACCACACAGGCTGCACACACACACACATGCCACACACATACACCACAAAGGCCACACACATCACAGGCTACACACATTACACATACTCATACCACACAGGCTGCACATACATAATGAAGGCCTCCTCATTAAGCAGGGGGACCCTGGAGTACCCTCTCATTATCCACCAGCTTCGTGTGGGCGGGGCATGTCAATACAGGGCCGTTTTTTTCTCTCCCCCTCCCTCCCCTCTGGGAAAATCTGCAGCTAAGGAGGAGACCCAGGGCAGCCTAAGAGAAAATACTTACATTGGTGAGTGGAATCCTCTCTGCTGCCTCTGGGTCTGCCTGTGTCAGGGGGAAGAGGAGCTCCATGCTGGGTCCAGGCTCCCACTTCTGCATCAGCTCACCGGCTCCAGGGCCTCTGCGAGTCAGGGACATTAGGGGGCGGGGCCACAGCCAGCTTCCTGCTATTGCTGCAGCGTGTAACTCTTTACAAAGGCACGTGGTAGGGCCCTGTAAGGGGGAGGGAGGGGGCTGCTGTGCTGGCGACCCGGGCCCTCAGTGTCCACATTATTAGTCCGTCCATACCAGGAGCCCAGCAGCTTCAGGGTCCCCATGACAACTAGGCATAGCTAAGTCTGGCAGTGAACCTTCACGGGCCCCCTGGAGGCACCGGGCCCCATACACCAGTAATACCTGTACCCCCCTGATGGCGGCCCTGCTCCTAGCTTCCACCTGGACACATCTACAGCCTCCCGCAAGGTGATCTGAATCTACGCTTTGCATCGCCTAATACCTTAACTTCCAATGTTTACTATGTATGCTTTCATTGCACTGTCCATGTTAATTTGTATGTTTATGTTAAAGTTAAATTACATATAGCGTAACTGTTGTTAAAATATCTTTACCAGTCCTTTTTGCTATCCATAATTGCCATATCTTTACCAGTCCTGTTTGCTATCCATAATTGCCATATCTTTACCAGTCCTGTTTGCTATCCATAATTGCCATATCTTTACCTGTCCTATCTATTTATTTCCACTTAGTTTGCCCTGGGCCTGCTATTCTGTGCCCCCCCCCCCCCCGGTCATGATTCAATTCACTAGAGAATTTATTGCCCCCACTTCCCCCAAAGATGCAATGTAATCCTGGATCTCTTCTTTGCAGCACACACATCTACATACAGCTTCCAGGGCCAGGCTCCATAACGGTGTGCTCCTAACTTCCACCTGGACTTGGCTCCCACCATATCAAACCCTAGAAGTTTTTGGAAAATCATAAGTAACATACAATCACCCCCAGTCCACTCCCAACCAGCTGCTGTCAAAGTAAACAACCAAACCCTGAAACACCCCCTAGATGTAGCAAATGCCTTTAATAATTATTTTGTTGGATGCGTCACCACCCTGATTGCTAAGCTAGCAAATGACACGCATTCTGAAAGGCAGCACGCAGGTCAGGGCCCTCCAACTGTGCAAAGACCCTGTATCGGAGAAAAAAATCTGTTTTCGACCAGTGCCTGTCAGTGTCATTACTAAACTTCTCTGAAATCAAAAAATGAAATACCAGTCTGGACCTGATCAAATCCCAGCAATGCTGCTGAAAATCAGAGTGCCGGCAATTGCAAAACCTGTTGCAACTATAATCAATGAATCACTGGCAACTGGATACATACCCAAACTCTGGAAGACTGCAAGAGTGGTACCTATCCATAAAAGTGGTGACAAGACTTTGGTATCCAACTACCGCCCGATATCATTGCTCCCTATAATGTAAAAAATTCAGGAAAAATGTGTCTACACTCAATTACGTGATTATTATCAGTATTGGAACTATTTAACCCCAGATCAATCAGGCTTTCGTCCAAATCATTCAATTACCACTGCCCTTTAAAACGTTTGTACTGATATCCAAGCTGGCATGGAACAAGGAAACCTAACTGGAGCCATCTTCCTTGATTTTGCCAAGGCCTTTGATACAGTAGACCATGGCATCCTATTACAAAAACTTAAAAACTCTGGTATTGGTGATCGCACGCTAACCTGGTTTCAATCATATGTATCTGATCGGTCGCAATATGTGTCCATTTCTGGCAGCCCCCCTCCCTCCCAGTCACATGCGGTGTACCCCAAGGCTCGATACTTGGCCCCCTGCTATTCACAATATTCATAAATGATCTGCCCAACGTCTGCAACCGTACACATGTACGCAGACGACACCATAATCTATACCAGAAAACCAAATCTCCTGCAGCCGGAGGCTGTGCTGCAAGACCAATTCACAGAGGTAGAAAAGTGGATCAAAGATAACAAACTTTTTCTAAATACTGACAAAACTGTTACGATGCTCTTTGGTACAGCACCTAAACTACATAAATTAAAACTCCCCATCTAGGTGTCAGGACAATATCAAATGACATGTTGACCACAGTCCCTTCTCTCAAATATCTAGGTATGTGGTTAGACCCAAATCTATCCTTTGGCCCCCACATCGAAAAACTCTCATCTAAACTTTACCCCAAACTAGGTGCCATGTACAGAAACAAATCCTGCCTGAGCCCCGCGGTAAGAAAGCAGATTGTACAGCAAATGCTTATGCCAGCTTTTGAATATGGAGATGTAGTGTATGCAGCCGCCCCGCAAACACACCCTCATAAACTTACTACATTGTAGAACTCATTCTGCCGCTTTGTGCTACAGTGTAACATCATGAACCACCACTGTGACATGTTAAAAGAGCTAAACTGGCCATCGCTGGAATCTAGACGCACTCGTCACCTTTCCAACCTGGTGTTTAAGAGCTTTTCTGGGAAGCTACCACCCTACTTGAATAGGCCGCTTTCCCCAGCAGTTCCCTCATCCTATAACCTCAGATTCAGGACCTGCAACTTACTTGCAATACCACAATACAAAAAGACAGTGGCTCGATCCTCCTTTTCCTACCGAGCACCACAATTATGGAATAACCTCCCAGACGCCATCACATCTTCCCCCCCAGTCTAAAGTCACTTAAAAGCTCCCTATTACCATACCTCAGTACAGAATGCACCTGTAAACATGTAACATAGTGAATATATTTATTTTCTGTTAATCTGTATATTTGTGCAATTTCTTTTTAATATTTAGCATTTTATTACTTTGTATTTCTGTAACACTGTAACAAATCAATGTTCTTGAACCCAGGACATACTTGAAAACGAGAGAAATCTCAATGTATCCATCCTGGTAAAATCCTTAAATAAATAAATAAATGCCTTTTCCGCATCCATGGATAGTAAAGTGGGGGTTTCCGTTCGAACTGCCACGTCTAGTAAAGAAAGGACTTTAATGGTATTATCCAGGGCCTTGCCTGTGTTTAATAAAGCCCATCTGATCGTTTACAATCAGCGAGGGTAACAGATCTACTATTCTGTTGGCCAAAATCTTAGCGTATAGTTTAGTGTCAGTGTTTATCATAGAAATGGGCCTATATTTAGAGCAGGTTGGAGCCAGTGGGGAGGTTTTGGGAAGTGTAACAATGGTGGCAGAAAGCCAGTCAGGGGAGGCTTGGCCAGACTGATAGATGTGTTGAAACGCAGATAGAAGATGGGAATTAATTGGGGCTGAAACGACTGGTAATAAAGAGCCGTGAATCCGTCAGGACCAGGTGCTTTACGAGATTTGAGGGAGGTAATGGAAGTGGTGAGTTCCAGTAGGGATATTGGGGCCGTTAAGAGGCGATGATGGTCGTCCGACAGGGCAGGGAAATGCAGGCGTTGCAGGAAAGGGACAATGTCTGTCAATGAGGGTTGGGGAATAGTCGTATCATCACACAGATTATACAAATCGGAATAGTATTCCGCAAAGCAATCTGCGTTCTGTTTTGGGTGGTAGCAGGTCTCTCCATTTTTGGCAGTCATCTTTTCTATTTTGGATTTAGCAGCACGTTTATTCACCATCAATCTGCTAGATTTTTTGCCATGCAAGTAATGGTGTGCTTGTAGGCGGCGAGCAGCCCATAAGTATTCCCTCTTGTCCATGTAAATTAGTTGAGATTGGAGGTCACGGAGAAGGGTCTGAGAAGTCACGTCATTGTGTCGTTTATGGTGGGACGTAGCGTCATGAATCTGGCGCAGAAGGTCTATTCTATGGGTGACAGCATATTTCTTAAAGTGAGAGTCCCATTTTAAAAGTACACCTCGAATTACTGGTTTATGAGCCTGCCAGAGTGTCAGAGGGGAAACGTCAGGGGTGGCATTTTCAGCAAAGTAGTTGGTCATAGTCTGAACAACCTCCTCCATCACTTCAGGGCGGGAAAGGAGGGATTCGTTAAGCCTCCACAGTGCGCACCCCCGAGTCGCAGAAGCGTCTCGAAGAGTTAGAAAACCAGGGGCATGATCTGAGCAAAACATCGATCCTGTATCACAATGGGATACATTAGCTAGTAAGTCACGTTGGAGGAAAAAATGGTTGATTCGGGAATAGGTTTTGTGGGCCCCCGAGTAAAAGGAATAGTCCACATCAGTTGGGTGAAACATCAAATAAATTAAATTCAGCTAAGAGGGTGGAAAATTTCTGGACAGAGATTCGCTGTAGGTGAGTTGGGCGAGGCGGGAGGTCTAGCGTGTGGTTAAAATCGCCACAAAGTATAAGTCTACCTGTACACACTCGCATCAATTTTTGAAGGGCAGTTCTAAGGTAGGCAAGTTGGTCTACATTAGGGCTATAAAAATTTGCAATTGTATACGTAACTCGATCTATATCACATACTAGAAATAAAGAACGGCCAATAGGATCAATCACAGAGCGGTGCAGGGTGAAAGATACATTACAGTGTATTAATATAGAAACACCTTGCGCCTTTACCGGAGCAGTGGCATGAAAATGATGAGAATAGGCAGGGAGGTATAACCTGGGATGTACCGAGCGTTTGAAGTGGGTTTTCTGTAAACACACTATATCTGGGGGATTATGGCGCAAGTCCGCATATAGGGAGTGCCTTTTGTGAGGAATATTCAAACCTTTTACATTTATGTGAGACAATTTTCATATCTTAATCCAGAGAAGCATAAAGACATTTAAAAGACGCAAGAGTAACCCAAAAACAGAGTTCAGCAGAAGCACTGCCTCAAGTAAGAGCAAAAACACACACATCAGTCTGAAGTCATTAATCAAGGACAGTGCAACGGGGTAAAAAAAACAGGAAAAAAGGGAATAAAAGAGAGAAAAAAAAAGAGTAGAGACGGCGCAACTGGCAGCCACTCTCTGTACAAAAAACGTCTCCATGGCCACTGTGCTGCCTTTCAGAGCAGAAATGTAAATGTAATGTGTTTAGAGACGCCATCTAGTGGCCGTTTATTTTTACAGCACCCTGGTATTCAGCCTTCCCAGAATTCCTATAGGCTAAGTCATGTGCTTCCCTCACTATTACAGGGGATTGTGGGAGAGAAGCCACCATTTCCTTCACCACAGGAGCTGGAAGGAACACCTCATTACAATCTCTCCCCCTATTGAAAGCATCGTCGGTAAGGTTATGGTCTAAATTCCTCCCAGTCACCTTAGTTTCCCTCAACTTTAGAAGCACCTTATGTGCTGTAATTTGTAAACCCTTATATTGCAGCCAGCTGCTTTTCATGTAATCTTAGTCCGGCCTAGTTATAAAACCCCCACATTTTATATGGACACATCCTGTTTTGTATTATTATCTATGTAAAACACGTATATATTCTGTATCTTTATATCGTATATTTCTGTTTTCCTATAGTTTTACCACATTCCTACAACGGGTTAATAAAACCTTCAGACTGCAAACCGGTCTCGTTCATTGACTCGTAGGAGAGGTTTACCTGCCTGTTAAGCTGCACATAGACCCCGGGGGTACGTGGAGTGGGGACAGGACAGTAAAACGACGAGCATACAAGACGCGCGGAAAGTAACCGACGCGCAGAGAAGACGCGCGTAAAGTGAAACAACGCACAGATAGGAAGCGGACGAGAGATCGGACTGTACAGAGGCCAACTACTGTCAACGCGGTTACCTGCATACGACAACCTGCAACCTTTAAACAGTCAAACCATGTCACAAAGTCAGGCGTCTTCATACAAGACAAGGTCCCGATCGGGCTACTCTATCAAATCGTCTGTTAGCGAAGCAGTCGCCATTGCTCGCGCTAAGGCCGAAGCCGCAAAAGTACGTGCCGCCTTTGCAGAGCAGGAGATGCAGGCACGTGCCGCCTTTGCAGAGCAGGAGATGCAGCAAAAAAAAGCGACAGCTCTTTCAGAAGCCGCTTTGAACAAAGAGAGAGCTCTTTCAGAAGCCGCTTTCAACAAAGCGAGAGCTCTTTCGGAAGCTGCCTTCAACAAAGAGAGAGCCCTTTTGGAAATCAACCTAGAGAAGCTGGCAGTAGAGAAGGAATCGGCAGCAGCCATAGCCGAAGCAGAGGCTCTAGAAGCAGCTACGCACCCCACCAGCAAGCACAGCGAATGCAGCAGCGTGCTCGGTCCAGGAGAGGATCACCAGGACACGCTACAACGTACAGCAGCGTACGTCTATCAACACTCCAAATCAAGCAGCAATCTTCAGCCTGCACAAAAATCAATAGATGTCATCAGAGCGACAAGCCAAGCGCAGCAAATAAAGCAACAAACAGCCGACCCTGAAGTTCAGCGCTTCAGACAGGAGAACGCAGAGCAGAGCGACACTGCCCGTGGCGACTTCTCTACGCAACGAGGAAATCAGCATCCATTCCAGCGCACAGAGACGTCTTTCACACCGAAACGGTATGATGTTAACCGGCCTAAACCAGAGACTCCTCAAAGGTATTGCTACACACCCCACCCTCCTAACAATGCACTGCAGCCCTATTCTAGTAATAGCCAAGCTACTATGGACTTTGCAAAGTTCCTCTCACGGCGTGAGCTAATTACCAAAGGACTTGTAAAGTTCAATGATCACCCAGAAAGCTACAGAGCATGGCGGTCTACCTTTCAGAACGTAATCAGAGACTTAGACCTGTCATACAGCGAAAAGTTAGATCTCCTAGTTAATTGGCTCGGAAATGAGTCCGCAGAACATGCTAAACGTATAAGAGCAATAAATATAAACTACCCAGAGACAGGCCTTAGAAGGATCTGGGAAAGACTTGAAGAGTGCTATGGCTCAATAGAGGCAATAGAAAATGCCCTGTTTAAAAGAATTGATGACTTCCCTAGAATATCTGGTAAAGGTTATCAGAAACTTAGAGAACTAAGTGACCTGCTCATGGAACTGCAGGTAGCCAAAGCAGAAGGAGATTTGCCTGGACTTACTTACCTTGACACAGCAAGAGGTGTCAATCCTATAGTCCAAAAGCTCCCCTACAACCTCCAGGAGTGGTGGGTCGCACATGGTTCCAATTACAAACAAATGCACAAGGTATCATTTCCTCCCTTTGTGTCACGGATCCCCCTGATTACCAGAAGTGTGGTCCCTTTACGCAGACCGCTCTCTACCCTTCCGATCCTTGAATGGTCGGTGATACTAAACAGACAAATAACCAGACAATATAAAAACAAGGGTGTAGCACAGACAGGGGTATGGAATAGAGTATCGTCACGAATCTTTCTGACTACTAAGATATAAATCTCTTTATGCAGCTCCCTTTCTACTCTTCCGATCCTTGAATGGTCGGCAAAGCTATAAGGCAACGAAACAGGTAACAGACAAAGAAAGGGAAATACCAGACAGGGGTACAGACCAGATCACAAGTCCTCCCTAGGACTTTAGTAATAGCAGAGGTAGTCTGATGTGTGCTTAGGGTGCCACACAGACTGACCTCGGTACCAACGTTAAGGGCAGAACCTAGAACAGAGTAAATGCCAGTGCCAGGAGTCATACACAGGGAGGTTCGTTTGCCAATGCCAGGAGTCATACACAGGAGGGTTCGTTTGCCAATGCCAAGGGTCATACACAGGAGGGTTCGTTTGCCAATGCCAAGGGTCATACACAGGAGGGTTCGTTTGCCAATGCCAAGGGTTATACACAAGAGGGTTCGTTTGCCAATGCCAAGGGTTATACACAAGAGGGTTCGTTTGCCAATGCCAAGGGTCATACACAGGATTAACACAGGAGATAGCCAAAATCACACAAGAGCTCTGCGGGAGGTGAATACCACGTCAGGGCACCGGTGTATGGGAGAGACTGGGTTTTAAACCCGGCGGGTCCGCGTCACAGCGCCAGGCCCCGCCCCTTGGCATCCCACGTGAGCGGGCCCGGAAGCGCTTACATTCGGCGCCTGGCCAGCGAGCAGCGAGGAAGCTGCTGCCAGGCGCCGCATCCCCTGGGTCCCCGTGACAGAACCCCCCCCTCCAGGGGCGGCCACTGGACGACCCCCAGGGGCACGGGGGTGTGCCAAATAGAAGGCCTTCACTAGCCTAGGAGCATGGACCTCTGCAGCCGGAATCCAAGAACGATCCTCCGGACCGTAACCCACCCAATCGACCAAATACTGCAAGGACCCCCTAGACAGCCTGGCACCCAGAATGGCCTTAACTTCGAATTCCTCCTCGCCCTCCACAGAGACAGGAGGCGGTGGAGCATGGACTTTGGTGTACCGGTTACATAACAGCGGCTTCAGAAGGTTTACATGGAACACATTGTGTATTTTAAAATGGGGGGGTAACGCCAAAGCATAGGAGACAGGGTTGAGTCGCCGTAGAATCTTATAGGGGCCGATATACCTAGGAGCCAACTTCATGGAAGGCACTAAGAGCTTGATATTACGTGAAGACAGCCAAACCCTGTCCCCAACTTGATACACGGGTGCCTGCCTCCTGTGTCTGTCGGCCTTAGTTTTCTGGATGGCACTACTTTCCTCCAGTGCCCGTCTCACTCTCCCCCAAGTCTCTTTCAATGATGCCAGTTGTTTATCTAAAGCAGGAATCGTGGTATCAGGAAACGTGGCGGGGAGCACGGGAGGATCAAAGCCATAAACAGTGAAGAAAGGAGAATGACCTGTGGATTCACTTACTGCGCTGTTAATAGCATATTCTGCCCACGGTAACAGATCTGACCAGTTATCTTGTTGTTCTGAGATGAAGCACCTGAGATATTTCTCTACGTTTTGGTTTGCTCGTTCTGCTGCTCCATTGGTCTGGGGTGATAGGCCGAAGAGAAAGAGAGGTCTATTCCCACGTTCTTACAAAACCCTCTCCAGAATCCGGAGATGAATTGGGTCCCCCTATCAGAGACTATCTCCCGAGGGACACCGTGAATGCGGACCACATTGGCAATGAATATGGGCACCAGTTCAGCTGCCGAAGGTAGTTTCTGAAGAGGAACATAGTGACCCATCTTGGAAAATCGATCTATGATCGTAAGTATCACTGTATTCCCTCTTGACTCAGGTAGCTCTACTATAAAATCCATGGCTACATGTGACCAGGGTCGTTCGGGGATCGGCAAAGGCTGGAGTAAGCCAATGGGTGCTGTTTTGGGACTTTTCTGCCTTGTGCACACTTCGCACACGGCAATGTAATCTTTGACGTCTCGGCGCAACGTGGGCCACCAGAGGAGTTTACTGATACTAGACACAGTCTTGGTGATACCCATATGCCCGGAAGTTTTATTGTCATGATAGATGTTGAGTACCTCTTCTCTTTCGTTCTCAGGTACAAAGAGTTTCGCAGGAGGTTTTCCCCCAGGAGCTGCACCCTGGACGGTCTGCAACCTTTTCATTAGAGGAGACGAAACACTAATCGTGGTAGCGGCTATAATCCTCTCCTGGGGTACAATGGGATGCTGATCTTGGATATTATGTTCATAAGACTCATACTGTCTCGACAATGCGTCTGCTTTAATGTTTCTGGACCCAGGTCTATAGGTAAGTACGTAATTAAAACTTGAGAGAAACAATGACCATCTCGCTTGTCTGGAGTTTAAACGTTTGGCATCTCCAATGTACGTGAGATTCTTATGGTCGGTTATGATAACAACGGGGTCCTTAGACCCTTCTAATAAGTATCTCCATTCGGCCAAGGCCGCGATGACTGCTAACAATTCTCTATTTCCAATGTCATAGTTCTTCTCTGCCGGGGACAACTTTCGAGAATAGAAGCCGCATGGATGCAAGGGTTTGTCAGGAGCCTCCCTTTGGGACAAGACTGCACCAAGACCTAGTTCGGAGGCGTCAACTTCTAATTGGAAAGGCAGAGCCGGATCTGGATGCCGGAGAACAGGAGCAGTAGTAAAGGCTTGCTTAAGTGTCTCAAAGGCTTGAGTGGCTTGAGGTGTCCATTTCTGATTTCCCACCCCTTTCTTTGTCATAGCCGTGAGAGGGGCCACCAAGGCCGAAAAATCTTTAATGAACCTTCTGTAATAGTTCGTGAACCCCAGAAACCTCTGAATGGCTTTAAGTCCTTGGGGTAAAGGCCAGTCAAGAATAGCTGAGAGCTTCTTAGGATCCATTTGAAACCCCCCAGGAGTTATAATATAACCAAGGAATTGCACAGTTACTATGTCGAATAGACATTTTTCTAGCTTACAGTACAATCCAGCCTTCAATAGTTTTTTCAACACTTGTTTTACATGGACATGATGAGTGTCCATATCAGGAGAGTATATCAGGATATCATCCAGATATACTATGACGAATTCTTGCAGAAATTCCCTTAGAGTGTCATTTATAAGGTCCTGAAAGACGGCTGGCGCATTACACAACCCAAAAGGCATCACCAGGTATTCGTAATGCCCGCTACGTGTATTAAAAGCCGTTTTCCATTCGTCTCCCTTCTTAACCCTGACCAGGTTGTACGCTCCGCGTAAATCAAGCTTAGTATAGACACGAGCCCCTTTTAATCGGTCAAACAATTCTGTTATGAGGGGTATGGGATATGCATTTCTTATAGTGATCCTATTCAAACCCCTATAGTCGATGCAAGGTCGCAGATCTCCCTCTTTTTTGGAGACAAAAAAGAAACCTGCTCCTGCTGGGGAGGAGGACCGTCTAATGAATCCTCGTTCCAGATTCTCCCTTATATATTCCTCCATAATGTCGTTCTCCCTTTGCGACAAAGGGTATACGTGACCCCTAGGAGGCATCGTACCGGGGAGCAAGTCAATGGCACAGTCATATGGACGATGTGGTGGTAGAACCTCAGTCCTGGCTTTAGAGAACACCTCCTTTAATGCCCGGTAACATTCAGGGACCTCTGTGGACAAAGGAGGGGCTGTGGCAATATTGAGGCTACCAATCACATTAACTGTGCCTAGGCACTTAGACTGACAACTTTGACCCCAACATTTTATGTCTCTCTGGACCCAATCGACTACTGGGTTGTGCTCTGTTAGCCATGGAAACCCAAGGACGACAGGACATGAGGGTGATTCAATGATTTGAAATCTTATAGTCTCCTGGTGCAAAACTCCTATTTTCATACATACATCGACTGTATCGTGAGTGATATGAGGACATGCCAGAGGGTTACCATCTATGGCCTCCACCCTTAGAGGCCTTTCCCTGAGAACCAGTGGTATGAGGTTTTTGGCAGCAAAATTCTTATCCATAAAATTGCCTGAGGCCCCAGAGTCCAAAAACGCCTCAGTCTTGAGGTGAACCCCCTCCCAGGCTAGGGAGACCGGTAACAGAATCCTGGATTTTTTTTTTCATTATCCACAAAGGAGGCACACAGAGAACCGACAACCTGGGTGTCTCCTGTTCTGAATCCCACTCTGCTATGTTCAACCCTGCCAACCCTGGGTCTCTGAGGACATCGAAGGCGGAAGTGATCTGCCCCTGCACAATAAAAGCAGAGCCCCTTTTCTTTTCTGTGAGCTTTTTCTGCTTCTGAAATACCTGTCCTCCCTATTTGCATGGGTTCAACGACCGGTAAATCAGTTTTTTCATTCTCCGAACCACCTGATGTACTGGAGTGTCTGGGTAACGAGGGTAAAGGAGGCAAGACCCTTCTGGGTCTATCTCTGGTGTGTCTCCTTTCCCTGATTTGATCGTCCATGGCTATACAGAAATCTATCAGGTGGTCCAGGCTTTCTGGTAATTTTAAGGGAGCCAGTTCAAACATAAAAGCCTCATTCAAGCCTTCGGTAAAGGCTAAGGTTAAACGTCGTTCGGCCAAAGTACTTCAGAAACCAAAGTCTTAAACTCTATGGCATAATCGGCGACCCTCTTATTACCTTGTTTGATATGAAACAAGGACCTACCCGCATTGGTAGCCCTTCTAGAGGGATCAAAGGTACGTTTTAACTCAGAGGTAAAACCCTCATAGTCATAAATGATGGGTTTTTTATTTTCCCACAACGGCGTAGCCCACAATAAAGCTTTTTCTGTTAAATGATTAATCAGATATCCTACTTTAGCTTTATCAGACATACAAGAACCTGGATTGTTCTCAAACAGAATCTCGAGTTGAGTCAAAAACCCCCGACATAGGCTTGGTGTACCATCATAGCGTAGGGGTGCCTTCATACTAAGCCTATGTCCTTCAGGGGAGACGGACTGACCCTAGGTAACACTGGATCTGGAGGGTGTGGTACCTGTATTGGACCGATTTAGCAGGGTTTGCAGAGCGAGAGAAATCTGGTCCATTCTATGGTCCTGTTCCTCTTGTCTGGCTGCGATACGTGCCAGCTGGTTAGAGAGGTCTGCGGGATCCATTGGCCCTGACGTAATGTCACGGATCCCCCTGATTACCAGAAGTGTGGTCCCTTTACGCAGACCGCTCTCTACCCTTCCGATCCTTGAATGGTCGGTGATACTAAACAGACAAATAACCAGACAATATAAAAACAAGGGGTAGCACCAGACAGGGGTATGGAATAGAGTATCGTCACGAATCTTTCTGACTACTAAGATATAAATCTCTTTATGCAGCTCCCTTTCTACTCTTCCGATCCTTGAATGGTCGGCAAAGCTATAAGGCAACGAAACAGGTAACAGACAAAGAAAGGGAAATACCAGACAGGGGTACAGACCAGATCACAAGTCCTCCCTAGGACTTTAGTAATAGCAGAGGTAGTCTGATGTGTGCTTAGGGTGCCACACAGACTGACCTCGGTACCAACGTTAAGGGCAGAACCTAGAACAGAGTAAATGCCAGTGCCAGGAGTCATACACAGGGAGGTTCGTTTGCCAATGCCAGGAGTCATACACAGGAGGGTTCGTTTGCCAATGCCAAGGGTCATACACAGGAGGGTTCGTTTGCCAATGCAAGGGTCATACACAGGAGGGTTCGTTTGCCAATGCCAAGGGTTATACACAGAGGGTTCGTTTGCCAATGCCAAGGGTTATACACAAGAGGGTTCGTTTGCCAATGCAAGGGTCATACACAGGATTAACACAGGAGATAGCCAAAATCACACAAGAGCTCTGCGGGAGGTGAATACCACGTCAGGGCACCGGTGTATGGGAGAGACTGGGTTTTAAACCCGGCGGGTCCGCGCCACAGCGCCAGGCCCCGCCCCTTGGCGTCCCACGTGAGCGGGCCCGGAAGCGCTTACATTCGGCGCCTGGCCAGCGAGCAGCGAGGAAGCTGCTGCCAGGCGCCGCATCCCCTGGGTCCCCGTGACACTTTGATGTGTTTGTGGACTTTGTAAATCAACAAGCAAGAATTAGGAATGATCCCAGCTTTGATTTTATACTGTCTCATGCCGCTCCTTCCGGTCTAAGATACCATAAAGCGCCAGTGATAGTCCATAAAACTAATGTTTCCTCTACAGATTCCTTCCACAGGCCATCAACCTCTCGCCTACTTGGAAGATAAAGACCCTAGCCGCAGTGTCCCCTACACAGGAAGCCACATCCTCTTCTGAAATGCAGAGGCTTCAGAGAGAAACCCATAGAGGACCGCAAGACTTTCCTCAGGGAGAACAATATCTGCTACAAGTGTTGCTCCTCAACGTCTCACTTTGCTAGAGACTGTAAGGTCAGTGTAAAATGCACAGAATGTGACAGTACAAGTCATAACGCAGCCCTACACCCTGGGCCACCTCCACGTATTTTAACTCAAGCCAACAATACCCAAGATCATAGTGAAGAAGGAATAAACACCGAAATGGTACACCAGCAGTTACCGCACAATGTACTGAAGTCTGCAAAGGAATCATAGGCGGTAGGTCTTGTTCAAAAATCTGTCTAGTCAAGTGTACCCAACAGGTTGCAAGGATAAAGCTGTACGTGCCTACGCAATCCTAGATGATCAAAGTAACAAATCTCTAGCGAGATCCACCTTCTTTGACATCTTCAACATTAAAGGCCCTATCTCTCCTTACTCCTTAAAGACTTGTGCAGGTACAGTCGAGACGGCGGGGAGAAGAGCTACAGGTTTCCAAGTTGAGTCTATAGATGGCCAGACACGCCTTCTGCTACCTACTGTAATCGAATGTAACCAGATTCCAGATAATAGAGCTGAGATTCCCACCCCTGATGCTGCAGTACACCACTCTCATCTAAAACGCATAGCTCACCTTATACCAGTACTAGACCCCCAAGCTCAGATAGTCCTTCTCCTTGGGAGAGATATCTTACGAGTTCACAAAGTTATAGATCAGATTAATGGCCCTCACAATGCTCCCTACGCCCAAAGACATGATTTAGGAAGGGTTATTATAGGAGATGTTTGTTTGGGAAGCGTACACAAACCCACCTCAGTCAGCAACATGTTAACTAAGACTCTAGAGAACGGGCGCCCCTCCCTTTTTCAACCATGCCAAAATCGATTCCTTGTAAAAGAGCTACCACATAACACCTATCTGTCCAAACCTACCGTAGACCCTTACTGTGACAGTGACCAAGGTCACCTAGGGTCCTCAGTATTTCTCAGCACTAAAACAGATTACCAGGTAGCTACGTCCTTTGAAGATGGGTTGTTCTTAGAGATCATGGAAGAGGGAATAGTTAAGGATGACTCTAACAGTTGGGTCGCACCTCTACCCTTTAAACCCCAAAGACAACGTTTGCCTAACAACAGAGAACAAGTCTATAAACGCTTTGTGTCTCTTAGGCGCAGTTTTCAAAGAAAGACAGAAATGAAAAACCACTTTTTCAGCTTCATGGAGAAAATACTTGAACGGTCATGCAGAAGTAGCACCTACCTTAACTGACGGTGAAGAGTGCTGGTACCTACCCATATTTGGAGTATACCATCCAAAGACACCAGGCCAGATTAGAGCAGTGTTCGACTCTAGCGCCAAACATGAGGGTGTCTCCTTAAACAATGTCTTACTGTCAGGTCCCGACCTTAATAACAGACTCATAGGAGTACTCCTCCGTTTTCGTAAAGATTCAGTTGCATTTATGGCCGACATTCAACAGATGTTTCACTGCTTCTTTGTTAAAGAAGAACACAGAAATTTCCTGAGATTCTTTTGGTTTAAAGATAACGAACCCTCCAAAGATATCATAGAGTACCGTATGCGGGTACACATCTTTGGTAACAGCCCCTCTCCTGCAGTTGCTATTTATGGACTCAGTCCGCTAAGGAAGGAGAAGCGAAATACGGAGCAGACGTTAGACACTTTGTAGATAAGGACTTCTATGTAGACGACTGTTTAAAATCACTGCCCACAGATGAGGCTGCTATCAGTCTCCTAAAAAGAACTCAAAGTATGCTCTCGCACTCAAACTTGAGACTTCACAAAATTGCTTCTAACAGCAAAAGGGTAATTAAAGCCTTCCCTTCCCAAGACCATTCTAATGATCTGAAAGATTTAGACCTAGGTACTGACGTCCTCCCTACTCAACGGAGCCTTGGTCTACTTTGGGACTTAAATAGTGACACCTTTCAAGTCAGTCTAGAAGAAAAACCATACACCTGCAGGGGTACCCTGTCCGTTATAAACAGCCTTTACGATCCCCTAGGATTTGCAGCTCCCGTCACCATTCAAGGTAAAGCAATACTCAGATATCTTACCTGGGAGACAAAAGACTGGGATGACCCGCTCCCCACTGAGAAAAAGGGTTTGTGGATGGAGTGGAAAAACTCTCTAACAGCTTTGGCCAGAGTTCACATTGCACGTCCATATGCCCCCGTGCCCTCCTCAGAAGTTCGAACACAAAACCTCTGTGTTTTCTCAGACGCATCTGTCAAAGCAATTGCTGCAGTAGCTTATCTAAAGACTGTAGACATCAAAGAACAATGTCATATAGGATTCATCATGGGAAAAGCGAAACTTGCACCACTCCCAGAACATACAATACCTAGACTGGAACTCTGCGCTGCCGTACTGGCAGTGGAACTAGCCGAACTGATCACCACAGAAATGAACATAGAGATTAAAGACACTGAGTTCTATACAGACAGCAAAGTAGTCTTGGGTTACATCAGCAACGAATCCAGACGTTTCTATGTTTACGTCAGCAACAGGGTACATAGAATCAGAAGATCCACTTGCCCAAAACAACGGCATTTCGTACCTACCGACCACAACCCCGCAGACCATGCAACCAGATCTGTTGCCGCTAACAATCTAAAAGACTCAACATGGCTTACAGGTCCTGCATTCTTACATAATTCTCAGAATATCAATTCTGACTGTCACACATTTCAACTGGTAGATATAGATACGGATGAAGAAGTCCGCCCTCAGGTGTCTACACTACACACAGTGACGTCAAGCAACCAGCTCGGATCTCTCAGATTCAACAAGTTCTCTACCTGGAGGTCACTCGTTAGGGGCATCGCTTGCTTAATTCACGTAGTTCGTTCTTCCAGAAATACTACGCCCGCAGAATTAAAGGACTGTAAAGGTTGGCATCGCTGTAACAGTGCCTACAAAGCAACTGAATTGGAACAAGCAAGAAATATAATTATCCGTACAGTACAACAAGAGATATACACTAACGAAATTGACTGTATCACTAATCAGAGATCTCTTCCTAAAGACAGTGGTTTCAAGAAACTCGATCCATTCATCGATGAAGACGGCTTGCTAAGAGTAGGAGGTCGTCTTAAGGAAGCTAGCATAGACTTTTCAGAGAAGCATCCTGTATTGATTCCTGGTTGTCATCACATCTCTTCTTTGCTCGTACAACATTATCACGATCAGGTAAAACATCAGGGATGACTTTTTACAGAAGGGGCTTTACGAGCTGCTGGACTGTGGATAGTTGGGGCAAAAAGATGTGTGAGCAGATTTATTTTTAAATGTGTTACTTGTCGCAAACTATGTGGTATTTTTCAAACACAAAAGATGGCCAATCTTCCTTTTGACAGGTTTAGTACAGCTCCTCCTTTCACCAACATCGGCCTTGATGTATTTGGTCCATGGTCCGTCTCCGCCCGACACACAAGAGGAGGTTGCGCCAGCAGTAAACGCTGGGCAGTAATATTCACCTGTATGACCATCCGAGCTGTCCACATAGAGGTGATCGAATCAATGGACACCTCTAGTTTCATAAACGCTCTCAGGCGTTTCATCGCTATAAGAGGCCCTGTTAAACACATTCGCTCTGACAGAGGTACAAACTTTGTAGGAGCAGCTAAAGAACTACAGATTTCTTCAAATGTGGATGTCAACCACATAGAGAGATATTTGAGCGAACAAGGCTGCACTTGGACCTTTAACCTACCGCATTCTTCTCACATGGGAGGAACCTGGGAGAGGATGATTGGCATAGCACGAAGGATCCTAGATTCCATGTTCTTACAAGTAAGTACTGGAAGACTTACTCATGAGTGCCTAGTTACTTTCATGGCAGAAGTCTCCGCTATTATAAACGCTAGACCTCTGACTCCAATCTCCACTGATTCTGAAGATCCAACAATCCTCACCCCAACTATGCTGCTTACTCAGAAGACTAGCACCACTGCTGCTCCAACTGGTGACTTCAGTACTAAAGACCTCTATAAACGTCAATGGAGACAAGTACAAAGCCTTGCCGATACCTTTTGGGACAGGTGGAGGAAACCGTACATCTCAACCTTACAACCAAGAAGAAAATGGCAAACCACCAAACCTAATCTCAAACCTGGCGACGTTGTGCTTATGAAAGACCACCAGTCGCACAGAAACGAGTGGCCTTTAGGTCTGATTATGAAAACACTCCCGAGTGATGATGGAAAGGTCCGTAAAGCCGAAGTCAAGATATTCAAGCAGAATGAGACCAAGTTATTCCTCAGACCAGTAACTGAACTCATTTTATTGTTTTCTTCAGAAGACTCCGATGGTGGTGTCTACCGACACCAGGCGGGAGTGTGCTGCCTTTCAGAGCAGAAATGTAAATGTAATGTGTTTAGAGACGCCATCTAGTGGCCGTTTATTTTTACAGCACCCTGATATTCAGCCTTCCCAGAATTCCTATAGGCTAAGTCATGTGCTTCCCTCACTATTACAGGGGATTGTGGGAGAGAAGCCACCATTTCCTTCACCACAGGAGCTGGAAGGAACACCTCATTACAATCTCTCCCCCTATTGAAAGCATCGTCGGTAAGGTTATGGTCTAAATTCCTCCCAGTCACCTTACAGTTTCCCTCAGCTTTAGAAGCACCTTATGTGCTGTAATTTGTAAACCCTTACATTGCAGCCAGCTGCTTTTCATGTAATCTTAGTCCGGCCTAGTTATAAAACCCACACGTTTTATATGGACACATCCTGTTTTGTATTATTATCTATGTAAAACACGTATATATTCTGTATCTTTATATCGTATATTTCTGTTTTCCTATAGTTTTACCACATTCCTACAACGGGTTAATAAAACCTTCAGACTGCAAACCGGTCTCGTTCATTGACTCGTAGGAGAGGTTTACCTGCCTGTTAAGCTGCACATAGACCCCGGGGGTACGTGGAGTGGGGACAGGACAGCCACCGGTATATACCGGGCCTGCCCCACAAAATGTGGGGGGAGATGGGGGGTTGTGCCAGGCGGGGTTGACAGACATTCGTCACACCAGGCGAGGAGCAAGGATAACCAAAAAACGTCCATTCAGAAGATGGATCCAGATATCCAAGGGTTAAGCAGGAGTCCCGTTAAGCGAACAGCAGTTGGAAGACAATACTCTATCACGGATTCGTACGGACGCAATGCCATTCCGGAGAAACTTTGGATGGTGAGGGAGGGGCCCGGTGCGGGGGTGTCACGTCACCCATCAAATCCCACACTTGAAGAGAAGAAATGCCCTCTTGCAGCAAATGAATAATGGATAAAGTTCCCCAGTATGTGACCAGCAGCTGCAGGGGGAAACCCCACCTATACGGGATCTTGTGGTTGCGGAGCACCTTTGTAACTGGTAGAAATTTCCTGCGCCGCTGCATCGTAGCTGACGATAAATCCGAGAAAAATTAAATGCCAGCGTAATTAGCAGAAGGATCTGGAATTTTCTGCATAGCCGCCATCAATGAATCTTTAGTATTCTAAAAATGAATACGGGTCAATACATCTCTGGGGATCGCCGCATCCAAATTGCGCGGTTTTGGGACACGGTGTGCTCTATCCAACTGCAGAGCCGTTTCCTCCACATAAGGCAGCAAAATATGAAATAAATCAAGCAAATACAGTTGTGTTCAAAATTATTCAACCCCCACTGAAATTGAGTGTTTTGGCCAGTTTGACATTGATTTTGATCATTCAGTCATCTTGCTTACAATTAAATCAAAGAGGCACGTGTAGGTCAGACAAATATAACATAACATTTATAATGAATTAAGCACAAATGTCTTTTCTGTGCTCACATCATTATCAGTTTTATTCAACCCCCAAGTGACATTCAATCTTAGTACTTAGTACAACATCCTTTTACAGTTATAACAGCTTTTAAACGTGAAGCATAGCTTGACACAAGTGTCTTGCAGCGATCTACGGGTATCTTCGTCCATTCGTCATGGGAAAAAGCCTCCAGTTCAGTCACATTCTTAGGCTTGCGCACTGCAACTGCTTTCTTTAAGTCCCACCAGAGGTTCTCAATCGGATTTAAGTCAGGTGACTGCGATGGCCACTCCAAAATGTTCCAGCCTTTAATCTGCAACCATGCTCTAGTGGACTTGGAGGTATGCTTGGGATCATTGTCCTGTTGAAAGGTCCAACGTCTCCCAAGCCTCAGGTTTGTGACGGACTGCATCACATTGTCATCCAATATCTCCTGGTACTGAAGAGAATTCATGGTACCTTGCACACGCTGAAGCTTCCCTGTACCTGCAGAAGCAAAACAGCCCCAAAGCATGATTGACCCCCCCCCCCGCCATGCTTCACAGTAGGCAAGGTGTTCTTTTCTTCATAGGCCTTGTTCTTCCTCCTCCAAACATAGCATTGATCCATGGGCCCAAACAGTTCTAATTTTGTTTCATCAGTCCACAGAACACTATCCCAAAACTTCTGTGGTTTGTCCACATGACTTCTGGCATACTGCAGTCGACTCTTCTTATTCTTTGGAGACAGCAAGGGGGTGCGCCTGGGAGTTCTGGCATGGAGGCCTTCATTACGCAGTGTGCGCCGTATTGTCTGAGCTGAAACTTCAGTACCCACATCTGACAAATCTTTTCTCAGTTCCTCAGCAGTCACACGGGGACTTTTCTCCACTCTACGCTTCAGGTAGCGCACAGCAGTCGAAGTCAGCATCTTCTTTCTGCCACGACCAGGTAGCGTTTCAACAGTGCCCTTTGCCTTGAATTTGCGAATGATGCTTCCTATGGTCTCTCTTGGTATGTTTAACATCTTTGCAATCTTCTTATAGCCATTGCCCTTCCTGTGAAGAGTAATCACCTCTTCTCTTGTCTTCCTGGACCATTCTCTTGACTTCACCATGTTTGTAACCACACCAGTAAATGTCTAGAAGGAGCTGAGTATCACAGTCATTTTAAAGCTGCCTAATTGGTGCTTATTATGCTTTATTGCTGCTCTGTGACATCCACAGGTGTTTTCAATACCTGATTGAAAACACTTGAATGAACCTCTGTTCTTCAGAGTGGTAGTCTTTAAGGGGTTGAATAATTGTGTCAATGAAGAATTCACAAAAGAAACATTTACTACTGTATTACAAAACCAATTGATGTCATTTTAGTTGCATATGGTTCTTTAAAAAGTCCTTGTAGGATTTCATTCTGAATACAATTACAAATGTACACTAAATTCCCTAAAACCCTTTACAGCATTGGGGGTTGAATAATTTTGAACACAACTGTATGTTGACAGGCCGTCAGATTTGACCGATTCTGGAACGCCACGAATGCGGATATTGTTCCTACTGGAACGATCATCCAAGTCTGTGACTTTGAGCAAAAGAGCGTCGTGGGACGTTCTAAGATCTTTATAAGCATCCACTAATTCATTATGTGCCAAACACAGAGTATCAGACTTATTTTCAAGAAGACCTGTGCCTTCACCAATGTCACGGATTTCTTGATGTAGGGACGCAGTAATTGAGTGAAAATCTTCCTGAATTGTGGAGCGAAGGTCTTGGAGCATGGCCTGGATCTGCTTACCAGTTGCTGGAGCTGAAGAGGAAAGGCTCAGATGCTGAGGATCGACCTCCCTTGTCTCTGCCGTGGAACCAGGTGAATATGGAGAACAGGGGCCCTGGGCGCCGTCATCTTGCGGCCTATCCCGCAATTTCCGGAGCGAACTAGGTCTGCTGGTTTCGGCGTTTTTGCGGGCGCCATCAGATCCTTGGGGGTCTGCAGGTTCAGTGGAGCTGAAAAAAGTGAAGAATCGCTGCTGAGGTGAGCCGCTGTGGCCAGAAAAGCTGGCGGTCAGTGGGAGCTCTCCCTACATGTGGCCGTCCACAATGGCCACTAGACATGCCCCCCCTGGCCACTTTTAATGCGGTACACAATGGTGCCGACCTCCCAGACTCCTCTCTTATGGCCAATGTCACCGTTCTCCCCAAACCAGGACATGACCCTTTATTATGCGATAATTATCACCCCATCTCATTGATAAATGCAGACGTCAAATTGTTAGCCAAGGTCCTTGCGGAACACCTCAAATCCCACCTTCCCCACCTGGTCGCTTCAGACCAGGTGGGTTTTATCCACAGTAGGAAGGCTAGGGATGCTACCACCAGGGCGTTGAATGCCATTTGTCTGGTGCAACGCACGAACATCTGCTTCTATTGTCGACGGATGCTGAGAAAGCATTTGACAAAGTGGACTGGCAATATTTGTTCGGGACACTGGAGGAAATGGGCACAGAGCGGGGCTTCCTCGCCTGGATCAAGGCTTTATATCGAATGCCTACTGCCCAGATCAGTGTGAATGGAGCCTTATCCCAACCGATTGACATCAGAAGAGGGACACGGCAGGGGTGCCCGTTATCTCCCCTATTATTCGCCTTGTCCTTGGAGCCGCTCTTGCACTCCATGCGCTGTAACCAGGCCATACCGTGCATTAAAGGCAAATTAATATCACATAAGGTCACGGCGTATGCCGACGACCTTCTCTTTTTCGTGACCGATACCCAGACCTCCCTCCCAGCCATTCATGAGGAATTGACCAAGACTTTAGCGGGGGTTGACGATAAGCACTTAGAAGTCTGAGATGCTGGACATCTCCCTGCCGAGATCCCAGGTGGCTTGGGTTCGGCACACCTACCAATTCCATTGATGTGCTGGGCGTATGAAATATCTGGGTGTCTGGCTGACGGCGGACTCCTCCAGGATTTATGACCTTAACTTCACTGCTCTGCTAGCTGACATCAAGTCTGACCTTTCATCCTGGCAGACCAAGTATATTTCATGGCTCGGTAGAGTCAACGTACTTAAAATGAACGTCCTACCGCGAACACTGTTATGCAGGCACTACCCATTACCCTCCCATCTGCTTTTTTTGCCACACTGCGATTGGTTTTTACTACCTTTTTCTGGCCTTGCTCCCGCCTCCGTGTCCAGCCGGACACACTGAGGGCTATATTACAAAGCTGGTGCTAGCTTAACCAGAGCTGTTGTAAAGTTACCAGAGCCATTATAGCCTATGGAGCTGTTAAGTTAACACCAGCTCTGGTTAAGTTAGCACCAACTTTGTAATACTGCCCTGAGTCTTTCAAAGTTTGACGGTGGCCTGGCCCTTCCAGATGTGCGCTTTTATTATTATGCCTCACATCTAGTTTGCCTGATGGACTGGATGGTGGTTGAATTGGACCAGTTGTGTCAGGATCTGGAGGAGAGGAATGCGAGACGACCCCTGTGGACACTACCCTGGCTCCTTTTTGATCTGTGTAAACTGGACCTGGATGGGGACTCTCCAATACACTACTTACTGCGACTATGGCATCGCCTCAAAGTGCTATTTTCACTTTCTTCAGCCCCCTCTCCTCTGCTCCCGTTGGATTTCAACCTGGATTTTACACCGGGGTTAGGGAAACATTGTGGCGACGCCTCACTCAGGGATCTACGGTTACTGTACTCTCTGTTCTCCGCGATGGCACCTTACTGGACCTGGCCAATCTCCCTGGCGATTTGCCTCCTACCCTTTTAGATCATTTCAATTAACACCATGTCCAGCACTATCTACGCCGGATCCCAGGAAACACCAGCCTGACACTCCCGCTCACGTCCTTCGAGACATTCTGTAATTTAGGATTGCCGCTGGCACACGCTGTGTCCACTTTATACCGACTTCTACGATCTGTTACACCGGCTGTGCCTTCCTATATGGAACACTGGGAGAGAGAACTGGGGGAGGTGATTACCCAAGAACAATGGAATAAGACTTTAACACTGGTCCATTCCGGGTCCCAGGCTATGGCCATCGTTGAGACATTGTTTAAGATTTTGTCCTTCTGGTACAGTTCGCCGTGGGTCTTTCGTATCGGAGCCACGGCCTCTGCGATGTGTTGGAGGGAGTGCACACACTCTGGTACGTACCTACATGTATGGTAGTCTTGCCCACTTCTGACACCCTATTGGAGGATAGTAAGCGATCTCATAAAGAATAAGTGTGACTTGGACCTCTCTTGGGTATGCACCCCTCCCTGTTCACGGGTGTGTCCCACCGTGACAGCCTATAAAGGCCAGTGCCTGCTGGGGAGCTCCAGGGTGAGTAGATACTGTAAATGCAGATACGGTCAAGTTAGATAGGACCTGTCCACGATGGGGTACATTGGCGACTGTGACAGGCTTACGCAAACTATGATCATACTTTGTAAACTGAATCCCCATCATTTTACCTCAGTCAGGCTTTTTTGAATTTCTAGAAATGTGTGGTTGTTTTTGTTTCACAAAATGGTGGATGAAGGTGGTCATTGATATGGAGTGCTCTTTTTTGGTGTTTTCTATATAAAGTCTGAGATGCACCCGCTTGTGTTGCAAGTTTAGGTTGAGTGCAACCCCCTCTGCGGTTTGTTTTATATATATGAAGAACGGTGTCCCCGGATTCAATCCCTCAAAGTGAGATCTGTTTTGCCTACGTATGCCAAACCACATGGACACCATTCTTCAATCAACATTGCTTACAGGGATGGATCTACAGACAAATCGGTGGCCAGACATTTTTTAACTGCAAAACACTGTTTACCCACATTACGTTTTGTGGGCATTGACCATGTCCCATTGACCATAGCAGGCGTTTAGATCTGTTGCCTCCTCTGTGTAGGGGTGGGACATGGTCAATGCCCACAAAACGTAATGTGAGTAAACGGTGTTCTGCAGTTAAAAAATGTCTGGCCACCGGTTTGTCTGTAGATCCGACCCTGTAAGCAATGTTGATTGAAGAACGGTGTCCATGTGGTTTGGCATACGTAGGCAAAACAGATCTCACTTTGAGGGATCGAATCCGGGGACACCGTTCTTCAATCAACATTGCTTACAGGGATGGATATACAGACAAACCGGTGGCCAGACATTTTTTAACTGCAAAACATTGTTTACCCACATTACGTTTTGTGGGCATTGATAATGTCCCACCCCTACACAGAGGAGGCAACAGATCTCAACGCCTGCTACAGAGGGAAACCTATTGGATTAAGACATTGAACACATTGGCACCTAGAGGCCTGGCGCAAATGTTTTCAGTTTGTGTCTTACCTTTAATGTCTAAGTTGTGATATGGCCCCACGTTTCTGAATTATGTGTCCTGTGATAGGGCTCAAAATTTCAAGTCCCAAGCTACTAACCAGGCCATAAGAGCTACTCGCCACCAGTTGCTCCACGTAACCCCCACCCAGCCCTTAACTCTGCCCCTAAAAAAAAACCTTAAATTATCTTATGAAAATACATGTTAAAGGTTTTATTTGGAATTAAGTTACAAAAATAACATTAATACCCAGACATCAGACCCCAGATACATGTATACCCAGTCATCAGACCCCAGTGTGAGCAGGCAGGGAAGCTCCTCTCCACCCCCCTGCCAGTGACAGAGACGAGCTGGGTCAGGTTAGGCAGCTGATCCCTGCCACCTTGCAGCCTGGGGAAGGGGGGGGGTGCACATGGCACCGCTGGAATGTGCAGCTCGAAATTATTTATTGTGCTGCCTGTGTGTGCATTTCCACTCGCTCTCACTTAATTTCCACTCGCCAAACGCTAGTAGGCTAATGGAAATTTTGAGCCCTGTCCTATGATGCTCAGCCACCTTGTATGTCTCTACGCATCAAGGGACATGTACATCCAAAACATCTGGTGTGACAAGATTCACCACCACCTGTCTAGGGTTAGACCTGTACAAAGGAGTGCTGGGAGGGAGAAATAAAGCTCCATTGAGGTACACAGATCTTTCTATAAGGGTTAGATTGGCTCATAATGGAACTGAAGGATGTTTCAGTGGGAATGGATTATTAAGGCACATCTCTCGTGGGGGCAAGGGGGGGCAATTGCCCCCCCTAGGTTATTCCTTGCCCCCCGCACCAGAGTTCAGCATCCAGCTTCCCCCACATCTTCGGACTGATGTTTCTCCGGCCCCATGCATCACACGTGGACGAGGCATCATTCGAAAGAGCAGAGTCTGGCCTTTCCAATGATACCCAACATGACTATATTCACTGTGAAGACAAATTCATAAATAATAAAATCGTAACAATTTTTTTTTCACAGGGTGGAAATGGCTCAGCAGTGACCGGGTTAATGGTCATACTTTATATTACATTGTGTATTACTTTAGTTTTTGCCTTAGTCTAGTTGTATATTAAGGGTTAATGGCAGGCTTCATTCCTCGCAGTATACATTTTCTTTTTTTCTTTTGTTAATGTCATTTTAGGAGTTAATGGGTAGGCTACATGTCTCCGTGTATACATTTCGGGCCCTATTACAATCGTTGCGCACAATTTTGCCCCGGCGCAAAAACGCATTAACGCGAGGGGTAAAATCCTTTGCGCTGAACGTCGTATTACATTGTCAGCACAACAAACGCACGTAATCGTCTACCGCGGGTGAACCTGCGCGTACCCTGCGCGACCGTAATGTACTGCACGCGTCCTATACTTTGTGAGTGCAAATGCGTTTGTGCGCTGGTATGCGGATGGTATTACAATCTATGCGCAGGATTTAACGCATAGCGGTTGCGCGCATAATTTTAGCAACTTTTAAAAGCTGGTGTTAATGGCAAATCTGAACGACCTCGCCGAACCCAGATACACCAGCCCAAAAAAAAAAAAATCTGCACAGTATAGTTACACATTCTACACATACCAAACCAATAAAATGGAGAAGTTGTGTGTTTTTATTATTGCTGCAGCATATATGCGCAGATTGACTGACAGGCGCAAAAACTTAACGTGAGATAATTGTGGTTCTTAATTCTGATTGGCTGACTCGCGTGGGAAAAACATTGTGCACACTGATTTCTGCGCGCAACGTTACTGCACGCGTATTTGTGTGCATCCTTTTTACGCGCGTTATTGCTCGTCGGATGAAAAAATGCGCGAGGAATGTAATTCCAGCGGTGATTTACGCGCGTTAACGTTTAACGCTTGGCACACAAATTCACGTGTTCTGCGAGCGTTTTAACGCAAAGATTGTAATAGGGCCCTTTGTTTTCACTTGATGCCCCACAGTCTATTCATTTAGTGGTTTCTTTTGATTAATGGCATTTTAGGGGTTAATGGCAGGCTACATACCTCGCAGTGTATATATTTTGTTTTCTCTTGATTAATGGCATTTTAGGAGCTAATGGGAAGGCTACATGCCCCACAGTCTATTCATTTAATGTTTTACTTTGATTAATGGCATTAGGTTAATGGGTAGGCTACATGCCTCAGTCTATACATTTCATGTTTTTCCTTATTGGAATTTTAGGGGTTCATGGGTAGGCTACATGCCACACTGTTTATTATTTTTTATTGTATTTCCCTGGCTTTAAGGTATTTTAGGGGTTATTGTGGAAGCTAGAAACGAAAGGGTCTATTCATATTTAGATCCTTTGCTTTTTGTCACATTTTGGGGAATTAATGTTGCTGAAAATATGGTGAATCCCCAAATAAATATGGAGGCTTTGGATATGTCACCATTAAAGTCCTATTAACAGACTTTGATGGTGTTGCTCTGGGTGATCATATTTGATGTTTTAGTGTGGAACACTGAGACATGTCTGCGCTTGTAGGTGGGAGTAGCGCCAGACCTTTGTTCTGTTCATTGGTGGAACGCACTAGTATTTGCGCATGCGCTGTAATGAATTGGGGAAATATTAGATCTCTTGCCTCACGGAGTAAATAGGAGCCTATGCGCATGCGCAAGATGGCGGGCGCGATTTCAATGCACCTGTTGGTTATCAGGTTATCATGCTATAATTGTTAATTAACATTTGTGAATTGTTTATTGAGGGGTAAAGTGATTGTATAAAAGGCAGCAGCAATGACAGAAGTGTAATCACCAGCGGAGGAAGCCATCCTGACGAAACGCGTCCTGGTAGATATGATCTGTCTGTTTTAAACAAATAAATGTTTTTACTTTTATTCAACTGCTGTCTGCCTTTATGATCCTGGAAAGAAGGTTTGGGGAACACCTATATGATTCCCTGCGCGTATTGTGACGGAGTCAATAGAGGCTCAATCGTTTGTGAGTTCGAATTTGGCTCTTTTTTTAAACCACGATAATATTTGTGATTTAGGCCAGGGTCAGACGAACGCATTTCTGACGTCCAGCGTCAAAACGTACGTTGGTGCGTGCGAACGCATTTTTTCACGGAATACGCGAAAGCGGTCAGACGATGCGCAATTCTGGACGTATTTCATGACGGAGCTGTAAAAAAACAGAAAAAAACGATGAATCTAATTAATTGATAAATGGAAATATAAGGGGTAGGGTTATAAAAAGCCATTTTGGGTATGGTGGCGTTTTTCAAAGATGGATCCAGTACAAGTCTTTGTGTTTGCTGCAATGGGGTACCTGTACCTTAAGAGGAAGAGAAAGCGGCGAACCTGGGTTCATCAAATTAACGCTGCCAGACCCACACATGGACACTTTGTGACGCTGTACAGGCCACTGCGAGAGAGGGACCACGTGAAGTTTTTCAACTACATGCGGATGTCCATCCCCTCCTTTGATGAACTGTTGTCGCGGGTACGCGAGCCACTGACCAAGAGGGACACCAACTTGAGGGCCGCCATACCACCGGAGGAGATGCTGGTCATCACTTTGCGGTACGTACTGTCAAACACCTGCATACATGACATCGCTGCAAGTCACCTGACATGAGTGCATCATGTCTGTAGTCACATGCCCACTGTCACATGCATACACACACACAGGCATCACATCACACGTACATAATCATAAATGACTCCGACAACAATGTAGTCCAAAATAATAATATAATATGAAACATAAAATAAAATAACAGTAATATATTCTCGACATATATTATAACTTGTTAACTGAAGGTCATGATATATTAAACATGAAACCAAATAACACATGACAAACAAAACTAAAACATATTCATGACATGTATCACAGATCATGATACCGCCGAGCATCTGGGTCATGCGGGCCGGTGGTGTGGCTAGAGCAGTACTCCGACTCTGTGTGTGGCCTGGCTCCAGGGGGCATGGCTGGGTGGGTGGACAGCACCTCACTGGGGAGGGAAGATCCACTGGCATTGGTGGATTGTGGCACAGCATTGTAACCGGCTGCGTGATGGGGACGGGAAAGGATGTCGTCCAATATTGCCAGAGATCTGCGCCGGTACTCCACCTTCTCAGCCTCGCTCATCTTGATGAGGAGGATCATACAGGAATTGAAGAATGACATGTCCATGGAGTCCGCAAGCATGCAGCGTTGGTGTGGATGGTTGGTTTGAGCCTCCATGAAGGTAACCATGGCCTGCTCCAGGTCTGTAGCTGGTGCCCTTCTCCTCTGTGCAGGTCTGGTGCTGACCGTTGTTGCGGTACCTGCCACCTGTCCTGTCTCCACATCCTCCACCAGTTGCGACTCTGCACCACCCCGGTTCACCTCCTCCTGGCAGCTGGCAGAACCTCCTGGCACCATGTGTTGGACCTGTGAGCCGGAGGTCGATGGCTGGTCGATGCTGCTGACGCTACTGCGCGGCTCCTGGGTCCTTCGGAGGAACGACAGTTGCTCTGTATAGATGTATCCACGTACCTTTTTGGAACCAGCTCCAGAGCGCGCAGCCATGGCTTGCTTCTTCTGCACCCGCATATAATTGTCGCGTACTGTGCGCCATTTGTTCATCGCCTCTTGTGCTGCAAAACATGATGAGTGTGACATTAGCTTGTGTTCATGGTATGTGATCATATTCAAACAGTTTTGTTTTGTCTTCTAGGTATCTCGCTAGTGGATGCAGTTTGAAGGATCTGCATTATAACTTCCGCGTTGGCAGATCAACAGCTAGTGAGATCGTCCGCAAGGTGTGCCAAACCATATGGGAAACCATGAAGGACCAATGTTTGCCAAAACCGACACACAAGGCATGTCTAGAAATTGCAGCAGGATTCTGGGAGAGAGCCAACTTTCCAAACTGCCTGGGAGCCGTGGATGGCAAACATGTCCGCATAGTGAAGCCACCGCACAGTGGCTCACTGTATCAGAATTATAAACATTACTTTTCCATTGGCCTACTGGCGGTGGCAGATGCCAACTATAGTTTCGTCTATGTGGATGTCGGTTCATACGGCAAGGACTCTGACTCCACACTGTTCAGGAACTCCACACTGTGGAATGAAATTGAGAGTGGGACCGTGAACATCCCCAGAGCCGCACCATTGCCTGGCAGTGACGTGGCAGTCCCCTATGCCTTCGTGGGTGATGAAGCATTCGGACTATCCACACACCTCCTAAGGCCCTACTCAGGGACACACCTGAATGTGAAGAAGCGGGTTTTTAATTATAGGCTGTCGCGGGCGAGACGGTATGTGGAGTGTAGCTTTGGCATACTGACCAACAAGTGGAGGATTTTACATAGACCGCTGGATGTACAGGTTGAATTCTGTGTGGATATAGTCAAATGCTGTTGCATCCTACATAATTATGTGCGTGCCAGGGATGGTTTTAATTTTGATGATACCCTCACAGTTGTCGGTCTTGAAGATGATGTGAACGATGACATCATAGCTGTGAATAGATACAGCAACAGGTTTCGCGATGCTCTGTCTAATTATTTTACGAGTGATGCAGGTCAGGTGCCCTGGCAGCTGGGGAGCATTTGAGATTTCACCTCAATGATTACATATTTTTTTTTATTATTATTGTGACTTACATGTATGGGATTATGAATCAAATAGTCGAATACTCACTCTGGATATTCTGCTCTCTCTCTGACCACGTATCATAATCAGGGTACACGACACGGGACACCACGACCCATGCGTTGGCCTTCTTCCCCTTGTCTTTGTACCTGTCGCAGGCCGTGTCCCATATCTCAGGATGCTCCCCCACAGCGCTGATCAGCCTCTCCACGTCGATCTCTGGTCCAGCAGACATTTTCGACAGTCGCAGGTACGCTCCAACAAAACCTGGAAACTTTGGCTGTTTGGACGTGATGTAGGTCGCACAATAGCAGCGTCTGACGTCTCCTAATCACGCACACACGCTGCTATGCGGCCGCAGCGCACTCTGTACGTCTGTACTAGCGGTATCACGTACGAAAAATGCGTTCATTTGCCGGTTGCGTGGCGTGGACGCACTTTTGTACGCCCGTACTGCGTATATTGGCCGTCATTGGCCGTCATGTGCTGCTACTACGGCTGTGATTTAGTGTGCCTGCACGCGCGTTCGCACTGCCCCAGTCTGACCCTAGCCTTACTGCACCAAGAGGTGCCTTCTTTTGGTCTTGTCAATTTTTTTGCAGTATTACTCTTTTGGCAACACTGGAGAAGTGGATCGAAGGGTCTATGGGCACCTGATATAAGTCCCTGTCCGCTATATTCCTGAGAGCCGGTTGTAGGCTCCCCAGAATGTGAGTTAAATACGAATATAGGTTACTCTCATCTATGCTGTTGTACTGCGCAATTGTGGTCGTCTCTCTGTTTTCTCCTGCAGTGTATGCCTCGTCATCTGCATTTTAAAGAAGACTAACTCCTGAAGATAAGGACTACTGTTTATGGACATATAGTGTGTCTATTCCACTTTCTTATGGACCCTAGTCTTTAAGCGCTGTGTTGTTTTCCTTTTGTCCGTATTTAGCAAATGGTCATCGTAATTTACGAAAATTAGAGTTGCTGAACAAGTTATTGGACGTCATCAAAAACCGCCGAATTGCGGCAAATAAAATATTGAATTTCTGTACCAGGTTAGTACAACAAAAAAGTATCACTACATCACATTACTCTGGGATTATGGAATCTTTTTTATAAATACTGTACCTATTTAGTTTTTTTCAGTGGTATGATTTAGTGTTGAAAAATGATTGGTGCCCCCCCCCCCAGTTTTGACTGCGGTATCTTATTTGCCTCACCCCCCCCCCCCACATATTGTTCCTAGAGTTGCCACTGTTAAGGCAGCACGAAAGGGGGTTAATTGGGAATCGGTATGCACGGAACGGGAATTTTGTGCAGGCAGGGTTGTTGGGGAAAAGACATGGTTGATACAACTGCATATAACTGTACATACTTCACACATAACCACATCCCACACAGTCAATGATCATCCTGCACACCACAACAGCAAAATTACAACTAATGGCCTTTCTGCTTCTGCTGACTGCCATGAATGTGGATTCTGATCCGCTCATCATCTTTTTTAGTTTCCCCATGTTTTTATCTCTTTGCTGTATTTGTACATATATATGTTGATAGTATTTACTGTATATATGTATGCTGTTTATTACTTTGTCTCTGAAGAAAAGAAAATAAGTGGTCCTGCATTTTTCCATGCACCTGGCCCCACAGCCTGCACTGCCTGTAAGTAAACTCAAAATAATAGAGTTCACAAACATGGCTGCCATAACCACCCGCTGCTGCGCATGCGCATATGCTGGTGAGTGTTAATGAGCCACAACACGAAAAGGCACAACTATATCCTAGAGACGCGCGCAACGCCCCTACCCTATCCTACGTCATCCGCCCCGCCTTATTGGTCACGTCTCCGGTACCGTGTCTTGCGTCATCCTCTCCGCCCCTCCCCCCTCTGTGTGTGAGGCCCTCGGCTGTGTGCGTGATGCTCGCCATGGCGGTTGTTCTCGGTTTCAGCTCGTCCCGCGGTGAGCTGAGTTCAGCCTAATGTGTGCTGACCGGGACACCAGCTCCTCCCCGGGGCTCCGAGGCCTGCTGGGACGCATCCTGCACGGCCTACTGCCGTACCGCCTGCTCCAGCTGCTAGGAGCAGCCCTGTCCTACCTGATGGGGCCGTGGGGGGAGGCCGTCCTGGCGTTCATCACCCCGGAGTGGATCGTTCCGAGGCAGGTGGAGGCCGCGGGCCTGCCCGACGTGCTGGAGGAGGTGCTGAAGGGCTTGAAGCCGGTGCCCTGGGGTGTGTCCTGCATCCTGAGCCCGGGCCCCAACGGCGTCCTCACCATGATGTCTGCCGGTATGGACGGGAAGGGGCAGGACGGCTTCTCCCAGGGCTGTGGTGCAGCCGAGGACAGCGCGGAGATCCTGTACCAGCAAGAAAATGCCCTCTGGTTCCTGCAGCAGAACAAATCCTGGCAAGATCTCAACCCAAAATGGCAGCAGGAGCTGCTGGGGGACCTCCAAGAACACCTCGACCTTACCCACAAGCTGCACCAGCCCGTGGGCCACCTCGCAATCTTTGAGTGGGGTCAGAACCTACAGAAACCCGGTGGAAAACTCATGGACCTGTTTGAAAGTGTCCGAGAGGAGCAACCCAAACCTCAGCAGCTGGTGGTTCCAGAGACCAGGACTACTGAGAAGCCAGGAGGCAACCAGAAGCTTCTACAGCTGTCCATCCCATTGAACATACCTGGGGCCCCAGCATGCTCAGAGGGTCCCAGTGACCCTAGTCCTGACCAAGGCTACAACAGTTTGGAGGACTGGCAGTTCTATCCTAGGGACACAGCAAATAGTGGAGACCCTAAAGAGCCTGTACCAGACAGTCCCCAAAGAGCTGGTGATGTGCCAACAGACCAGCTGGACCTCATTACAGTGGCTATGCAAGCAGGGCCAAGCAGTGGGGAAGACAGTGACCCAAATGCTAATATAGACGAGGAAATTCCAGTTCCTGAGCCACCTGTGTGCACCAACAAGTACATTGGATATATTTTGGGGACACTGGTCAGTGATGAGGATGACTTGAGTTCTTGCTCTGATGGTGAAGACTCAGAAGCTGTTGATGAAGAGGATGATGATGATGGCTTTGACAGTGAAGGGTCAGTCTCAGAAACAGACAGCGGAGCTCAGGGTACTGAAGGAGTAGAGCTTTGGAATTCTTTTTACACCCCAGATCCTTACAACCCGCAAAACTTCACAGCCATGCAGCACACAGGGGCCTGTGTTGAGCAGACATCCCATATGGACCAGGTCCATGAGGATGTCCTGTCAGATGAGGAGTCCTGGTGCGAGAGCGATACCCTCTCCACTAGCGACAGTGAAGAGGAGTGCAGCATTGACGAGGAGGAAAGCCTCAAACTTTGGAACTCTTTCAGCAAGTGTGACGATCCATACAACCCACTGTGGTTCAAGGCATCAGTCCACACGTCCAAGGGCAAGAGGCTGCCGCACAGAGATGTCACCTCCAAAAATACAGAACTTATTTGTGGAAACCCCCAAAACCACAAGCTGTCTACCCCCTGCCTCAACGAATACCGCCAACTTTCATGGTGTCATAACACACCCCTCCCTGCCGTGGAGAAAAGTAATGCCATTATTGCGAAGAAAAAGGTATATATTACATGTTGATGTTTCTGCTAGCTTTGTATCTCCATTTTGTTCAGCCTAAAGCCTTGATGTTGGTCCATGTGGTCTATATTCAACAGTAACCTATTACCTATCTAATCCTCTTAGCTTAGGTTTGAAACATAGATTTGTCATGCTGGATAACTTTTGGTAATGTACTGCATGACATATGGCATGCCAAGAGTTGACCATCAGGGCTGGCCAAAAAGTAGATCCCAAACTAGGTTGAAAACTACCGTTTGGCGATGCATCTTTATTAAACTACAGCCCCCATGATTCTTTGTAATTTTCACCAGTACGAGGGACCTGGTTCTGTCTGGCTCCAAACTTACCATTCATATTAAAGTTGTTTTAATACCTATATATTTATAAGGGGGTGTGTTTTTAGTTTTTGGTAAAACAAACTTGTTGAATACATGGCCTACGTTTTCAGAGTTCTCATGGGCTGCCGGAATGTCTGCCCTAGGTTGAGGACATTCTAGATCTGTATGTGTGAATGGTGCCTCCTGATGGCATGGAACAAACGCGTGCATTCAGTATGCTTGCACCTTTAGTTTCTGGATGAGGGCGAGTCGGCATGGTCTTTCCAGTTCTTTGAATAATTGCGCGCTTGATGAGGAGGTAGATTCACTTTAGTATTGGGAATTTCTGTGACATGTCAGATGATGGGTGACACGTACTCTACCAGTTCTCAGAAGTGGCCACACAACTTCCTCATTCATTAAGTGATCTTTTATTTCCGCCATGCAAGTGGCAGCTGCTTGATTTGTAAAGATAATCTGCTGTGTTAAAGCACTTCATAAGGCAGTATGAGGTTACGCAACTTTGATCCTAACTCTACTTGTGCTCGCAGTATACTTTGTTGCACCATGTAGCACGAAGAATTGCCCTGTTGTGTTAAAGTATTATCTGTCACTGAAACACATATTCTATCCTCAGAAGTTATACCCAGGAACTACCACCTGAAAATGAAATGGTCTTTTGTTTTTAGGTTGCTGATATCTTAAATGTCCTTTTGTTTGTCTCTTGTATATTTAGTTAAAATCTCTTACTCTGGATGTGTCACTGGGGGCATCCATTGTATTGTGCTCTTTTGTGTTGTACACTGCCCCCCCCCCTTTTCACCACATGCTCCCCACTGTGGCATTGGCAATACAATGCAGTGAATGGGTTGATCACTGAATAAAGATCATTTTATTATGTGGGATGTACTCAAAGCACATCACCAGGGGTTAGATTAGACGTCATTTAACCCCTTCCCTGCTGAGACCTTTCACCTGTGTGATGAGCTCATTTTGACAGTTTTGTGCTCATAATAAAGCATAACTTCAAAACGCAAGACCCAGACAAACTATATATCCTTATTTTCAGCAGACTCAAAATAGATCATTATGTGTATACGTCATGTCCCTTGAGAAAGCTATAACAAAAATGTGAAATTCCATTCAGATTTACATCTTTTAAAATTATTTCGTTCACATTTTATCATCTAAACCTTTTGTGGTTATATATTGTATGGGGCACTCTTTAAAAAAAAATATATATATAATAATATATAAAATTTAGGAATGGAAAACTGTTACTGCATTTTTCTGAAAGAATATGCCATTTTAACTAAAACTGGGGAAAACCCAAAAATTTTCACTTGGATTTGAGCATTGTGTTTTATGAATGACTGTAATCCACTGACCTTGTTTGGGAAACGAGAAGGTGAGTAAAGGCAGTGGTATTGCTCATTGTATCTGACAACTGGGCAATGCCATTGCTTTGGAACAATGTTTATTAATTTTTTTTCATGGTTATGTTTGGTATCATTAGAAAGGCCAGACTGACCTGTCCAATGATGCCTAACGTGACTCTATGGGATGGAAATACAGGGGTCCACAGCACCCCTACTCTCCTCGCAGCGGTGCAGCAGCTTGTGTTTTAGATGGGCCAATGTGTAAAACCGTTTTCTGGCATCTCCACATTTGGTCCCAGCGTGAGAAATGAGAAGGTGCGGCATTATTTGCCTTAGAAATGAGGGGGGAAAAAATAATCTTGCATTTATTTCTATTTTTACCCATTAAATGCCTTTTATTTGGTACAATTTCAATGATGCCTCACTTGACCTTGTGCGTTGTAAAAATCAGAGATGGAGGGGTTTTTTAAAGGACCCCCGGGCACTCCTCGTTGAAGTTATCAATGGAATAGTGCATCATAACCCATTCCCTACAAACTTGCTGGCGAGTTAGTGCAGCTTCATTGTTCAGTTTATAATTGAAAAGTGAACAATAATGCGACATAGTGCTTCGACAGGGTGGCTTTCAGAACGTCCGCAGCACGCCCGCTGTAGCACATGCAATTCATGCACCCGCTATAACGTGTGGCCGGCTCCATCAAAGTATTACAACGCTGCGACTGATGCCAGGAGACACGTCAGTATGGGCGTCCATAGTGTGCTCGTCTGACCCTGGCCTTATAGTTCAGGAGATACAGAGGTCCAAAGGACCCTTGTATCTCCTCCATGAGGGGGGGGGGTGTCCCATTTCTGATATCGTGCAAATGTACAATGACGTCAGTGGGTGCGGGGAGGTGTGCCAGATGCAGGGCTGAGATGAAAGATGCTGGTTCCCTCCTGGAGAAGTCGGCAATCAGCAACGAAGCACTGAGCACGTCCTCCGCATTCTAGCGGGAAACTGGAGGACACCCTTACCATGTCGTCCTCAATCAAGTGTTTAAGGTTCATCTTTGCTCATTCAGCAGTCATTCTTGAGTAGCTCTGGCACAATACACCCGCTGCTGCCTTAACTGTTAAATAATGTATGGATAAAACAAGAGTCACAAAGTAAAACATTTGCCCAGATTTTGGTAAATGTTGCATAATGGGTAAAACCACAAAAATGGAAACCAAGGGATAAAAACTTTTTTTTTTTTTTTTTTTACATGCAATTACATCAAACAAAGAAGGAAAAAAAAATGGCATGTTTTTAGAAGGTGGTTTTGTTTGTAATGCAGAAGTAGTGTCCCTTTTAATGCTTCATCCAGTGCTGATCACTTCATCACATTGAAGCCGGGTGATGTTGTCTCTAACTTTTAAGTCTGTCAGGTCTATTCAGAGAAAGGTGAAACTCGGGAGAATGACTGGAGAAGTGAAAATTCTAGGTCAAAATAGCCAAACCAGAAAAATTCTCCCATTTATCTCACTTTCCAAATCTGCAGTTTGGTCTCTCCTAGATTGTTCTTCTCCTGCCAGTTTTCCTGGTTTTCAACCTTTTCTGAATAACCCTGTGTGTGCTGAGCTCTTCAAATCCAGCATGGGCGCTTAAAAAGGCCTCCAGGTATGCATTTTTGCTCTTGCAGTATAGCACAGAATGGCATTTTAGGGGATATTCTAGTGGAGGATTTTAAATTGGGCCTTAATAAATCCAATCTGGCAGAGTAAGAATTTGTTATGGCATGGAGCTTTAATTCACCTTTACTTTATTTTTTTTAAATTCACACCACCATCTGAGGTTTCAGACCTAAATGGACAACTATTGGTTCAGGCTTCCTTTCCATATAAACCAGCAGCTTGCAGTCCTGTTGTATTATTATTTATGAAGGCATATGTAGTGGAGGTCTTCTCAGATTCCGCTCAACATGTGTTGATAATGCACTCAGGCTGTGGAACCTGCCCATATGTTGTTTTCAAAAAATCATACCTTTTTATCTACTCACCTTGAACCAGGTGTCATGTGGCAGGATGTTGCTGGTTGCCTTGCTCCCAGTGTTTTTTTTTGCATGACAGGTACAGGAGGTGGCACATGGTTGTGAACCCAGGTTTCAACACCTTACAACACTCAATCCAGATTGGTATATATCAGTGCTGGCCAAAAGATGGCCTTGGTTATTCTACAAGACAGCTTTCACAGTTATCTGTCAGGCTTTAGGTTGCAAAAGCATTATAAGAGTTTGAGATGGGGAATCTATTTTTTGGTCTGCACAATTTTTTTTATTTTTTTTTTTTTTTTTAAATTTTGCCAGTCCTGTTCTAGGCCCCTTAGGCCCCTGCTATGCAGTGAAGATTTAGCAGTGCTTGATACTGGCCAAATATCTACAGTAAACATTCTATTTTGTCGATCCTTATGGCTGCAGAAACTTTAAGACATTTGCGTTTTAGTGAGGCTGACTTGCCTGTGTTATTGAAGTCCCTAAATAGACTGTATTCACTCTGATCTGTAGATTTCTGTTAACATGCCTCACTCTTTGTCTCCTGTGTCTGTGGGAAACTAGGTTTAAATACCCTATCAGGGTTATTCAAAGAGCTCCGAATTGCTGGCGAAAGGTAACCGAACGCTGAAATTCAGTATACGGTTACCTTTCATGGCCATTTGGCTATTCAGAGAGCAGGCAGTTCGCCAAATGTTGGCGAATTGCCTGCACGTAAGGTGCCTGTTCGAGGGCAGTGAAATCCCCATAGAGAAGCAATGCTTCTGCTATTCAGAGAACCAAAAACCAGCAGTGAAAGGTTGCCGAAATGCCCCGCCATTCGGTGGTTTAATTCGACAGGTTTATTCAGGCGAATCCCATAGGCTTCAATGTTAAAAATATTACCGTTTTAATCCAATATCTAATAAACCGTTGATTTTATAATATTCTGCAGTAAATAGTTTCTTTTTATTTAAAAAAAAAATTTAGGATCTTTTAGGCATTTTTTTTTTGCAAACACTTTCCTTTTTTTTTTTTTTTTTTAATCGTTTTTTCTGTAACAGCCCTTTTTATTGGATCTTTTTATATGGAAATTTCAGACCTTTTCGTTCTGTCGTTTCTTTTAGGGCTGAAACAACTAATCGATCGACAACTAATCGATGATTAAATTAGTTGTCAACTATTTCCATTATGGATTAATCTGTGTACAGTACGCACTGTTTAGAGTCAGACTGAGTTAAACGTAAATAACCTCCGCTTTGGAGCTGATTGGAAAAGACGCGCCGCTGCTTTACTAGCAGGGTTATTCAGAGAGCGTGAAAAGCAGGAGAATGACTGGAGAATAACCGGAGAATGAAAAATTCTAGGTCAAAATAGCCGATTTGGAAAGTGAGATGAAAGTGAGAATTTTTCTGGTTTGGCTATTTTGACCTAGAATTTTTCATTCTCCAGTCATTCTCCAGCCATTCTCATGCTTTTCACGCTCTCTGAATAACCCTGTAAGTATGATTTTTAGTTCTAGGGTTATGTCAGACACAACCAGTTTGTTTTTATTCCGTTTACAACAGTAGAACTATAACACAAACAATAGGATACTGCCACTGGGTGAAGGAGCTGTACGCCTGTGTTTTAGCCTTTACTTGAAGCTGGAGTCTTGTGCCACCACCCCACCCTCCCTTTGGTCTGGTCCCTTTCCTAAAACTCACCCCCACACTCCGGTGTTTTGTCCATACCCACTCCCTCTTGCACTCAGGACAAGTCACTTGAGCAAAGTCACTCCCATCCACCTCCAGTCCCTCCTCCCACTCAGTTTGTTCACAAAATTATTTAAAAGGGACACTACACACCCTGACCACTTTAGTTTATTAACCCCAATTTCATGCTGACATCTTCATCTATGACCAAGTGCTTGCAGCCACATTCATTCGAGAAAGCAAACATGGGCTTAAGCCGCGCTCGCAGCATCAACCCATCCCTCTGACCAAGCACTCGCAGACCTTGTGTGAAAAGTACGAAAGTTACGTACACTGCGCAAATTGCTTATGAAAAAAGGGGGAGAGGTTGTGGTTACTTGTTTTTTTTTTTTTTTTTACACATAAAATTCCTTTTTAAGTAAACACATTTTGTTCTATATTTTTTTTTATCCGATGAATCGATTAATCGTCCAACTAATCGATTTTATGAGCATAATCGTTAGTTGCAGCCCTAGTTTCTTTGCAAACAGCGTTTCACTTTTCAAACATTCATGCAAACTGTTTTGTTTTTTTTCCATTCGTCTGCGGTGTCGGGTTTTTCCGGCGGCTGCTCTGCGCTGTGATCGGCTTGGGTTTCTCCGGCGTGTTCAGCGGGGTTTATCCAGATGTTTTTGCCGGTTTTGGTGTGCATTCGCCTGGGTTTTGCGGTGAGTGTTCGGCAGGTTTGCGGCGGCTTTTCCCTGCACTACGACGGCCCTGTGGTGCTTGCTCAATACACCACAGGGTCCGCGAAATGGGATTGCCAAATCGCACCGAATTGAAGAGAACGAAAAGTAACCGAACGTGCGGTGACGTTTCAATTCTCTTTGAATAACCCTTAGTCACTATCGGGGTTATTCAAAGAGATCCGAATGGCTGCCGAAAGGTAACCGAACGCTGAAAATAAGCGTTCGGCTACCTCTCTTGGCCAATCGGCTATCCAGAGAGCGGGCAGTTCGCCAAATGTTGGCGAATTGCCTGCACATACAGTGCCTGTTCAGTGCCTTTTTGAGGGCAGTGAAATCCCCATAGCTTCGTCTATTCAGAGAACAAAAACCATCAGTGAAAGGTTGCTGAAATGCCCTGCCATTCAGTTGCTTCATTAGACTGGTTTATTCAGGCGAATCCCATAGGCTTCAATGTTAAAAAATATTCCTGTTTTTTTAATGCAATATCTAATAAACCGTTTATAATATTCTGCAGTAAAAAGTCTCTATAGATTTTATAGCATCTTTTTAAGCAATTTTGGGATTTTTTTGCAAAAACTCACGGCCATAGTAGCAGCAAATGACTGTCAATAAATACGTCAATGCGTTCGGACGCAATTTTTGACGGTCGCTGCGAATAATGCGTTCATTTGACCCTAGCCTAAACCGCAGGGTTGCCAAAATGGGATCGCCGAATTGAAGAGTACGAAAAGTCACCGAATGTGCGGTGATTTTTCGGTTCTCTTTGAATAACCCTGTAGTAGGGCTGTGCAATTAATTGCAATCGCGATTTCCGACCATGCAATTAATAAATCGCATAAGGCTGCAATTTTTGGCTCCCTGTAAACTTCCGGCGGCATGGTGCTTTGGGCGCTCGCAGGGGGAACCACGTGACGAGCCACGTTCTCGCGGCTCGTCACATGGTTCCCCAGGCGAGCGCCCAAGCTCCATGCCGCCAGAAGTTAACAGGGAGCCGAACACGTGGCGCACAGAGGTGAGCTGGGCAGTATCCACGTGCTGGGGCAGTATCCACGTGCTGGGGCAGTATATCCACGTGCTGGGGCAGTATATCCACGAGCTGGGGCAGTATATCCACGAGCTGGGGCAGTATATCCAGAGCTGGGGCAGTATATCCACGAGCTGGGGCAGTATATCCACGAGCTGGGGCAGTATATCCACGAGCTGGGGCAGTATATCCACGAGCTGGGGCAGTATATCCACGAGCTGGGGCAGTATATCCACGAGCTGGGGCAGTTATCCACGAGCTGGGGCAGTATATCCACGAGCTGGGGCAGTATATCCACGAGCTGGGGCAGTATATCCACGAGCTGGGGCAGTATATCCACGAGCTGGGGCAGTATATCCACGAGCGGGGCAGTATATCCACGAGCTGGGGCAGTATATCCACGAGTGGGGCAGTATATCCACGAGCTGGGGCAGTATATCCACGCGCTGGGGCAGATATCCACGCGCTGGGGCAGTATATCACGCGCTGGGGCAGTATATCCACGCGCTGGGGCAGTATATCACGCGCTGGGGCAGTATATCCACGCGCTGGGGCAGTATTTCCATGCGCTGAACACTGAATACATTTAGAATGTATGTAGCATGTTTGAAAAAGCAAAAACAATTGGCTAAATCGCAAATAAAATCGCAATCGCAATATTCATTCAAGAAATCGCAATATGATTATTTTGTCAATATTGCACAGCCCTACCCTGTAGGTTTAAAAACCCTATAGGTCACAGCTGACCCATTCTGTCTGCATTTTTTTTGTATACAGACCCAGCTGTGTAAATAAAGCCTTTGCATTTTTTTATGGGCCTTCTCCAGATCAGGATATTATTGTAATTGTTTCAGTGCGTGGCTTTCCTATAATCCATTCGCAGCAGGAGCCTATGGGAATTAAAGTTCTGTTGTCTAATGAAACAGCTCTTGGCAACCTTGGCTGCTGAAAATGTAAGTTGTTGCCTCATGTAAGATATTTCTGTGTCCAGCTCCTGGATTGTTCTTTGCAGGTAGTGCTCAGTCCTCCCCCTATATAGGTCACCTTTTTAGTTGCGAAGCCATCAGATTGATAGAAAAAAAAATCTTACTAAGCTGGTTTACAGACCCCTTGCATTGACTCCACACAGCAGAAGTAAGATTCAGCGTGGATCTGTCATGTAAGCTTTAAAGCAGTGTTTCCCAAACCTCTCCTCGGAACCTTCAACCAGGCCAGATTTTGCAGATCACCTTGTGGAAATACAGACTGAATCCTGCAATCACTGAGCAGCAAATCATATCACCTGTGCTGTGCTTCACATATCTGACAAACCTGGCGAGGCGGAGGGTCCTGACGACAGGTTTGGGAAACCCTGCCTTAAAGGGATACGATAGGTGTAAATTGGGGGGGAGACAGAGAGGTTTAAGATTAACTCCACCTGACCCACTCCATACACCCCTCAGTTTGTTTAGAAGCTCACTTTCATTAAAGCACTGCACCCTTGGTGCTAGTCAGATGGGACATGCTGCCAGCTTCCTGAAAGCCACAGCTGTCATATGACCAGCTGGACAAATGAATGTCAGCCAATCCAATGTCTCTCAGTGTGAACGCGTTGAGAGCCGTTGCCTAGTCAAGAGTCCTGATCTAAAAGCTGGGATCCGTTCTCGCTGATCTCAGACCCTGGAACTAATCCCCTCACACTCAGAGGATTGAATGTAATGGGTCATTTTAATATATGCACTTAATCAGAGAAGTCCACAGACTCTTCCTGTAAGACCTAATGGCAGCGATACTGACCTGTTTCATTTATGTTTTGTAGAATTGTCCTGTCTTTACCCATTGCACCTTGTACAGCGCTGCGGAATGTGTTTGTACCTAAAATAATAATAATAAAAGATGGAAATGAGGAAAATGCTTGTTTTAACAGAAGAACTGACCTTTCTGTACAGTAAACTCTCAGCCTGGAAAGCCATATTTGTGGACTTGGCACATTTATTTGGATTGAATGAGCCAGCTGCATATGACCGCCATGAGCCGTTTAATTTGTGCCTGTGACCTGCTACCTTACTGGTATCATATGCTTCCTTTTATCTTACTCCTCTAGACTGGCCTTTGTTCAGTTTATCTCCTACACTGCTCTTTAGGTATGCTTTCTCATCTGATCTCTAAAAGTAGCTTCTTTCAATTTAAAATTCACAAACATACACTGAAATGAAAGCATTTTGTGCATCTCATCCAGTTCTTTGTTTATTTTTAAATTTTCAACAGGCAATAGTTGAGCAAAACCTGCTCCGTAACAAATGAGTAGAAAGGTCAGAAATCTGCACAAGGTAGGAAGGTGTGTGTGTGTCTCTCCAAGATCAGGGATTGAAGAGAGGGTGGAACCGGCAGTAAGGGATGGCCACCAGCGAGTTTGGGTGTCCATATAGGGCAGGGTCCTAGAAAGGGGCACATATACACCATCACACCAGTGCCATGATTTCTTTATAAGCTCTGTTAAAAAATAAATAAGAAAAAAATGGGGGGCCCTGAAGGTAGGACAAAACATGCTGACCAAGCATCTTCTATTTTATTTTATTCTTTAATTTTTAGGACCTAGATATGTCTCAAAGTTAACTGTAAGTCTGAGTACCGAATTGTGTTGTGATCCGCTTTTTTCTGTAGGCTAGAACCTCCAACCTGACTAAGCTTTGTAGCAGGGACGTGCAGTCAGGCAGGGCCTCCCCTGCCATTCCAGTAAATTTATGTGCTCATTGTGCTGTAATGACATGTATGTATATTTAATCTGTAAATAAAATGTTGTTCTTTTAAAAACGTTTTCATACTCCCCTCTCCACGCTCCCTCGCTGTGCTTCTGTCCTCCACTTTCTTTTCCCCTGTACTTTCAGTTTGCCGGCTGCTGTGTGTGTGATTCACTACACAGACAGCAGGGGCAGCACTGAGCCAGCATAGGCTATGCAATTTGCGCAGCTGAACGCTACGCTAATTGCGTAGCTCAAGCTGACTTCCTGGTTCTACGCTTTTCATTGCCTCCAGGAGGCACTGAGAGCAATTGAAAGCTTGAGCCAGTGCGAAAGTTCCATTGGTCTCAAGCAATTCCTTTTTTTTTTTTTTTTTTTTTAAACACCCCCCCCCCCCAATGGGAGGCAGAGCTCCCCATGGAATGATTGACGCAGGACCGTCATGTGACTGTTCTCGTCAGTCGTGGGGGGGCGGCGAGCAGGCAGAGCTCAGCAGTCGGCATGTGTGTAATAGCGCCCTCTATAAGTCAGTATTGTAAGTGCATGCTCTTAGAACTGTAAAAAAAAAAAAAAAATGAAAACTTTACTTTATAGATAGTGAAACTCTATTCTCCTATATAACGATAATCAAATGCGTAAATTGCGACTGCGTAACCCTGTGTATATCTGGCTCTGATACCGCACGTCCCTGCTTTGTAGATGTTCTGAGTTTATGGTACTGGTTGACATTCTGTGTATTTGGTCAGACTCGTAGTTCAGGCCCGGTGTTGACTTTTCATTTTTGTTTTGTGAGGCTGTTCTATGGAATTATCGTGCTGAAAGACTAAAACACTCTGGTATTCCATTCCTTCTATGGTTGGCGGACAGGTACGCTCTCAGCGGGTTTGATTCAGGTGCCGTGCACTTATTATTGTAACTTTAGAAGGTGCTGCATCACTGTTAATAAAGTCCCAGGAGATGAGACGCAGACTGATGCAAAGGACTGAAACAGAAAACCCGCAAAGGGACTGGGCTGATGTAATGCCAAGACAGACCTAGGCTTCTCGGGGATACCGTGTAGCAGGCGACACACAGCTGTAGACAATAGAGGGACAATTTAAAGGAAATACTATTCAAAATTACAGGCCATGTGGGATAAAGGCAAAGAAATGTAATCTATACACAATGATTGCAGGAAAAGTGCCTCAAAGGACTGACTGGAGTCTGCCGCTGCAAGAGATATGCTTTGTTTTAAGGGAACATGTTAAGTCACTGGTAAAAGAAGGTCCTAACCCTTTTCCGTAATGGTTACAGGAGTGATTAAACGTCAGAATAGTCAAATGTCTTTATTGGGATTTTACCATTGGTTTCTCTATATAAAAGACAGTTCTAAAGAGGATATACAAGACTGTAAAGCGGGGGTCGGCAACCTTGCCCCCCCCCCCATATTGTGGAACTGCACCTCCACTGATGGTCAGGTACTCAGCTGTGTCTCATCTGAAATGTAATTCGGAGATGTCTAGATCGTTGATCCCTGAACTTTAACACAACAGGGTGCAACGGAGAGAACACCACACTTTTCATATACATTAAACCCAGCGTGTCAGTCCCCCTGACAAATTGTAATATAACCACTCTTCAGGTTTCAATGAGCTAAAAGCAAAGTAAGCCAAGCCTTTTATATTAATTTTTTTTGAATAATAAATATATTAATGAATAAAATAATAATAAGCAATATTCTTGCTCTGATCTGCACGGTTCACCTTTCACAGGGCAGACTGTAGATGCTGACAGCATTCTGTAGACACGCCAAGTGTGGCGCCTTGGCATTGAAAGTGTTAAGGGCAGCAGCTTCATGTGAAGCATGCTTATTAGTCAGCATTTGTTTGCAAAGAAGAGATATCATGAGGTTAGCATGACTGTGCATCTTAGAACTCTTTCCATGGAGTTTATCTCCTCTGATCTCTGCCCATGTACCGTTTCTGATGAAAGCATATTCTAAGGAAATTCATCTGTTTATTGAACCAGTTCATATGAAGACGGTAAATAAAATCCGCCTATGTAAAAATGGCACAACAGACTGATCTGTAGGAATCATGCAGGCCTTTCCAGTATAAGTTTGCATTATGGGTCCTGCCTTTGTTCATTACAGAATGCCATAAAATGTATTCGTGATGCCATTGCTCAGTGATGTCCTTTATCTGTTCCAACCTCCTTTAACGTGTTTTTTATTTTTTTTTAGGTGACCTTCCAAGATGAAGTCACGGTGTACAATGTATGTAGTGAAGAAGAACGGAAAGGTCCCTGGGAGGAGTTTGCTAGAGATCGATGCCGATTCCAGCGTCGCATACAGGAGACACAGGCAGCAATTGGACACTGCTTGACCACTGACCACAGACAAATGATTTGGGACTGTATGATAGAGAGGTGGGGCAGCTAGCACCCCCCCATTTACAGTAATGAAATTTATAACCTCTTCCCAATAACCCTCTGCACATGAGAAACTCCCATCCCATCCAAAAATGGATGAGTTGCCCATTTGGCATGGTCCCTTTTATCTTTTAAACAATTCGCTCGGACACTGGTGCTGTAAACCTTCTGTGGTGTTTACATCGGCATCATGGACGATGGCCACTTTCCACCTCTTCTTTCTCTCTCCTTGGTTCCAGGAATGCTGCTTCTGATTAATCTTTTCTGTGGTAACACTTTCCATTCTGAATTGCTTCACTATGACTTTCTAATGCAATGGACAAGTCAAACAGACTTAAAGTTACCATTAATGCATCCGTAAAACGCATAACCTGCATTGCCTTTAGTTCTTGCATTTTATTTTGTAAGGGCACTTCAAAAAGTTGTGAGGTTAGCATTTTTTTAGTTTTAAAATTTAACTACCTAAAGTAGATATCGTGGACAATGATATCCATTTTTTATTTAATTTTTTTATCCAGCAGAAAAAAAATGCAGTCACGTTGCTTTTTTTTAGCCCATTTAGTCCTATGCTACAATTTATGAAGATTTTCCCTCTTGCCATTAAAATAAATCTCTATTTTTGATCTGTAATACAGTAATTGCCCACTTTTATCAATTCTGTTGTCACGTACTAACCCAAGCTTTCATTTCTACTTCATTACTATAAACTACATCTTGCCCTGTTAATGGGTTTTCAATTTCTGTTGAATAAATATAATATATACTGCGGGGATCTAACTTGTTTTACTAATAGATTTTAATTTGACATATTTACTTGACCTATTTTAATATGTTCGGTCTGCACGCATTGCAGATTTGCAGTCCAATAGCTGATATACCCATGCCTGTGCTTGAAGAAAAAAAAGAAAAAAGAAAAAAAAAAAGCTATTGGCTTGAGACAATTTACCGGAAAACGCACAGGTCCACTTATCACTGAACCATGCCATTGTCCCAGGGACACTCCCAGTACGCATCATAATCTACTGTAACGCACCTTAAAATGCCATTATGAACAGAAGTATGTTACTCGAGTCCAGGTCAAGTATTTTCCCTCAGCCGTTGTGACTCCACTAGTTCCTGGATTCACCCCTCAGCAAACAGCACTGAATCCATGTCCGTTCTTAATTTCTCCCAATAAAGCAGACAACACTGGTCATATTGGGTTAAGCAGACTCACTGGCCATTTCAGCAGGCCTTACTTTTTTTTTAAAAAAAAAACAGCCCAGACATCCTGGCACCACAGTTTACCATGGTCTCAGATTGTAAGCTCTTGAGCAGGGGCCTCTCTCCTACTGTTCTATGTGTTTAACTTGTATATTATTGTCATTTATATAGCGCCAACAGTTTCTGCTGCATTTTACAATAACCAAGGGGAATTAGATAAACGGAAATATGATGGAAGCAAGAATTGTAGAGTCCTGCTTTATAAGAGCTTACAATCTTGGTTATTCTGTCTCTCCCATTGTACAGCGCTACGGAACTTGGTGGCGCCTTTATAAATAACTGCAGTCCTGCAGAGCATGGGTCCTTCAGGGGCGCAGCAGCAATCCAGGGGTACGGTTTGATAGCTCAGGCCTGAGCGGCAGCGTGGAAGTTACCCCCGGTGATGCCGCATGGCTGCTGCATGAGCCCTGGGGCCAAAAAGGTCTCAAACTTGGGTTCTCGATGGGGTGATTATCAGGAGTAAACTGCAGTTGGAGCTCCCATGTGGGGGGACCCTAACCCCAAAAGAGCACTCTGCTGGGCAAAGGGGTTTCGGGGCACCGGGGTTTACACTTTCTGCAGAGGTTTCCATTAAAGTGAAGGCTGGGCGGTCCTTGAATGGGATTGGTTGGTACGTCTGCCTCCTGGATGGTGATTGGCTGGGGTTTCAAACCCAGCTCCTGGATGGTGATTGGCTGGAGTTTCAAAGCCAGGCTTCTCCTGGTGTCAGGGAACATGATGGACAGGCTTAAGGCATTTAAATTATGTTCTGGGGGGTGGGGGGGAGTCACAAGCCACCATTTTAGAAATATATATATCTATCACACACGCATAACGGCGGCATACCCACGCTGGGCTAGGAACAGCCATAGTGCATGAATAAGGACAAGTAATTCTGGAATGACGCACCTAGTCAATGCTAGCCGAGTAGCGATAACAAGTCTAACTCCTGACCCTTTACACGGTATGCTGCCTGACGAGGACCGGGACGAACCGGACAACTAACCACACAAAGGACAAACCAGAAGTGGGGAGGGGGGACCTCGGCAAGGGAACTATCTATGGCTACAGATCTACCCATCTATTCCATATTTTGAAAAACACCGGAAGCATATCATGAACCACGGCCACCAGCCTGACCATATGATAAGCCTGGGTCACAGAGATGGGAGGTACATCACCAGCTTGGCCAGCGCTCTCCGGGTGCCTAGTATCACCTTGTGGAAAAGTCTGCTGTCTGGACCTTGAAGGGCCGAAGCGGTCTTATACAACAGAAAGGACCAAGGGTCCTTAGGGATGGACTGATTGAACACATCCTACAGTAGCTCACATATCTCGTCCCAATACAATACCACTTTAGGGCAGAGCCACCACATATGAAACAAGGTAACCCTGGCCCCACATCCTCTCCAGCAAACGTCAGGGGTAGCTGGTTGCAAACAGGACAGCAGGATTAGGGTGGTATACCACCTATACATAGTTTTAAATGCCTGTTTCTTCATTGTGACAGACACTTTTGCAACATTTTCCCAAATGTCCTGCAAATCCTCTCCATCAAGCTCCTCCCAATATCTCTTTCCCATCAAGCAATAAAGCCTGGGGTCAACCAGGAGACGTCCTCACAGGAGAAGTGGTAGTACAGAGTTGTGATCAGAGCTTGCATCACACATGGTTTCAAAAAAAGGTTAGCTTGTGACTTGCAGCCTTTTGAGATGTTATTCTGAGATCAGAAGTCTCGGAACTGTAAAAACCTGAAAAAAATCAGATGTCCCGAAGTCACCTCAGGACTGCAGGTCTGCAAAAGCTAGCCAGGCGCCATCCTTTTTTCGGAAGTGAACCGTCTGTTGCAAATGGGCGTTCTCAAATGCTGCATAGACTGAGGGGGACAAACTGGAGCAAAGGCTCTGTTGTATAGATATGGCATGAGTGGGGAGTAGCATGAGCAGAGGTGGAACTTCTCCCGTACTGAGTCCCAAACCCGCAGGGAGGTCAGAGTCGCTGTTAGGCTAGGGTCAGACGAACGCATTTTTCACGTTGTCCGTGAAAAAGTGCGTTCGAACGAATGGCCTTTTTTTCTCACGGAATACGCGATAGCGGTCATACGATGCGCATTTTCGTCTGTGATTTTGTACGGATCATCATGTTGGCCAGACGTGTGCAGCGTCTGACGTCTCCCAATCACGCAAACACGCCGCTATGCGGACGCAGCGCACTCTGTACGTCAGTAGTAGCGGTTTGACGTTCTCGAAAAAATGCGTTCGTTTGCCACTTGCGTTGCACGGACGAACTTTCGTGCGGCCGTTCGTTGTATGTTCCCCGGCATTGGACGTCATTTGCTGCTAGCACGGCCGTGATTTCGTGCGGCTAAACGCACGTTAAAACTGCTTTCGTCTGACCTTAGCCTAAATGTGGACCAAAGTAACAGGCGAAATTCTTTAGGCAACCAAAAATTAAACTGCAGGAGGTCTGGTGCAAATAAGTCGGACTCCAGGTCCGCCCAGCGTTGAGAGGGCAGAGCCAAGTGAAACATCACAAACGGCAACTTGAGCAGCCTGAAAGTATTTATACAAATGAGGCAGACCCAATCCTCCACGATCCTTAGGCCGGTACAGGACATATTTAGAAACCTGCCCCGCCCACACAAAACTTTCAACTTGAGACTGCAGGTGGCATAGAGCTTGGGGCACACCTACATTGATAATGCCTGAAATAACTATAATAATCTAGGGAGCATGTTCATCTTTACACAATCCTGACAATCCAAGAGACCCCCCTCTCTACCCCACCTCTCCAGGTCGGTGCCCAAGACTTTAAACATCACATTGCAGTTCAAGGAATACACTTCGTTCATGTCAGGTGCCAGCCACACTCCAAGGTCTTTCAGGGAGGTGTGAGTGAAGCGAAAATCTGTAGCTGCCATAATCCCCTGACAGGCCGACTCCTCAGAGTGAGAAGGGCATCGCTATCGATTTCTCCACGTTTATTTTATAACCTGAGAAATCACGCAGGAGGGACAGGAGATGTGGAACTGAGGTGGAGGGTTGGCTGAGAGCAGTACGTCATCGGTGTATGCAGATGCCCCATATTCTTCCCTGCCCACCCTCACCCCCATGATGTGTGGGGATTGGCGAATAGCTGACAGGAGGGGCTCAAGGGACAAAGCGAAGAGCAGAGGAGAAAAAGGGGGCAACACTGTTGAGTCCAGTTCCCTTCAGTGAAACTCGCAGGGACAGACATGGGAGTGATAGCGGCAGACATAGAAGTGTATAGGGACTGGAGAGTAGAAAGAAAAATCGTCTGAAACCCCATGTGCTCAAAAGTTTAAACAAGAAAGGCCATTCCAGTCTGTCGAATGCCTTCTCCGCATCCAAAGAGCGAAGTAGAGAAGGCAAATGGGTCCGGACCATACGTTCAATCAGCACCACCACCCTTCTGGTATTCGTGAAAGCGTGTCTGTCCAGGATGAACCCCACCTGGTCAGGGTGAATGATGTCAGCAAGGAAAGAGTTCAGCCTATTTGCCAGGATCTTTTGTAAAAAAAATTCTAGTCAACATTTAGGAGAGAGGTGGGTCTATTGTTTTGGGGATCTGAAGGATCCTTTCCCTCCTTAAGAATTAAAACAATTTCCCAGCGGAAGAAATCACTTTGGGCCGGGGCACCCCCCCCCCCACCCACAGAGACAGATAAAATTTATGCAAGTGCGGGGATAAAGTATGCGCAAAGGTTTTGTAATAATAGGCCGAGAACCTATCCGGGCCTTGTGGGGTTTGAAAATGTGCCTCTGGGAGGGGGTGAGCTGGGGAAGGGGGGCAGCCAACAAGAATCGGTCAATAGATTGGCTCAGAGGGGTAGAGTCAGAAACATGGGTCGGAGAATCGTTATATAAAGCCTGAAAATAGGAGGTAAGCAATTTATTATCCGTATCTGGGGTTGTGTGTAGGACACCTGCGGAGTCCCTGGCTCCCGTAATATGTTTGGAACTTGTTTTGTTACGGAGTTTAGCATCCAGGAGAGTGTGCTGTTTATTGGCGAATTCGAAATAGGTCAGCTTGGACCAGGCTAGGGAATGGGCAGCATCATCCAAAAGCAGGTGGCGGATCTCAGTCTGAATCGTCCGTATTTGGTCGGCTAAATCATCTGTAGGCGAAAGTTTATTCATAGCTTCGCACTTTGTCAGATCTGACGTCAGGGAAACGAGCAACGCCAGTTTCAGCTTTTTCAATCTACTGCTCAACTGAATCAAATGGCCGCGGATCACCGGTTTGTGGACCAACCACAGGGTGGTAGGTGAGAGGTCGGGTGCGTCATTGTCCGAAAAATAGTCGGAGCAGTTGCTGCAGCTCCCTGATCTGTTCAGGGCGATGCAACAGCGAGGAATTCAACTTCCACGCCGGTTTAAGGCCCCGTTCACACTGTGCGATTTATCGCGTGGATTTTGCTGCAAATTTGCGTCAAAATCCACGCGATGACGCGCTATGTAGCATCTCCAATGGAGCTGTTCACATCTTGCCGCGCGACGTCGCAGTACCATGTCGCTGGTACATGACCCTTTTTTTGCGATTTCCAATGGTGGGGTTTTGCAAAATCGTGACGTCTCGAATATGAAAATCGCACGGAAAAACACACAATTTTCAAATTGCACAGTGTGAACGGGGCCTAAAGGACGGTATCACCAGGGTCAAGAAAACTGGGGCGTCATCCGACCAGGTGATGTCACCTATTTTAGAGGCCGAGATCAAGGGCATGGAAGTCAGGGAAACAAAGAACAGATCTATACGAGAGTATCAACAGTGGGGGTTAGAATAAAAAGAGAGATCTCTTTCTCCCGGGTGGTGAAGGCGCCACGCGTCCGCCAGGGAGTGGTCAAGCATAAAGGACTCCAGGGAAGCATCCTGGGGGTACCCAGAAGGCACCCCCAAGGAGTCCCAGGAAGCCCTCCTGTCTAACAAAGGTTGGGGGGCGGCGTTGAAGTCGCCTCGAAGTATAACAGGGCTTTGTCCGTTAGCAGGGAGGAAATCTCCATCCAAAAATCAGGATCCGGGCCATTCGGGGCGTTTATATTTATTATGGAGAGGGTAGTGGAGGCTATTTGTCCTACTAGTAGCAAGTATCTCCCCTCTGAGTCAGACACCTGCCAGTGAACCTTGAAGGGACAGGAGGAGTGAATGAGGGTGGCCACCCCTTTCCTTTTTTTTGTGGGGCTGATGCCATGTATGTAGATGTGAAGCCCTGGTCCTTCAGCGAAAACTGGCGGGCGTTGGTAAAGTGTATCAATGCTATGTGACATGCAGATCTTTTTAAATCCTGCAAAAGCATACGCCGTTTCTGAGGGGTGTTTAGCCCTTTGACATTAAGGGACAATATAGATATGCCTTTAATTTATGCCCCATCTAAAGCCCAGGGAGGGGATGCAAACCAGGAATCGAGCACAAACACCATCCACCCATCACGGGGGCAGGATCGAGAATCGGAGCACGAGGCCAGAGAAAGCGGCAAAGGGATAGAGGGGGAGGAAGACAAGAAGAAGAAGAAAGAACATAAGAGCGGGCGGCACGCCCAAGAGACAAAGAGCCACCAACATATCTAAACATACACACATCACAACAACAAATGCGCCTTGACTCCGGTCACCCACACCCTCATGCCCAACCCAAGCTATAACTTGTATGAAATCCCAAAAAGTAGCTACTCCAGGTGGGAGGGACCCCCCACCGCCAAACGGCTGGGGTGACCCCCCCAGGGAGCCCCCGCATAGTAATTTAAGCGAAACAAGGCAATATTGAAACCACAAACCAATTAACACATAAACTTGAGAATCTATGATCGTCCCTGAGCCAAGGGCAGATAGACCTCCCGTGAGTCCTGCGTAATGGTCCGCCGACAGCAGTCCACCGTGCAGCAAAAAAGGAGGGATTCCCCAGATGGGGCTGGAAGATGAAGAGCTCAAGGATCATCCAGCATCTTTGGGGGAAGAAGCTCCAACTTTCATCCACCGTTGCTGCAGGCGAGTGAAGGAGGACGGTGGAAGTGGGGGAGTGACGAAGTCCGTCCGATGCGGCCACTTCACAGCCGCCCAGAAGGCAGAAAGATCCGAGGAAGGGGTAAGAGCCACCTGCCTACCCGACACCTGGAAGGGGAATCCCCACGTGTACGCGATGTCGTGACCAGATAGGTGCTCTGTGATGGGGCGCCAGGCCCGGCGGTGGCGAAGAGTCACGCGGTTGAGATCCTGGAACAGCTGTAATGGCTTGTCCTCATAATCCAGCTTGTGGTCGCGTGCGGCCTGGAGGATTTGATTCTTCACTGGGAAATAATGCATGCAGAAGATCACATCCCGTGGGATAAGTGTCGAGAGATTTGGGGGTCTCTGGGCCTTATGAATTCTGTCCAGCAACAGGTGGGCATCTTGTATATCCGGAGCGATACGTCGCAATTTACCTTGCACTGGCAAGTTAAGATCTTTGGGGGACACAGATTCAAGGAGACCCCCTCAGTCTGATATTATTACTTCTAGATCGGTTAGATAAATCCTCCAGCTTAAATTCCAAAAAAGACTCTTTTGGCTAGGTCCCCAGTCCCCTCCGCCAGCACGTTATGGGCCTGCGTCATTTCTGCAGCCTGGTCTTCTAGCTCAGCTGGGCGGGCACCTAAAGAGTCGATCTCCCCCCGCAGCTCCGTCCCCAATTTTGCCATCTCACCCGCTAGGAAGGGCTGCATCTGGGACATCTTGGAAAAGAGGCGCTCCACATCAGCTTTGGAGGCCAGAACCGCGAGGTCAACAGGCGTAGGAGATCCCCCTCCCAGGGAATGCGTTTTGTCCGGGCCGCCATCTTGGAAGGCCTGCCTTTTAGCTGGGGTAAAGTGCTGGGCCACGGACGGGTGCGGCGGCCGCTTGTATTTTTTTTGGCATGCTCAGGGGGCACTGAGAGGGACTCTGAGGTGGTCGAGGAGGCTCAGGGGTGCGTCAAAAGTCAGGTCCTGGCACGAGGTGTGTCGGAGCTGCGGGCTCATGCGGCCATCTTGGATCGTTGCTAACTCCGCCCCCCTCAAACCACCATTTTTAACATTATAACATAAATAGACCAATAGCTTAAATGAGGGGAATAGCAGAGGATTGAGGTTTAGCACAGTCCTGTCTCTGAGCATGGGGTTCCGTGTCAAGCCACAAAATTTCACACAAGGCAAATGCATATAAAACTGATCTTATTATACCCAAACCATATCAAACTTAAGTCTTTTTATCTATTCATTCCTAAATTTTGTCTGCCAGGACCCTTTCAATCTGTCTCCAGACCCTAAAAATGAACATATATGCTATAAAGGCTTTAGGAGTCTAAACTGGCAGGGTTGCAGATATTACTAATGTGTTCTCGGGCAGGTACATTCCTTTCGTCCTTTTCTATTCTACATAGATGAATACAGATCATGTATGACTGAGCAAGCGGTTCTGTACACAACCCATTTTCTATGTGTATGAGAAAATATCTAATCCTGGTGTAAATTTCCCAGCTCTTGTAAACTTCCCTGGGCCATCAAAGTCTACGGAGTTGGCAAGTTTAATACAGCTCTATTTAGATTCCAATCCTGTTGTAAACTTAATCATTGTGGTAATGTCTGGAGGAGGTATAGATGCATGAGCATAACTGGTAGAAGGGCTGCACTGCATCACGAGCCGAAGACGCTCTGAAGGGCTAGCCTCTCATATTCCTTGGCTGTAGCAAGAAATAAATCGGAACCAGGCACTTCAAGGAGGGAATAACGGCACTGTGTATTCCATTAACCGCAACAGGGTAGAGTATTATTGTCACCTGAATTGGCTGTGTACACAAATATTGTACCTCAATTTTTCTACAAATTGCTATGCAATGGCACTCTCAACATAGTCGTCATTCACCCACAGCCAGCACCGGCACTCTGCAAATGATGTTGGCACACCGGCTGGGTGGAGTAGAGGTAACATCACTGCATGGAGAGAGCCTGTGAAGTCATGGGTTCGATCCCAGCGAGCACCTCTCCAGTAAGTGTCCTTGGGCAAGACACCCAACGGTACATACTCGCCACCCAGGACATACTTGAAAACGAGAGAAATCTCAATGTATCCGTCCTGGTAAAATCCTTTCTAAAAAAAAAAAAGGATTACCATCCACCTCCCGTGCTGTCCTGTATAGATCTGGTAAGTGTCTAAATGACATTGAGGAAAGAATAGTGCAGAGATGGCAAGCAGCTGGGCTGACATATACAGGGTTATTCAGAGAGCGTGAAAAGCAGGAGAATGACTGGAGAATGAAAAATTCTAGGTCAAAATAGCCAAACCAGAAAAATTCTCCCTTTCATCTCACTTTCCAATCGGCTATTTTGACCTAGAATTTTCCATTCTCCAGACATTCTCCTGCTTTTCACACTCTCTGAATAACCCTGATAATGTGAGCCCACAATCTGCTTCTTATCCTCTAAGCCAGTGTTTCCCAAACTTGTCCTCAGGACCCGCTGACATGCCAGGTTTGACAGATCTCTGAAGCACAGCACAGGAGATATAATTTGCTTCTCAATGACTGTAGGATTCAGTCTGCATTTCCCAAGGTGATCTGCAAAATCTGACCTGGTTGAGGGTCCCGAGGACAGGTTTGGGAAACACTGCTCTAAGCAATCTGTGTGTATTGATAGGGTTGTGGCTGCTTCAAATAAAATTAGATGCCCAGTCTCTTTATTGATCCCTGAATAAGAACAGTTTGATAGTTGAATCAAATAGGGCATTATGGCATTCACTAGATTTCTAACTTACTCGTGTGACGTTCATAAACATAATTTTTCACGTTTTCAGAGTCAATGGAAATCATTAACCCCTTCGTGCCTGGCATGAGGGCTTTAACGCCATTCGGGATGTACAAGTACGCCCCGCTAGCTGGCTGCTGCAGCGGGCCCTACTTCAGCCCGCCCACACAGCGGATGTGTGTCATTGGCTGCTGGTGGCGGCCTGAACCAGGATCCTGCAGCAGCGACCGGTGCGTGCCAGCTATTGCGCGGGGCCGTTGGAGGCTCATTGAAGTTTGTGGGGCTTACTAGTACGCCCCACGGCTTCAAGGCCTCACGCTGCAGGCATAGTATGCCCTGCAGTGAGAAAGGGTTAAAATGAAGAAAACTGAGCAGCCCATCTATTTTACCAGGGAGGATACATTGAGATTTCTCTTGTTTTCAAGCATGTCCTGGGTTGCGAGTATGTACCGTTCGGTATCTTGCCCAAGGACACTTACTGGATAGGTGCTCTTGCCAGGATCGAACTTGTGTCTCCACAGTTCTAGAGCAGTGATATTACCTCTAGTCCACCCAGCCGGCACAATTTGTTTACAACCTTTAGTGAAGTGTCCACCATCGTATTTGCAAGATACTCAAGATATATTGTGCTTGCTAAGTGAATTGAAAGCATCTATTTTTGTGCAGTTTAGACGTTTTAAAAGCCTTTACAGCTCAGTTCCTCAGGAGCACGACCTAGTCCTTCTCAACATTTTCTTTCTTGCAGGGGCACTATACTTGACACAATGAATTTATTTTGACACACAATAACATTCCATTCAATGACAAGTATTACCTGCAGATACAAGGATCAGCAATGGGCAATGCTTGTGCCCCTTCATATTCTTTGTTTTTAAGGCACATCACTGTGCATTTTACCACCAAGTAGCTGTAAAACATTAATACACAACAAACATCTTGAATCCTGCTGCTCTTATTTTCCCTCGGCAGTGAAGGCTCGGCTCTGACAGGTCACCATGTCTATCCTAAAAATCCATGCCTGTCAAATCTTTGATTCTCGTGGCAATCCTACTGTGGAGGTAGACTTGTACACCGATAAAGGTCTCTTCCGTGCTGCTGTTCCCAGCGGTGCATCCACTGGGATTTATGAAGCTTTCGGGCTCAGGGTCAATGATAAAACTCGCTATCTGGGAAAGGGTGTCTCTAAAGAAGTTGATCACATAAATAAAACCATTGCACCAGCACTGGTTGAAAAGAAAGTCAGTGTTGTGGAACAGGAAAAAATAGACAAACTTATGTTGGACATGGATGGAACTGAGAATAAATCCAAATTCGGTGCCAATGCCATCCTGGGTGTGTCTCTGGCAGTGTGCAAGGCTGGAGCTGCCGAAAAGGGAGTCCCTCTGTACAGACACATTGCAGACTTGGCTGGAAATAAAGAGGTCATCTTACCTGTACCAGCCTTCAATGTAATCAATGGAGGCTCTCACGCTGGAAACAAGCTTGCCATGCAGGAATTTATGATCCTGCCAGTCGGTGCTAGCAATTTCAAAGAGGCTCTGCGTATTGGAGCTGAGGTCTACCACCACCTGAAGGGCGTATTCAAGGAGAAGTATGGAAAGGACGCAACAAACGTTGGTGATGAGGGTGGCTTTGCTCCCAACATCCTGGAGAATAAGGAAGCACTGGAACTCCTGAAGACTTCCATTGCTAAAGCAGGTTACACAGAACAGATTGTCATTGGCATGGACGTCGCTGCTTCAGAATTCTACCGCAATGGAAAGTACGACCTGGACTTCAAGTCCCCAGATGACCCTAGCAGACACATCAGCCCTGACCAGCTTGCTGACCTGTACAAAGGCTTTGTGAAGAATTACCCAGTTGTATCCATTGAAGATCCATTTGATCAGGATGATTGGGATGCCTGGTCAAAGTTCACTGGCAGTGTCGACATCCAGGTGGTGGGTGATGACCTTACTGTGACCAATCCCAAGCGAATTGCAAAAGCTGTGGATGACAAGGCCTGCAACTGTCTCCTCCTAAAGGTCAATCAGATTGGCTCTGTCACAGAATCCCTGCAAGCCTGCAAGCTGGCTCAGACTAATGGATGGGGAGTGATGGTCAGCCATCGTTCTGGAGAAACAGAAGATACTTTCATTGCTGGCTTGGTTGTTGGTCTCTGCACTGGACAGATTAAGACTGGGGCCCCCTGCAGGTCTGAACGTCTTGCCAAGTATAACCAGTTGCTCAGGATTGAGGAGGAGCTGGGCAGCAAGGCTGTATTTGCTCGCAAGAGCTTCAGGAAGCCATGCATCAATTAAACGGATGCCATCTCCTAGTCACTTAACCACCTGCTGTAGTCAATGCAAAATCTAGGAGTCTGAGGCTTAACACCACACTGCAGAGGTCTATTCCAACACAATCCTCCCAGACATGGCTGTGGAGATCCATCACTGGCCTCATCACACAATTCAGATCGGGACCTTTCCAGTCCCTGAAGCTTTGCTGCTTGTTAGGATAATTCCTTGTTTGTCTCTCGGTGCCTGCATGTTGTCAGTGTGTCTCCTATTGTGGCTGTGGTCCTCAACACTTCACTCTTGTCGTGTCGTATGTGCTCTCATGAAGCTGTGTTGCAGTTTATCGGGAGATTAGCTAAACGGTTTACATGCAGAGTCTGGAAAATTGTAGATTTTGTGAAGAGGTAATAAAAATCTTTTGACCGTGAAAAATAAAAAAAACATCTTGAATCCTGGGAAAAGGGATAGCAAGAGACCAGAAGGATTAGGATATATTGTAACAGAGGCTTCTGCTGAGACTACAAACAGTATAAAACTCTTGTCTTTTATTATTAAGTCTTGTTAAAAATGTAAAAGAGAAACTCTTGGGAGGTATGTCTTTTTTGTTTTTTTAAACAGGAATTTATAACTTCTGAATTTGCACACAATGTGAACGTGGGTATGGGATTTCCCAATATCCGAACCCTTACTAATTCATTTCTACAACGTGCCTACTGGGCTAAAATACAATGAATTGATGCTGTGGAGTTTTTCTTTTTTTCTTTCACATTAAAATTTTATTATCAAGGACAAGAACAAGCAAACAGACATAAAGGACCTCGCAGGATCAAAACTCGTCATCTGACATAGATCAAAAACAGTCGCGTGGGACCGGAACATGGCATCCCGAAGGGAGAGCTAATCACATAAAACAGCAAAAAGACAAAATTAAGCTATAACGAAGTCTGCCGTGTGGGTTTATATAAGGGTAGGTTTGAAGGGATAAAATGGTAAGGGAAAGGGGCAAGCGGCCAAGGCCAGTATTGTGCCGACCTTGGTGAAGTCCCAACGGCCAGTGACCATGGGAGAAAGCCACAGGGAGGTATTGGCACCAAGCCTGGGTACCAAGGGGGACACACATCGGATACCAAGTCCGATAATGTCCCATGAGGCAACCTGTAGTAGCCAAAAAAAAGGGGGGAAACGTAAATAAAACACCTCCAAATGTCCACATCATAAGGCATAAACCAGGTATGACAGTCAGCAATATAGATGAGCATATAGGACAAAAAGGACAAAAGTAAGTCAGCGAATAGGCAATGAAAAACAATATAAAGAACAGTCACCAAAAAAAAAAAAACAGCATGGAAAACGATCCGTTCAGAGGGCCCCTTCTCCATATCGAGTTGGGAGGACGACACCATGCAGGCCAGGTCTTGCAAGGGACTGAAGCCCGGTGCGGGGGAACAATGGTGTCAGGAGAAGAAAAAATCATAGCTCAGCCTAGTCCGGTCGCCACAGGGTCTCGTGGAAGGCCCGCCTCTCTCAGCACCGGCCACGCTGCAGCGGGGTGGGTGATGGTGTATAGTAAGTTCCCATGAGTCACCTCCAACGAGCCCACCAGGCCCCACCAGTATCGGACCCCCTTCGAGCGGAGAAAGACTATTACCTCCCGAAATCTACGGCGAGCCAGCAGGGTAACGAGAGACAAGTCCCGATATAGCAGGAGTTTCGAGCCCTCGAATCGCACAGCCTCCCGTGCTCCTGGGGATGTCATGCGTTTCATCTGACGGGCGACATCTACAGCCACAGCAATAAGATCCCTTGGGGCATCCGCAGGGGCCGTCGCATCCTTCCTAACGCGATACACCACGGCGAACATGGCTGGGGTCTCCGGAGAGGAACCCGTGACCTGGCATCCCAAGCGGTTCACATAGGGGAGGAGAGCAGTTTCAGGTACCGACTCCAGGACTCCTCGGATACGAACATTTGTCCTCCGGTGTCGGGCCTCCAGGGTTTCCACCGACCGGGTTAGGAGGGCAACCTGGGAGCACAGCTCAGCAACCTGATCTGTAAGGTGTGCATTCGCTGTCACCACTTCAGCCGACTGCACCTGTACCTCCTGAACCTGGGCGCGCACCTACATCACCTCGGCTCGCAATGCAGAAACCTCAGCCCGCCACACCGATTGCATTTCGTCCATAAATTTACAGAGGTCCCCTTTCGTAGAGGGTAGAGTGTCTTCTCCAACGATACCATGCAGGTCAGAGGCACAGGCGGATAAGGAAATCGACTCTGTTCCCAGTGACACCACAGGCCCAGTCCGGTGAGAATGGCTCGGGGTTCCCCGCATCATCAGAGGTGCTGAGCTGCGGGAGGCCACCGGTGTGGAATCCCTGTCCGAAGGGGAGCAATCCTCCTCTGAGCTTCGAGGTGCAGCAGAAGAGGCTGCCAAATCCAGATGACTCCCCCGACGCTCCACAGCCATTAATTTGCGTTTTGCCTGGGCCCTCTTCCGTGCAGCGGTGCCTGTCTTCTTCGATGTCATCACGGAAGGCGTCGTGGAAAGCAGGTGCCCATCATCCAGTCCTTCAGTCGGCCAGCAGCTGTCCCCCTTGTCCGAGGATCCATATCCCGGCGGGCGGATGAGAGAGGAGGTCACACGTCCGGGTGCATTACCCGCTTAGCATGGCCTCGCGGATGTCCCTCTGGCGCGTTCCCTCCGTCTGTTCCTGCCTCTTAGCGGTCTTCTTACCCATCTCAGCGTAGGGAAAGCGGAAGCGTGCTCGGCCGTAGGAAACTCCACAGGCTAGGTCACGCCACTAGGCACAAAACCAGATCCGCGGAAATTCTGCCGGAAAGCAGCACCAGAATGTGCACAACAGTCCCATACACTGTCCCCAGCAACAAAGGCACCCAGTGGCAGGCAGAAAAACGGGCAAATCTGTGAAAAACAGCAGTATAACAGCAGAGCCCGGGAGCATGCGACTGTTCACAGCAACAGCTAGCTCCGCCCCTTCATATTCTAATCTCTACCTGGGTTGTTGGGAAGAGGCAGTGGTGTTTTAATAGGGATAGACAATATCATTTTTCCACTACCGATTATCGACCACTTTTCAGACCGATATCAGGTGCCGATATTCTGCACATTTAAATTTTTGAATAATCACAATTTCGATGCAAATCTGGCATCAAAATTGTAAACATCACAACCAGGGAGAAAAATAAAGTGCTTGCACTTAGCAAAACTTAGCTTTCCAGAACACAGAAAAATGCCAAATAAAACCATGTAATCATCACAACTGGAAAGCTAAACAATATTTTGGGTTAAACAATCTTCGCGTTCACTGTGACGGTTAACGCACAGTAATGTACGACACGTGTGTGTGTGTGTGTAGAATCAGTGGGATTGTCCAGGCAGAGTGAAGATCATTCGCAGGCCGGTTTCCTATGCTAAGCCTTTTTGAGGCATTTATGCAGGTACCCTTGATTCCCAAAGTGATCTTGGTAATCCTGAGCTTTAGTGTGAATTCCTCAATGGTGAAACTGTTGTGGCATAGATGCAAGTACGTGTACTGCCCAACAGGAAAGCCATGATTCAAAGGGAGCGGGTGATAGCTTTCTTATTTCAGCAAACTGTTGGTACCAGTAGGTTTTCGGTATACAGTGGTTCAAGATGGAACAGAATCTTAGAATTCCTGTCCATCAACATTGTAGACGAAAAAAAAATATAAGCTTCCAGACCCAATTTTTTTTAATTAATCTGGACTTCGAAGGATTAAACACTAGGGGTTGGCCGGTTATCGGTACTAACAATTATCAGGGCCGATATTGAGGATTTTCCCTGTCATCCGCTGCAACAATGCTAATATTATGATTAACCAGGGCTTTTTTTCTGCCAGTACATACCAGTACTCTGTATCAGCACCTACTGGCTGGGCAGACTCTCCTCTGCTGAGCTGCAGAGGATGTCTGCAGCTCATTGGTCTGGTGCAGGTCGCGAACTTCTCCAACAGGGGCTGAAATCTTAGATGTCAGCTGCCTGCGGCAGCAATGCCCACCCACTGATATCATCGTGCATGGGTGTGATGACATCAGAAAAGACAGCCCTAGAATTCCCTACGGGGGAGATACAGGGGTCGTTTGGATCCACTTATCTCTGGAACCTTGGACTCTAGAGGGTCATATGAGGTACCACTGGAAAGACCAGAGCATGACCTTTCCAATGATGGCAAGCATGACTAGTGTATATGTAACAGAAAATAAATAAAATTTTCCTTTTTTTTTTCTTTTCTAATGCACTATTGTTCACTTTTCAATTATAAATGATGCAGCACTGTGATGTGCAGTGCGTATGAATGTATCCCAGATCTCCATTGCAATAAAACTCACAATAATGTGCGACATGTATGATTGCAAATTTTGACGAGGCATGGCTGGACATCACAAGGATTTTGCAACATTATTGGCCTAATCTCCTCTGGAGCCTGTGTTTGCCCTCACTCCGGTCTTGAAACTCCCCATTCAATTAAGCCCACAAAACACAGTTTAGCAGACTGACCCCATCACACCCAATTTAGTAGATCATCTAGAAACTCACAATGCTCCAAGGCTATTTGGAAAAATGTCTCTTCAAGTAATGGAATTCTTATATGAAAGGTAGAGCTTAAGCCTGGTTTCACACCTGCGGTTTTTTCCGCGCGGCAATACGTGCGTCTTTTGACGCGCGTATCGCGCAACCGTAAAAAACGCGCGAACACGCATTGCCGCGTGTTCGCAGCCATAGACTGCAGAGTGAACGCACTGTAAATACGCCCCAAAGAAGCTCCCGTACTTCTTTGGGCGTAGGACATTTTAGTGGTAGTGGTGCCTGGCCCGTGGTAGTGGTGCCTGGCCTCCCAGTGGTGAATCTGACCCCTTACAGACTTCCAGGAAGCACGCGCAACTTGGCCTGGAAAAACAGCACTTAGTACGATTTTCACTGAAGTCTTGCTGCCCGCGCAACTTGGCCTGGCAGAAAGAAGTACTTCCAGTGAGTCCACGCAACTCAGCCCATCAGAAAGCAGCACTTGCGGTGTTCCAGCATGGCTTCCCTCCATGCGCAACTCAGCCTGGCAGAAACCAGCACTTTCCAAGGGAGGCTTGCCTCGTGTCTGGCAACCGTGTAAAGCTTCCTGGAGCTCTCTCGGAATGAATTGACAACAAGAGGCCCATGCAAAGGGATGGAAGTTTGAGCGGACAAACCGTCCTCTATCCTCTCCCCATTATATCCGGCCGGCGGGTGCACCAAGAGCATTTGATCACGCAAAGGATTAACAGAGCGATAGCTCTTTCTCAATTCTGTGGGTGGTGGTACATGGCCATTCTTAGTTGGTGGAGCAATTTGTCTGGTTAACCTCCCTGGCGTTACGATTCTGACATATTTTATGTCAGGGAGGTTAATTCCGTTAACGATCGAGGCTCCTCAATGCTAACTAGTTATGTGACCCCCAACAGTCAGTGTCCAACTTCTTAGGGGGATCGAGCAAAAACAGGTATGTGATGTCCGAGGCTGCACGCGCGCTACACTGAATGGATCAGTATGTGTCTACCCTTCACCAACAGGTGCGGGTAACCCGCTGAACCCCATTCATAATAAGGATAGGGGATTGCAATTATTTCCCATGAACGTGGAATTCCCAGTATGCTTGCGTTCATTAACTCCCTGCCCTTTGTACACACCACCTATCACTACTACCGAATGGATAGTTTAGTGAGGTCCTCGGATCACCCTGCCAGGGTGGGCAACGGCCCTGGCGGAGCGGCGAGAAGGCGATTAAACTTGACTAGAGGAAGTAAAAGTCATAACAAGGTTTCCGTAGATGAACCTGTGGAAGGATCATTAACTGACCTCCTCCTCCCCAAGGCAGGGGAGAGAGAGAGAAAAATGACAAGAGGAGAGCACCCTGGCCACGGTGGCGGTGGGTGGACGGATGGGACGGAGGGCCGCGTGGCGTGCCCGTGGGCAGCAGAGGCGGTGGCTGAGGGAACCCTCGCTGGCCGGCCACCTAGCCTCTCCTCGTCAAGGAGAGAGGGGCACCCGCATACCCTCCTGGTCGCGGCTTAGGGTCACCTCCCCGTGCATTCCGCCCATGCACGGGGGCCAATAAGAAGGATTCCCTCGCACCAGATCCAGGTTCCACACGCGTTGTCTCAGGGGGAGGTGCACGGAAGGTTTGGAAGTCCCTCCCTGGCTAGGGAGGGCACCTGGAAGACAGCGCTGCAGTGGCAGACCTGACACCCCACCCGACCACAGGGTGACCAGGTGTCTGCTAACCGAATCCAAGAGTGCAGTGTCTGTTCTAGGCCCCCCCAAGCAACCTACCTCACCAAGAGGGAACTCAAAGTAGGCTCTTAGTGGTGGATCACTCGGCTCATGCGTTGATGAACTAGCTGCGAGAATTAGTGTGATTGCAGGACACATTGATCATCTACACTTTCGAACTCTCCTCGCTCTGTTGCCACACAAGATTCTAGGGGGCGAGGCGGGAGAGAGGGAGGTCGGCTAGAAGATTATTACAATAGTCAAGTCGGAAGATTACAAGGGCGTGGATGAGTTGCTTTGTGATGTCAGCGGTAAGAAATCGCCGAATTCTGGAAATATTATGCAACTGGTAGCAGCAGTGGATGTGGGGGATGAAGGAAAGAGCAGAGTCAAGTGTAACTCCGAGACAGCCATCATACAGAAGTCAAGGGGTGGGGAGGCATTAGAGGGAGGAATTAGGAGCTCAGCCTTTGATATGTTAATCTTTAGGTGGTGAGAGGCCATCCAGGAGGATTCCAGATAAACAGTCGCTGACTTTGGAGAGGACAGGAGGAGAGAGATCAGGGGTGGAGATATAGATCTGAGTATCATCAGCATAGAGGTGGTAATTCAAGCCAAAGCTGTTAATGATTTTTCCCAGGTGGTCAGGATGTGTAGAGTTTCCCCCCCCCCCCGTCTCCTGCCCCGATCTGGAATAAATGCTGGGTGAAGTGGAGGTTTTTTAGTGGCAAGTCCCAAATGGAAGGACAAGAGTCCCATCAGAACAAGAGAGACAACTTATCCAACAAAGTGGAGGTAAGGGAAGGTAAGAGAACAATGATGCCATTATCTCTCCCCCATTAAAACAAAGGGTTCCCAGAAAGAGAGGATGTAGAGGAGGAAACAGAACATCAACAAAAAAATAGCCAAAAAAAGAAAGGATGTAGAAATTAAAAGGCATTTTTAACTTGTGACAGAACACGCTGTCACTGTGCGACTTGGAGGGGGCTGTGCGCTAGCCTCCTGCCCAGAGACTATGGCCTGTGAAAGAGACTATTGGGGGAACTGGTGGACCTTTTAAATATATTTGGTTTTCACTGTTTTATATATCTGCCAGTTAACTAAAGAATCTGATGTCTGTGTGTTATTCCCTTGTGTATTCATTGTATAGTCTCTTGTTGTGTATTTTGCTTACATTCCCTCAATTATCTAACCCATCCCTGTATAGTATTGATATCTGTATTAGTACCTGCTCTCTCTATTGTGTAAGTTCTCGCTATAAGAAATTCCTTTTTTTTTACCTACCTTCTCCCTCCCCCCTTCTCCTCCTTAGGAAATCCCATTGTCCATTGTTTGAAGGTCCTGTGCAGCTATCTGCTTGAAAGTATGCAAATGAGTTGGTGGGTGACTGTATTTGTGATGTCTGCATTTGCCCCCCCTAGGGTATTCCTTTCCCTCCCCATGTGTCCCCCCACCACAAATCAGCATCCAGCTTCCCACACTTTTCGGACCGATGTATCTCCGTCCCTGTGCATCGTATATGGACGATCAAGGTGTCATTAAAAAGGGCAGATTCTGGCCTTTCCAATGATACCCTATATCTGTGTGAAGCAAAAGTCATAAAACATTATAAAGCCAACGAGGGCAAATATATTCATGTTTGAGCTACTGGGGGCAATATATATTCATGTTTGAGCTACTGGGCAATATATATTTATGTTTGAGCTGCTGGGGGGCAATATATATTTATGTTTGAGCTACTGGGGGCAATATATATTCATGTTTGAGCTACTGGGGCAATATATATTCATGTTTGAGCTACTGGGCAATATATATCTATGTTTGAGCTACTGGGCAATATATATTTATGTTTGAGCTACTAGGGGGCAATATATATTAATGTTTGAGCTACTGGGGGCAATATATATTCATGTTTGAGCTACTGGGGGCAAATATATTCATGTTTGAGCTACCGGGGGCAATATATATTCATGTTTGAGCTACTGGGGGAAATATATATTCATGTCTGAGCTACTGGGGCAATATATATTCATGTTTGTATATTCTGTGTGAAGTAAAAGTCATAAAACATTAAATAAAAACGTGCACGTAAACTTAAACATTTTCACAGGATTGAAATGGCTCAGCAGTGAAGTAGTTAATGTTCAGACTATACATTACATTGTGTATTACGTTAGTTTTTGCCTTGGTTTAGTTGTATATTAAGGGTTAATGGGTAGGCTCGTCTCTCACAGTACACATTTTATTTATTCCTTGATTAATGGTATTTTAGGGGTTAATGGGTAGGCTACATGCCTCACAGTGTATTCATTTCATGTTTTCCCTTGATTAATGGAATTTTAGGGGTTAATGGGTAGGCTAGATGCCACATTGTTTTTATTTTCATTGTATTTCCCTGGGTTTATGGCATTTTAGGGGTTATTATGGAAGTTAGAATCTAAAGGGTCTAATCAGCTTTAGATCCTCTGCTTTTCGTCACATTTCGCGAAAATATGGTGAATGGTCACTGTAATTTGCTAAAATTGGAGTCGCTGAAGCAGCTATAAGACATTCAGTGAAAACTGCCGAATAGCGGTGAATAAAATATTAAATTTAAATATCAGATTAGTACAGCAAAAAGGTATCATTGCATCACATTATTCTGGGATTATGGAATCTTATTTATATACAGGGGCGGACTGACCCATCGGGCACTGCCCGAGGGCCCGCGGGTCAGTAGGGGCCCGGTTTGGGGAGACACAGTAGGCCCCTGCCGGTTTCCCTCTGATGATCAGTGCACTTAACAGGCAGCCAGCGGCGCACTCTGTAAACACCGCGGTGGTGCCTGCGCCGCCCCCTCACATGACGTGTCACGTGAGGGGCGGCGCCAGTGCCATGTGCCTGCTCCAGTTTTAGACTGGGATGCAGGCACGCTGCAGGTGCCACCGCGGCATTTACAGAGTGCGCCGCTGGCTGCCTGTTAAGTGCACTGATCATCAGAGGGAAACCGGTGGGGGCCCACTGTGTCGCCCCAAACCGGGCCCCTACCGACCCGCGGGCCCTCAGAGCCGGTGATCAATGGGGGAGGAGGCAATATATATCCATGTTTGAGGTGCTGGGGGCAGTATTTATCCATGTTTGAGCTACTGGGGGCAATATATATCCATGTTTGAGCTACTGGGGGAAAATATATTCATGTTTGAGCTACTGGGGTCAAATATATTCATGTTTGAGCTACTGGGGCAAATATATTCATGTTTGAGCTGCTGGGGCAAATATTCATGTTTGAGCTACTGAGGGAAAATATATTCATGTTTGAGCTACTGGGGGCAAATATATTCATGTTTGAGCTACTGGGGGCAATATATATCCATGTTTGAGCTACTGGGGACAAATATATTCATGTTTGAGCTACTGGGGCAAATATATTCATGTTTGAGCTACGGGGGCAAATATATTCATGTTTGAGCTACTGGGGCTACGTATCCATGTTTGAGCTAATGGGGGCAAATATATTCATGTTTGAGCTACTGGGGCCTATATATTCATGTTTGAGCTACTGGGGGAAATATATTCATGTTTGAACTACTGGGGGCAATATATATTCATGTTTGAGCTGCTGTGGGCAATATATATTCATGTTTGAGCTGCTGGGCGCAGTATTTATCCATGTTTGAGCTACTGGGGCAATATATATTCATGTTTGAGCTACTGGGGGCAATATATATCCATGTTTGAGGTACTGGTGCAATATATATCCATGTTTGAGCCACCAAGGGCAAATATATTCATCTTTGAGCTACTGGGCAATATATATTTATGTTTGAGCTACTGGGCAATATATATTTATGTTTGAGCTACTGGGGGGCAATATATATTCATGTTTGAGCTACTGGGGGCAATATATATTCATGTTTGAGCTATTGGGCAATATATATTTATGTTTGACCTACTGGGCAATATATATTTATGTTTGAGCTACTGGGGGCAATATATATTCATGTTTGAGCTACTGGGGGGCAATATATATTCATGTTTGAGCTACTGGGCAATATATATTCCTGTTTGAGCTGCTGGGTGCAGTATTTATCCATGTTTGAGCTACCGAGGGCAATATACAGTTGTGTTCAAAATTATTCAACCCCCAATGCTGTAAAGGGTTTTAGGGAATTTAGTGTACATTTGTAATTGTATTCAGAATGAAATCCTACAAGGACTTTTTAAAGAACCATATGCAACTAAAATGACATCAATTGGTTTTGTAATACAGTAGTAAATGTTTATTTTGTGAATTCGTCATTGACACAATTATTCAACCCCTTAAAGACTACCACTCTGAAGAACAGAGGTTCATTCAAGTGTTTTCAATCAGGTATTGAAAACACCTGTGGATGTCACGGAGCAGCAATAAAGCATAATAAGCACCAATTAGGCAGCTTTAAAATGACTGTGATACTCAGCTCCTTCTAGACATTTACTGGTGTGGTTACAAACATGGTGAAGTCAAGAGAATGGTCCAGGAAGACAAGAGAAGAGGTGATTACTCTTCACAGGAAGGGCAATGGCTATAAGAAGATTGCAAAGATGTTAAACATACCAAGAGAGACCATAGGAAGCATCATTCGCAAATTCAAGGCAAAGGGCACTGTTGAAACGCTACCTGGTCGTGGCAGAAAGAAGATGCGGACTTCGACTGCTGTGCGCTACCTGAAGCGTAGAGTGGAGAAAAGTCCCCGTGTGACTGCTGAGGAACTGAGAAAAGATTTGTCAGATGTGGGTACTGAAGTTTCAGCTCAGACAATACTGCGCACACTGCGTAATGAAGGCCTCCATGCCAGAACTCCCAGGCGCACCCCCTTGCTGTCTCCAAAGAATAAGAAGAGTCGACTGCAGTATGCCAAAAGTCATGTGGACAAACCACAGAAGTTTTGGGATAGTGTTCTGTGGACTGATGAAACAAAATTAGAACTGTTTGGGCCCATGGATCAACGCTATGTTTGGAGGAGGAAGAACAAGGCCTATGAAGAAAAGAACACCTTGCCTACTGTGAAGCATGGCGGGGGGTCAATCATGCTTTGGGCTTTTTTGCTTCTGCAGGTACAGGGAAGCTTCAGCGTGTGCAAGGTACCATGAATTCTCTTCAGTACCAGGAGATATTGGATGACAATGTGATGCAGTCCGTCACAAACCTGAGGCTTGGGAGACGTTGGACCTTTCAACAGGACAATGATCCCAAGCATACCTCCAGGTCCACTAGAGCATGGTTGCAGATTAAAGGCTGGAACATTTTGGAGTGGCCATCGCAGTCACCTGAGTTAAATCTGATTGAGAACCTCTGGTGGGACTTAAAGAAAGCAGTTGCAGTGCGCAAGCCTAAGAATGTGACTGAACTGGAGGCTTTTGCCCATGACGAATGGGCGAAGATACCCGTAGATCGCTGCAAGACACTTGTGTCAAGCTATGCTTCACATTTAAAAGCTGTTATAACTGTAAAAGGATGTTGTACTAAGTACTAAGATTGAATGTCACTTGGGGGTTGAATAAAACTGATAATGATGTGCGCACAGAAAAGACATTTGTGGTTATTTCATTATAAATGTTATGTTATATTTGTCTGACCTACACGTGCCTCTTTGATTTAATTGTAAGCAAGATGACTGAATGATCAAAATCAATGTCAAGGGCGTGACTTGGCGCCGAACAGAGCGGACGTGCCTGGGAAGAGCTCCCACCAAACATCGCACTAACCCGCTTATAAAAGCAAATTTTACCACCCCACCGGAGCCAACAGTCTACACCTCTCCCCCAGGATCACGGTGGAACCGATCAGAGCGACGTGGAGACCTAGGTCGCGGGAGAGGTGCCGCCGGAAGAACAGAGGCCTACACCACGTGGGGAGCCTAGGCCGGGGAATACTTCGGCTGCGCCGATTGAAGCTCTCAGGAGTCGGACCGCAAACATTGAGGCAACCCTCGGGGTAAGAACCGACACAAAGGAGGCGCCTCGTGGGCTTTCATTTCCGGGGTCGCAGCAGAGGATCCCTCCGGACTTCACTGGCCAGCACACGGCACTGCCGACCACCAGGGGTAAGCCTCCACACAGAGAGACACCACCTCTCCCCCCCCGCTCCGCAAGACGTTCCCCACGCACCACCCGGGACCCGCACATACCGGCGCCTCGTGCGGCGGCCCGCAATTGAGACCCCCTCGGGAACTCCTGGGGAAAGGGGAAAAGACGCCCCGACGATCGGCGCCACTGTGAGTCTCGGGGACAGAGTCACTCGCACCCAACACCCCCTCTTACGGAGGGTCTCTGGCGCTAGACTCCTTACGTACCCCACTCTGAGACCGGGGGCAGTCCCCGCCGCTGCAGGCTCAACGGATTACCCCTCAAAACCATAAAAACAACAAAAGAGTGAAGGACAGAAAGGGGAAAAAGGTGGTGAGAGGAGCGTTTGGACACGTGGCAGCAGGCGGTCGCATTCTCTGAGCCAGCCCATACCCAGACATGCCTAACAGCCGGACACAGAAGGGGGGATCACGCCAGCGAGACATCAGGGACTCTATGCCGGGTGGGTCTGCTTCCAGGCGGGCGGCACTCTCCCTCCCTCCTGGTTATGATTCATCTGGGGACGATGACGGCTCCTCCTGGCCTCGTGGAGGTACTGTTGGGATGACATGGATCACACCGGAGTCCCAGGTACTAGACACGCGACCCCTCTCCGCAGCTGCGAAAAAACGAGCGCAGAAAAAACGCAAAGCAGCGCTGACAGCACCCTCGGGAACCTCGCTGGCCGCGCCAGAAGTTTCAGACGGGGATTCGGCAGAGGAGTGCCGGCTCTCCGCTGATAATAGCTTAGCCTCGGACCGACAGCCGGGTTGGAGACCGAGGCCCCGAATGCCCGCGGAAGGAGTTGGGACTGTTGACCCATGCACTGTCTCTGATGGGACACGGATCCGAGAAGAAGATGAACACCTCCCCTCCACGAAAGGCGACCTTCGTAGGATCCTGGATGAGCTGCGGGAAATACGGGAGATTTGGAAACCTGAGGTGGCAGCGGTCCGAGCAGAAGTTGACGTGGTGCGTGCGCAGGTAACGGAGGTACAGGCGAAGACCATTGAAGTACAGACGGAGCAAACTCACCTGACCGATCGAGTTACAGCCCTTAGCTCCCAGGTTGAGGCCCTGACCCGCTCCGTGGAGATACTAGAAACACGACATCGTCGCCGTAATATCAGGGTCAGAGGAATCCCAGCTTCGGTCTCGACAGCAGAGTTGTCGCCTTATGTTGCCCGCATGGCCCTACAGGTTTCTGGACTCCCTCCGGATACTCCTGGGGTGGTTGGGTCGACGTTCCGGACACGACGACCAGCGGCGACCCCCACGGGGACACCTGGAGATGTGGTAGTGGCGTTCCGAGATGTTGCCTTTAAAGTGAAGCTTATGAATACTCCTGGCGCACGGGACCCCGTGCATTTTGAGGGCTCTACGCTAGCACTGTACCATGACCTCCCGTTCCAGACCCTGCTGGCTCGCCGACGATTTCGGAACGTGACAACTACCCTTCGCCGCAAAGGGATTCGCTACAGATGGGGCTTGGCGGGCTCACTGGTAGTGACGCATGCCAACTTAGCCTATACGATCACCGATCCCTCGATGGCCTGGACTGATCTTGCGGCGGCGGGACTGTCGCCGGATCCACTGGAGTTGCAACCGGATTGAGGACTATCATTCCCCTTCCACTGCATTTTTCTGCTTAAGTTCGAGTTCTCTGGATTTTTCCTGATTGTTGTAGATCTTTTTTGTCGTTTTTTGTCGTTTTTTCGCTGAAGACTGAAAGTTGTTCTACACTCCCACCCCTGACCTTTCCCCTTGATTGCTATGTTTCGCTAAGAACCCCCCCCCCCTATTTGGGGAAGTTTATTATTTTTCTCCCCTTCCCCCCCTTGATTGCTATGTTCCGCTGAGGACCCCCTATTTGGGGACGTATATTATTTTTCTCCCCTTCCCCCTTTTGTTTGCTATGTCCGCTGAGAACCCCCTATCTGGGGATGTTTATTATTTTCCCCCCTTCCCTCCTTTGATCGCTATGTTCCGCTGAGAACCCCCTCTTTGGGGACGGTTATTATTTTCCCCCCTTCCCCCCTTTGATCGCTCTGTTCCGCTGAGGACCCCCCCCCATCTGGGGACGTTTATTATTTTCCCCCCTTCCCCCCCCCTTGATCGCCATGTTCCGCTGAGAACCCCCTATTTGGGGACGTTTATTATTTTCCCCCCTTCCCCCCTTTGATCGCTATGTTCAGCTGAGACCCCCCTATCTGGGGACGTTTATTATTTTCCTTATGCTGTACCTATGATGACAGTTTTGAGTGACCCTCACTTTGATATGTAACTGTAAGCTGATTTATTTACAAAATAAAAAATTTAAAAAAAAAAAAAAAAAAAATCAATGTCAAACTGGCCAAAACACTCAATTTCAGTGGGGGTTGAATAATTTTGAACACAACTGTATATTCATGTTTGAGCTACTGGGCAATATATATTTATGTTTGAGCTACTGGGGGCAAAATATATTCATGTTTGAGCTACTGGGGGCAATATATATTCATGTTTGAGCTACTGGGCAATATATATTTTTATTGGAGCTACTGGGCAATATATATTTATGTTTGAGCTACTGGGGGGCAATATATATTCATGTTTGAGCTACTGGGGGCAATATATATTCATGTTGGAGCTACTGGGGCACTATATATTCATGTTTGAGGTACTGGGGCAATATCCATGTTTGAGCTGCTGGGGCAAATATATTCATGTTTGAGCTACTGGGGCAATATATATCCATGTTTGAGGTGCTGGGGGCAGTATTTATCCATGTTTGAGCTACTGGGGGCAATATTTATCCATGTTTGAGCTACTGGGGGTAATATATATTCATGTCTGAGCTACTAGGGCAATATATATTCATGTTTGAGCTACTGGGGCAATATATATCCATGTTTGAGGTGCTGTGGGCAGTATTTATCCATGTTTGAGCTACTGGGACAATCTATATTCATGTTTCAGCTACTGGGGGCAATATATATTCATGTTTGTGCTACTGGGGGCAATATATTCATGTTTGAGCTACTGGGGCAATATATATCCATGTTTGAGGTGCTGGGGCAGTATTTATCCATGTTTGAGCTACTGGGGCAATATATTCATGTTTGAGCTACTGGGGCAATATATATTCATGTTCGAGCTACTGGGGGCAATTTATATCCATGTTATAGGTGCTGGGGCAGTATTTATCCATGTTTGAGCTACTGGGGCAGTATTTATCCATGTTTGAGCTACTGGGGCAATATATATGCATGTTTGAGCTACTGGGGCAGTATATATCCATGTTTGAGCTGGTGGGGGCAATACATATTTATGTTTGAGCTGCTGGGGGCAATCTATATTAATGTTTGAGCTACTGGGGCAATATATTTCATGTTTGAGCTACTGGGGTCAAATATATTCATGTTTGAGCTACTGGGGCAAATATATTCATGTTTGAGCTACTGGGGGCAATATATATCCATGTTTGAGCTACTGGGGACAAATATATTCATGTTTGAGCTACTGGGCGCAATATATATTTATGGTTGAGCTACTGGGGCAAATATATTCATTTTTGAGCTACTGGGGCAAATATGTTCATGTTTGAGCTACTGGGGGCAATATATATTCATGTTTCAGCTACTGGGGGCAAATATATTCATTTTTGAGCTACTGGGGGCAAATATATTCATGTTTGACCTACTGGGGCAAATATATTCATGTTTGAGCTACGGGGGCAAATATATTCATGTTTGAGCTACTGGGGCCTATATATTCATGTTTGAACTACTGGGGGCAATATATATTCATGTTTGAGCTGCTGTGGGCAATATATATTCATGTTTGAGCTGCTGGGCGCAGTTGTTATCCATGTTTGAGCTACTGGTGCAATATATATCCATGTTTGAGCCACCGAGGGCAAATATATTCATGTTTGAGCTACTGGGGGCAATATATATTTATGTTTGAGCTACTGGTGCAATATATATCCATGTTTGAGCCACCGAGGGCAAATATATTCATGTTTGAGCTACTGGGGGCAATATATATTCATGTTTGAGCTACTGGGGCAAATATATTCATGTTTGAGCTGCTGGGGGCAAATATTCATCTTTGAGCTACTGGGGAAAATATATTAATGTTTGAGCTACTGGGGGCAAATATATTCATGTTTGAGCTACTGGGTGCAATATATATCCATGTTTGAGCAACTGGGCACAAATATATTCATGTTTGAGCTACTGGGGTCAAATATATTCATGTTTGAGCGACTGGGGCAAATATATTCATGTTTGAGCTACTGGGTGCAATATATATCCATGTTTGAGCAACTGGGCACAAATATATTCATGTTTGAGCTACTGGGGTCAAATATATTCATGTTTGAGCGACTGGGGCAAATATATTCATGTTTGAGCTACATGGGGGGCAAATATATTCATGTTTGAGCTACTGGGGGCAATATATATCCATGTTTGAGCTACTGGGGACAAATATATTCATGTTTGAGCTACTGGGGGCAATATATATTTATGTTTGAGCTACTGGGGCAAATATATTCATGTTTGAGCTACTGGGGACAATATATACTCATGTTTGAGCTACTGGGGGCAAATATATTCATGTTTGACCTGCTGGGGAAAATATATTCATGTTTGAGCTAAGGGGGCAAATATATTCATGTTTGAGCTACTGGGGCTATATATCCATGTTTGAGCTAATGGGAGCAAATATATTCCTGTTTGAGCTACTGGGGCCTATATATTCATGTTTGAGCTACTGGGGGAAATATATTCATGTTTGAACTACTGGGGGCAATATATATTCATGTTTGAGCTGCTGTGGGCAATATATGTTCATGTTTGAGCTGCTGGGCGCAGTATTTATCCATGTTTGAGCTACTGGGGCAATATATTTTCATGTTTGAGCTACTGGGGGCAATATATATCCATGTTTGAGCTACTGGTGCAATATATATCCAAGTTTGAGCCACGAGGGCAAATATATTCATGTTTGAGCTACTGGGGGCAATATATGTTCATGTTTGAGCTACTGGGCAATATATATTTATGTTCGAGCTACTGGGCAATATATATTTATGTTTGAGCTTCTGGGGGGCAATATATATTCATGTTTGAGCTACTGGGCAATATATATTTATGTTTGACCTACTGGGCAATATATATTTATGTTTGAGCTACTGGGGGCAATATATATTCATGTTTGAGCTGCTGTGGGCAATATATATTCCTGTTTGAGCTGCTGGGAAAATATATTCATGTTTGAGCTACTGGGGGCAATATATATCCATGTTTGAGCTACTGGTGCAATATATATCCTTGTTTGAGCCACCGAGGGCAAATATATTCATGTTTGAGCTACTGGGGGCAATATATATTTATGTTTGAGCTACTGGGCAATATATATTTATGTTTGAGCTACTGGGGGCAATATATATTCATGTTTGAGCTACTGGGGGCAATATATATTCATGTTTGTGCTACTGGGGGCAATATATTCATGTTTGAGCTACTGGGGGCAATATATATCCATGTTTGAGGTGCTGGGGCAGTATTTATCCATGTTTGAGCTACTGGGGCAATATATTCATGTTTGAGCTACTGGGGCAATATATATTCATGTTCGAGCTACTGGGGGCAATTTATATCCATGTTTGAGGTGCTGGGGGCAGTATTTATCCATGTTTGAGCTACTGGGGGCAGTATTTATCCATGTTTGAGCTACTGGGGGCAATATATATGCATGTTTGAGCTACTGGGGCAGTATATATCCATGTTTGAGCTGGTGGGGGCAATACATATTTATGTTTGAGCTGCTGGGGGCAATCTATATTAATGTTTGAGCTACTGGGGGAAAATATATTCATGTTTGAGCTACTGGGGCTATATATCCATGTTTGAGCTAATGGGGGCAAATATATTCATGTTTGAGCTACTGGGGCCTATATATTCATGTTTGAACTACTGGGGGCAATATATATTCATGTTTGAGCTGCTGTGGGCAATATATATTCATGTTTGAGCTGCTGGGCGCAGTATTTATCCATGTTTGAGCTACTGGGGCAATATATATTCACGTTTGAGCTACTGGGGGCAATATATATCCATGTTTGAGCTACTGGTGCAATATATATCCATGTTTGAGCCACCGAGGGCAAATATATTCATGTTTGAGCTACTGGGGCCTATATATTCATGTTTGAACTACTGGGGGCAATATATATTCATGTTTGAGCTGCTGTGGGCAATATATGTTCATGTTTGAGCTGCTGGGCGCAGTATTTATCCATGTTTGAGCTACTGGGGCAATATATTTTCATGTTTGAGCTACTGGGGGCAATATATATCCATGTTTGAGCTACTGGTGCAATATATATCCAAGTTTGAGCCACGAGGGCAAATATATTCATGTTTGAGCTACTGGGGGCAATATATATTCATGTTTGAGCTACTGGGCAATATATATTTATGTTCGAGCTACTGGGCAATATATATTTATGTTTGAGCTTCTGGGGGCAATATATATTCATGTTTGAGCTACTGGGGCAATATATATTTATGTTTGACCTACTGGGCAATATATATTTATGTTTGAGCTACTGGGGGGCAATATATATTCATGTTTGAGCTGCTGTGGGCAATATATATTCCTGTTTGAGCTGCTGGGGAAAATATATTCATGTTTGAGCTACTGGGGGCAATATATATCCATGTTTGAGCTACTGGTGCAATATATATCCATGTTTGAGCCACCGAGGGCAAATATATTCATGTTTGAGCTACTGGGGGCAATATATATTTATGTTTGAGCTACTGGGCAATATATATTTATGTTTGAGCTACTGGGGCAATATATATTCATGTTTGAGCTACTGGGGGCAATATATATTCATGTTTGTGCTACTGGGGGCAATATATTCATGTTTGAGCTACTGGGGGCAATATATATCCATGTTTGAGGTGCTGGGGCAGTATTTATCCATGTTTGAGCTACTGGGGCAATATATTCATGTTTGAGCTACTGGGGCAATATATATTCATGTTCGAGCTACTGGAGGCAATTTATATCCATGTTTGAGGTGCTGGGGGCAGTATTTATCCATGTTTGAGCTACTGGGGGCAGTATTTATCCATGTTTGAGCTACTGGGGCAATATATATGCATGTTTGAGCTACTGGGGGCAGTATATATCCATGTTTGAGCTGGTGGGGGCAATACATATTTATGTTTGAGCTGCTGAGGGCAATCTATATTAATGTTTGAGCTACTGGGGAAAATATATTCATGTTTGAGCTACTGGGGCTATATATCCATGTTTGAGCTAATGGGGGCAAATATATTCATGTTTGAGCTACTGGGGCCTATATATTCATGTTTGAACTACTGGGGGCAATATATATTCATGTTTGAGCTGCTGTGGGCAATATATATTCATGTTTGAGCTGCTGGCGCAGTATTTATCCATGTTTGAGCTACTGGGGCAATATATATTCACGTTTGAGCTACTGGGGCAATATATATTCCATGTTTGAGCTACTGGTGCAATATATATCCATGTTTGAGCCACCGAGGGCAAATATATTCATGTTTGAGCTACTGGGGCAAATATATTCATGTTTGAGCTACTGGGGCAAATATATTCATGTTTGAGCTACGGGGGCAAATATATTCATGTTTGAGCTACTGGGGCTACGTATCCATGTTTGAGCTAATGGGGCAAATATATTCATGTTTGAGCTACTGGGGCCTATATATTCATGTTTGAGCTACTGGGGGAATATATTCATGTTTGAACTACTGGGGGCAATATATATTCATGTTTGAGCTGCTGTGGGCAATATATATTCATGTTTGAGCTGCTGGGCGCAGTATTTATCCATGTTTGAGCTACTGGGGCAATATATATTCATGTTTGAGCTACTGGGGGCAATATATATCCATGTTTGAGGTACTGGTGCAATATATATCCATGTTTGAGCCACCGAGGGCAAATATATTCATCTTTGAGCTACTGGGCAATATATATTTATGTTTGAGCTACTGGGCAATATATATTTATGTTTGAGCTACTGGGGGGCAATATATATTCATGTTTGAGCTACTGGGGGCAATATATATTCATGTTTGAGCTATTGGGCAATATATATTTATGTTTGACCTACTGGGCAATATATATTTATGTTTGAGCTACTGGGGGGCAATATATATTCATGTTTGAGCTACTGGGGGGCAATATATATTCATGTTTGAGCTACTGGGCAATATATATTCCTGTTTGAGCTGCTGGGTGCAGTATTTATCCATGTTTGAGCTACCGAGGGCAATATACAGTTGTGTTCAAAATTATTCAACCCCCAATGCTGTAAAGGGTTTTAGGGAATTTAGTGTACATTTGTAATTGTATTCAGAATGAAATCCTACAAGGACTTTTTAAAGAACCATATGCAACTAAAATGACATCAATTGGTTTTGTAATACAGTAGTAAATGTTTATTTTGTGAATTCGTCATTGACACAATTATTCAACCCCTTAAAGACTACCACTCTGAAGAACAGAGGTTCATTCAAGTGTTTTCAATCAGGTATTGAAAACACCTGTGGATGTCACGGAGCAGCAATAAAGCATAATAAGCACCAATTAGGCAGCTTTAAAATGACTGTGATACTCAGCTCCTTCTAGACATTTACTGGTGTGGTTACAAACATGGTGAAGTCAAGAGAATGGTCCAGGAAGACAAGAGAAGAGGTGATTACTCTTCACAGGAAGGGCAATGGCTATAAGAAGATTGCAAAGATGTTAAACATACCAAGAGAGACCATAGGAAGCATCATTCGCAAATTCAAGGCAAAGGGCACTGTTGAAACGCTACCTGGTCGTGGCAGAAAGAAGATGCGGACTTCGACTGCTGTGCGCTACCTGAAGCGTAGAGTGGAGAAAAGTCCCCGTGTGACTGCTGAGGAACTGAGAAAAGATTTGTCAGATGTGGGTACTGAAGTTTCAGCTCAGACAATACTGCGCACACTGCGTAATGAAGGCCTCCATGCCAGAACTCCCAGGCGCACCCCCTTGCTGTCTCCAAAGAATAAGAAGAGTCGACTGCAGTATGCCAAAAGTCATGTGGACAAACCACAGAAGTTTTGGGATAGTGTTCTGTGGACTGATGAAACAAAATTAGAACTGTTTGGGCCCATGGATCAACGCTATGTTTGGAGGAGGAAGAACAAGGCCTATGAAGAAAAGAACACCTTGCCTACTGTGAAGCATGGCGGGGGGTCAATCATGCTTTGGGCTTTTTTGCTTCTGCAGGTACAGGGAAGCTTCAGCGTGTGCAAGGTACCATGAATTCTCTTCAGTACCAGGAGATATTGGATGACAATGTGATGCAGTCCGTCACAAACCTGAGGCTTGGGAGACGTTGGACCTTTCAACAGGACAATGATCCCAAGCATACCTCCAGGTCCACTAGAGCATGGTTGCAGATTAAAGGCTGGAACATTTTGGAGTGGCCATCGCAGTCACCTGAGTTAAATCTGATTGAGAACCTCTGGTGGGACTTAAAGAAAGCAGTTGCAGTGCGCAAGCCTAAGAATGTGACTGAACTGGAGGCTTTTGCCCATGACGAATGGGCGAAGATACCCGTAGATCGCTGCAAGACACTTGTGTCAAGCTATGCTTCACATTTAAAAGCTGTTATAACTGTAAAAGGATGTTGTACTAAGTACTAAGATTGAATGTCACTTGGGGGTTGAATAAAACTGATAATGATGTGCGCACAGAAAAGACATTTGTGGTTATTTCATTATAAATGTTATGTTATATTTGTCTGACCTACACGTGCCTCTTTGATTTAATTGTAAGCAAGATGACTGAATGATCAAAATCAATGTCAAGGGCGTGACTTGGCGCCGAACAGAGCGGACGTGCCTGGGAAGAGCTCCCACCAAACATCGCACTAACCCGCTTATAAAAGCAAATTTTACCACCCCACCGGAGCCAACAGTCTACACCTCTCCCCCAGGATCACGGTGGAACCGATCAGAGCGACGTGGAGACCTAGGTCGCGGGAGAGGTGCCGCCGGAAGAACAGAGGCCTACACCACGTGGGGAGCCTAGGCCGGGGAATACTTCGGCTGCGCCGATTGAAGCTCTCAGGAGTCGGACCGCAAACATTGAGGCAACCCTCGGGGTAAGAACCGACACAAAGGAGGCGCCTCGTGGGCTTTCATTTCCGGGGTCGCAGCAGAGGATCCCTCCGGACTTCACCGGCCAGCACACGGCACTGCCGACCACCAGGGGTAAGCCTCCACACAGAGAGACACCACCTCCCCCCCCCCGCTCCGCAAGACGTTCCCCACGCACCACCCGGGACCCGCACATACCGGCGCCTCGTGCGGCGGCCCGCAATTGAGACCCCCTCGGGAACTCCTGGGGAAAGGGGAAAAGACGCCCCGACGATCGGCGCCACTGTGAGTCTCGGGGACAGAGTCACTCGCACCCAACACCCCCTCTTACGGAGGGTCTCTGGCGCTAGACTCCTTACGTACCCCACTCTGAGACCGGGGGCAGTCCCCGCCGCTGCAGGCTCAACGGATTACCCCTCAAAACCATAAAAACAACAAAAGAGTGAAGGACAGAAAGGGGAAAAAGGTGGTGAGAGGAGCGTTTGGACACGTGGCAGCAGGCGGTCGCATTCTCTGAGCCAGCCCATACCCAGACATGCCTAACAGCCGGACACAGAAGGGGGGATCACGCCAGCGAGACATCAGGGACTCTATGCCGGGTGGGTCTGCTTCCAGGCGGGCGGCACTCTCCCTCTCCCTCCCTCCTGGTTATGATTCATCTGGGGACGATGACGGCTCCTCCTGGCCTCGTGGAGGTACTGTTGGGATGACATGGATCACACCGGAGTCCCAGGTACTAGACACGCGACCCCTCTCCGCAGCTGCGAAAAAACGAGCGCAGAAAAAACGCAAAGCAGCGCTGACAGCACCCTCGGGAACCTCGCTGGCCGCGCCAGAAGTTTCAGACGGGGATTCGGCAGAGGAGTGCCGGCTCTCCGCTGATAATAGCTTAGCCTCGGACCGACAGCCGGGTTGGAGACCGAGGCCCCGAATGCCCGCGGAAGGAGTTGGGACTGTTGACCCATGCACTGTCTCTGATGGGACACGGATCCGAGAAGAAGATGAACACCTCCCCTCCACGAAAGGCGACCTTCGTAGGATCCTGGATGAGCTGCGGGAAATACGGGAGATTTGGAAACCTGAGGTGGCAGCGGTCCGAGCAGAAGTTGACGTGGTGCGTGCGCAGGTAACGGAGGTACAGGCGAAGACCATTGAAGTACAGACGGAGCAAACTCACCTGACCGATCGAGTTACAGCCCTTAGCTCCCAGGTTGAGGCCCTGACCCGCTCCGTGGAGATACTAGAAACACGACATCGTCGCCGTAATATCAGGGTCAGAGGAATCCCAGCTTCGGTCTCGACAGCAGAGTTGTCGCCTTATGTTGCCCGCATGGCCCTACAGGTTTCTGGACTCCCTCCGGATACTCCTGGGGTGGTTGGGTCGACGTTCCGGACACGACGACCAGCGGCGACCCCCACGGGGACACCTGGAGATGTGGTAGTGGCGTTCCGAGATGTTGCCTTTAAAGTGAAGCTTATGAATACTCCTGGCGCACGGGACCCCGTGCATTTTGAGGGCTCTACGCTAGCACTGTACCATGACCTCCCGTTCCAGACCCTGCTGGCTCGCCGACGATTTCGGAACGTGACAACTACCCTTCGCCGCAAAGGGATTCGCTACAGATGGGGCTTGGCGGGCTCACTGGTAGTGACGCATGCCAACTTAGCCTATACGATCACCGATCCCTCGATGGCCTGGACTGATCTTGCGGCGGCGGGACTGTCGCCGGATCCACTGGAGTTGCAACCGGATTGAGGACTATCATTCCCCTTCCACTGCATTTTTCTGCTTAAGTTCGAGTTCTCTGGATTTTTCCTGATTGTTGTAGATCTTTTTTGTCGTTTTTTGTCGTTTTTTCGCTGAAGACTGAAAGTTGTTCTACACCTCCCACCCCTGACCTTTCCCCTTGATTGCTATGTTTCGCTAAGAACCCCCCCCCCCTATTTGGGGAAGTTTATTATTTTTCTCCCCTTCCCCCCCTTGATTGCTATGTTCCGCTGAGGACCCCCTATTTGGGACGTATATTATTTTTCTCCCCTTCCCCCTTTTGTTTGCTATGTCCGCTGAGAACCCCCTATCTGGGGATGTTTATTATTTTTCCCCCCTTCCCTCCTTTGATCGCTATGTTCCGCTGAGAACCCCTCTTTGGGGACGGTTATTATTTTCCCCCCTTCCCCCTTTGATCGCTCTGTTCCGCTGAGGACCCCCCCCCATCTGGGGACGTTTATTATTTTTCCCCCCTTCCCCCCCCCCTTGATCGCCATGTTCCGCTGAGAACCCCCTATTTGGGGACGTTTATTATTTTTCCCCCCTTCCCCCCTTTGATCGCTATGTTCAGCTGAGACCCCCCTATCTGGGGACGTTTATTATTTTCCTTATGCTGTACCTATGATGACAGTTTTGAGTGACCCTCACTTTGATATGTAACTGTAAGCTGATTTATTTACAAAATAAAAAATTTAAAAAAAAAAAAAAAAAAAAATCAATGTCAAACTGGCCAAAACACTCAATTTCAGTGGGGGTTGAATAATTTTGAACACAACTGTATATTCATGTTTGAGCTACTGGGCAATATATATTTATGTTTGAGCTACTGGGGGCAAAATATATTCATGTTTGAGCTACTGGGGGCAATATATATTCATGTTTGAGCTACTGGGCAATATATATTTTTATTGGAGCTACTGGGCAATATATATTTATGTTTGAGCTACTGGGGGGCAATATATATTCATGTTTGAGCTACTGGGGGCAATATATATTCATGTTGGAGCTACTGGGGCACTATATATTCATGTTTGAGGTACTGGGGCAATATCCATGTTTGAGCTGCTGGGGGCAAATATATTCATGTTTGAGCTACTGGGGCAATATATATCCATGTTTGAGGTGCTGGGGGCAGTATTTATCCATGTTTGAGCTACTGGGGGCAATATTTATCCATGTTTGAGCTACTGGGGGTAATATATATTCATGTCTGAGCTACTAGGGCAATATATATTCATGTTTGAGCTACTGGGGCAATATATATCCATGTTTGAGGTGCTGTGGGCAGTATTTATCCATGTTTGAGCTACTGGGACAATCTATATTCATGTTTGAGCTACTGGGGGCAATATATATTCATGTTTGTGCTACTGGGGGCAATATATTCATGTTTGAGCTACTGGGGGCAATATATATCCATGTTTGAGGTGCTGGGGCAGTATTTATCCATGTTTGAGCTACTGGGGCAATATATTCATGTTTGAGCTACTGGGGCAATATATATTCATGTTCGAGCTACTGGGGGCAATTTATATCCATGTTATAGGTGCTGGGGGCAGTATTTATCCATGTTTGAGCTACTGGGGGCAGTATTTATCCATGTTTGAGCTACTGGGGCAATATATATGCATGTTTGAGCTACTGGGGCAGTATATATCCATGTTTGAGCTGGTGGGGGCAATACATATTTATGTTTGAGCTGCTGGGGGCAATCTATATTAATGTTTGAGCTACTGGGGAAAATATATTCATGTTTGAGCTACTGGGGTCAAATATATTCATGTTTGAGCTACTGGGGCAAATATATTCATGTTTGAGCTACTGGGGGCAATATATATCCATGTTTGAGCTACTGGGGACAAATATATTCATGTTTGAGCTACTGGGCGCAATATATATTTATGGTTGAGCTACTGGGGCAAATATATTCATTTTTGAGCTACTGGGGCAAATATATTCATGTTTGAGCTACTGGGGGCAATATATATTCATGTTTCAGCTACTGGGGGCAAATATATTCATTTTTGAGCTACTGGGGGCAAATATATTCATGTTTGACCTACTGGGGCAAATATATTCATGTTTGAGCTACGGGGGCAAAATATATCATGTTTGAGCTACTGGGGCCTATATATTCATGTTTGAACTACTGGGGGCAATATATATTCATGTTTGAGCTGCTGTGGGCAATATATATTCATGTTTGAGCTGCTGGGCGCAGTTGTTATCCATGTTTGAGCTACTGGTGCAATATATATTTATGTTTGAGCTACTGGGGGCAATATATCCATGTTTGAGCCACTGAGGGGCAATATATTCATGTTTGAGCTACTGGGGGCAATATATATTCATGTTTGAGCTACTGGGGCAATATATTCATGTTTGAGCTGCTGGGGGCAAATATTCATCTTTGAGCTACTGGGGAAAATATATTAATGTTTGAGCTACTGGGGGCAAATATATTCATGTTTGAGCTACTGGGTGCAATATATATCCATGTTTGAGCAACTGGGCACAAATATATTCATGTTTGAGCTACTGGGGTCAAATATATTCATGTTTGAGCGACTGGGGCAAATATATTCATGTTTGAGCTACTGGGTGCAATATATATCCATGTTTGAGCAACTGGGCACAAATATATTCATGTTTGAGCTACTGGGGTCAAATATATTCATGTTTGAGCGACTGGGGCAAATATATTCATGTTTGAGCTACATGGGGGGCAAATATATTCATGTTTGAGCTACTGGGGGCAATATATATCATGTTTGAGCTACTGGGGACAAATATATTCATGTTTGAGCTACTGGGGGCAATATATATTTATGTTTGAGCTACTGGGGCAAATTATTCATGTTTGAGCTACTGGGGACAATATATACTCATGTTTGAGCTACTGGGGGCAAATATATTCATGTTTGACCTGCTGGGGAAAAATATTCATGTTTGAGCTACTGGGGGCAAATATATTCATGTTTGAGCTACTGGGGCTATATATCCATGTTTGAGCTACTGGGGCCTATATATTCATGTTTGAGCTACTGGGGGAAATATATTCATGTTTGAACTACTGGGGGCAATATATATTCATGTTTGAGCTGCTGTGGGCAATATATGTTCATGTTTGAGCTGCTGGGCGCAGTATTTATCCATGTTTGAGCTACTGGGGCAATATATTTTCATGTTTGAGCTACTGGGGGCAATATATATCCATGTTTGAGCTACTGGTGCAATATATATCCAAGTTTGAGCCACGAGGGCAAATATATTCATGTTTGAGCTACTGGGGGCAATATATATTCATGTTTGAGCTACTGGGCAATATATATTTATGTTCGAGCTACTGGGCAATATATATTTATGTTTGAGCTTCTGGGGGGCAATATATATTCATGTTTGAGCTACTGGGCAATATATATTTATGTTTGACCTACTGGGCAATATATATTTATGTTTGAGCTACTGGGGGGCAATATATATTCATGTTTGAGCTGCTGTGGGCAATATATATTCCTGTTTGAGCTGCTGGGGAAAAATATATTCATGTTTGAGCTACTGGGGGCAATATATATCCATGTTTGAGCTACTGGTGCAATATATATCCATGTTTGAGCCACCGAGGGCAAATATATTCATGTTTGAGCTACTGGGGGCAATATATATTTATGTTTGAGCTACTGGGCAATATATATTTATGTTTGAGCTACTGGGGGCAATATATATTCATGTTTGAGCTACTGGGGGCAATATATATTCATGTTTGTGCTACTGGGGGCAATATATTCATGTTTGAGCTACTGGGGGCAATATATATCCATGTTTGAGGTGCTGGGGCAGTATTTATCCATGTTTGAGCTACTGGGGCAATATATTTCATGTTTGAGCTACTGGGGCAATATATATTCATGTTCGAGCTACTGGGGGCAATTATATCCATGTTTGAGGTGCTGGGGCAGTATTTATCCATGTTTGAGCTACTGGGGGCAGTATTTATCCATGTTTGAGCTACTGGGGGCAATATATATGCATGTTTGAGCTACTGGGGCAGTATATATCCATGTTTGAGCTGGTGGGGGCAATACATATTTATGTTTGAGCTGCTGGGGAAATCTATATTAATGTTTGAGCTACTGGGGGAAAATATATTCATGTTTGAGCTACTGGGGCTATATATCCATGTTTGAGCTACTGGGGCAGTATTTATCCATGTTTGAGCTACTGGGGGCAATAATATATGCATGTTTGAGCTACTGGGGCAATATATATCCATGTTTGAGCTACTGGGCCAATATATATTTATGTTTGAGCTACTGGGGGGCAATATATATTCATGTTTGAGCTGCTGGGGGCAATATATATTCCTGTTTGAGCTGCTGGGGAAAATATATTCATGTTTGAGCTACTGGGGGCAATATATATCCATGTTTGAGCTACTGGTGCAATATATATCCATGTTTGAGCTACGAGGGCAAATATATTCATGTTTGAGCTACTGGGGGCAATATATATTTATGTTTGAGCTACTGGGCAATATATTTCATGTTTGAGCTACTGGGGGCAATATATATCCATGTTTGAGGTGCTGGGGCAGTATTATCCATGTTTGACTTACTGGGCAATATATTCATGTTGAGCTACTGGGGCAATATATATCATGTTCGAGCTACTGGCAGGCAATTTATATCCATGTTTGAGGTGCTGGGGCAGTATTTATCCATGTTTGAGCTACTGGGGCAGTATTTATCCATCTTTGAGCTACTGGGGCAATATATATGCTTGTTTGAGCTACTGGGGCAGTATATATCCATGTTTGAGCTGGTGGGGGCAATACATATTTATGTTTGAGCTGCTGGGGGCAATATATATTACTGTTTAGCTACTGGGGAAAATATATTCATGTTGAGCTACTGGGCATATATATCCATGTTTGAGCTAATGGGGGCAAATATTTCATGTTTGAGCTACTGGGGCCTATATATTCATGTTTGAACTACTGGGGGCAATATATATTCATGTTTGAGCTACTGTGGGCAATATAATTCATGTTGAGCTGCTGGGCGCAGTATTTATCCATGTTTGAGCTACTGGGGCAATATATATTCACGTTTGAGCTACTGGGGCAATATATATCCATTTTGAGCTACTGGTGCAAATATATCCATGTTTGAGCCACGAGGGCAAATATATTCATGTTTGAGCTACTGGGGCAATATATATTATGTTGAGCTACTGGGGCAATAATATTTTTATTGTTTGAGCTACTGGGCAATATATATTATGTTTGAGCTACTGGGGGCAATATTATTCATATTTGAGCTACCGGGGCAATATATATTCATGTTTGAGCTGCTGGGCAATAATATTATGTTTGAGCTTACTGGGGGCAAATATATTCATGTTTGAGCTACTGGGGGAAAATATATTCATGTTTGAGCTACTGGGGGAAAATATATTCATGTTTCAGCTACTGGTGCAATATATATCCATGTTTGAGCTACCGAGGGCAAATATATTCATGTTTGAGCTAATGGGGGCAATATATATTCATGTTTGAGCTACTGGGCAATATATATTTATGTTTGAGCTACTGGGGGGCAATATACATTCATGTTTGAGCTACCGGGGGCAATATATATTCATGTTTGAGCTACTGGGACAATATGTATTCATGTTTGAGCTACTGGGGCAATATATATTCATGTTTGAGGTGCTGGGGGCAGTATTTATCCATGTTTGAGCTACTGGGGGCAATATATTTTCATGTCTGAGCTACTGGGGGCAATATATTTTCATGTCTGAGCTACTGGGGTAATATATATTCATGTTTGAGCTACTGGGGCAATATATATTCATGTTTGAGCTACTGGGGGCAATATATAAATCCATGTTTGAGGTGCTGGGGGCAGTATTTATCCATGTTTGAGCTACTGGGGGCAATCTATATTCATGTTTGAGCTACTGGGGGCAATATATATTCATGTTTGAGCTACTGGGGGCAATATATATCCATGTTTGAGGTGCTGGGGCAGTATTTATCCATGTTTGAGCTACTGGGGGCAATATATATTCATGTTTGAGCTACTGGGGGCAATATATATTCCTGTTTGAGCTACTGGGGCAATTTATATCCATGTTTGAGGTGCTGGGGGCAGTATTTATCCATATTTGAGCTATTGGGGGCAGTATTTATGTTTGAGCTACTGGGGGCAATATATATGCCTGTTTGAGCTTCTGGGTCAGTATATATCCATGTTTGAGCTGGCGGGGGCAATACATATTCATGTTTGAGCTGCTGGGGGCAATCTATATTCATGTTTGAGCTACTGGGGGCAATATATATTCATGTTTGAGCTGGTGGGGGCAATATATATTCATGTTTTGTGCTACTGGGGGCAATATATATTCATGCTTGAGCTACTGGGCGCAATATATATTCATGTTTGCAGTGCTGGGGGCAGTATTTATCCATGTTTGAGCTACTGGGGCAATATATATTCATGTTTGAGCTACTGGGGCAATATATATTTATGTTTGAGCTACTGGGGGCAATTTATATCCATGTTTGAGGTGCTGAGGGCAGTATTTATCCATGTTTGAGCTAATGGGGCAATATATATTCATGTTTGTGCTACTGGGGGCAATATATATTCATGGTTGTGCTACTGGGGGCAATATATATTCATGTTTGAGCTACTGGGGGCAATATATATATCCATGTTTGAGGTGCTGGGGGCAGTATTTATCCATGTTTGAGCTACTGGGGGCAATTTATATCCATGTTTGAGGTGCTGGGGGCAGTATTTATCCATATTTGAGCTACTGGGGGCAGTATTTATGTTTGAGCTACTGGGGGCAACATATATGCATGTTTGAGCTACTGGGGCAGTATATATCCATGTTTGAGCTGGCGGGGGCAATACATATTCATGTTTGAGCTGCTGGGGGCAATCTATATTCATGTTTGAGCTACTGGGGGCAATATATATTCATGTTTGAGCTACTGGGCGCAATATATATCCATGTTTGCAGTGCTGGGGGCAGTATTTATCCATGTTTGAGGTGCTGGGGGCAGTATTTATCCATGTTTGAGCTACTGGGGGCAATATATATTCATGTTTGTGCTACTGGAGGCAATATATATTCATGTTTGAGCTACTGGGGGCAATATATATCCATGTTTGAGGTGCTGGGGGCAGTATGTATCCATGTTTGAGCTACTGGGGGCAATATATATTCATTTTTGAGCTACTGGGGGCAATATATATTCATGTTTGAGCTACTGCTGCAATATATATTCATGTTTGAGCTACTGGGGCAGTTTATATCCATGTTTGAGGTGCTGGGGGCAGTATTTATCCATGTTTGAGCTACTGGGGGCAGTATTTATCCATGTTTGAGCTACTGGGGGCAGTATATGTCCATGTTTGAGCTGGTGGGGGCCTTACATATTCATGTTTGAGCTGCTGGGGGCAATCTATATTCATGTTTGAGCTACTGGGGGCAATATATATTCATGTTTGAGCTACTGGGGGCAATTTATATCCATGTTTGAGGTGCTGGGGGCAATATATATTCATGTTTTGTGCTACTGGGGGCAATATATATTTATGTTTTGTGCTACTGGGGGCAATATATATTCACTTTTGAGCTACTGGGCACAATATATATTCATTTTTGCGGTGCTGGGGGCAGTATTTTTCCTTGTTTGAGCTACTGGGGCAGTATTTATCCATGTTTGAGCTACTGGGGCAATATATATTCATGTTTGAGCTACTGGGGGCAATTTATATCCATGTTTGAGGTGCTGGGGCAGTATTTATCCATGTTTGAGCTACTGGGGAAATATATATTCATGTTTGTGCTACTGGGTGCAATATATAATCATGTTTGAGCTACTGGGGGCAATATATATCCATGTTTGAGTGCTGGGGCAGTATTTATCCATGTTTGAGCTACTGGGGGCAGTATTTATCCATGTTTGAGCTACTGGGGCAATATATATTCATGTTTGAGCTACTGGGGGCAATTTATATCCATTTTTGAGGTGCTGGGGGCAGTATTTATCCATGTTTGAACTACTGGGGGCAGTATTTATACATGTTTGAGCTACTGGGGGCAATATATATGCATGTTTGAACTACTGGGGGCAGTATATATCCATTTTTGAGCTGGTGGGGGCAATACATATTCATGTTTGAGCTGCTGGGGGCAATCTATATTCATGTTTGAGCTACTGGGGGCAATATATATTCATGTTTGAGCTACTGGGGCAATATATATTCACGTTTGAGATACTGGGGGCAATATATTTCCATGTTTGAGGTGCTGGGTGCAGTATTTATCCATGTTTGAGCTACTGGGGGCAGTATTTATCCATTTTTGAGCTACTGGGGCAATATATATTCATGTTTGAGCTACTGGGGCAATATTTATTAATGTTTGAGCTACTGGGGGCGATATATATCCATGTTTGAGGTGCTGGGGGCAGTATTTATCCATGTTTGAGCTACTGGGGGCAATATATATTCATGTTTGAGCTACTGGGGCAATATATATTCATGTTTGAGCTACTGGGGCAATATATATTCATGTTTGAACTACTGGGGGCAATTTATATCCATGTTTGCAGTGCTGGGGGCAGTATTTATCCATGTTTGAGCTACTGGGGGCAGTATTTATCCATTTTTGAGCTACTGGGGCAATATATATTCATGTTTGAGCTACTGGGGCAATATATATTAATGTTTGAGCTACTGGGGGCGATATATATCCATGTTTGAGGTGCTGGGGGCAGTATTTATCCATGCTTGAGCTACTGGGGGCAATATATATGCATGTTTGAGCTACTGGGGGCAGTATAGATCCATGTTTGAGCTGGTGGGGGCAATACATATTCATGTTTGAGCTGCTGGGGGCAATATATATCCATGTGTGAGCTGCTGAGGGTTATAGAAACATAGAAAAATGTCGGCAGATAAGAACCTTTCGGCCCATCTAGTCTGCCCAATTAATATATATCCATGTTTGAGCTGGTGGGGCCAATACATATTCATGTTTGAGCTGCTGGGGGCAATATATATCCATGTGTGAGCTGCTGAGGCTTATATAGAAACATAGAAAAATGTCGGCAGATAAGAACCTTTCGGCCCATCTAGTCTGCCCAATTAATATATATCGATGTGTGAGCTGCTGGGGGCAATATATATCCATGTGTGAGCTGCACATTACTGTGGCTTTTATTGCTGTGGAGCTCTGTGATACGCTCATACAGTCTGCACATTACTGTAAGGTTTTTTGCTGTGCAGCTCTGTAATACGCTCATACACCCTGCACATTCCATTGCGTTTTATTTCTGTGGAGCTCTGTAATGTGCAGTGTGTCAGGATTGTACAGTATCTGTTAAAGTGATCGGCAGTTTCCCACATTTTCCACAGGGACTTTCTGTGCCGGGGTGATGGTGGGTGATGGCTGCTGCAGCAGTGCGGTGGCCATCTGTAAGTATGGAGGGGACACAATTCGCTGCTGTGTCCAAGTGGATTTTCAAAAGGCTATTTTTAAGAGTTCAGAAATGAATTCTTTAGCACAATAATGTGGGTGTTGCGTTGTAGGTGGTGTGTTTTTATGGGTGTGGCCTCCTGTGGGTGCAGAACAAGGGGGAACCCATGACTTCCTATTGCCGGGGGCCCCATTTGTTGTCAGTCTGCCCCTGTTTATATATACTTATTTAGGGCTCTATCAGCTGGTGTGAGCTAACCCTTGCATCGGCATGGCTTTGCGTTAGAGCCAGGTTAATTGAGTTTAGCGCCGGACCAACGGATCATTTGCCTCCCGCTACAAACGTGAAAAATCACTTATTAGCAATTTGTAGCGCGAGCTTACTGTACTTCTGCGTCCTATACTTAACATAGGGGGTGCTTCAGATCTGTAGCGCTTTTACAACTAACAGATCAGTTGGTGCCGGTGCTAATTTTTTGAGGGCGCTAAGTGCAACATTTTACTTACTGCTCAACCATGGTGCTAACTCCAATAAAACTGAAAAATCAGGTCCTCACCCAAAATTAACAGGCAATTGAAAGGAATGCAGCACAGGTGTTCTCTTGGCCCCATACACCATAGTAATGGATCTGGTCAGCAATGTCTCTGCTGTTGCCGTAGGCTCTATTATGATATATATATGTATCCTTTATCCACATATATCCGAATTCTAATATATTTCCTAATTTTAACCATTTGATGCTGGGGCTTATTCATAGTATATAAGCGGTTGATTATTAGGGCGACCGTGTGGACCATGTTTTAAGGGACACGTGAATAAGTCTTACCCTGAAACATGTATTATTAATATGCTGCAGCAGGGAAATTCTTGTGGCTTACCTGGCCTTCCTTTTGGATCTATTAAATGCAGTGTAATGATTCTACATGCTGTCGGGTGGCATTTATCATGCAATGCCCATCAGTCTTAATGTATGTGCATATAAACATGGATGATACGGCCACCTTTGATGATTTTAATAATACAGGGGTGTGAGGTTATTCACTGGATGTGTTCATATTCAAGCTTGTTAGTGCGGGGGATGGGTATGGCCTGGCACCCTGCACTGGAAAAAAAACAGCTCTATCCTGTAAACAACCACATTAGCGCTGGGTCTCAGCACGGGTCTTAGCATTTCCCTAGCGTGCGCTAAACATCCTTGTACATCGACCTCCGCAGACAAGGTCATCTGTTAGTAGGTCGTCAGGCACTACGTTTTAGTGACTCGTGCAAAATTTTTCCTTTAGCGATAGTGTTTTAGCTCACATCAGGTGCAAGGGCCCTTAGTTTTATTCAGTGGTATGATTTAGTGGTGAAAATTACTAGTGCCCCACAGTTTTGACTGCAGTTTCTTATGTGCCCCCCCTAAATATTGTTCCTAGAGTCGCCACTGGTGATGTTATCTGTTGGGTGTAAGCATGAATGGGGTTGTTCTTGCCTGTGTATCTCTGTGCCTGTGTAATAAACAGTCAGTCCTATTCTGACCAAGCTTGAAGTCACGGCTCATGATTTGGGGTAGCAGGTACCTTCTGCTCGCTGTGCCAACAAAAGGCTCCAGGTCTACAGCTTCGGCTTATTTCTGGGGTTACAAGTCAGGCTCTCTATGTGCACCTGTCCTTAAGCTGCGGCTAAGGTACTGGAGAAAGGCGTGAGAGTCACGAGGAGAAACTGGGTGTCCAGCGAGGAAGTAGCATTTGGCAGATGTGACCCTGTCCGGGCACAGAGATCTGTTTCATAACTTAAGTGGGAAAACACATGAGAAGAAACATATTCAGGGACTAAATAAGGGAGTAAAATTTGCGCCATCCAGAAGAATAGAAAATTTAAGAGGACGTTGTGTCAAAATAAATAATTTTTAAAGGACCCAATTCTATATAATGCAGGATATAAATGGATATTTGATGTGCCTAGAGTGGTGTCTTTCAGGGTCATCCCGACGTGGATCCCTTGCTTGATGTGCCTAGAGTGGTGTCCGCTATACCCTCCTGACGAGGCATAACAAGGCCGAAACGATCGTCGGGAGTTGCTGCACCTCTCGTGCAGGGATGACGTCCTTGGCAATCAGTACTGGCCACCCTTTTTGGGTGAGAGCAGGGTGATTTGCATATGGAGCATTCATCCCTGTAATGGCACAAGCAAGCTAAAGCCTTGTGAGACCTGAGCGGGCACCCACCGTAGAGCAGGCCACTAGTGCTGTTGCTCGTCCTCAGGACCCTCACAAACCCCCATTTCCCTCACTATAAATGGATACACACTTGATTGAAAGAATAGTCCAAATTTTATCCTAAACAGATGATTTCCAAGGAGATGATTACTTTTGAAATTAAGGTGCTGAGTGAAATAAAAAATATGAAACCTGCATCAAGAAATACTCTCACAAGAGAAGAAAGAAAGGCATTGAAGGAACTATCTGAAGATACAGAATTAGTTATAAAACCAGCTGATATACAGTTGTGTTCAAAATTATTCAACCCCCAATGCTGTAAAGGGTTTTAGGCAGGGATCAAGTCCTAAAAAAAGAAGTGTGGGAACTCGCCAGGATTTTTGTCTCCCAATAAGCAATTATCACCTCGCACGTAACACAAACACACACTCAGCTCTGATAAATTTATGTATATATGTCAATAAGAAAGCAGACTATACAACAAATGCTTATGCTGGCTATTGAATACGGAAATGTAGTGTATGCAGCCGCCCCGCAAACACACCTCCAGAAACCTACTACATTGTCATTGTATAACTCATTCTGTCGCTTTGTGCTACAATGTAACTACATGACCCACCATTGTGACATGTTAAAAGAGCTAAACTGGCCATCGCTTTAATCCAGATGCACTCTTCACCTTTCCAACTTGGTGTTTAAGAGCTTTTCTGGGTAGCTACCACCCTACCTGAATAGGCTGCTTGCCCCAGCAGCTCCCTCATCCTATAACCTCCGATCCAGGACCAGCACCTTACTTGCAATACCACAGTACAAAAAGAAAGTGGCTCGATCCTCATTTTCCTACAGAGCACCGCAAATATGGAATAACCTCCCAGACACCATCAAATGTTCCCCCAGTCTAAAGTCACTCAAGAGCTCCCTATTAACATACCTCAATACAGAATGCACCTGTAAACATGTAACATAAATATGTAGGAAATATAGTCATTATTTTCTGGGTTAATCTGTATAGTTGTGTTGTTTTTTAATATCTTGCATTTTATTACTTTGTATTTCTGTACCTGCCTATATATTATATATCCATAATATGCCTGCCTAACCGTTTGTGTTCCTTGTATTTCTGTACCTACTGTAACAATTCAATTTCTTAAACCCAGGACATACTTGAAACGAGAGAGAACTCAATGTCTCCTTCCTGGTAAAATACTTTATAAATAAATAAATAAATATGTGGAATATAGCAAAAATATATGATAAATCCTATATTTATTGTGACTTAATAGAGAAATATGATTGAACACCTGACTACAAGCTTTATAGAGTATGAGACCAAAGGGAACTCTGTTCCCTTTGCAAAATTAGTGCAGGAACTCCGTTCCCATGCGTTCCCCCTCGACTTGACCCCTGGTTTTAGGGAATTTAGTGTACATTTGTAATTGTATTCAGAATGAAATCCTACAAGGACTTTTTAAAGAACAATATGCAACTAAAATGACATCAATTGGTTTTGTAATACAGTAGTAAATGTTTCTTTTGGGAATTCTTCATTGACACAATTATTCAACCCCTTAAAGACTACCACTCTGAAGAACAGAGGTTCATTCAAGTGTTTTCAATCAGGTATTGAAAACACCTGTGGATGTCACGGAGCAGCAATAAAGCATAATAAGCACCAATTAGGCAGCTTTAAAATGACTGTGATACTCAGCTCCTTCTAGACATTTACTGGTGTGGTTACAAACATGGTGAAGTCAAGAGAATGGTCCAGGAAGACAAGAGAAGAGGTGATTACTCTTCACAGGAAGGGCAATGGCTATAAGAAGATTTCAAAAATGTTAAACATACCAAGAGAGACCATAGGAAGCATCATTCGCAAATTCAAGGCAAAGGGCACTGTTGAAACGCTACCTGGTCGTGGCAGAAAGAAGATGCTGACTTCGACTGCTGTGCGCTACCTGAAGCGTAGAGTGGAGAAAAGTCCCCGTGTGACTGCTGAGGAACTGAGAAAAGATTTGTCAGATGTGGGTACTGAAGTTTCAGCTCAGACAATACGGCGCACACTGCGTAATGAAGGCCTCCATGCCAGAACTCCCAGGCGCACCCCCTTGCTGTCTCCAAAGAATAAGAAGAGTTGACTGCAGTATGCCAAAAGTCATGTGGACAAACCACAGAAGTTTTGGGATAGTGTTCTGTGGACTGATGAAACAAAATTAGAACTGTTTGGGCCCATGGATCAACGCTATGTTTGGAGGAGGAAGAACAAGGCCTATGAAGAAAAGAACACCTTGCCTACTGTGAAGCATGGCGGGGAGTCAATCATGCTTTGGGGCTGTTTTGCTTCTGCAGGTACAGGGAAGCTTCAGCGTGTGCAAGGTACCATGAATTCTCTTCAGTACCAGGAGATATTGGATGACAATGTGATGCAGTCCGTCACAAACCTGAGGCTTGGGAGACGTTGGACCTTTCAACAGGACAATGATCCCAAGCATACCTTCAAGTCCACTAGAGCATGGTTGCAGATTAAAGGCTGGAACATTTTGGAGTGGCCATCGCAGTCACCTGACTTAAATCCGATTGAGAACCTCTGGTGGGACTTAAAGAAAGCAGTTGCAGTGCGCAAGCCTAAGAATGTGACTGAACTGGAGGCTTTTGCCCATGACGAATGGGCGACGATACCCGTAGATCGCTGCAAGACACTTGTGTCAAGCTATGCTTCACGTTTAGAAGCTGTTATAACTGTAAAAGGATGTTGTACTAAGTACGAAGATTGAATGTCACTTGGGGGTTGAATAAAACTGATAATGATGTGAGCACAGAAAAGACATTTGTGGTTATTTCATTATAAATGTTATGTTATATTTGTCTGACCTACACGTGCCTCATTGATTTAATTGTAAGCAAGATGACTGATCAAAATCAATGTCAAACTGGCCAAAACACTCAATTTCAGTGGGGGTTGAATAATTTTGAACACAACTGTATATAAATATATATGCAAGAAGTAAACAGGATATTAGGGGCTGAACAAACCTACAGGAACATTTTGAGTAATCCAACGGCAGAGATTCAAAAGAAGTTTGAAGGAGGAGACAAAATTGGAATCTTGAATAAGAAAGAATTAGAATTTTTGAAAATAGAACACCCTAGGATCCCGGTATTCTTCTATCTCCCATAGATACATTTTAATCATCCAGGAAAACCCATTATATGAGGGATAGATTCGGCCTCTAGTAGAGTTTCCAAATATATTGACAATTTACTTCAACCGAATAGTAAGAGAGACACATACAGGGTTATTGAGAGAGTGGTGAAAAGCAGGAGAATGACTGGAGAATGGAAAATTCTATCAGGGTTATTCAAATAGATCCGAGTTGCTTGAGAAAGGTAACTGAACGCTGAAAATCAGCGTTCGGTTACCTTTCTTGGCCATTCGGCTATCCAGAGAGCAGGCAATTCGCCAAATCCTGGCGAATTGCCTGAACATACGGTGCCTGTTCGAGGGCAGTGAAAACCCCATGAAAAAGCACTACTTCGGCTATTCAGAGAACACAAACCAGCAGTGAAAGGTTCCTGAAATGCCCTCCCACTCGGTTGTTTATTTCGGCAAGTTTATTCAGGACAATCCCATAGGCTTCAATGTTAAAAAATTTCCCGTTTTAATTCAATATCTAATAAACCGTTCATTATAAAATTCTGCAGTAAAGAGTCTCTTTATTTATATATTTTTTAGGATATTTTAAGCATTTTTCGTATTTTTTTTTTTAAAAAAGTCTGATTTTTTTTTTTTTAAGTTTACTTATTTTTTCTGTAACAGCCCTCTTTATTATCATTCCCTGGACCTCATATGTAAATTTCAGACATTTTCGCTCAGTAGTTTCTTTGCAAACAGTGTTTCACTTTTCAATCATTCATGCAAACTGTTTTTCTAATTTATTCACTTCACTCTGTCTGCGGTCTCGGCTTTTTCTGGCGGCTTCACTGCGTGTGATCGGCTCCTGCTCGGGTTTTTCCGTGGTTTTCGGCAGGTTAATCCAGATGTTTTTGTAGCTTTTCGGTGGGTTTTGCGGTTCGTTTTCGTTGGGTTTGCGGCAGCTTTTCCCTGCAATTCGGGAACCCTGTGGTGTTTGCTGAATACACTGCAGGGTCACCGAAATGGGATCGGCAAAAGGAACCGAATTGAAGAGAACGAAAAGTCTCCGAACGTGCGGTGACTTTTCGAATCTCTTTGAATAACCCTGTAGGTCTAAATAGCCGATTTGGAAAGTGAGATGAATGGGAGAATTGTTCTGGTTTGGCTATTTTGACCTAGAATTTTCCATTCTCCAGTCATTCTCCTGCTTTTCACCGCTCTCTGAATAACCCTGTAACATATCTGAAATATACAGGGGATATTTTGCAGATTTTGAAAATTATTAGATGGGAAGATTACTTTCTGGTGACATGTAACGTGAGATCATTACATACGATCATTCCACATGATAAAGGTGGTCAAGCTATAAGGAATGAGTTAATAAAATCTAAAGAATTTGACAGAGAGCAGATTGCGTATATTATTAAGGGTTTAGAATTGACTTTGAAGGATAATTTTTTCTGGAATAAGGATCCATTCTTCATGCAGGAGACCCAGATATGCCAACTTCCTTTTTAACCCAGTGGGAACATCAGTGGATTCGAGGGTGCGTGGCTGGGTTGCAAACCTTGTTGTATTTAAAAGGTTTATCGATGATATTTTCTTTATCTGGAATGGAGGAGAGGATGAACTTGTCAAGTTTTTGGAATTCTTGAATGGAAATTTTTTAGGGGGTGTAATATTAGAATGGACATTTATTAGGGAAAGTTTTAATTTCATGGAGTTGAACATCTACACTAATGTGATAAAATTAAGACTAACAGGGTTATTCAGAGGAAGGTGAAAACCAGGAGAATTGTCAGGAGAAGAGAACAATCTAGAGCAAATAGCCGATTTGGAAAGTGAGATAAATGGGAGAATTTTTCTGGTTTGGCCATTTTGACCTAGAATTTTCACTTCTCCAGTCATTCTCCTGGTTTTCACCTTTCTCTGATTAACCCTGTAAGACATTTGTTTGAGGCCGTGGATGTAAATATTGAAACAGAAAGCTGCCATCTTCGACAATGGTTGGAGGGGTTACGAAAAGGACAATTTATAAGGATTAGATGCAACTGCACTGAAAGGAATGATTTCTTGGATCAATCCCAGAAACTGAAGGAACAATTTAAAGAAAAACGATACGGAGAACTGACCCTAAAAAAATAAGAAGGGAAGAACTCGATGAAATACAAGAATAAAGAAAATAGGGGAGAAAATGATGTTCCTTGTATATGCCAGTACAGTGAAGAACATAAGAGGATTAAAAGACTCTTCAAGAAATACTAGCCGGTTTTAAGAGGAGATCCAGATTTGCAGCAAATATTGGAAGAAAACCTAAGTATCATCTTTAGAGGAGCAGGAAAAATAGAAAAACAATTAGTTCAAAGCTGTTTAAATAAATCAGCAATTCAGAAGAATTTTTTTTAACATAGAAAGTTTTTTATGTATGTGATAATTGTCTGGGATGTAGGAATACGGAATGCCCCAAAAGTCATGTCAAAGAATTTTATGATATGAGCTGGAAGGAGCTATATAAGATCCGGGAGGTTATGACTTGCTTTTCAAAGGACGTTATCCATCTTATTATCTTCCCTTGTGGAAAATATTATATAGGGAGAACTACAAGAATGCTGAACGGCAGAACTAGAGAACATCTTAATAATATAAAGAAGGTTATAGACACGTACATGGTACCACAGCATTATAAAGAGGTCCATCAGCAGAACCCAAAAGGAACCAAATTTTTGACTATTCAAAAAGTTTTAAAAAAAAGATTGGAGAGGTGGAAATTTTATAAGGAAAATAAACAGGGAAGAGATTAAATGGATTTATGGGTTGAAGTCACTGGAACCAAGGGGGATGACTCAAGATTTTGAATTATGTAATTTCTTATGAGAGTACTTTTTATTGGGATTTAAGAGGTCACTTGTATATTACTATATACAGTTAAGAATTGTAAATATGTATATATTTCACTAAAATATTTAGGTCCCAATTTAGTCATATAGAGTTTATAAGTGAATTAATTATATATGAAATAATTTTAGCATGAATTCTATAAACTGTATAAATTATATTTATGTCATCATTATAAAGTAGCTAGAGATTTGTATTTTATGATTTTAAAATATATTCGAGTTCTTGATGCATTTTAACTGTAATCCGTCCGTGGTGTGGAGCGTGAGGTGGGCTGAGAGTTATAGGGGATCTGGTGCCCCTTCACCAGCAATTTGGGATTTGGTATCTTTTAAAAAGGACACCAATAAATGTGAGTAGATTTCTTTTAATACTGTATATACTTTGAGGTGTTGTGAGATTATCTGCACCATAGTTCATTTTATTGATACCAAGGCAAAGTGCACCATTTAAAGAGTGGAGAGAAGAAGGATCGCCTTGATGGATTCAACTGTGCATTATATACCGAGCCACTTATTTTGAGGCTCAGGATCATGAGAGTGGAACTACCTCTGGTTGATATACAGTATATTCAATTGTTTAGACATATTTGCACTTCATCTTTTTTTGGAGGTTCTCCGGATGTGGATTAATGAAATTAAGCTCTTTAACTGAATATTAAGCGCTGATTCCATATTTTGAAGATTTATTATTGGACTATTGTGGTGGAGCATTTGCGGGATATACTACCCATTTGTGGCAAATAGCAGCTATAGTTAGCGACTGTATATAGATTTCTGCATAAATAATATTGATGTTAATTTTACTGCCAGGTGAGCCGATTATGCACCGTATTATGCACTGTATATTTTTATATGCTTTATATTTTCTGCAGCCCGTTTGATGTCTCTTGGCTGTTGTAGTGGGGCTGAGTGACCTTTATTAAATCATTAATAAGTCAAAAATGAAAGGAGATAGAAGGGAGACTTAAACAGCACAAATGCAGCACTAACCAACCATTTCTTTTGGCTGTTGTAGGGGGGCTGGCTGACCTTTGGTGACCTTTATTAAATTATCACTGTCTCTAAAATACAATTGCGATTATCTTAAAAATAAAAACAGCACAAATTTTAATTTTTAAGGCACAAAACAGCACAAACATGGCAATAATGAAAGGCTGTGGGTTTTTTATTTGTGACGATTGTACGGTGGCCAGCTCAAGCAGCCATGTGAGCAGCCTATATCTAAAGGCTCATAGTCAGTTGAAATTCATATAAAATTATATTAATTCATATAAATGGAAGAACCTGTCTACTGAACATCTGAATTCTTTTAGCAAATTTTCAGCAGATGCAGCTTTCTGTTTGACCACTTTGCGGTGCTATAGGCTATAACCTTCATATTACCTTAGTTTATGACAACCATTTTTTTTTCCATTATGTACTAACCGAACTCTGACATCAAGGGTGAGAAAAAAGTTATTTTTGGTGGAAACCTGTAACATAGAGCCATTTTTTCCTATTAACTATCGCAACGCTATACGCCCATAACTTGCAACTATTAGACCCACACCCAGTGAGACAGGAAACTGGTCCAGTTTCAGGAATCTCAGGTACCAACTACAATCTGAAAGAAAACAAATACTAAGAAAAGTTTATTTATACAAACAATACAATTTTTTTCCCCATCTAAGATAAAATCCCTATGCCTTCTTAGGTTTTAAGGTTCTTAGTTAATATATTGTTTGTGGAGATGTTTGCAAACATAAGTTTTGAGGATAGCTTGCTGTTTTTTGATAACTGACCCCGTGGAAGTGGGGAGACCATCAACAACAGTAGGTGGTGTGTGAAATGCTTAACTCGATGGATACAGCTTTCTTTCAACCTATGTATGTTTGTATGTAATTATGTAAATCAGGCGATGACATATCACTCAAATGACATACAATGCATAAATAAAACAAAGAACAGTGTTCCTCTGCAGTATGTAGAATTCAAATAGTGCAGGAATACACCTCTTAATTACAGACTGATTTTCCTACTGTAGTATATGAATCCAACACATTGTGGGGAAGCAGTTTCACGAGTCACTCATGGGTATGCAGCAGTCACATGTCTCGGAAAAAATGTCCAATCTTGCAACTATATAAATAATATATGGCTTTCTCAGTGACATAATGCTTTTCTTGTCATTATGGATATTCCCACTGTTGGCTTCCAGTATCAGTAGAAGCGTCGTTATCGGTGCATTCCTAATCATAATATTATATAATTATTGAATAAGGCTATGCATGAATGAACTACTAAAAAAAATACTGTGGCCTATATTCCATAGTTATCGATAAGATAACTACAGGACACGTTACACATGATGTCTCCGGTAGTTAGTTTATCAACAGGAAACGCCATTCCATTCCTGCTGCAAGCTGAGCTTGCGGCTCGGATGTAGCCGTTTCCCTGCGTGAGGTTACTGTACATTAAAGTTTCCTCTACTTATTATGGGAGACGTTTATATAAAAACAGAGGTACCCTCTAAATAGCACCCTAATGTAGATAGGATCTAGTGTAGGGGTGCATATATGAGCAGCTAACGGAGGGAGTGAAAGTAGGGCTTTGCTCCTACCTGAGATATTTGCAGGTGTAGAAAATAAACTTTATCTGTATGGCGCTAGACAATTACAGTAAGCATAAAACGTTTAACTCTTTAGTGCTGATGAAACTTCAATCAGTAAAGTGCTATGTGAGTAAGATATAGACACAGTAGGAATATAGTGCAAATTGAACCGAGCAATATAATGTGCTTTCTAATAAAGCAGTATATGCAATAAATATTAGTACAAAAATCAAACAGTAAAATACAATCGGTGCAATGCCATCTAGTGGTGAAAAGTGCATGGTGTAGCAGCATGAAATCCAAGAATTAGTGGTATGATGCCACTTAGTGGCTAAAGTGCATAATGCATACTGTCCTTGTGACTGAGAATGAGAATAATAATCGCAGATTCAACACCACAGATCCGTGTAGGGGTAACAAAAGCAGTCTTAGATGTAGGGGATGGAAACCTGGTTCCAAGAGTCCTTATTGGTCTCACTGTGTTCCTGTTGATTCTGTTGATTCTCTGCTCTGCCGAGTCTGGGGTCGGTTAAGTCCTTACCTCCAAAACAATAAGAAATACATAATGTTCTGTCAATCACAAATTTCTAAGCATTTAGTTTATTAGAGTACTGTTTCTTTAATTGGGCGGCCATTACTGATGCCATGCAGTACAGTTACTTCCTGGTAGAGCCAGATTCAACCAGCATAGCTACCAGTGAGTCAAGCAGAAAGCAAGCTCCACAGTTCTGTTACACAGGCCTTCTGCTTATAAGTCTGTAAGTAGAACCTTCATGTTTTATAGTTATGTATATATTTTCAGCAACTCAAAGCACTGTTAGATTAGTTTAGTAGTGTTTGATTGTCTTCACATTAAGTTAAACTTCTGTTAGCCAGTAATTTACATCTAGGTAGCATGCCTGTCACTTATTTGTGTAAATTTGCATTCCTAGACTAATATATTGCCATAATTCCGTATTTTCCACAGTTTTACAAAGTTTAAAGATCTGAAAAGTAAAGATACAAATAAGGTTCAGTAAAGACTTTTCTTCAATCCTGCTTCCAGATTTTTATTATGTTAGCTGTCTGCCAAGCTTTGTGCCTCTGATACACTGTGAGGGCAGAACAGTAAAAAGACTTTATACTCAGCAGCCCTAATCAAAAGAAAAGTGGATTCTTTCTACACATCTATCTCTAACTTCCTCAAGCATCCTGCAAAGTAGTAATCTGTCTCACCATGCAGCACACAGAACAGCATGCTACTCCAGCCATTCCTCAGCTTTCAGATGCAGAGCAAAGCACACTCAGCACACCAAAGACCAGGTCACGGTGCACAAGCTCCACAGTCTCTAGTAAATCAGATCTGACATCAGCTAGTGCTAAAACTGCCAGGTCCAAACACACTAGTTCAAGACACTCAATCTGCTCCAACCTGTCGACGGCGAGTGCTGCTGCCATCAAGGCACGTGCAAAAGCAGAAAAAGCATATGCAATGGCTGCCTATGCAATACGCGAAGCTGAAATGATAAGAGAACAGGGCTACATAGAGGAAGAACAGCATAAGAATGAAGCTGAAACTACTAGAAGAAAAGCAGAGGTAAAAGCATCTCTACATATTCTTCAACACGAGAAAGCAGCTTCAGCAGCAGTAGCAGAAGCTGAAGTTCTCATGAAAGCAGTAGCAGAAGCTGAAGTTCTCATGAATGCGGCAGAAGAAGAGTATAAAGAAACATTCCCTGTCATAGAAGAAAAGATGACACCTCTCAGTGCAATTCATCGTACCAGGGAGTATGTTCAGTTACACACAACCGTGTACACTGATCAACAAACTGACAATGCATTAAAACTATCAAAAGCCCCTCTAGCAGACGGCTACCTAGAATCACCTAAAGTCTGCAAAGCCAAAACAGAGTTCCAACACGACAAGCCAAATGTTTACGAACCCAAAGACCAGTTAGCCAGCTCTTCCAGACATCAAATCAATAACGACACGATTCCTACCCAGGCACAGGGGCGGATCCAGGGGGGGGCAACGGGGCAATTGCCCCCCCCCGAGATTCTGATAAATCGACTGAGGAGACCCAGATGCCGGGCAGCGCCGGAGTGCCTGCCCGGTCCTGAAGAGTCCGTCCTGTTAAAGGGAAGCGGCTGCGTGCAGGCGCAGGTGGTCACGTGGTCCGGCTAATCAGGTGGTACTGAGTCTCTGTACCACCTGACTGGCCGGACCGCGTGACCTGCGCACGCACGCCACGCAGCCGCATCACCTTCAACAGGACGGACTCTTCAGGACCGGGCAGGCACTCCCGCGCTGCCCGGCGTCTGGGTCCCCTCAACCCCTGCCGGAGCTGGAGCAATATCCAGGTGAGAGCTGGGCAAATCCATGTGTAAACTGGGCAAATCCATGAGCTGGGGCAAATCCATGAGCTGGGCAAATCCATGACCTGGGGGCAAATCCATGAGCTGGGCAAATCCATGACCTGGGGGCAAATCCATGAGCTGGGGGCAAATCCATGACCTGGGGCAAATCCATGAGCTGGGGGCAAATCCATGTGTGAGCTGGGGGCAAATCCATGAGCTGGGCGCAAATCCATGAGCTGGGCAAATCCATGAGCTGGGGGCAAATCCATGACCTGGGGGCAAATCCATGAGCTGGGCAAATCCATGACCTGGGGGCAAATCCATGACCTGGGGCAAATCCATGAGCTGGGCAAATCCATGACCTGGGGGCAAATCCATGACCTGGGGGCAAATCCATGAGCTGGGCAAATCCATGAGCTGGGGGCAAATCCATGAGCTGGGCAAATCCATGAGCTGGGGGCAAATCCATGAGCTGGGCAAATCCATGTGTGAGCTGGGGGCAAATCCATGTGTGAGCTGGGGCAAATCCATGAGCTGGGGCAAATCCATGACCTGGGGGCAAATCCATGAGCTGGGGGCAAATCCATGACCTGGGGGCAAATCCATGAGCTGGGCAAATCCATGAGCTGGGTGCAAATCCATGAGCTGGGCAAATCCATGAGCTGGGGCAAATCCATGACCTGGGGGCAAATCCATGAGCTGGGGGCAAATCCATGAGCTGGGCAAATCCATGAGCTGGGGGCAAATCCATGAGCTGGGCAAATCCATGTGTGAGCTGGGGGCAAATCCATGTGTGAGCTGGGGCAAATCCATGAGCTGGGGCAAATCCATGTGTGAGCTGGGGCAAATCCATGTGTGAGCTGGGGCAAATCCATGAGCTGGGGCAAATCCATGTGTGAGCTGGGGCAAATCCATGAGCTGGGGCAAATCCATGAGCTGGGGGCAAATCCATGTGTGAGCTGGGGGCTCTCTGCTCCTCTAGATTGTAAAATCCGGGGTTCCCTCTGCTCCTCTAGATTGTAAGCTCCTGGGTGCCCTCTGCTCCTCTAGATTGTAAGCTCCTGGGTGCACTCTGCTCTTCTAGATTGTAAACTCCTGTGAGCCGGGCCCTCTGCTCCTCTAGATTGTAAGCTCCTGTGAGCCGGGCCCTCTGTAAATTCTCGTAAGTCGGGCTCTCTGCTAAAACACCTTATTTTCTGTCAGTGCCCCTCCCGAGACTAGTCTCTGGATTCGCCCCTGCCCAGGCACACACCAATGTGGGCTATAGGAGAGTTATTTACAATGAGGAAAACACACCATATAACCAGATCAAGCCTGACCTAACAACCCCACCGTCCTATCAGCCACAGCCAAGCCCGGGGTCTGTTCCCAGAGTACGTTCACCTGAGGCAGCTGGAATTTCAGATGTAACGAAGTACCTGATACGCCGTGAAATGGTGAGTTCCGGTCTCCTGAAGTTTGACGACCGTCCTGAAAATTATTGGGCCTGGAAGTCATCTTTCCTTAGCAGCACCCAAGACTTAAACATGACAGACAGAGAAAAACTAGATCTACTCTCTAAATGGCTCGGACCAGAATCTTCCGAACAAGCCAAAAGAATTAGGTCCGTACACGCTCACAACGCAACAACAGGACTCGCTATGGTGTGGCAGAGATTGGAGGAAGGTGTCACGTCTCGGCCTTGCCCCCTGCTGGTGGTAGCAGGGATTCCTGTTTGTTTTTGTTTTCAGGCTGCAGGCCATCTGTTGTGCTTATTGGTCTGCGGTCACATGACCTGTTCTGCCCTATATGTAGGACCAGGATTCCCCTTGATCCTTGGACCAGGATAGTCTTTCTTCCCTAGTCCCTGTGTGCTGGTTTACTTTGATATTCTGTGTATGACCTCTGGCTCATGTGTTTAGGATCTCTCTCTTGTCTGACCCCTCAAGTTATGATATTCCGTGTATGACCTTTGGCTCTTGTATTAGGATCTCTCTCTTGTCTGACCCCTCAAGTTATGATATTCCGTGTATGACCTTTGGCTCTTGTATTTGGATCTCTCTTCTGTCTGTCCCCTGTACTGTACCGTGCTTATTTATCTGTGTATACCTGCATTCATTGTATGTCTGGTTTATGTTTTATACACCTTGCAGACCTAGCCTAGTTAGTATTTCGAGACCACCTTTCAAGGATCTCAGTCAGGGTTTAGGGATCTTTTTAGTTTCTGTTAATATCTTGGTTTGTTCCCCGGAATCTGTATACCTGCATTCATTGTATGTCTGGTTTATGTTTTATTCACCTTGCAGACCTAGCTTAGTTACTATTTCGAGACCACCTTTCAAGGATCTCAGTCAGGGCTTCGTGATCTTTCTAATTCCTGTAATATCCTGGTTTGTTCCCTGGAATCTGTATACCTGCCCTTAAGGCTTCAATCTCTGCAGATTGGGGGCTCCCCATCACCCTATAGGGGGCTCACCGTTACATTATCCTGGTCCCATAATAGAAGCTGGCAGGTATGTCTCATATGTATGAAGCTGTATTGAACTTGGTGCTTGCTATGCTGAAAGAGCTGCAGAGGTTAATGGAGGCTCTGAGCCTATCACCTGCTGCAGCTAACGATGCAGCACCACCCTGCACTACTTGCAAACCCATGTCTGAGAAGGAAAGACGCAGGTTGTATGGTCTCTGTTTTTATTGTGCAGATCCAAATCACACTATTGAACATTGTGTATTAAAACCTGTTAAGCAATGGCAGGGGAACCATGTATCCAGGTATCGCTATGGAGGTACTGGTGTGTCCTCCATAGGCATCCAGACTGTCAGAATAGCCACCTCAAATCTGTTGAATCATGGGATCACTATGCCCTCGTCTCACAGTGAGGTTGCAGTGTCTCCGGTTGGGAATGCTATGCCAGCCATGTCTGTATCCACTGGCACGCTGCCAGCCATGTCTGTATCCACTGACACGCTGCCAGCCATGTCTGTATCCACTGGCACGCTGCCAGCCATGTCTGTATCCACTGGCACGCTGCCAGCCATGCCTGTTCTCACTGGTAATGAAAAGCCAGCCATGCCTGTTCTCACTGGTAATGAAAAGCCAGCCATGCCTGTTCCCACTGGCAATGAAATGCCAGCCATGTCTGTATCTACTGGCACGAAGCCAGCCATGTCTGCTTCCCCTGGCAATGAAAAGCCAGCCATGTCTGTATCTACTGGCATGAATCCAGCCATGTCTGCTTCCCCTGGCACGATGCCAGCCATGTCTGTATCCACTGGCACGATGCCAGCCATGTCTGTATCCACTGGCACGAAGCCAGCCATGTCTGTATCTACTGGCACGAAGCCAGCCATGTCTGCTTCCCCTGGCACGAAGCCAGCCATGTCTGTATCTACTGGCACGAAGCCAGCCATGTCTGCTTCCCCTGGCACGAAGCCAGCCATGTCTGTTCCCACTGGCAATGAAAAGCCAGCCATGTCTGTATCTACTGGCACGAAGCCAGCCATGTCTGTATCAACTGGCACGAAGCCAGCCATGTCTGTATCTACTGGCACGAAGCCAGCCATGTCTGTATCTACTGGCACGAAGCCAGCCATGTCTGCTTCCCCTGGCACGAAGCCAGCCATGTCTGCGTCCCCTGGCACGAAGCCAGCCATGTCTGTTCCCACTGGCAATGAAAAGCCAGCCATGTCTGTTCCCACTGGCAATGAAAAGCCAGCCATGTCTGTATCTACTGGCACGAAGCCAGCCATGTCTGTATCTACTGGCACGAAGCCAGCCATGTCTGTATCTACTGGCACGAAGCCAGCCATGTCTGTATCTACTGGCACGAAGCCAGCCATGTCTGTATCTACTGGCACGATGCCAGCCATGTCTGCTTCCCCTGGCACGAAGCCAGCCATGTCTGCTTCCCCTGGCACAAAGCCAGCCATGTCTGTTTCCCCTGGCACGAAGCCAGCCATGTCGGGTACTGGTAATGAGAAGCCAGCCATGTCGGGTACTAACAATATGTCATTCGTGATGCCTGAGGCTGGCACCTTGCCAGTGGTGTCCGGGATAAGCTGTATGTCAGCAATGACAGCTGCGCCCATGTTAGGCGAGACAGCTGCACCCAGGTTCGACAAGACAGCTGTGACCACGTTTTGTTATGAGGCCGACGTGCCTGGATTGGCACATGAGACCACTGTGCCCTTGCCCCACAGTGAGTCCAGTGTTGTCCCCACCATTGTCAAGCCTTGTGAGGTGGTCACAAAGTCTACGTCTTGCTCAAAGAGAAGACAGGAAAAGGTGATCAACCCTAGCCAATCTGGTTCTGAAACTTCCACACTCTGTTCTGGTTCCAGTGATACTACACCCTCTAAGTCCGAGGTTGCCTTACTCCGCACAGTAATCAGGGAAATCCGGCAAGCTGGTGGTTTAAAGGGTACTATGATCCCCAAATCACATTGTGTTCCCAAGGGATATATACGGACGCCCTCTGGCTCTTTGATGCGTCAGACGCACTGGGTAGTGCTCCAGAGACACCCTGGCATTCTGCAAGGGCTGTTGGAAGAGTCTGATTCAGATGATCCACAATATACTCCTTCTGGGGAGAGGTGTAAGACTGTTGTGGCGCCAACTGTACCATGTCCTGGTGATGTCCCATATCCCGAGAGTTTACCAGTCATGCACACACCCTGTACTGTATCGGTCAGGGCCATGTCTAATGGCAAGGTCATTGTCTCTGGGGCAGACAGTAAGTCCACTGTGTCTAGTGGTTCCACTGTGAGATGTAATATACAATCTCAGGGCAAGACTACTGTCACTGGATCTGGCAGTACCTCTATTGCCTCTATGTTCTATGGTGTGGACAGAACTCCTAGATCACTGCCCAGGAGACGCAAGAAGGTGACTAACCGTAACCAACCTGGGACTGATGATTCACTCCGTTCAAGGTCCAAGGTACTCATGCCGTCGGACCCTCGGGTACGAGACTCTAGCCCGGTTGCCGAGGGTTGTGTACAGGCCTCTAATGGTGCAGTGATCTGCAGAGAGGACCTGGAGGTTTATGAAAGAGCTTTGCTTGCTCAGGCACATACTGACTACTCTGAGTCTGAGTGGGATTCCAATGGGTACTGGTGACTGTTGGTCTTATCCGTTTTCATGCCGTCCATGTTTTCTTTCTTGGGTGCCCAGGAGGTCACCCGTAAGGGAGGGGGTTATGTCACGTCTCGGCCTTGCCCCCTGCTGGTGGTAGCAGGGATTCCTGTTTGTTTTTGTTTTCAGGCTGCAGGCCATCTGTTGTGCTTATTGGTCTGCGGTCACATGACCTGTTCTGCCCTATATGTAGGACCAGGATTCCCCTTGATCCTTGGACCAGGATAGTCTTTCTTGCCTAGTCCCTGTGTGCTGGTTTACTTTGATATTCTGTGTATGACCTCTGGCTCATGTGTTTAGGATCTCTCTCTTGTCTGACCCCTCAAGTTATGATATTCCGTGTATGACCTTTGGCTCTTGTATTAGGATCTCTCTCTTGTCTGACCCCTCAAGTTATGATATTCCGTGTATGACCTTTGGCTCTTGTATTTGGATCTCTCTTCTGTCTGTCCCCTGTACTGTACCGTGCTTATTTATCTGTGTATACCTGCATTCATTGTATGTCTGGTTTATGTTTTATACACCTTGCAGACCTAGCCTAGTTAGTATTTCGAGACCACCTTTCAAGGATCTCAGTCAGGGCTTTGTGATCTTTCTAATTCCTGTAATATCCTGGTTTGTTCCCTGGAATCTGTATACCTGCCCTTAAGGCTTCAATCTCTGCAGATTGGGGGCTCCCCATCACCCTATAGGGGGCTCACCGTTACAGAAGGTTATGGATCACCAGAAGTAATTGAAGATGCACTCCTGAAGAAAATTGAAAATTTCCCAAAAGTAACAAACAAAGACAATCAGAAGTTAAGAGAGCTTGGAGACATACTCCTGGAGATGGAATCAGCAAAAAATGGTGGACACCTACCAGGTCTCTCATATCTAGACACTGCACGTGGGGTCAACCCTATAATAGTGAAGCTTCCTTACAACTTGCAAGAAAGATGGGTTACAGAAGCGTCAAAATACAAAGAATGCTATCAAGTGGCATTTCCACCTTTCTCCTTCTTCACTAAGTTCATAACGAACCAAGCGAAAACCCGCAGTGACCCAAGCTTTGCCTTTTTGAACCTGGGAAACCCAAACTATAGCAGAACAGAATCACTGCAGCCGAACAGGGAATCAAGGACAACGGTGTCTGTACGGAAGACAGAAGTACCACCTGAGTCTGAATACGTCAACAATAGAATCGCAGAAAAGAAAATTGAAGATCCAGACGATCAGTGTCCGATACACAACAAACCTCATCCTCTGAAAAATGTCACGGTTTCAGGATCAAGACAAATCGAAGAACGTAAGTCCTATCTTAAAGACCATTACATCTGCTTCAGATGCTGTGCTTCAACTCAACATCTCGCAAAAGATTGTAGGACAGCAATACAATGCAGAGAATGCCACAGTGACAAGCATCTTTCTGCAATGCATCCAGGCCCAGCACCATGGGCAGAGGAGAACGTAACCACCCAAGAAGATCATGGTGGGGAGCAAAAAGAGGACGTAGCACCAGCAATAACGTCAACGTGAACAGAGATCTGTACAAAGACATTTAGTCCTAGATCATGCTCAAAGATATGTTTAGTAAAAGTATATCCTGAAGGTCACAGAGAGAAAACTGTGAGAATGTATGCAGTATTAGATGAGCAGAGCAACAGGTCTTTGGCCAGAACAGAGTTTTTCAACATCTTCAACGATAGTGGAAATCCGGTTTCATATACCTTGAAGACTTGCTCAGGTATTATAGAGACATCAGGGAGAAGAGCAACCAACTATATCATCGAGTCAATAGATGGAAAAACACAGTTGTCCCTCCCAACTCTCATAGAATGCGATACGATACCAGATGATAGATCAGAGATCCCCACGCCCGAAATTGCACGTCGACATCCTCATCTGAGACAAATAGCAGAAAAGATACCAATACTTGACCCAGACTCTGCAATCCTCCTCCTACTTGGAAGAGACATACTGAGAGTACACAGTACAATGTGCTACACAACGCACCATTTGCGCAACGTCTCGACCTTGGATGGGTTATCATTGGTGACGTGTGTCTGGACGGAGTTCACAAGCCAACAAAAGTGAATGTCTACAAAACGATCCTGTTGCAAAATGGACGCACGTCATGTTTGAGCCCTTGTACAAACAACATGCAAATCAAAGAGAGACTAGTCCTCTCAAAGCAACACCAGAAGCATCAGGTCTACATGGCGACTACAGCTTCAACAGAAGATACAGATAGATTAGGGTGCAAGGTGTTCGAAAGAACACAAAGTGATGACAAACAAGCATTATCTGTGGAAGATAAACTCTTCCTTGAGATCATGAGCAAAGACGTCTTCATAGATGAATCAAACAACTGGGTAGCTCCTTTACCTTTCCGTTCACCACGATGTCACCTCCCGAATAACAGAAGACAAGCAATGAAGCGTCTCCTTTCCATGCAATGCACTCTGAACAGAAGGCCAGAGATGAAACAACACTTCCATGATTTCATGCAGAAGATCTTTGATAACGATCAAGCGGAGAAGGCACCACCATTAGAAGAAAAACAGGAACGTTGGTATTTTCCAATATTCGGGGTGTACCATCCTCAGAAACCGGGACAGATACGCGTAGTATTTGACTCCAGCGCAAAGCATGAAGGTGTCTCCCTTAATGATGTCCTCCTTAGTGGGCCCGACTTGAATAACACGCTCCTCGGAGTACTCATAAGATTTCGAAAAGAACGTGTTGCAGTAACAGCAGATGTACAACAAATGTTTTATTGCTTCCTCGTCCGTGAAGATCACAGAGATTACCTAAGGTTCTTGTGGTATGAAGATAATGACTTCAACAAAGATGTCATGGAATACAGAATGAAGGTACACGTGTTTGGGAACAGCCCTTCTCCAGCTGTGGCTATCTACAGTCTGAGACGTGCAGCACAGGAAGGTGAAAAAGAACATGGGAAAGAAATTAAACAGTTTGTCATGAGAAATTTTTATGTTGACGATGGACTTTCTTCCTTCCCCAGTGATGAAAAAGCAATAGCCACCTTAAAAAGAACCAGAGAAATGTTAGCTGAATCTAACGTGAAACTACACAAGATAGCTTCCAACAGCTACAAGGTTATGGAAGCATTTCCTTCGGAAGATCGTGCAAAAGATCTCAAAGACCTAGACTTGGGAGCAGATTCACCACCTCTCCAGAGAAGTCTAGGGTTAAGTTGGGACATAAAGTCAGACAGTTTCACGTTCCGTGTATCCAGAGAAGAAAAACCATTTACAAGAAGAGGTGTCTTGTCCACAGTCAATAGTTTGTACGATCCCTTGGGATTCATCGCCCCTATAACTATGCAAGGTAAAACTCTCATGAGAGAATTCGCAAATGAAGGTGAACAAAATGAATGGGATACTCATCTCCCTGAAGAGAAAGAAACACAGTGGAAACTGTGGAAGGATTCACTACTAGATCTTGAACAATTCAGTATCCAAAGATCTTACGTTCCTGTCTCTTTGTCTGTCACACAACGAAGAGAATTATGCACCTTCTCAGATGCATCCACTATGGCCATAGCAACTGTATCCTACCTTAGAGTGATAGACACTGAAGGTGAATGTCATGTTGGGTTTGTCATGGGAAAGTCCAAACTTGCTCCACGTCCTGCCCACACTGTTCCACGTTTAGAGCTTTGTGCTGCTGTCTTAGCGGTTGAGATGGCAGACTTGATCATTGAAGAGCTAGATCTTGGAATTCATGCAGTGAAGTTTTTTACAGACAGCAAGATTGTGTTGGGATATATCCAAAACACCTCGAGAAGATTCTACATGTATGTAGCAAACAGAGTGACCCGCATTAGGAAGTCCACCCATCCAGAACAGTGGCATTACATCAGTACAGATAAAAATCCAGCTGACCACGGGACTAGACCTATAACAGCATCTGCCCTACAACACACTAACTGGTTCTCAGGTCCACCCTTTCTAAACAGGAGAGAGAAAGGAGAGAGTGCTCAGTCAGAGACCTTTGAACTTATAGAACCAGATGATGACAAGGAAATACGACCACAAGTCACAGCGTTAATTACTAAATCTACTGGAGGTAGTCTAGGCACGTACAGGTTTGAAAGATTCTCAAGTTGGAAGTCACTTACTCGAGCAGTAGCAAAACTTATTACTTTAGCCAAATCTTTCTGCAGAGCTACAAACACTGACAAGTGTGATGACAATCATCTTGTACAAGCTAAAATCAACATTATCAGATGTGTTCAACAAGAAGTTTTCAAAGAAGACATCAAGTGTCTTACTAAAAGAGAAGAGCTCCCCAAACATAGTTCACTTAGAAAACTGAACCCTATCTTGGATGAAGACGGAGTTATGAGAATTGGAGGTCGTATGTCAGCAAGTGACATAACTATTGAGGAGAAACATCCCTACATCATACCCAAGAACCATCACCTTTCGTTGCTATTGATAAGACATTATCTTGAACAAATTGGTCATCAGGGACGCCACTTCACTGAAGGAGCAGTCCGGTCATCTGGATTCTGGATTATAGGAGGTAAACGACTAATCTCCAATGTAATTCATAAATGTGTAATTTGTAGAAAAATTAGAGGAAAACTTGAAGAACAAAAGATGTCAGACTTACTCTTAGATAGACTTACTTCGGAACCACCATTCACGCATGTTGGATTAGATGTCTTTGGTCCTTGGAACGTCTCCTTTCGTTGGACCAGAGGACACAGCACAGGGAGTAAGCGTTGGGCCGTTCTGTTCTCTTGTATGAGCACTAGAGCCGCACACATAGAAGTGATTGAGTCCTTGTCTACGTCAAGCTTCATCAATGCCCTGAGAAGATTTATTTCTATCCGAGGACCTGTAAAGCAACTCCGCTCTGACTGTGGTACGAACTTTGTAGGAGCTTGCAAGGAACTGAAGATTAACACGGAAGGCTCTGAGATGGATACTTACCTTCAAGAACAAGGATGTATTTGGACCTTTAATCCTCTGCATGCATCACATATGGGAGGAGCTTGGGAAAGGATGATCGGAGTCGCTCGTCGCATTCTAGATGCCTTGCTTCTAAAAGCTACCTCTACACGTCTTACACATGAAGTCCTTACCACACTCATGGCTGAAGTCATGGCCATCATGAACGCTCGACCTTTAGTTCCAGTATCCACAGATCCTGAAATGCCAGAAGTATTGATACCTGCGATGCTTCTGACTCTGACAGTCAAAACAACAACGGCACCTCCTGGAGATTTTGAACTCAAAGATCTTCATACCAAGCAGTGGAAGCAAGTGCAGAGTCTTGCAGACACATTCTGGAGACGATGGAGACAGGAATATTTAGTGACGCTCCAGCCACGCAGGAAATGGCAAGCTGACAAGCCTAACTTACAAGTCGGAGACGTTGTCTTACTGAAAGACACTCAAGTTCATAGAAATGAATGGCCTGTTGGACTTATTGTCAAAGTTGTACCTAGTGGTGACAACAAAGTTAGAAAGGTAGAAATTAAAGTCATGAAGGAAGGTACTCCAAAAGTTTATTTTAGGCCTGTTTCTGAAGTTGTCTTACTTCTCAAAAAGGATACATAGTTGCATAATGTTATTATCCAAAGTGGGGAGTGTTCTGTCAATCACAAATTTCTAAGCATTTAGTTTATTAGAGTACTGTTTCTTTAATCGGGCGGCCATTACTGATGCCATACAGTACAGTTACTTCCTGGTAGAGCCAGATTCAACCAGCATAGCTACCAGTGAGTCAAGCAGAAAGCAAGCTCCACAGTTCTTTTACACAGGCCTTCTGCTTATAAGTCTGTAAGTAGAACCTTCATGTTTTTTAGTTATGTATATATTTTCAGCAACTCAAAGCACTGTTAGATTAGTTTAGTAGTGTTTGATTGTCTTCACATTAAGTTAAACTTCTGTTAGCCAGTAATTTACATCTAGGTAGCATGCCTGTCACTTATTTGTGTAAATTTGCATTCCTAGAATAATATATTGCCATAATTCCGTATTTTCCACAGTTTTACAAAGTTTAAAGATCTGAAAAGTAAAGATACAAATAAAGTTCAGTAAAGACTTTTCTTCAATTCTGCTTCCAGATTTTTATTATGTTAGCTGTCTGCCAAGCTTTGTGCCTCAGACACACTGAGGGCAGAACACATAATGTGCACTGTATTTTATAAAAAATATGTACGGTATCGACAGATACATTCACTTTGTGTGAAGCCGGCTCGCTTATTTTGCCTCTGGGTCCATAGGCCCCCCTTTATTTTTTCTCCCGTGTCCTCTCCTCTGATTCTTGTGGATGGTTAAGCGATTCCAGCTGAAGGTTTCTCTGGCTGCATGTCTAGGGAAGTGGCAGGGTCCTTTTCTGCTGCTTGAACCTTACCAAAAATTCCTAGAGGTTTACGTAGCTTAAAAAAGGCGTTTATTGAATAAAATACAGAATAGTGGATAAAAACAATAAAGCAATATGATAGGTTAAATAAAATAGGGGTTGGGGTCTCCAATACACACTTCACCAGTCACCTTCTGGCTTCATCAGTTGCTTTATAGATTTTGTGGTCCTTGCGAGCTCCAATTCGTCCAGTCACTTTCACTTTAATTTGAGCCTGCGCGGACCTATGTAAGTCTGCACATGCATGCCTATAGGTTAGGTTTTTTTGTTTTTACGTCCGCGCATGTGATCCCTTCTACCCTTCTTCCTATTGGATATCCCAACCTGTATCTTTTATTCATAGTGAAGTAGGCATTCTTCTGTGTATGCCGATTACAGAGACCATGACGATGGTGAATCACTTTAAATTGGTTCCAGCATACCCAACATTGCATGGTTTTTCAAACCGAGAGACGATACCCACTTTCAGGTCTGTAATGATGTGTATGCTTCATGTTATGTATTAAGTGTATTATAGTTATGGCTAGTTCATTCTGCATGTTAGGAAACAGTTAATAGTCATGTGATCAGGGGGTGGGGAGTGGCATTTATTGTAAGATGGATACTGCTGAGTAAAGTCTGTTCTTGTCAAGCTCCCTGTTGTCTGCCAATACTTCACTGGATTCATCACATGGTACCAGAAGTAAGGTCAGAGAGACATGGCAGCAAACAGCAACACAAAGAACATTCCTTCCCTGGATTTGGAATCAGGGAACATATCAGATAATTGGTCAAAATGGAGGGAGCTGATAGAACTTGTTCATTTCCTGATATGTGTGGGACAAAAAGGACGGCATGTGTGCAGAGCGTGGCAAGCAAGTGGGGATATCACTGCAGAGGACAAGAGAAAAACAGAGGTACTGTTTGCAAAGTTCGAAGCACATTGCAACCCCAGGAAAAACTCCACAGTGCAAAGGAAACTGTTCTATAAGAGGAATCAGTGTACAGCTGAATCTGTGGATGAATGGGTGACACAGCTGCACTTGCTCGCCAAAGACTGTGCTTTTCATGATGCTGGAGATATGATTAAAGACTGTATTGTGATGGGCAGTAAGTTTAAAGAAGTTCAGGAAAAGCTGCTGCAGGAAGAAGCTTTAAATCTAGAGAAAGCCATAAGGATTGCTAGAGCATATGATATGTCAAGAAAAGACATGCAGGTCCTGGGAGGAACACAGCACCAGATCAATGCTATAGAAAATCAAAGCAGCAGATACTGGCAAGAAAGAGGACACAAAGGGATCAAAAGCAAGTACGTCACTGGGAAAAATAACCCACCAGCAACCTGTGACTATTGTGGAATCATGCACTATAGAGAAGCTGTGTGTCCTGCAAGGTGGCAGACATGCAATAAATGCAAGAAAAAGGGACATTTTGCCAGGGTATGTAATGTGTTTTCACACACTGCAAGGACACAAACACGGGCTGTACATGCCATAGAGAATAATGACAACAATGCAGGGTCAGACTCAGATTGCACATTGATATACCTTGCAGCAGTACAGAAATCACATCAGTTTGCAGATGAAGCTAATGTAACCTAACGGCTAGGGGCTGACAAAACTCCAGTCAAATTTAAAATAGACACAGGAGCACAAGTGAATTGTGTGCCAAGCCACGTATACCTGGAATACCTCAGGAATGAATGCCCTCGGGAAACTCAGGACCTACCGAAACTGATAGGATATGGTGGCGAAAAGCTTAAAGTAATGGGTCACTATAATGTCAAATGTTCTCACAAGGGAACTGAACAACTTTTACAACTATTTGTGATCGACACACAAGCCCCAGCAGTATTAGGTCTAAAAACAAGTAAAGAGATTGGTCTTGTACAGATTATAATGACTGTGAATGGTGAGCACAGCGGTTTGTCAAAGGATGACATTAAGCGTGGGTACTGTGATCTATTCCAGGGCCTAGGGTGCCTCCCGGGGATCAGCCACATACGTATACAAGAGGGTGCACAGCCTGTCATTCACGCACCAAGGAAAATACCTCTAACTCTGGAGAATAAAGTGCGAGAAGAACTAACTAGGATGGAGAAGCTGGGAGTAGTAAAAAGGGTCACAGAACCGTCAGAATGGGTCAGTTCTATGGTCGTGGTGGAAAAGAAAACCACAGGTGCAATCCGTATTTGCATTGACCAACGTGATTTGAACTAAGTAATAATGAGCGAACACTACAAACTCCCCACCATTGAAAACATAGCCCACAAGCTTGTAGGGGCAAAAGTGTTTAGTGTACTGGATGCTCAGTCTGGTTACTGGCAATTGCGTCTTGATGAAGCCAGCAGTTATCTGACCACTTTCAACTCTCCCTTTGGGCGATGGTGATTCACAAGGGTACCTTTCGGCATAGCGTCTGCGCAGGAGATATTTCAAAAGAAATCACATGAATTGATTGATGGTCTACATGGCGTGGAAGTAATAATTGATGATTTGTTGGTCTATGGAAAGGACCGTATAGAACATGATAAAAATCTTACTGCGTTACTCAAACGATGTCGTGAGAAAAATATGAAACTCAATCCAAACAAAATGCAAATTGGAGTAGACGAAGTTGAATATTTTGGACACACACTAACCAAAGAAGGTTTGAAGCCTGATCCAAAGAAGATAACAGCAGTTATTAATATGATGGCCCCAACTTCCAGGAAGGAACTGGAGACATATTTGGGCATTTTCAACTATCTATCCAAATTCTCCCAAGGCCTTGCTCAGAAGAAAGCACCATTACGTGCTTTGCTACAGAAGGATGCTATATGGTCTTGGGATGCAAACATGGAGAAGACTTTTGACAAAGTGAAAAAAGTGATCACTAAACATCCAGGGCCAATACTAAAATATTTTGACGTAAACTGTGACACTACGCTTCAGGTGGATGCATCTCAATTTGGGTTAGGTGCTGTACTGATTCAAAAAGGACATCCTGTGGCATATGCTTCACGTGCGCTGACTACAACACAAGCCAACTATGCTCAGATTGATAAGGAGATGTTGGCCATTGTGAATGGATGCGAGAAATTTCACCAGTACATACAGTATATGGGCGACCTGTGGTTGTGGAAACAGACCACAAGCCATTGGAATACATCTTGCAGAAGCCGCTCTCCTCTATACCTCCACGCCTGCAGAGGATGGTTATGAAATTACAGCGATTCGATCTCACGGTGAATGATAAGCCTGGAAAGGAAATCCCAATGGCTGACACATTGTCTAGGGTGTTTCCAGATGGTCATGAGGCTACAGATGAACCTGACCCGGTAGAATAGGTACCTATGATACTATTGAATATTCCAATATCTGATGTATGACTAAAGATGATAAGACAAGATACCAAGCAGGATAAAGTACTAGAAAAACTCATACGTGTCATGTGCAATGGCTGGCCAGAAAAACGAAAGAAGCTTTGTCCTGAGCTGCATGGATTCTGGCCTGTGAGACATGAACTATCCATTCATACTGATATCATATTCATGGGAGACCGTATTCTTATTCCTAAGGCACAGCAGGCAGAAGTACTGGAACAAATTCATCAGGGACATTTGGGCATCACCCTGTGTAGGCGCAGAGCACGGGAGGTGATTTACTGGCCTAATTTGGAAATTGATATTGAGTCACTTGTGAAGAAATGTGAAACCTGCCAAACGTTTCAAAAGAACAATGAACCTCTCACACCGTGGAATACTCCATCAAGGGCATGGCAGAGACTGGCCACAGATATTTTTCATTTCGAGGACAATCACTACCTGATAGTAGTAGATTATTACAGCAAATACTTTGAGCTGGTGCAGCTGAAAAATCTAAAAGCATCAACAGTCATATGGGCTCTCAAAACAATACTTTCAAGACATGGAGTGTGCGAAAAACTTGTGTCCGATAATGGCCCACAATTTTCGTGTTCTGAATTCCAGTGTTTTTTGCGTGTGTAGCGCTGTTTAAAAACTCTGTTGATGTATTGCTCGGGTTTGGCAACCAGAGGGAGACAAGCGCAATGTAAAGTATAATGAACACAACGGGACTACGTTTTCCATCATGCTTTGCGGCGGGGACAGGAAGTGGGTGGGAGAGAGCGAAGGACATCCGCAGCCTCGTTCGAAGGAGAGCCAGTGTGAGCCGAGTGATGAAAGGTGGAAGACGCACGTGAGACTGCCAGAGATTTAGACCAGGCAGGAGAGCAGGAGCTGCCTTGAATCAGAGACAGTGCTGGCGGAGACCTATCCTCACATCGCTGAGAGGTTTTGCGCAGACACAATGTTCCAGTTTGGACCCCGAGTAAGGAGACTGCGATGATCCACTGGGAGTGCAGGCGGTAGGCCGTAATTCTCGTTACCGAAATCGGACAAGCAGGAGAAGCGGATCCGGTGGCACAGAGTTCCAGTATAATCAAGAGGAGAGAGATCCTTGATCGGACAGCGGAACAGATTGTCCAGCGGATGGGTGAGAGGCCTTCCAAGCCACAGTCCAAGTTTAAACAAAGCACGCTGCAGTATTGTTTAAATCCACAGGGCCCCAACGTGACTAGTCGAAGAATTGCTCAATCCATTCACTGGCCAGTTGAATATAGTACCCGGGTACCTGAATCGCACACACACACCTTTTTGGGACATTACTTTTGCAGGGCTTACACTCCTAAAACGAAGGGGTTAAACTTTCCTTTTGCTGCCGCGTGTTTTTCTCGCATTACGAAATCCTGTGGTTCATATACCGTATTCACATTATACTGTATATGCCGCTTTATTGGGACCAGTAAAGTATATAATCTATAAAATCCACAACAGTGCTGGTGTATATTTATTCCCTAGTGCGGTGAGACTAACCCGAGGTTAAATTCAGCGGCTCCTCCAGGAGTGAGCGCTACACATGGGGGCGCGTTCCGGGATTACAGTCTCTATAATAAAACCACATTTAAAGGGTTAATTATGGATCCAGACACTGCTGCCAAATGGTGTGAGGAGCAAAGTAGTCAGAGTTAAGCATAGTCATGGATATTCCTGCAGACACTTGGGCCGAAGATCAGATTCGTCGGGCCGTGGCCGCGCTGACACCAGATCATCCGGGGTTAATCCTGGACATTAAAGCGAACCTGGATACTTCTCACATGTATGTTCTTTTTGAGTGGAGAAAGGGTGTTCCATTGTGTTTTCAGGGCGCGAACGTGAAGCTGACCGATGAGGTGGAAGTTCAACTGATTCAGCCAAGTGCGCCACGTGGCGATCCCGCGAGTGTTCCCGCGCCCAGTCCGCTGGCCATGATCGGGCCTGAATTCATAGTGGTTATTGGAGATCTGCTGGCTAAATGTCAAAGAAGAAGCCCTCCTCACACTAACTTTGGTTATCGACGGTTGAGGAATTTTACAGGAAACGTACCAACTCCGGCGGGAGAAGAAACCTTTGAAGAATGGGTAGAACAGGCGATGCAGGCTCTGGATGAGTGGGATGTCCCTGAAGCGCAAAAGAAGCAAAGAATCACTGAGAGCTTAAAGGGACCTGCGTCAGAGGCTGTCAGAAACCTGAAATTGAGTAAGCAAGACTGCACTGCTTAAACGTATTACAGGAAGTCTTTGGGCGAACAGAAAAGGCTGCTGAGCTCATGTACCAGTATTAACATACTTACCAGCGAAAAGGTGAGAAGATGACTGAATATATGAGGCGCCTAGATAAGATTCTGCACCAGATACTTCTTAAGAAAGGGGCCGAACCGGCCACAATAGATAAAATCCGAATGCAGCAGATATTGAGGGGCACTCAACCTCTAGATCCTGTGATGCTACAGCTGAGAACCAGAGAAGGTAACCGAGAATTGAAATACCTGGAACTGATTCGAGCTGTTAGAGAGGAAGAGGCTCTGCTAGAAGAAAAGTCTTTAAGGAGAGGAGAAAGAGCTTACGCACAACCAGTAAGGCATAACGAATATCTGCAAACTGAAGATGATTCGTTGGATGCCTATGGATCTGAAGTTGACGTACAAGAGCATCTGTTAGTTCCTATATCCACAGAGAGTACTGCCAAAGAACCGACCTTTCCTGCATATAGTGAGTTACACAAAACCGTTAAGAAGGTACAAGAAGCTCAAGCTGAGCTGAAACAAGCACACACTGACCTGTGCCGAGTACTTTTGAAGGTGGCAGAGACACAGACCGATATGCAGAAGTTCCTCACTGATATGCGGACAACGAGAGTTGCTATGGCGTCTGGCCAGGGTCCTTCAACCGAGTCACCACGAACAAGTACGTCTCCGTCTTCAAAGAAGAGATGTTTCAACTGTGGGGAAATGGGTCATTTCCGAGCGCAATGCTAAAGCCAAAGGCCTGAAGGAAATAGGGTAGAAGAGTTCCTAAAAGCCTTGGAAGGGCTGCTATCTACCTCACAGGCGGGAAACGCCAGAGGGCCCAAGTGAAGGAGCAAACTAGGTGCCCAATGGTTGAAAACCGCTCCAAAATGAAAACCAAAACCGAATGGCAGAGAAGGCCCAGAGTCTTGCCAACTGCTGAGGTTGCCAGGACTGAAAGAGTTACTCCCTTAATGTCCGGTCCTATGTCATGGGGAAGCAATGCACACCCAAAACCTACACGGGCCAAGAAGAAGGCCAGGGTACAGCGAACTGGGTCAAAACTTCCTGCTACTACGACAAAGTTTCCTGACCAACTGATAGGCCCCTCTCCCATCGTTCCAATCCAAGTGGAGGGAGTTTACACTAAAGCTCTGTTAGACTCAGGGGCTCAAGTGACGTTGATCTATCGAGACTTCTACGAAAAGCACTTGAAGCACATACCTCTACAGAAATTAAAGGACCTTGAGATCTGGGGTATCGGAACTGAGAAACTTCCCTATGATGGATATCTACAGGTGAATTTAGAAATCGGATCTGAAGTCATCGGAGAGTCTGGAGGTTGTGATGCATTGGCCATTGTGTGTCCTCGGCCTTCAGGGACCAACAGAAGTTCTATGATAGTGGGGACGAATACTGATCTGGTGCGACGTCTCCTGACTCCTATTGTAATGGAAGAAGGTTCTACCAGGGGAGTACACCCGATGTTACGTCCAGTCTATCAGCGAATGGTCGAAGAACAGATGGCACCTGCCGAAGTGGGGCACCTGTGGAGATTGGGAGGAACAGAGAAGATTCTGCAATCAGGAGAAGTGACGAGCTTCCAGGCTTCAGTCAAGTTGAACGGATCACAACCAGGTCCCTATGTGGTACTGGAAACTGATTTCAATCATGGGAATGAAGCCGGAGTAGAAGTAATCCCTGAAATAATCTCCACAAGAGCTTTGAAACTTACACGAGGAAGAGTCTCGGTTAGTGTATGTAATGTATCGGATTCTCCAGTGATCCTGAAAGCACGAATGCCCATCGGGCAAGTAGCGTCCGCTACGCCTCTCTCCCCTACTGATTTAGGAGGGGGAGTGAACAAAGAGATTCCAGCTGAAAGGTTCTATCCTAAGGACGCTCCCATCTCATCTGAATGGAAGAAACGTCTTCAGTCCCAGATCCTAAAATGGAGGGACTTGTTCTCGAAGGATGAGTTCGACGTGGGTCTAGCTAAGAGTACTGAGCATCGCATTCGACTACAGGAAGATAAGCCGTTTCAAGAAAGGTCAAGACGAGTTCCGCTGGGAGACTTTGATGATCTACGAGAACAGCTGAATGAACTACAAAGGACTAAGGTGATTCAAGAGTCCAGGAGTCCATACGCCTCTCCAATAGTGATGGTTCGGAAGAAGAATGGTTCTATTAGTCTTTGTATAGACTATTGCACGCTAAATCAGAGAACCATTCCGGATCAATATGCCACTCCTCGGATAGAAGATGCCTTACAGTGTTTGTCTGGAGCAAAATGGTTTAGTGTGAAAGGTATTTTAATATGATAGGTAGTTTTTAATTTTTGCATTAGTGTGAAATCCCCCCCTCCTTTTTCCAGCATGGTCTCTGTTCAATTTCGTTTCCTCTCGAGGCTGGTCAGCGGGGTGATGGAAATAGATATCCTGGGTTGACTTAAGAATGCCCGCGAAATCTTTGTTACATGATGTAGAAATGTATCTGCTCTGATTGGTTGTTGTATCACATTCCTATGTTGGGAGTGAAAACTGCAGGAAGTTTTTATGTATGTATAACGAACATTTCTATTGGATGATTGAAACAATAACCAATCTGATAGACCACGGACTGATCAGATGCTAATCTGCCATATCTCGGTGTGGTTGGGTCTGTCGTCTCCTCTGATCAGAGTTGCGCTGCGCCTTACTTCATTTTTGATATATAAGAAGAAACTTGAAAAAGGTTTATGGTAATTATAATGGAATTTAGAACTTAACAGTTGGTGTCAAAAGTGAAATTTAATAATTCAATTGTCTGATATGATTTATTTCATGTTAAACAATTGCCTATATAGATAAAAGAATTTTTGCTTCCATGGGAGGCTGTCTGTGAGAGCCACTGTGTTGTTGTAGGAGGCTGTGTTTGTTTTTCTTTGTTGTTTGTTTATCTTAACTCGCCTGATAGAGAACTGTTAATGAGCGGTGACTCACTCGTTATGTTGATGTACCCCGATGAAGTTCTGGTGCTGAGTATTCGTAATGTCACTCACCCGGGAAACTGAAAGATGTTTCTAGCGTTGAGTAAATGTGTGTCTTTGTGTCCATAGTGTAGCTCTATTGTGTTCTGGAGTTCTGGCTCGTAGCATTTTATTTTAATTGATTAGATTTTGATTTAGAAACATAGAAAAATGTCGGCAGATAAGAACCTTACGGCCCATCTAGTCTGCTCAATTACATGGATACTTTACCTGGATTTATCTTTTGTTTAGGATAGCCTTATGCCTATCCCATGCTTGCTTAAATTCAATTACTGTTTTGGCCTCTACCACTTCTACTGGAAGACTGTTCCATGTATCCACCACCCTCTCAGCAAAATAATGCTTCCTGATGTTACTTTTATACATAATATATGATTTCTTCTTGTATATCGAATAATTTAATCTCCCATTGAGAGACAGTTTTTTTCTTTTTCCTCTTAATTTTTTATTTTTATTTTCTTGCGCGCTGCTGCCATTTTTTCTTTATTTTTTTTGCGGCATGTGTTTGCGCGCTGATTCTAAAGGATTTGCTAACGGTTTTTTCTTTCAGATTGCATGTTTGTTTTTGTTTTATATTTTATTTTGTTTCTGGCCATTGATTGCGTCTGTTTATTTAAAAGTTTGTCTTTACTAACTATTAACCACTTGAATGCTAAGGACGCGCTCAGCGCGTCCTCAGCATTCCCGCTGGTGTGCTGAGGACGCGCTGAGCGCGTCCTCACATTGGGGTCAGCGTTCGGCCGGGTTCCGGCCGATCGCTGGCCCCTCCGGTGCGGGCTGACATCCTGGATGTCAGCCCGGCATCCGGACCACCAGCCGCCAGAATTAGGTGTCATCGCGGGGGCGCGATGACACCTAATTCAGGCGCCCCCCCCGCATGTGCGGAGGAGGCGCCTGAAAGGGAGGGGGGGAGGTCCTTCGGACCTCTCTCCCTCCCGATCGGTGGCTCTGCGGGGCTTAACCCAGGCATCATTTGGAAGGGCACAGCCTGCCCTTCCAAATGATGCCTGGCATTAACCCCTGGGGAGCTGGATCGCGAATCGGCGCTGAAAAGCGCCGGTTCGCGATCCTTTCCCGGAGCTGGCCGACATCTTGGATGTCGGCCAAGCCTCCGGGAACTCCCCCAGAGGACTGGCGTCATCGTGCGTAGCACGATGACGCCAGTCCTAGAGTTAACCCCTAACTGCCACCAACTGTGGAGATAGGGAGTTCCAATGAACTCCCTATCTCCCGATCCGTGGCAGTTAGGGGTTAAATTTTGGTATGGTTGGATCGGCCAGAGCATGGCCGTTCCAACGATACCAAACATGAAAGTGTAAAATTTTGTAAAAAAAAAAAAAAAAGAAAAATAAAAATTAAAAGAAAAAAAAAAAATAAACACTTTTTTTTTTTTTTTTGGGTTTGTTAATGCAGCAATATTGTTCCCATTTCAATTATAATGTGAACAATGATGCTGCACTAACGATTTTTGTATGCGGTGCGTTTGTTAAAAATAGTGTCATTTTCCCCAAAAAAAAATGTAACGAGACCCCATCTCTAATTTTTTTAACAAGCGCACCCCATACAAAATATAACCGCAATTGCTCGCATGTTAAAATGTGAAAAAAACACTTTACACGTTGTAAATTATTGAAAATACATATTTTATTGCATTTTTTGTTATAATATACAGACATGACATAACGTATACATATAATAATGACATATTATGAATCTACTGAGTCTGACGGAAAGAACGATATATAATATGTCTGGTCATATACTAAAATAAGCCTTCAAAACACGTTTAAACATGATGCGCAAAACAGGTAAAAATGACCTCAGCACAGGGGCGGGAAAAGCCTCAGCAGCGAAAGGGTTAATGTATGTGTTTATCTTTGATGTTTTGTATTTCGTAGTTTTGATATTATGTTTTTTATATGTAATTTATGTATAGGGACTGCTCTTAGAACGGGTTGCTTTGTTTCAGTCTTTACTGCCTTGCCTCGTGTAAAAAAAAAAAAAAAAAGGCACAGGAAATGGCACAGGAAAGTTTACTTTTACAGTGACTTTCAAAAGCGCCTGCTAACTTTTTTTCTCTTTCTCATACATTCATTTTTTCTCTCTTTGTTCTTTTTTTATTTAATTAAAAAAACCTCTTTATTTGTAATGTATAATGTTATTATGTGTTCGTATAAGGATTTTGTTTTCTTTGAATGCTAGTAGTCTTTTAGCAGTGCAAGTTGGATAATGGAATATGTAGTTATTTTTGTTGTTTTGTGAGTATCTATTTGGGATAATTGAACAGTATATACAAATGACATGTGTCTAATGCCTTGAATGACTGTAGTAGCAGTTGAATTCTGGAGCTGTTAGTGCTTTATAAAACTGTAACTGTTGTGGAATTGGGCGCGGTTTGAGTGCTTCGGCGTGCGTACAGTAGTGGAACAGAAGAAAGTAATTATGGGAGCTGGATTTACTGTAAATGGATTATAAGTTGATGTATGATATATATATATAAAAATTAGTGTATCAAGGTGATGGGCTCAAAGTTGTACATTTTCCCAAGAGAGGCGTGGTCGGTTATTTTCCTCTGGTCTTTGTTTGAGTCCAGCACTAAGGGATTGACCGCACCTTAATATAGGTTATATGTTTTGCCAAAATGGCTGACTGAGATCATTTACAGTGTTTGTAACTTGTATAATGGAATATATATGAAGGTTCATGTTTGGTTGTTTGGAATCTAAGAGGATGAAGTGATATAAAGCTGAAGGATTTGAGTGAAAGTTTAAAGGAAAGCGCCTACAGGTTTAGTAGCGCTGTACAAAGGAATTTAGGCAGATTTCAAATAAGAGAAGGTGGTTTTTTGGTTTTATTTTAGTTGACTAAGGAAGATGGAAGGTTGTAGTTTGGTATCTGAGTATTGTTTGATTTGTTTTCTTTTTCTGCAGTGGTAGCCAGATGTCTAGTATTATTTTTTTTTGCTGTCTGATGTTTTTGTCTTTTGGTGTGAAGTGCAATAGCGTATAACTTTGCCTCCATTGAATACTCTTGGAGGGAATAAAACAGGTTGTAAAATAGCTGCACAAACACCTGACGTTTGAATGTTTGTTTTTAACCAATATCCTTAATGTTTATTAATAATCTTTTTCTCTGAGTTTCCTCTGAGAACTTTGTGCTAATTAACGCGTCAAGTTTTAAACATGCCCTTCTATACTTTCTTTCCCAGTTCATGATATTTTTGTTGTGTTTTTTTATTTGAATTGAAGTTCACATTCTTTTCCTAGTCTCCTCCATTTTGTCTCACTCATGACCCCTCCTCTCCTCCGTGTTGTCTCACTCATGACCACTCCTTTTCTTTGTGTCCAAAAATGTGTTGCATTTTTTTTCCCCATTTTAAAAGTATTTTAACCATATGAATTTTAAAGTTTTTTACAGGTTAATAATACATTTTTTTCCCAAGTTTTTATTTTAGGTGAAAATTACCCATGCATGCCAACTTTGCTCAAGCTAGATGGAAGATTATGTGATACCAATATTGATAAAGCTGTTGGAATTGAAGGAAATTTACTCAAACACATTATCATTTCACATTGCAATGTTACATCAACCGGATAATAAGGAATTATCAGACACCAGGCAATAAAACAATCCTAATTTATCGACAACTCATCAATAAATCATGTGATTAAAGAAGATCATTGATTTGGAAATAAAACTTAAGACATATCAGTTTTACAAAACTGTTATTTTCAACCAGTAAGACAGAAGACAAAGAAAGAAGATAATGTATTTTTATATTCTGATGTCGTCTAAGTGATAATTATTTTGTGTCTTTTATTATTTTATATTTTATTATTTTTGTTGTTTAGTTACAATCAATATTGTTCAAATTCCCTGACACATTTAGGATTACTGGAGATCACATCCAATTAAAATTAGAGTTAATTAATGTATTTAGGAACATATAATTTAATGCATTTGCATGCATACGTTTCATGACATATATAGTGGTAAATGGAAAGTTTTAATTCAATAAAATTAATGCTGTTTTTATTTTTTTTTTATTTCATTTGAGGATTGGTGTGTTTTATAAAACGCCAGGTTTGTTTCAAAACACCGAACAAGACTGAATAGGATAGTAATTAAAAAAAAAATTAAAAAATAAATATATATTTAATAAAGGGTGGAGTATGCACTTCGGCTATTTCCCTTTTGAGCCAAAGTTGCGTATATATATTTTTCTCTAACAATGAGTCAGAAGTAGTATAATTTTTTTTATTGCGTGAGGCCGACAGGCTTCGCGGGGACATTTTGAAATTTATTATCTGTGTCTCTTCTTGTGTAAATTAACATTTTTATTGTTTTCGTGCATTTGAGAGTGACAATGAATGAATGGATGTATATGATTAGCGGGGTATACCATATTTTATTTTATTTTTTATTTTCTTTATTGTTGCTAAAACCATATCACATCATCAAGAAACCTGACAGTCACAATGACTGCATATGGAACGAATCATGGACATTTTGTGTCAAGGTCAAAGGTCACAGGTAATAAGCAACCAGCGCAAAGAGACAGCTTGTTCAGGAGTCCCTATGGTGGGAGCTCTGATGACATTCAATGATTATGCGTCTCAAGCTGGGATGTTAAAAAAAAAGGCCACACCTTGATCTCGCATGTGGACTACGGTATTAGATTATGGAATATTATTTTTTTTTTTATTTAATCCCCTAGATAAGTGTGAGAAAGGATTTAATTTGTGAAAATGAGAATGTATTTCTTGAATGTGTGTATGAATGCAGGTGTGTATGCGTTTTGTGGAGTGAAGCTGAACATAGGAAAACACACAGATATAGATCTGACTCATGTTGATTTATTAGATAAATAACCTTTTACATTCAAGTTATTATACTTTTCTTGTTCGGTGAATTATATTTTGGGAAATGGGAATAAATAGTTATTTAAGGTCTAGATTAGGTATTTTTGCCTACGCTCCAAATGTGGTTCGCTGGAAGAGTGAATCTAGATAGATAAGTGTATTTTATGCTCATACAGGGCATCCTTGGGGAATCCTTTTCGTATATCATGCAGGTATTAGGCGAGGATACTATGGCCCCAGGTATAATTAGTTTAATTGTCTAGTTTGTTTCATCCATTTTTGTGATCACGATTGTATATGTGATCAATGAGACGATTGAAAGGTATTTTAATATGATAGGTAGTTTTTAATTTTTGCATTAGTGTGAAATCCCCCCCTCCTTTTTCCAGCATGGTCTCTGTTCAATTTCGTTTCCTCTCGAGGCTAGTCAGCGGGGTGATGGAAATAGATATCCTGGGTTGACTTAGAATGCCCGCAAAATCTTTGTTACATGATGTAGAAATGTATCTGCTCTGATTGGTTGTTGTATCACATTCCTATGTTGGGAGTGAAAACTGCAGGAAGTTTTTATGTATGTATAACGAACATTTCTATTGGATGATTGAAACAATAAACCAATCTGATAGACCACGGACTGATCAGATGCTAATCTGCCATATCTCGGTGTGGTTGGGTCTGTCGTCTCCTCTGATCAGAGTTGCGCTGCGCCTTACTTCATTTTTGATATATAAGAAGAAACTTGAAAAAGGTTTATGGTAATTATAATGGAATTTAGAACTTAACATAGTGTACTAGACGTGCGAAGTGGGTATCATCAGATACCAATGCATCCTGAGGACAAAGAGAAGACTGCGTTCATCTGCCCACTGGGGTTCTTTGAGTTCAACAGAATGCCTCAAGGCCTTACGGGGGCTCCCGCCCCGTTCCAACGGTTAATGGAGAAGACAGTCAGGGACATGAACCTGATCGAAGTGTTGGTGTATCTGGATGATATTATTGTGTTCGGGAAGACTTTGGAAGAACATGAGCAACGGTTGGAGAAGGTCTTGAAGCGACTCCATGAAGAGGGGTTGAAGCTGTCTCTGGAGAAGTGTCAATTTTGTTTACCCTCCGTTACGTATCTGGGACATGTTGTTTCGGCAGAAGGTGTTTCAACGGATCCTCGAAAATTGGAAGCCGTAGCTTCCTGGCCTAGACCCCGAAACGTTACTGAACTTAGATCTTTCCTGGGGTTCTGCTCATATTACCGAAGATTCATAGGAGGATTTGCCAAGATAGCTCAACCCCTGAACAAGCTCCTACAGAAGGAAGATGCAGGAGAAGGCCCAAAGGCCTCTGATCGAAGTTCGCTGGCTCCAGGGCCAAGGAAGGCTCGAGAATCCATCCAAGAAGAATGGACTAATCAATGTGAAAGTGCTTTCATGAAACTGAAAGAGAGTCTAACTCAAGCTCCTGTCCTGGCTTACGCTGATCCTCATAAGCCATATGAATTCCATGTGGATGCCAGCAGAGAAGGTCTAGGGGGAGTCCTATACCAAGAATATGGTGGATTATTGAGGCCTGTGGCGTATGTGAGC